>JAZDUH010000359.1:27735000-28482500 GCA_036419115.1 Scarus forsteni
ACTCAATAAAGGCTCTCATATTTTCTGAGTTTCACTTTTTCCTGTTTGGAAGAAGTTAGAAAGTTTTATTGTCCTGTCTTGTTTTTAATGTAGAATATGTGGTTAAGGTCTTTTTGCTCATGGAAATGAAATATAAAAACTGGATATGACTCTGCCTCTGATATTGTTTTAATTCTTGGAAAATCAAAGGTGTTTCGGCTCATCTTATAGCTCATTTTCTTTGCTTTCTCTAAGATTAAGATGTAACCAAACAAGATTGCTTCCTTATTGCATTGCCACACTGTTCTGTATGAAGTTACAGATGTATTTTTGTTACAGGTCAGTGCAGAGGCACCAGATATTTTCAAGCTTGCCTTTCATTTTTTTTCAAATTTATTTATTCATGAATCAAATATGTGTGATAATAACTGAAATTCATTCAAATAAATGGGAAGACAAGGAAAATAAAAATCCTATTTTAAAAATTGTGCCAGAAATGCCGAAATTTGTTCAAGTTCACTATTTAAAAAACAAGATGATAAAAGTTTCATGGACTTTATGAAAGACCTCCACACTATTACTACACTCAAGTGGTTATACCAGTAAAATGGTAACTATATAAAAAGTAACTGCAATAGACATGTTATGGCTGAAGACAAAAGTTAATGTTAATATCCTAAAACATATATTCTAAGTTCAGTATTTGTGTATTTGAAATAACATTAAGGATGCAAGTTTAGTTCTGGTTGGTAACTGAAAGTAACTGTTAACTATGATAATAATCGTGATAGAATTAATTCTGGATCCCTGACAGAAAGTTGTGAAAGATTTTTTTCTACAACCCACCCACCCACACACACCCACACCCACCCACATATTCTGTCTTTGTTTCTCGGAAATATTCAAAGCAACCTTTAATCATGTAAAAATCCAAGCCACTTTAGCACTAGAGTGGTGTGAAAATGAAATTAGATTCCAACTTACCTTAAGTACAACAAGAAAAAAGGTTTGGAAACATTTTTCTAAGTGATCTTGGTTCTGCAGTTTTATTTCTATAAAGATTGTCAAAGACACCCACTTAATTTGAAGCAAAGACGTGGGAGCACATGAAGTATGAACAACCCACTTGTGTAGATAATGATGCATTTTTTAATATTTATGTTAAATATGAATGGAAACATAGTAATGACATTTGCTTCTCCCATGAACACAAACAATCCTCGTTTCCTAAACTAAAAAAAAACATTAAAATGTCTGCCTTTACTGTCAACTAGCACCCATCCGCAGCAGCTGTAATAACTTCCTTTTAGCTCTGCAAAGATGCAAGACTGTCACATCCACTGAAACATTATCATGAGCTAAAATAGAAAATAAAATCTCTACTTTAAATGCGTGACCTTAAGTTGTTGGACTCAAAAGATAAACTGAAAGAGATTTGAACATCTCAAAAAAATTAAACAATTTATCAAAAAAAAAAAAAGGCAATAAGACCAAACATCAACAGAAGTTCTTTTTCAAAATTATTTTTTTGATTCAGTGGGGACTCTGGTTGAAAATGTTCATTTTCACTTTCCAAAGAAACCCTCAACTCCCACCACACATCACAGACTTGACCTTTAAATGTCGTATTTAAGTTTTAATTCCGTGTCTCAACACCCTCTTTGTCAGGCTAGACTTCAGTGGCAGATTTTAGTACAGTGTTATAAGTAGGACGGGTACTTTCAGTGATTTTGTGTATTAAAATGGCCTATGCTGTCCCTCAGCAGTATCAGAGAGATCACTCACCAGGCCTGGGACTTCCTCCTGGGCACGCTCTGCTTCGACCATTTGGAGTGGGGGGTCAGGTGGTAGATCAGCTGGCGGCAGATCTTGTTGGTGGACTTGAATGAATCAGCCTCCTGCAGGACACACAGGACAAGCAATGAACTTAAATGGTCAAATAGATGAAACATTAAAGGTAAATACACCATTAAATGTTCAAGAAGTCATAAATCACCCTCAGGGACTGTATATTCCTCATGTAAGAAGAAGAAAATGGACTGTTTTCAAAGGTTAGATAAGTATTTTTATATATTTTCTTCCTGCAAACTTCAGATGTACTGATTCTCCCACAGCCATGGTCTTTCTTGTCCTTTGAATGGAGCAGCTTCAAATATTTCCTCCACAGAAACATTAATTCATTTTCCTTCTGCCTCCCTCTTTGCTCCGTGTCTCGCCTCCTCCTCTTCTCTCTTTGCTCTCCTCCTCGGTCAAAGACTTTAAATGGAATGGGTTGTGCTGAGCAGGGCAAATCTAATTAATGGTACAACACAACAACAAGGAAGAAACACTGTGGTGAGAGAGGGGATGGGAAAAAAAAAAAGGACAGGGGCAATTTACCTTGCGGCAATTAACTGTTCCTGCTGTTGCTTCTTTCCTCGAGTGACAAACAAACATGCCTCATAGCTTCCTGCATCCAGTGCTTCTGTTTCAGCCTCTTGGATGAGTGAGTATCGTGTTACTGCAGCGCATACTGATTTGAAACGTGTTCTTGGAATATGTGGGCCTGTGTTCTGGAGGTAAATGTGCATAACTGTAGCTCTATAAGCATTAATCACAGCTCTGTAAACTTCAGTGCATCGGACTACACATGCATAAGATAAGCTGTCAGAAACTAAAGACCAAAAGCTTCAAAACACTCAAAGATGATCTATCTCTCAGGCCTCAATATGTCCTTGAATAAATAATCTCAACAAATGTCAGTCTGCTGGAAAATAGTAGACACAGTAGACGCTGCCAGGCCTTAAATCCAGCACACTGCCTCTCTACATCCCCGTCACGTCTGGCACAGTCTCTGCCACGGGTCGCCAGCCAGTCAGGAGAACATTTCTGCCCGTTTTCTCCTCCATCTGTCCTCTTAGGCTTTCCTCGCTAAAGCAAACAGCGATAAGATTAGACTTTCTTGCAGGTGATTATCAACTGGACTCTAGGAGAAAACTAGAACACTTTATCTTAAAGCAGTCCATTTTTTTCTTGAGAGAGATAACTGCAGACTGAAGATAAGTGTAATGGCTGCCAGCTCTGTTTTACAGCTTCTCTGAGCTGCGTCTGTAGAGTCCTCATCCTTATATCTAAGTTTGAAATGTAGTTTGAATTTCAATATTTCTGATTTGTATGCCATACAAGTGTAAAAGCTGACTTGGGATAAAGTATGATGTATATCACACAGAGCTTCCTACAGGACTTTAGCCAGTTAAGGTGATAGCTGGCCTGATGTGTTCTGAATATGCTCCACAGAGTTTGATCATAAGTAGAACAGCATAAATGCTAACTGTAGCAGAAGTTGTGTGGTCTGCTTCTGGTTATTGTAAACCATAGGTAAAAAAGAAGCATGGCCCCATGACATACTATTATAGAGTGGTGCAGAGGTGAAATATGAAACTGACATAATTTCTGTGACTAACAAACAAAACACTTTTCACAATGTTTAAGCTAATACGTAATCAGGAAGAGGAAAACCTATGAGTAAGCTATCATAAAACCACAATATGGCAGTTTGACTTAGAATCAACGACAATATTTCCTGCATGTAACATCTTGCTGTGACCTCCTAATTCCTCATAATCAAGTGACCTTATAAATTTCATCTATCAATTTTCTAATAGTGTTTGAATAACTGATTGTTAAAAATTCCAGGTCCATTTTTGTAGTTCTTGTTGTCAATAAGTTAGCAACCATCGTTTTAAATGCAGTAACAACAGTTTAAGATTCAAAAGCAGGCAACATTAAATGCATTTTATTTCTTCCCATCAAATATTAAAATCTCATGTGTGTACAGTTCACCACAAACCTTCTTTCAGGCATTTATCTGAAACCAGTACTCTAAATCCCATTTTTATATGAGGGTAGGCACCCAGGAAGTGCTGATTGGATCTCATTTCTGTGTATTTGGACTCAGCCCTGTGCCACTCTGTTGTTGGTATTCTTCATTCATTCATTTTCTATACCCGGCTATCCTTTTCAGGGTTGCGGGGGGCTGGAGCCTCTCCCTGCTATCATCAGGCGAGAGGCGGGGTACACCCTGAACCGGTCGCCGGTCGATCGCAGGGTGACATAGAGAGCCAGAATATTGAATATTGCATTACTTGACAGAGAAAAAAATTAACACATTCTATAAAACTGATAAGAAACCTATCCCACTAAGGTGGTCATGTCACTTTAGTGTTATTAAAAAACAGGAGTAAAACTCATAGACTAATGTCCACACACAATGCAGCCTGCTGTGCTGTGTTGTCACTCTCAACCTCACTGAGAGACAGAGGTCCAAACATGTGACCTTGCAATGAAGCTGGACTTTACTGATTCAATGTCTGAGCTCCATCTACAGCAATGGTGTCCCAAAGCGGTATGGCTTATTCAGGGTTTCAGACAGGCAGAGGTGGGAGCTAAGAGTGTGAGGACAGCAGGAAGTGACTGCTGCTACAGAGATTAGCATTGATATTAACAGCTTCCGTGGCAGGTTTGTCAGATCTGTAATTAATATCTTTATCTATCGAAAAATAAATCATAACACTGGAAACATTTCTCAATAGTCAAGATATTTTTCGCTGCACCATAAAGGGGCTTATGTTTAGTAGTTGTAACCACAGCAAAGGCCTCCACCTACAACATTATCTGATTCACAGATTATAAATGTGACAGATGGGATGACTGACCAATCACCTGCCAGATATGATTTGAGAGGTTCTGCCCCACTGTAACATTTTCAATTGGCCGCTGCCCTGATGGACAAGTGAAGCAATGCTGTTTATGCTGCATTCACAATGCAAGCGACTCTGGGATTAAAATCGCATCGGCTGAAGTATCATCCATGAAAACCTCATTTTGGTCACCGTTGCCGTCGGCCCTCGCTCGGTGACGTCGCGTTTACTCGAGTTTCACCAAATTTCTTATTTACATATCATAAAATAGGATATATAAGCAGACATTATTCCAACTGTATCCTTTTCACTCACTTATCAAACACAAAATACTGCAGCTTATGCCCTGCAGCAGCATAATTTCTGAGTTTTCTGCGGTCTGTCTAGGTGGAACTAATGTACGCACTGACTAATGCTTCCCACACGGACATAAATTGTTCCTCCGTAGTCCAGATGAAAAACTGTAAAAACTGTGTAAGCATGTTTTGAATTGAACTACCTGGTACGTCAGGTTAACCTGGTTTTGACCCGCATTTAACAAAGTCCTTGTTTTCCACAACATGTTGAAACCTGAGGCCTTAGGTCTTTACACATGAAGAAAGTAACAGATTGTGCCATTTTCTTAGCCTGACCAGAATCGGGAGGCAGTTTTGACAAGCCAATCATTCCAAGTGCTGGTTGGCTTATCAGCAGGGTCAGGTTTTTACTTGCCCTGGGTGTTGGCAAATGAGGTATATTCACAGTATTTTATTCTCATGCATCACTCTTAACAAACCCATGTGCCACATCTCTTATGTCCCACTTAAAGTCCAAAGAAAGTCCACACAACAGATTTTAATGCAGACAGTGTGCTTTTTTTTGTCTCTCCTCTGCTGGCATGTTTACTTTCTCCTGCACAATGAACATCACCAACACCAACATCAACTTAAAAACAATTAATTTTATTTCTGAGGAACCAAGGTCACTGAATCAATACACTGTTTATTTACACAAATCCTCAAAAGTACTATAGCATTTGGGTTTCTTCCCCCAACAACCAAATAAAAATGTGCTGTTGACTCTGTCCACATCTGCTGCCTATTTTTAGTCTTTAATCTGAAGTTTAAAGTTCCTTTTATCACTCTTTTCAGACATGTACCGTTAGGCACAGTGATAGCAAATTCTTTGGCATTACATTTTCCACTGATGTCATTATTAGCCACTTCTGGCTGCCTTTTCATTGTTGTCTTCTGTTATATGTTACGAAGAAACATTTCAAACTTAATTTCAATTTAATGAAGCAATTGTAATTGTTACATTAAGATATTTGAGTTCACTAGACAAAACTGCACTTTATAAGGAGTACCTATTCACTAAATCATAGGCCATTGTTGCTTTATGGATAATGTTCAAGCAAAGGATGAGAAGAGCTGTTTCAAAGAGTATTTGGGGATCCCAAACAGTGCAAACCAAGAATGATGCTTTTAATAGCTTCTCTTTTTAATTGTGTGAAAGCCACCTATCAACACAGAACAGTGTTTTACTGATTAGTAACTTCAGCATACTGAGAGCAAATGCTGGTGAGGGAAAAGAAGCAGTTTGCATTACTGAGGGAGTTGGGGTTACAAAGCAAGCAATTGATGGCAGAGAATATCAATGGTGCATCACTAGAGGCAGTTCCCACTTCCCTTTGTTGCAGTCTTTGCCATAATTTCCACTGTTGCTATAGCAATGACAATCATTCCATGAGGCGACCATAGTCCACGACAGGGGTCAGCAACCTTTCCAATGAAAAGAGCCATTTTGCCTGCCAAGCCCACCCAAAAAATCTGTGTGGAGCCACCAAACACATTTGAACCTTAAAATGAAGACAGCAGCACCTGTTGGCTCTCCATTATTATAATGACATCAGATCTATGAACAAACTGCTTTATCACTCAACATGACCTCACTATAATGGATCATCTGATTTTGTTGCTTTAACTTGACTTTATGTTATACCATATTATATTGTAATAAATAATTAAGAACTAAATGACAACAGTGGTGTTTCTACTTTGATAATATGACTCATCAATAAAAATAATAGTCATTTAATATTAGCTTGTGTCACTGTTGTTACATCTTTGTCATCGTTGCTACTCAGTTTTGTTCCAAAGGATCAAGTTTTACTTGCAGTGAAAAAATCATTATACTTATTTAACATCATCAGGTGAGATGTGGGTCAGAGGGTCTTCCCTTGACCTTTTAAAACTAAAATAAAATTCTTTCCTGCATTCTGATCACTTTTTACTCACAATTTTGTAATAATCATGGGGTATTTAGAGTGATTTGAGTCATTAGTCATTAGAGTTTAATACAAGACAAAGGCCAAAAGGACAAGAGACACACATGCAAATAAATAAATATTTGAAAAATGTAAGGTATTCATGGCAGTTTCACAAAAATCAAAACTAGAAAAATAATATTTGTGAAGTTGTGACTTTTTTAATTCACTTTTCCCCCACCTACAGTTTGTTTGCCTCAATCCAAATCAGTAGGGAAAAAACTCCCCATAAATTTCCTTTGAATGTTTCATGTTCACACGACAGTATTTTGAAGCAGGTTGATTCTCGTAAAAGTCCAGCACCTTTGTCAGAACAATACAGCTAGCATTGCTATGACTACCAGTTGTGCTAATGCTAGTGTCTAGCATGGACCATAAAGGACTCCAGATAGCATGATGGCTTTTTACATCATAACACCAGCAGAGGTTACGACACAGAAACTGTCAGCAATGCATTATATAGAGAGCAGCTTCTAAAAGGAAAATTTTTCCTGCTTAACAACTTGGACTTTATTTTGTCAACTTAACATCGTTGTACACATGGTTAATAAATGAGGGCCATAGCCAATAAATCAAATATTTTCCCTGACGTAAGCGTTTTGTCTCAATGATTCACCAAAATTATAGCCCTTTACTTCTGCGATTACTGATAAAACTGAAAAAGAGACCTTTAACATCATTTCAAACCAGTAATGCACTCATTGACTTGTGTTATGAAGGTCTGAGGTCATTAGTCATCAGTTTGTGATTGTTCCAACTATCTTTGAGCTGGTTTTATGGACTGGTAAAAAATGACCGAAGTGGTAACATAAAACCATTAAAAATAAATAGCCATCATAATGCCAGTAAATGATTTATTAAGTAAGAAGGAGCCAGACTTGACCATATTTGAACAAAATAGTGATGCTATAAGTCTTCCAGAGTGCCGTCAATGCAAACTGGCATTGTGACAAACATTCCAGCAAACTGTATTTAAGCTTATTTTGAACCAATAATAAAGCTTAAATACACCATACACCCATAATAATAATAATAATAATAAAAAAAACACTTATATGAGAAAAGCACACCCCATGCTCAGGCCTACTTCCCTTTCACCGAAGAAAAAAAAAAAAAGATTTCCCTGTTAAATGTCAATGGCCTCCTGCTACCCACAAGATGCACTCGATGCCTCAATACCCCACAATCCTCTGGGCCCCTGACCATGGCTCGAGCCCTGTCGACCTTAGCCGGATGACTGCTGGGAAGCTGCCCACATTTTGCTGCATGAAGCAGCCATGACAGATAATCTCATCCACCTGCAGGTCTGGAGCACAGCTGCTGTGTGTTTGCCGTGGAGCTGAGAGAGCTCTGGAGCAGCAGGGAGGACGGACCACAGGGTGCCAGTGCAGAGCCAAGACCAACTCACCGACTACCCGCTAATCTGCTTTTTATCCTTGACCTCTTTACTTTCTGTGGCAAAGTGTAAAATTAGTTTTTAAAGTTCAACTTAACTGCAGTAGACTTTTTGCTCTGTTTCTGTGGCAAAAAATAGTGATCAAGACATCTCTCTCTTCCCCTCTCTACAGCCCCATACTTGTTTGAAACAATTCCCTCGCCCCACTCAAAAGGGATATTATTGTGTTGTCCCACCGTTGTTAAGCCAGCAGTTTAAGCCTATTTGCTTACAGGTCTTGGGCCAAGACTGAGCAGAAGCATGACCAGTGCGTGGCAGAGACAGTTGAACCGAACTGAATAACTACCACAGAGCAAACCTGCTAACCAGTCAGATCGGACTGGGCCAGTGAGGGAAAGGAGCCTTAAAGAGGCAGGGGCTCTTACAATTTGTTTTAGACAGGGAGGAAATACAGCTGGATCAGGGGCAGTCAGCTCATGAAAACTAAATGTTTTTTTTTTAACATGAATGATTGTGTGCATATTCTAGCAGTCTTCCCAAATGCATATGTGACAGCATGAATTTTCAAATCATGTATCATTTTGACTCATGTATCAATTCAAATCATGTATCAATCAGTTTAGTCATGGACCAATTCATGTATCATCTATCATTATTTGATTATTTGATTCATATTTAAGTTTGGTGTTCATACATGCAAAAGAGACGAACCCCAGAGACAAGAAGTCTAGTAACCAGAAATAGCTTGACCATGTACAGACCTGACCAAAATCTTAAGACCAGTTGAAAAATTGCTTGAATATGCATTTTGCACATTTGGACCTTAATGAGGTTTTATGTAGAGCTACAATATGCAAAAGCAAGTAGGGGGAGTGTGGAAAAAAAAACATTTGGAACTTGTAATTGAAAAAAAGAATGAAATAGGTTGTTTATCAGCTGATCAAAAGTTTAAGACCACAGGCTATTAAAGCCAAAATCTGCTCAAAATCTTCATTTTCTATCAGGCATTCGCACGGTCATGCCCTCCTGGTGGCTAAAGCTAAGAAGCTTTCTCTCCTTGAACGTGGTCGGATCTGCGAGCTACATAAGCGAGGCCTCTCGCAGCGTGCCACTGCTGATGAGGTTGGACGCAGTCATTCTAAATTTTTTGAAAGATCCTGAGCATTATGGAACAAAAAAGTCAACTGGTAGACCCAAAAAAATGACACCTGTGCTGAGCCGGAGGATCCGATTGACTGTCTGTCAAGACATAGGGCAGTCCTCGATCCAAATTAAGGCCCTTACTGGTGCAGACTGCAGCGCAATAACCATCAGACGGCATCTGTGGGAAAGGGTTTCAAAAACAAAAAACGAATTCAAAGACCTCGTCTCCTTCAACGCCACAAAACTGCCAGGGAGCATCAAACATGGGACACTGAAAGGTAGAAAAAAGTTTTATTCTCTGATGTGAAAAAATGCAACCTTGACGGTCCAGATGGCTTCAACGTTACTGGCAAGACAAGGAGATGCCACCTGAGATGTCTTCTACCCGGCACAGTGGAGGCGGGTCCATCATGATCTGGGCTGCTTTTTCTTTCAGTGGACTGGAGCTTCAGGTGGGGCAGGGTCGTCAAACAGCGGCTGGTTACGCGCAGATGTTGCAGCGGGCATCCCTCATGACTGAGGGCCCTCGTCTGTGTGGTAACAGCTGGGTTTTTCAACAGGACAACGCTGCAGTTCACAATGCTCGCTTGACCAAGGACTTCTTCAGGGAGAATAACATCACTCTTTTGGACCATCCCGCATGTTCCCCTGATTTAAATCCCATAGGGAACATTTGGGGATGGATGGCAAGGGAAGTTTATAAAAATGGGCATCAGTTGATGCCCTTCATGAAGCCATCTTCACCACTTGAAGCAATGTTCCCAAAAGCTTCCTGGAAACACTCGCATCAAGCATGCCCAAACCAATTTTTGAAGCGATTAACAAGAACGGTGGAGCTGCTCATTACTGAGTCCTACTGAGAAAAATATTTTGTTCTAGTTTGGAGAGTTTTTTGTAATTTTTTGAGCGATGGTCTTTAACTTTTGATCAGCTGATAAACAGCCTATTTCAGTTTATTTGTTGTTTTCAATAATTTAATTTTTCAAAGTGTTTTTTTTCACACTCCCCCTTCTTGCTTTTGTATATTGTAGCTCTATTTAAAACCCCATTAAGATCCAAATGTGCAAAATGCATATTCTAGCAATTTTTCAACTGGTCTTAAGATTTTGATCAGGTCTGTATAGAGAACAGACACACCGACACAACCATATAGAGAATATCAAACACTATATAGGTATCCCTCAGATGCCTAGTGATCTCCAGTGAGACAGCATGTAGTGAGAGAAGCATGGAGTGAGACTGACACCCTCACTCAGACAGCATGAAGACCGAGATCCTCACTCACACTCACTAATGTACTCACTATGTATCGATGTCTATTTGTACTGACCATGCAATAAACAGTGACAGCACAGTCTGGTATCAAGAATCCTCCATTAAAACATCTCTCTATCTGAAGCACGGGAGAGCAGAGTGGCATCGTGATATCAATATGTGAACCGGAATTAAACAAAATATGGGCTCTTTCATCCTTATTTCTCTAATGTTGTGTGCAAATGAACCAGACAGTGTTTGAAATAGAAATTATTACCTTTACATGGTCATACTAATTTTGTCACCAATCTATCATCAACTTTCTGCTGCTGGTTACAGAACATTTCCTTCAGACACAACAAAAATGTCACAAAGGTGTGACATGTTTTACTGAGTCAACCACCTTCCCCCTTTCAAATCTGATCCAGCTGCCTGAGCCGAACCTGTCAATACTTTACAGGACCTTCTCATATAATGAGTTAATGTGTCACTACCACAGAAAACTATTGTAGACACAGAGAGGCTAATTGCCAAACATCTAAACTATCATTTTCCATTCTTCATAGACTGCAGTTGTGCTTGAACAAAGCAAACTGACACTTCTTTGTTGTCACAACAGCATGACAACAATGTGACACGTGCACTTAAGCATGGCTAATAAATGCAGACACGCAGTGGCTCGCCTCTCCAGTTCTTGTTCTGTTAATTAATGTGAGGTCTGTTGTGTTGGGAACAAAGAGCTGCTGTTTCATAATACATGACTGTAGCAGCTGAAACAGACAGGATAAATCTGGATATGTTACCCTTTTAGGACACTGCAGGTCTCGGGCGAGACTGAGCAGAAGCTCATGGGAGATGGGGTCCACCAGGTTTAGGAAAGCTGCATTCTTGTACAAAATATCGTTGAGAGACGTTCCCTGGAGTCCCAAATCCTGCAGGTAGAGAAAGGAAAAAGGACTCAGCTTATTTCCATAACTTACATATAGCATAGAACGTCACTGATTAAAACACTCTTGAATCTTTATGGCACTTTAATATTCCAGAAATCTCTCATGGATGGTTAAATAGAAAAAGATTATAATTTTCTATTAGTCACGATCATAGCCCCTTTCATCAAGCCCTCTTATCGCACTGCAGCTGATAAGGTTCTGCTATTACAACTGGGTTTTAACACCAAGCGTGTGGGGATGATATCGGTGTGCATATCTGTGTTTTTTCATGTGAGTGGGTGCTGGGATTACAGTTTATGTATTCTAAGATGGAAAATGAAGTTGCCTGTTAATTTAACATTAGTAGAGAGAACAAGACCCCCTTTGGTTTCTCTTATCTTAACTGTGGGCATCAGATGGACTTTATTTGAAGTGAGAGTTTTTATATTAACACACACAAACTAAGTAAAAAACCTTGTGATGGTACAGTATGTTCCTTGGAGCTGCTAAACAGTGAAAGTACAGCCACTAGAAGAGGCAGACTGTTCTTATGGGGTGACCATTTCAACAATCCACATTTTTAGGGGTGGCCTTTTGGAGTGAAGTATGCAGGCACACACACTTGAATAAATAAGTTCTACAATTATACTTTTTTTTTCATTTACAGATCATGTCACTGTAAACTAACACAACAATACCTTGCAAATGGCACACACTTGTGTATAAATGTTGGCATTTAAATCAGGTGCATAAACAATGAGGCAGCTACAATTACTTGGCTTATATAATGATTTGTGCAGATAGCTAGCAAAACAAATTTGAATCACAAAATAGCCAGCACCAGATTTAGCTTAGCCTAGCTTTCACATCAACAGGTTTGGTCTAGACCAAATGAACTCTGTTTCCCTTTTTTTTTTTTTTTAACATTCAGTTAGGGCTGGACAATTAATTGGATTTTGATAGTGATTTCAATTTTGCCATCTGACAATCATAAAAACATTATGATCGAAGAAAAAGGATTGATGATTAGTGTGCCACACAGTCTGGAGTGCCGTGTATGCAAGTTCCTGCGCTTCATAGCGCTTCTGTGTTCCACGTGCAGCCACAGTGAGTGTATGTGACTTGTGTGGATCGATAACACTGTATGTGCCCCTCGCTGGTTCTTTAAAGTTGTGTTTAAATCAATACTGAAGTTTTTAAATAAATGAATAATTGTGTATATTAATTGTGATTTCAATATCACTTAAAATAATCGGGATTCTTACTTTACCATCATCGTCCTGCCCTACATTCAGTTCATTTGAGATTGTGTGAAAGCTGACACAAAATCCAGTCTGCCTGCAAACACAAGGTCTTGTTTCATTTCCAAATGATCAGGGTTTGGTTCAGTGGGTGTGAAAAGCAATCCTAACCAATCATAAACCAAACAAGGCAAGCTAATCAAAAACCGAATTGTGGCTTGAAGTTTGCTTAATTTTACAAAAGTAAGAAAGCTAACATAGTGTTCACTGACAACATCAAGCATGTTTACTTTAGCATTGCTAGCACCACTATGTGATGTCCCTCCTGACAGGTTCATTTTGTGAAGGTGATTCCAAGAAGTTCCAGTTAATATGGAAATTCCAACCAATTCAGCCTAAATAAAGCATTACCTTTGTCTTTATTTTTGGCACAGAAAAAAAAACATTACTCAAAGCAAACTGTGTATTTCATAGTGTACAGATGGGCCAGGTTTGGCAGGAATGAAAATGTCAGCCTCAGCTGGGGGCAGGAGGCCATTATGCATTATTTGATGGGCTTTAGTCCACCAAAGAGCAGAGTAAAGGAAACCCAAGCCAAAATGAAACAATGTTGCAGCTTCAGCCAAAAAACCAAACCTAGTCTGCCAAATTGTTGGCCTTTTGGAGTCCCATTCCATTATCATTACAGATCTTTATATTTAACTCCATATTAATCAGATAATTTTAATACACCGTAGGTCCTGCAGATGTTACACATTACTGTAGCCACGACTTCCATTACGGACAACCTGCTTTTCTGGACCTACTTGACTCCATCTGCTACATCCTAAATCAACTTTTAACAGAAAAAAAAACATTTAACAGAGAGTCTCATTTTTAAATAAATTAAACCTAACACTGCATTTACATCAGTCCTCTCCACTATTCATTAAAACTATTTATGCTTTCTGAAGCATCTCTCTATCCAGTGTAGTCATTAAATAAACCACCATAATAACCTTTACAGAAAAAGTAGGGGACACTCTTGAAAATGAGATGCCATATCTCAATGGGTAATCCTCTGATGAATATCAACTCCATGGAGAATATAAATGATGAGGACAAACTGATTGTCAAGGATCCATAAATTTATCTCATTTTATCCCTTTGTCTCTGCCCACCTCTCTATCTTTCAACGTCTCTCTCCCTTCAATCAAACCCTCAACACGGTTTGCTGAATGCTAAACATGATTCTGTTGCCAACTGTGGATTTGTGTTGGAAAAAACAAAATTGAATAAAAATAAAGTAATTAAATGTGCCCAAAAACATCAGCAACCCATCAGTATTGGACTTTTTGGTTAAAAATGAGATAGACTAATCAAAGTTAAGGCCTGTAGACTTTGATACTGATCACCTGTGGATTAACCCCATACTCACCTGGAGCATGCTTCACCTGCTTGTCCACCTCTCTACTAGGGCTGGGTATTTCCAGCAACTTCATGATACGATACGTATCCCGATACTAAGGCCACGATACGATACGTATCCTGATACACGTAAATTGTGAACATTGACTATGCTTCAAGCAAAATTCTTGATAAGTTTAGTTTTTGCTTATAAGAAGAAAAAGAACAAGAACGAGTTTTAAGTGGTTCTACAACTTGAGAGACATAAATTCGGATCCTCAAAGATGGTAGACTTATTTAGAACATAAGCTTCATTATGTAGCTCGTCTTCTTGCTTGAACTGTGCCACTGTCAACATTACCCAAAGTCTATTTACAACAACTGTCAAAATATTTAGTCCGTATCGATTCTGCAGAATCTGTATCGATACATGTATCCCAAAGGAGTGCGATACGATATTTTGCTGTATCAATATTTTGAGCACAGGCCTACTCTCTACTGCTCCTGTTGCTCTGTCATCCTCCTAAATAAACTGCAGCAGAATCCTCCAAACCTTTTCAGTCTGTCTAGTCAAAATTATTACTCCAGTTTTGATGTCTGGGATGAAATTCCCACTGTGACCAGTAGATAAAAAACTGATCAGCTAAGCTAAATGAGGTACACATTGCTACACAGCACGTTGGGTTAAATGACCACTTGGTAAACGCCATTTACAGAGTTGGATATAGATTTTGCCTGAAGCTTGAAGAAACAATGATGACTGGGGGTCAAATCTTCTTTTCTTTGGAGTATGAAATAATTACATTTTAGTTACATCATGTAACTGAGAAAACACTTATAGTCAAATTGTGACTTCACAGTTTTTCCTGTTGAAGTAATGAATCAATCTGTTTCTGATAATTTACATAAATTAAAACAAGTAATAGATTACTTCTTCATTGTGTAATCCAGATGTCCTTACTGTAAGAAACTTTATTGAAATGCTCATTGAGATCTCTTTGCTCTGCTTTGAGAGCCATTTTCTAAACCATGTTAAACAAAACATGAAACATGATCAGTATCTACTGAGAAAAGCCTGATCGGGGCATCCCTAGAATTATTTTTTTTACATATTAATTAAGTAGAGTATGCTATTGGCTTTACTCTTTCGTAGTGTCTTGAGATTACATATTTTATGATTTGACCTACAGATTGAGATATTTTGTTGAAAAGCATGGCCTGCACAGAGAAAAACTCTTGCTGCTTAAAAGATTTCGATAATTCAACCTCTACAATCTATTGATGGAGGTTGTGGCTTGTAGAGCACAACATGACATGCAGTCCTTATCATCTTCCTGCTGCTTTGCTAATAAAGTAAATCTATAGAAGCTGCATCCTCAGGTAATGTTTGAATGCTGACGTGTCATTACCAAACAGTTAGAGACCTAACATTTTCAGACATCAAATGTTCTCAGCGGCATACAGCATCCCCCACCTTTTCAGGGAAGATACCAGCGGACACGCAGAAGGATGTAAAAACACAAACAGCAGGAAAGACTTCAAATCGAGCACATGAAACGAAATCATGAGAAGATGAAGGCTGCAGCAGAAGAGGAAAGAACGTCAAAGAAATATCTTCCTCTTAGATACAAAGCTATGTTTCTCTCTTAATCCAAAACAACTGGTGACAGAAGATTTTCACTGCTCAAACATCCTATTATATTAACAAGATGAATGTTGCTATTAAATATAGCAAAAGTAGACCCACGACAAACATGTTCCACCTGACCCTCATCTTCTTGCCTAGTGCTAAGCCTGCTTTCTGTCATGTAAAAGTGAACAACCAGACGCTGTGGGGCTGCAGAGTAAACACTGTCAGCTTTATTTGAACTGAAAAGCTTTTCAAATTGCCGACTGGAGGTTGAGGCTGCGTAAAACACGCTCTACATGCTTTGAAAGCTCTAATACTTCAGGGCACAGTGGAAGCAGAGAGGAAAACTCCCATCAGCATTTTCTCCTCCTCCAGCTTTTTGGGTTGATTTATTACAGCCAAGCTCTGTGGGATTCCCTGACGCTGGACTATCCTCCACACCAGCTCCCCCCCCTTAATAAAACCTCAGTGTACCAGACTAAAGGCACCACATGCATCTGTAAATGAACGCACAGAGTAATTTGAAGATTATTTTATGTTGATGATGTGTCTGAGGCAGCTCCAGCTTTTAAAGGGGCTGTTTTTTATGTCACTTTGAGGATTCACAGCTAAAATGAAGCATATTTAAAAAAAAAATAAAATCTGATCTTGGGGATTAATTTGACTGATCCTGATCATAAAAGCATAAAATGTCTTCCTATTTCTGCCTTCAGATCCTTCAACAAATGCAAGCTGCATATCTAATCTGACATATGCCTCATCACAAAGAGTCTAAATAAACCAATGTGCTCCCAAACGCAGAATGTCATCCCACACATGCAGCTCATTAGAATCCAATTAAATTTATTTCACAGTGTGACAAATCCAGTCCCACAGTTTCCTGCTCCAGTGAGACAATCACGTCACGACTGTCAGGTGAAAGACCCTTCAACTGGAGTTCTGTTTACTTTTATTTCCTCTTCCTTTTTTCAGCGTTTGCTGCGACCTTTTCAGTGATCAGCTAAAGTCAAACTTTTCATGGCTGTCAAATGAAGAGCAGTGGAGCTCTGTATTTTTGAAGATCGGAAGAGACAAATATATTCGGCAAGCAAAAACAGTGCTTTCTAAGGAGATCTGACAAACAGGATAAGGTCAACATGTCAGCTTAGGCAAGTACAACAGGATGCAAGGAAAATGTGTCTTTTGGACTTAACTTTACTTTAAAGGGTACTTTCCTCACAAATATAGTCAAACATACTGACCATTATTAAGCCTGCACCATATGAGAAAAGATTTGTGGTTACAGTGTTTAAAATTTAAATGATGAAAATGATCAGGATTACGACCACATAAAAAAGACAAAGTTTCAAGAATAATGTCAGAAAGTTACAAGAATACAGTCTAAAAGTTATGAATATTAACTCTTCAGTTTAGTCAGTCGTGGCTATCAGAAGAGCAGCAGCAACCTGAAAAAAACAGTGTGTGTATAGTGAAGTTATACTTCAGTATTGGTATCACAAATAAGGAAATGCCTCTTTTTGGCACATCAGCATCACATTATCATAAGTATTAGGACGCTGAAAAGCTACTGCAAGAAACTGGGGCTTTTCCAAATAAAGACTCACACAGACTTGTCTCTGTTTTGGAAAAGGAAATGTAGACTCTTCTGGTACAACCTTTGAGTATAAAGTTTGTTTCCTAGCTTAATTTAAATAGATTTCTGACTTTATCCTCATAACTTTATGAGATTATTCTTGTAACTTTATGACTTTACTAAGTTTTTTTCTCATAACTTTACTTTTTAAAAAAGTTTTTGTTTTACATGACCCTAATCCTCCATTGTATCAGGATGAATAAACAAGTGTGAAGTGCAAATTTTAGCTCTGAAGTTGGTACGTGTTCCCCAGCTGAGCCAGACTCTGCTAAGTCCTCTTACTGATTTATCTGAGCCTGCAGATAAATCAGTCTTGTACATCGGTGAAATCAAACACTAAACATAAATAAAGTCCACCTCATGAGCAAAGTCGGGTTCAAATTCACAGAATCTCCTTAATAATTTAAATAAAGTCATGATTGTAATGATCCCTCCCCTCAGAAGACCTCACTTTGCATTCAAAATATTGAAAATGTTTCAGTTTTTTTGAGTTTTTAACAGAAATTTTGTCCAGCAGTGTTATGTTTGTGTTGCAGTAGGGGTGTCAACATCTAAACGTGTATACGGATACACGGATAACAAATTATAACAGTTTAGAAAAATCAATAACCCTCAATAACACGTCATTTTTTCCTCCTCCTCCTTGTTCATTTCTCACTTATTTATATATTATCTTTAGTGGTGACAATGTTGCCTGAAAGCTTTAAATAATAATATTGACCAACTATACACTTAAATGTTCCCACTAGTGCAGTTATCTGCACATAGGCCTATAATAAATGATGAATGGGGCACAATGTCACAAAAAGATCCACAGCCACAGCCAGTGTCGTGCCACTTCAGGTTGCCTCGGAGACGCAGAGGCAGCCATCATCAAGCGGAGCACTGTGTGGCAGTTTTTCAAACAAACTACCAGTGGAAATACTGTTTAGTGTAGGCTATCTCAGGAAAAACTGGCTTATACCAGCAGCATGGGATGCATGCAAAACCACCTGAGATGGAAACGCTCAAACAAGTCGGAGGGAGAGACTGCTGCTGCTATTGTGTTTGCGCTCATAATCTTCTCCATACGCAAATGTCGTGTAGCTAAAAACAAAAACTGTTAATGGCTGGTTATCTTTGCCTGTTTTGATCACAAATGATCACAAATCCTCGCGTCTAAGGCCACGTTCACACTGCAGTCCTTAATGCTCAATTCTGATTCATATCTTAAATCCAATTTTTTTTTGTTTGTTTTTTTTATTTCTGTTCTGAAAAATATGTCAGACAGGAAAAGTGGAGGGTCTTTCAGTAATGGCTCAGCAGCATCCAAACATCGATATTCCATATATCTATTCTATGAACAGAGTATTTTTCCTGAAAATAGAAAATATTTTTTTCTTAACAAAGGCTGACACTATGAGTCAGAGTGAAGTGCAGAACAACTAATATTAAAAAAGTACTACATCAACGATAATACTTGCTTTCCTGATCTCAACATCACTCTTAACAGACTTTTGTCAAGAAAACCAGCATGTCAACCTCTGATGCAGTTGCACATGAGTGCTGACATGAGGCAACATTGCCAATAGAAAATATTTGATACAACAGATCCTGGTCAATCAGGAGCGCTCTAAATAATTTCAGCTTTGGCAAACACATGATCATGTTGTCTGAAATTGCAATTTGATCAGCAAACAATAAATTCAGCCCTAGCAAGAATGACATCTTGCATGTCATGCTGAAGTGTCACTGTTAAACAAGCACAAACAAACAAAGAGTATGCATGCAGGGTTATCAGCTCTCTCACTGCTATGGCTGACATCAGACTAGGGATGTGACGATATGTAAATTTCACATCAATTCAAATTGGTTATTGTTACCAAATTTTTAACAGCTCTGTTTGTCTTTTGTTGTCAATAAATGTGTCACGAAATGTCATATAAGTAACATTTTTTAACCCCTTTTTCATGGGAAGTAAAAGTAAACAATTCTGGCAAGTATTTGTCATTTTTATGTTATAAATGCTTAAACAGTGTGTTATTATTGGAAAAGAAAACCAGATTTGAACTTTATACAGGATTCTCTTCATAAACAATTGTAATTGAACATGTTCAAAGTTTTGAGTTGACCAAAAATAAATCCAACCTATTTTACAAACACTCACACATTTTAGTTTGACTACAGCATTAGTGTCCATGTTACAGCTTGTTATATTAGACCATGTCCAGGCCTTTTTTTTTTTACACTAACCATAGTCCCAAAGGCAATTTCCGTCCAATTACCCCCCTTTCAATACTCTACTCTGGTCTCCCATCTCCCTGGCAGATCTCCTCCACTTCTCCTCCAATATTTCCGCATTACGCCTGATTAAATCCATAAAACATGAACTATGACGGAAAAAGACCATCAATTACAAACATTACAAACAAAATTAGGGCAAGAACACACTCCCGTATCATACTAATGCTATTATTTACAAGATTCATACATTATTTGTAACACAGAAATTTCTGATAAACTACCTATAATTCACATAGTTATGGCTCTGAATCTTCTCACTCTCACTTGCTCCAGCTCAGTCAGCTCACTTACTCGAGGAGTTGAATTAGTTTTATTCACGCATGTCTTTTTCTTTCACCAGCAACAGCTTTGTGTTTTAGACAGCGTGACCATCTTCAATCAGTTTCCCCTCAGCATTCTTGTTAAATCCAAATTCCTACCAGACTCTAGACTTCATCTATTTTGAGAGGAAAAAACCTCAGCCATAGTGTCTGAGTGGGCTCCAAGTGCCATACTTTCAGAGGCCAAACATTGCAAACTGCGCATGTGCGGCTCCGTCTTTGAGGGACCGAGGCTGCTTTACCGAGGAACAGACACGTTGTTCCGGCTTTTCCAGGCAATGAGCAGCATCACTGTGAGTTATTGACACAGTGTGGTAATCAAACACAGTTTACTGGTAATTTAAACAGTAAACGGTAATACTTACCATAGGAAATTTTACCACAGTTTACCATTTTACAGGTAACCATGACATCCCTACATCAGACAGACTTGTACTGATAATTAGACAAAGTAAAAGAGAAATTAAGTGTTTTAGTTCTCCCTTTACGGACACTGTAGTGGCTGCATAGCATGCTTGGAGAACACATGACAAATATCACATGTTCTACTGTGGACAACTGTGCACATCCCAGATGTGATGGAAAACAATATATTGTTTAGCCTTATTGTTGACTCAAAGCAACTTGTTTTTCCACAAAAAATCTACTGGGATACATGTGGAAAATTCAAAAAGAATTAGATTGATAAACAGAAATGATGATTGCTTTATGTTAAAAAATAGTATTGATTCTAATCCCTTTGAAAACATTTAAGCATGAATTAAAACACAAATAACACATGTGCAACAGATACTGACCCCATACTTCAGAATGGTCATCCACACACTACAGAGACCACCTTAATTAGAGTCTTCTGCGTGACTGCACAATGGTTGCTCTGGGCACATGTTGTGGAGCATAACTTACATGAGAGGTAGTTGCTGATTCTTTGTTTACTAATGAATATCTAGAAGATCCCAAACTAATTAACTTAACGGCCCAGAAGGCAGATATGAGATGAAGATACAGTGCGGGTGTGCCAATGTTATTGGTTCCTTTCCGTAATGACTCCCCCCAAAGAGACATGTTCCAGCATCCATCATCTCAAGGTGATTATCTCTGAATCCATCCGTCTCTGGGAGGAAGAGGCTGCTTTCCTGCCGAAGAGCAACAACGAGAAATCTCCTGCCAGTTTTATTTTTTTTTCTCAGCGCTGAGGTATTGTTAGTCAGACACTTGGCTTCAACATACAGCAGCAGCAGTGCTCTGGCTTCACCTCAGCGAGAGATGGAGAGAGTATCTGTGCTCCGTGAGCAGTTTAAACGGCGAGCTTCAAGGAAAGCTTGCCCTGCTCACGACCAACTAAGGCAAAGGTTGATCTTTAAAATACTCTCTATTATGATATATCACAGCTTGTAGGAGCACTTTAATAAACCTGGACAGACATATTGAGGTCTTAAAAAAGCAATGGATGAGTCACATCCCTTCTGCTTGACATAAATATGAATATGGATGTTTACAATGAAGTTAAAGCTGTCTGCAGAGAAGACGTGCTACCTACAAATCTTTCTATAATGCAGACACCCACAGCTTTCCACAGCATTGTTTCCTGCTTTAATCTCCTCACATCTGTAAAATTTATTCTATAGCAGCGTACAGATGAGCAGGGAGTTTTTCGTGACAGGGGGGCCCTCTTGATCAGAACTGCTTTTGTCTGAACTTCAAAACTGTGCTCCTTTGATCCGCACACAGCTACCAGGAGGAAGACGAAGCTCAAGCTGAGCTCTAAAGACTGCTCTCTTTCCTCCCTTCTTTTTCCAGTTTGGATAAACCTTAAGAGAGTGAGGATTAGACTGGGGAAGGTGCAACACGGTAGTGAAGAGGATTTAAAATGAGGGGAAGAAGACATGCCTTACCTATAGTTGGGGGCTAGATAGCTGATGACAATGGAGGGGCTGCTAATGCTGTGGAATGGGCATATTCTTGAGGTGTCACATAACACCAGCTTTAACTCTAAATGGCACTTCCTTTGGTGGATATTTTTTATTTAAGACATTTTTGTACAATACAAAAAGAGGGTGAGGCATAATAACCCATAGTGGTCTTGTCTGTATGCGCCCTGACACAGGAGGCCTGGATTTTAATCTCAGTTGTGACTTTTTATTTTTTTTTGTTCCCTTGACTTTTAAAATAGCTTCTCTTTCTGTTTACTGTCCTACTAATTAAATACATGATAAACATATATTTAAAGCTTGTGACACACTGACAAATTCAAACCAGATTTTTAGCCTGATTTGTCAGGCACCTGATAATCCTTAACCTTGAGTCATCATATGAATATTTTACTGCTTGCAATCATCTTGGAGCCACTTGATCTCAGATTGTACATCACTTTCAGGTTGGGCTGCCAGTCAAATACCAGCAAAGCTCACTGAGATCAAGCAGGCGGAAGCGTAGCTGACCAGAAGTTCCCAACATTTACAACCCACAAACTTGAAAGACATCATCCTCACCATAGTCTTCAGTTGTTTTTCTTTTACATAACAAACTGAACTCATGTCATGACAACAACTCGATGTTAGGGTTAACTTGACATGCCAGATGTACTGTTAAAAATATCCATGTGACATACTTCACTGGTGTAATCTGGGACAGCCCTATAGTGTCTGAAGAGGACAGGACCTTAATAATAAAAAAATATATATATATATAAATATGTATATATAAAGATATACATATGTATATATATCTATAAACATACATATATATACATATATATATATACATATATATATATATATATATATATATATATATATATATATATACATATATATACATATACATATCTATATATATAATATATATATATATATATATATATATATATATATATATATATATATATATATATATATATATATATATATATATATATATATATATATATATATATATATATATATATATACATACATACATAATAGGGATGTAGCAGTATAAAAAATTCATTTCACAGTTATTGTGACCAAAATTATCACGGTTAACATTATCGTGGTATTGTTGCAGTGTGCTCAAAATGTTCAAAAAGTACTTTTGCACAGTCTTGAAATCATTTAACCCCTTTAATATTATAATTTAACAGTTCTTTTGTCTATTTTTGTCAATTACTGTGACAGGAAATGTATTTTAGGAATATTTGTTTAAACTTTTTTCATCAGAAATAAAAGTAAACAATTCTGTCAAGTATTTGTCATTATTACGTTATAAATTTTTAAACAGTGAGTAGTTACAAGAAAAGAAAAATCTAAATTTGTACTTTAAACAGGTTTCCCTTTATAAAAAATTGTAAATTAACATGTTCAAAGTTTTTAGATGACCAAAAACAAATTTAACCTATTTTATAAACACTCACACATTTTAGTTTGCCTGCAGCATTAGTGTCCATGTTACAGCTTGTTATATTAGACCGTGTCCAGGCCTTTTTTATATTTTTTGTTTTACAAACGATAGTCCCTGAAGCAGTTAGTCCCCTTTATGATTCTCCTCCGGTCTCTCCTTTCGATGGCAGATCTTCTCCACATCTCCTTCTTTCATCTTTCCAAATTATGATTGATTAAATCCACAAAACACAAACTACGACAGAAAAAAGACCAAAAGACCGAGACCACGCACATTTTTGTCTTACACTGCAGCTTGGTGTTTTAGACAGCGTGACTGTTGTCAGTCAGCTTCCCCTCCACGTCTTTTAAAATCCAAACTACAACCAGACTTTAGACTTTGTCTGTTTCGGTGTGAAAACCTGTAAGAGTCTGGGTGAGGCTCCAGCTGCTGAGGACAAACATTACAAACTGCTCCTCTGTCTGTGAGAGACGGCTGCTTCACCGAGGAGCAGACACACATAGTTCAGGCTTTTCCAGGCAAGGAGCAGCATCACTGTGAGTTATTGACACAGTGTGGTGATCAAACATGGTTTATAGATGATTTAAATAGGACACGGTAATGATTATCGTTGGAAACTTTACCGCGGCTTACCATTTTAATATATATAAAATTTAAAAAATAATCTATTTTGTCGGTTCCTTCAATTTTGGGTCAGCCAGATGATGCAGGAAGTGACTGCATGTTTGAAAACACTGGTTTCAAACCTGCTCCATTCATGGAGACTGCTTCTGAAGTGGTCTCCATGGATGAGACATTGTCTGTGGTTTTACCAGAAATTGACTCAATTTCTTCTTTATAAAAGGAGCAAAGTACATCACTGAAAGCTTTTCTTATGGGAAATTATCTTTTGCTCTTCTACCAATTCGGGATGTGCTCCTGGGAAACTTGGAGAGGTTAGTCTATGGTATCTCGAAGTTGTGGTTTCTCTCCTCAGAATTCCCGGGAGAACTTGGTGGGGATTGTTGTTGACGAGGTTCATGTCACATGTAAGTGGTAAATGACACACTGGTATAATGTAATATAAGATGATAGTGTAAGGACCAAAACATAGTTTAGGCAATGGCTAACAACAGGGTCTAGTTGCTAGGTCATACTGTGGCTTGATATTGATTGGTCTGTGATGAGTGTGACAGGCAGAACATTTGTCCAATCACCAGCTGCTGTTGTTTTTTCACCTATGAAAACATTTTCTATGGGCTTTTCTCCAGATGGACTTGTGAAATATTTCTATAGTGGATAAACGGAACAGTCCATCTGGTGTGTCAGGTTAGTGTTCTGCCTCTTTGTAATAAGGTAATCTTGTCTGTCAATACTTTTGCGATGGTAGTTTTATGAGCTGCAGTTGTTTAGAAGCTTGTAGTCACTCCAAAGCTTTTGCATCTTCTCCTAAAGTGTTGTTAACTGATCAGATCATCAGCTTGAAGCCTTGCAAGATGAATCTGCATGAAATCTGATTCTGGCAGGTCCAGCAGCTCTACAAGGTCAGACTAGGGACAGGCAAATAATTTTCTGTTTGACCACATTTGATGGAAGAAAACAATACACGCACAGAATTATCTTCTTCCATCGTTATATTTTTTACCAAAACAACAACAAAAAACAAATAATAATGTGATCCATTGTTTGTTGTTTTTCCTTAAGAAATATGGTCCAACAGGTACTTTGGCACCCTGACTGTTGATCCTACTTTGTGAGTTTCTGTAAGGTCTTGTTGTTGACAGGTTTAACAGATTTGAACATAATCACATGTGTTACCTGCCTAATGCTGACAAAACATGAGCACCACAACAAACTTTGGGCTGCTGGTAGTGGTTATTTCAATGCACATTCATTCTACATGCTGGTGGCCTGGGGATAAATCTATCCTGACGCTAATTCATATAATTGTACGGCTTTCCATCCATATGATAATAAACCTAAACAAACAAACAAAGAAAAACCTTTCCAGAAGTCTTAGGATTGTAATTTGAAGGAAACAGATACATCTGGGCCAACATTACATCATAAAACCCAATTATTAATGTTCCAAGTCCTGCTTAATTGGCTATGCTCCAAAGGGCTAACACCTAATACCCTCAGTCTTCTGTGTTTTATTGGAGCTTATTGAAAATTCAGATCATGAATAAGCTGGCTCCCTTCCCTCTTAGACAAAACAGGTGGTTGATTCAGACCAGACTCTTGCCCACTGAGGACAAAACCTCATCATAAACTCTTCTTTGATTTATAAGCAGAAGGCAACAGAGTGATTTTTTTTGCATTATATTACAGTTCGGCACAAATTCATGATAACATTAAGATAACTGAAACAGTTGTGGAGAGTAAGACATGATTATCTTACTTAAGCAGTATTTTTACAGACAAATGTTTTACTTTTGACTCGACTAATCTGCAATGAAACTTCTTTGTACTTAAGTTAGCTAAAAAGACTGGTAACTGTTCTTTACATTTCCTTAGAATTCTAAATCATTAATCTGTTAAAGAACCCATATCCTGCTTCATGCCCCTTAGTGTGTTTAACATGTCTCCCCCATGTGATAGAGCACCTTTATAAACAAAGACAATAAGGTCCACTGCTTTAAGACCTCATCCTGCTATGCAGCACCTGTCTAAAATGTCTTGTTCTCTGGCCCTCCAAATAGACCTACCAGTGCGATGTCCTACCATTGTTTTATCATCAGCTTTAGCTCATCGGCTCATGGTGTCAAGAACATTGCAGAGTGTAAAATTCTAAGACACAGGGAGTTTTGTTAACATGGCTATGTAGGGCAGTAATTCACATTTTTAATAATTACTCCACAAGTTCTTTACTGATTTTCTTGACATGGCACAAGGAAGAAGTAATTAGGTATTTGGAGGTGTTCCACATCCAGATTCTCATCCAGGAATTTTTGATGGACTTGTTTACATTGTGAGAAAAGGCAGTTGTCCATATTTTCATGAAGGATTTTGACATTTTCAGGGAATGCTGGTCATTAAACACAACGGAAGAAATGGTCAGATTTTGGAGGGGAGCTCTCGGTGCACTTCTCTGTTTCCTATGAAGAAATCTCAAGGCACTTGATAAGATTATAATAGAAAACCAGCTTTGCAATCCTAAACAATGATTGATCGAGCCCTAAAGAAAACACTGTAAACGTCCTTGTTTTGTCTACAGCAAAATGGAGTGAACAGCACAGGACTACGACCCATTGTATGTGGGGATAGTAACAAAAGAAAACAAGTTACCTTTAATTCTGAAGTAGAATAAAAAAAAATGCACAAGAGCCTCACCATCCAACTTGTTCCAATGTTTAACTCTGAGTCCAACATTAAACTATTAAAGAACTTTTACGCACGCGCTAATAAGAAATTCCGTTCAATGCGTCAGTTTAATTAGTTTGTGCATTAATGACTTCGCTGTAAAGAGAACTGAGTTTAAAACGAATTGTCTTTAAAGTGATGAGGTCTTTGTTACCTTCCTCAGCAGTTTGAGCACTTCTCCCGCCTGCTCCGTCTTCTGCTCCCGGAGAAGCCGCTGTATGTCCCGTATCCAGGCCACCCGGCGGACGTACGGGCTGTGGTTGGTTTTCCGCAGCATCCCCGGCAGCTTGTCGGACCTGAGCATCAGGGAGGTAAACAAGAAGTCTCCACCGCCTCTCCTCTCGCCACTTCTCTCGCTTTCCGCCTGGTTCTCATGCCTCTGCCGTCTCCTCTTGGACAATTTGCTCTCAAAATCGAGACTTCTTTGTCTGGTCAACTTAGAGCCCATCACTCCTGGAAGGACGTGCCGAAGAGGGAGGAGGAGGAGGCTGTGGTGGTGAGAGGGATTTTACAACATGCAGCCAAAACATTACACTTGACTTACGACGGGACGTGGACCAAACATTCAAGCAACCTCGGTAAAATGTTGTGGACTTAAGTTTTAGAGCTACTCCGAACTGCAAGGCAGCATCGTAAACACAGCGCACTCATCCTCAGCGTCGTCCATGCACTGCCTGGATGCTCGTGCATCCTTTGGTTTACTCAGAGCTCGTGCGCTGTTCAGCCAATCAGAGCGCGTGTCTCCACTCAGGCTGAGACTGAGAGGCACCGAGGAGACTGAGCAGCTCTCATTTCCTAAATGACCCCACAGCTCGACTCACAGGTGGTTCAGTTGACGCTGAGTCAATGAGAGGAAGACTTTTATCCAATGTTTTTACTGAGGCTTACATAACAGTTGCATAATGTGAAATTCAGATAGATTAATACACGGATTACAAAAAGATATAGAGCCAGGGGATGTTTAGGTTATAGGGGAGACCGGGGATGCCTTTAACTCCCACAATTTTGGGGCTTGACTTCATAAACTTTATTTTGATGTGTACAGTCATTACAAATACAACAAATTCAGACCTCTGCAAGATAATAATTTACCTCGAAAACTGATTTCAAATACAAGATGTGTCTTTGTCACAGCCTATAACTTCCAGGGTAGGTTGTAACAGTTATATAAAGAAGAAAAGAAAAAGGAAAACGCTGAAATTTCTCCTGAAATAAAACAAATATAACCTTGCAGTGCAGATGGGTCAGCCTGGTTTAATGTCTGTAATCAGGCATAAACCATCTTGTCAAGCTCTCGTCTGCAATGATTGTGACCTGTCTGAAGTGGGACAGCACAATCAGAGTCCAGAGGTGGAGGCTATGAATGAGGAGACAGTACTAATGGCCCTTTTCCACTAGCACACCTTGGCCCTACTCTACTCGGCCCTACTAGATTTGCAGTGTGTTTCCACTAGCCTGGTACCTCCGAAAACAAGCTAGTTTTAGTAACTACTCCGCTCTAGTTCCAAGCGAGCTGAGTCGGTACTAAAAGATGAAGTCACTGACTGCCGGCTACTGATTGGTCAGACAATGTTGTCAGTGATGAGTCACGAGCGACAACCTAGCATGCTAGTGGTAGCTACCATTAGCTTACCCTCATATGTCTTTTCTTGCAGCTCGATTGCTCTCGTCCTCGGCTTCATTCTGTTGTATAGCTTCCAAAACCCTCCTGTGCTTCTCAAGGGGTATTTCTTCCTGCCACCTGCAGCCTTCTCCTGCTTCCTTTTTTACTCGGTTTGTGACAAAAAGCCACAGATTGTTGTGTTGCGCTCAAAATGACATCACCGCAGTGCCGCTCAGCTGTTTACAGCGACACTGCACTCGGTTAGGCAGTAGAGGTAAGATCGGGCCTAAAAAATCCAGCCAGACCTGACCCAGGCCCGCAGGTATAAAGCCCGACCCGGCCCGAGCCTGATCAATAAACTCGATTTGCAGGAAAAAACACGAAATTTTATATTTTATTTGTGAGGACTCAGGAGGAGGAGGAAAGGGAGGGGATGCGTCAGTCAGTCCCGGACAGAGCACTGCTCCGGTGATCACATTTGTGACGATGCCTGTGCATAATGATAACAAATTAAAGCCTGTCTTTTGTAACAAATTCTCCCTGTTAAACAAGACTGTAAGATGCATATTCAATAAACATTTATATCTTTTATATTTGTGTGTCTGTTCTATCAGGTGTGATAGTTCATGCTTCATTTCGTTGGCAAAATGCAGCAGCCCATTTGACATTTATTTTAATTTCTTCGAGTTGGCAGAAAAAAATGCAAGTTTTCTTAATGTTAAAATAATCTACATATTTTTATGATCATTATAAATGCATTTACACAATGAAATAACGCTGGAAAAGTTTGTTAAAAATATTTCTGTGTGTCATATTGTGCTCACATGGATGCGCCTCTTGGACAAGAAGAGGAACAGCAGCAGGAGCAGGTATGGGCTTCATTGTAGATCACAAGGAAGGGCATCTGAGATACATGGGGTAAAGCCTCCAGAGCACAGCAGGTTCACTAAAGTCTTCGTTACCAAAGGCGGAAACAAACAGACTTTAAAAATCCTCCGCTGGAGACTGCGCGCACGGATGAATCCATTCATACATGTTTCTGGACCGGCTGCTGTTTGCAGAAGTCAGACCTGCTGAGGTAGGTGGTCCAGGGCAGTCATCTCGGTGTAAAGTGAGTATTGTGCGGGAGTTCAGTCTCGTGTCTTGTCCTCTTGAACATCTGGCATTGAGCGCTGCGTAAAGCGCATGCGTGTCCCAAGCTGTGTTTGGTTATTACAGACTTCAGTCAGCAATGGCTCGTGAAACAGGTGCCACTGCCTCTGGTTGAAAAAGCGGAGCCCTAAAGCTTCCTAGTATGCTTTTGACTGTGAGTGTGTACGGTCGGGAAGGTAAAGGGACAGGAGGAGAAGAATAGATAACATATAAATATATATTTATTAAAAAAAAAGTTGGTGAGAGGGAAGGCCGGGCCCGACCCAACCTGACCCGAACGTAATAGTTGACACTTTGGGCTCGGGCTCGGGCTTAAGATCTTACCTCGATTAGGCAGGCGACAGGGGCTAATGGAAAAGCAGCGCAAGGCAAGTAGAGTAGAGCCGGATAGAGTCAAGTAGGGCTAATGGAAAAGGGCCATAAGTGACTGCTTGTACAGAGATTAGCATAGATGCTAACAGCTTAAGTGGCAGTTTTATTAGCTCTTGACCGCATTCCTTTATTACAATGTTAGAAGGTAACCATGTATTCAATATATAATGAAACAGGAAGGACAAAGACAAAGTTGAAAAAGACCACAGGTCTGTTCACTTAGTAAATACATCAGATCAAATTTAAAGTTCCTCAGCTGAGGTCTCTCTCTGGGCCATCCACCTCACATAGGAGGAGTAGCATCAGAAAGAGCCTTGGATAACAGTTGAGTTCATTTATGGAACCTAGGAGGAGACATCACGCTATACAATAATTAATATCCCAAGCTGGTCTCTGATTCTTGACCTCGCTTCGTTCTGACTCCCTGATGACTGCACATTCATATCAGCAGTCAGCCACAAAGGGAGGCTTTCAGCTCAGATAGAATCGACCTTGAGAAAAGCCAACAGGTACAGTAGCTAAACACATCTCTAAATATAGGCATGTGCTATCACTTTGAATGTAAGCTTGTTTTAATTAACCAGATCCTGTGTGTGTGTCTCACTCGAAACTACTGATAACAGACTCACACACAGGACCCTGCCTTCATGAAGAGGTATTTTCAGATGTTTTGACCTTTACCTTTTGAAATATTTGCAATAAGAAAAACTGATATCAAACCTCCAAACAGGGAGTATTTTTGCTCTACTGTCAACATGTTTATGAGAGAGTAAGTTCTACTAAATGGTTCACATTCTGTCCTTTACACCAATGCGGGACAATAGCACCTCCCTACTACAACAACCTCTGTGTGAGATCAGGGAGTAAGTTGGATGGTACCTAAATTATTATGTGACTCCTGACTGGAGAAAACGGAATTGTTATTACTCTCCAAGTTTTACAACCATCCCTATTCTGCCAGTGGAGGCCCCAGGCACAGAAAATCATAAAGTACCCCAATGCAAGTTTCAAGTAATCACAGATGTCCCCAGTACATATGTTTGGAGTGTCTATCCTCAAAGTTCTACTATATATTGGAAGTCGGGATGTCTCTTGACCCCTCTGTCTCAACCTCAGAACAGGCTGTTTTTGTATTGTTGAGGATTTTTTTTTAATCAAGTAGAGCTAAACATAAAAAAAGCAGAACTTGCAGATCTCTGAGGCAATGCTGTTCATTGTCACAATGGGAGCTTGGTGTTTGGCATTACCAGCAAAACTGAAATTGCACATGAAATTCCCACATTTGTAACAACAATTACACAAATATATCAGAGTTATTATTTGACAATCGAACATTAAAACCAACTATTAGACAGTTTGCATGTTGAACCTTTGGACGAGACAGTTTTAGACCTTCGTGTCTTAATCTTAAACAGTTTTACACAACTTCGAACAGGTTGTAAAGATTTACTTCTAACATATAAGTATTCTAAGTATACAATCTTTTAAGATTTCCAGGTAACAAATGTTAGCATCTTATTATTATATAATTAACAGTGTTGTAGACTAGAGGTTTGAAATACATAACTGTAGATATTAAGAAACCCACAGTTGTTTACCTCTGGGTAACTTGTGTAAAAAATAGATGAATGCAAGTCCTCTTTGGGTTAATGTACAATACAGTACACATGCTATTAAGTCGTATTCAGTCAAGTTTTTATTGATAATTCTTCACTTTTTTAAATGGTATTTACCTAGTGGAAGGACAGAAAGATGGAAAGAAAGACAGCTGGTGGGATTTGTATGGAATTTACAATCCATTAAATGCTTGGTGCTGATTCTGATTTGAAAAAATTAAACTTTTCAAAAGTTTGTACAGCCCTGATTAGCTCATTACTTATGCATTGAGCACTTCTGCTAATTTTTCTGAAATCTTTGAGGAAATGAATATTATCCAATGGGAAGTTTGATGAATCATGAGCAGCCTGCTGATTCTGAGTAATAACACTAAAACAGCCTCGTTTAAATTGCAAAATAGTCTCCAAATAGAGTAGATTCATCAACCATGCAAGCTGCATTCACTGAAGTTTTTGGGTACATTAAATCAGCAACAGTATTGATCAGATCCTGACAGATGGGCCTGTAGACGGAAAATGTGACCTGTGAGTTGAGGCTTTAACTGTTCAGAGCAAATGAATTAGTAGTGATACAATCTACTGAGCAGCAAAAAGCAGCGCCTGAACCTGACTGGTGTTAAAACTGTCTAGCTGTCTTACTCATTAATTTGTTGAAGTAATGAAGATATAATTGGAGCTAGTTTATGGCATCAATCAGTATTTATAAATGCAACACCAAATCACCAAAAAAAGTTACTCGAAAAACCTTGACTAAAACAGCAGACTGGTATTAAACACATGTTCAGTGCTGAAAAATGAAGCCATTGCAAAGGTCCCAAAAACTGAACTTCCTCACGTGGCAACTTGAAGCTGGCTGCAGAAACAAACAAAAATGGCAGCCCTTGAAAGAGGATTGGCCACCATAGAATGCCTTTCCAGATCTGACAGGTTTGTAGCCAAACTATTTGATCAGTGATGTTGTTCTGTTTCTTTGTTTGCTGATGCGATAATGAAAAAACAATAATAACGGATAGAATAATTTCTTAGAGCAAGTTGCATGCATGTTGCTGCTGAGTGTTTTGATTCATATCAAGGAAAACTGGAATAAAATGATACATTAAAATATATGGGGTCTAAAAGGATGATGACTCATTTCAAGTGCGTTGATAAGTTTCATGTTTTGTGGCATTTTGCTGATTCTTTTAAATGGCATTAAACTGATTGTTATGTAATTCTTCCTCCATGTTGTTTTCCAGGTGCCACCACTCATCTTAGCCAATTGAGCAAAAACTTCAAATTAAGCCAAAGGAAAAATATTAAACATACTTATCTTATTAAAAGCAGGAGGTGTCAGAATAATGTGAGAGATGATTGCCCTTTCAGGCATGTTGATATCACAGGGGCTTGAATAAAAACAATGAAGTCAGTGAGATGACATGCTGTCTTCCTCCCCTCCCTTACAGCTCATCACCTCACTCACTGTGACATCTTGTTAACACTGCACAGCCCCTACTGGATTTGTGTGTCACTAAATGGATGACATATGACTCTAGGACAGTGTTATAATAAAACCAAGTCATGTGATAAATGTAATAAATGTTATTATCTTACAGACCAATTGCAAATGTATTACAACATTGTGATTGCTAATGGAGTACGTCAAAAGCTGTCTCCCTGGTGCCTTGTGCATTCCCCAATGCTGCAGCTTAAGATGAAATTCTGATTTAGTTTGGATTTAAGGATTCAGCACTCACTTCTTTCTCAGATTCCATTATGATTGCTTTTTTTTAATGCTCTCTTGAAACTAGATTTCAGCAGGTAACAAATGCCTTTTTCAGGAGTTTGTGGAAAGAGCAGCACTTCACAAAACTTATTCTAAAATAAAATATCGCACCATACCTTTTACTAGTGGTTCCCACCTTCCTATTCTCAGAAGACTCCCTTGTGTGTAAAGGAAAAGTGGAGCCCCTACTGTGACCCCTCAAAAAAGTTTTGTTTGACTGTCCAAAATCAACATCAATTTGAGCTGTTTCATCAATCAAATCCAGACAGAACGGGCCTACAAACACATTTTCCTAGCCAATGACCTTTAACATAATAGGTAGTGAAGGCTCTGTATTTTATATATAACTGGATAAGGTGCAATACTAATTTAAGTAATACAAAAGAAACAATACAACTTGATTCCAGAATATATGGCCCGATTACATACATTGCAATTGATGCAGTGCTAAGCTAGGCAAAGTGATGCAATGTGGTCTAATATAACATGTTACCAGGTTTTCCATGGGGTCAACCTCAACAAGATGATCCCTCCACCTCATCTAATGTGAGGAAAAGGATTTAAAAAAGACATGACGAGACTTTAAATCAGGACCCTGGTTTGTATTCAAACATTAACGTAAAGCACATGCATCTACATACATAAAAAATAACAGGAAAAATGTTATCCTGATGCGCCACTGTAACAAAGTGAATAGCACTTCTCAGGAAGGTTGTTTAATATGTGCAGAGACAAGTGTTTTATTTAAGGAGAACATACTTTGATTAAGGTGTGCAGAGCATGACTGACTTTGTGTCTTGGTATTCTTGGTTTTGGAGGAATAAGATTCTCTAAGCAGGAGTTTTACACTTCTGTTGAGGTGTTTGAAGACTTGGCACAAGTACCTCCGGCAAAGGAAATGATTTACATACACATTCTGGAAGTTGTCATTGCAGTGCCACAGTGCAGATGCGTCATATATCATCAGGCTTGGCCATGCATTAAAGATGACTTTGTATACAGGAGAAGTAAGGAACAAAAATGATGTAGATGAAAGAGAACCATGGCAGTAAATATTAAAAAGCTAGAAAGAGGAATGCTATTGGTATTATATAGAAAAAAAAACAAAAACAAAAAAAACAGAAAAACCATTGATATGTTTGTTTGCTTGAATCTTAATACAAATAAGAAATAAGCATGAAACAACTGTTGTTTGGCAGATTCAGTTTACTGCGCACAATTCAACTCTGTGTCAATAAAAAAACCTCACATCCTGCCTATGGGGCAACACCCTAAATGAAACTAAAGAAAAAAAAAACTTTACTTCAATCATTCAACATGAAGCAGTGATGCTATATGCTGTCAGTAAATGCAAAGCCAGTGGCCTAGCTCACTGACCAATCAGGGCTCACTAAATCCAGACACATTTGACAAAGTCAGAAAGTCCGATTGAAATTTAGGATACACCCAAAATGTAAAACTCAAAGGGCCCTAATTAGATAGCATAAGCATATTGGCTAGAGCATATTTGATGTTCATGGTCAGTAGTTTGAGTTGTGTTTGTCTAAATTTTGCTATCAACTGGATGTACAGTTCCAGTGCAGAGCACATGATCCATCTGTCTATGTGCCTCGACTACTTAGGTTTGCTTTGGGTGTAACATGAATAAACTCAAAAAGCGGTCAATTCTCATTTCTATTGAGAACAGTGCATGGCCCATCTTGTTTCTGCCAGCACTGTCAGCATCAGTAGTGTACTCTTGTTTCAACCCTCTACCACCTAGTATCCACTTGTGGGCTCTAATTGACTCTTTGTCAGTTCTCTTATTGGTTGACTAGCCCACCAGTCAAAGAGCCTTTTTATATAGTGATGTGTAAATAGGCATGAATGTGTTAGTTGATACTGATGGATAACCAACAGAAACTCATTACCCCTTTGGATAATGAGTTTCGCAGCCAATTGCGCGTGTGCAGCCAATTTGACAATTTGGTAGACCGGCTGCGCCGAGATGGGTGTGATGCAGTGGCGATTGCTCTAAGACTGCAAGGGAAGCTCAGCTTCCCCTAAAATGTCCCCCAAAAAAGTGGTGATATGTACTGCTGTGTGTACATTTCATTGACTAAATATGCGCTAGAATACCTTCATCTTTTGTTCAGAATCAGCTACTTATCACAGGTAACTGGCGGGACTTCCTTCTCATTCATCCCCGCTGCATCTTAGTGCTTCAACACAGCCGGACGCTGAGCGTCTTCTGACTTCAGCGCTTAAATATAGAGTGGGTTGTTCCACTGTGGAAACTGGACGGTCATTGGATAAACGCTGGGCTTTGTCCCGCCCATCGGACGCTCAGCGTCTCTGGGGGTCTATGAGGCAGTGGGCTGGCCTGGACGCTGAGCTTCTGCATGATGATTGGATGATCTGTCTGAGGCCGAATCCTTTTTTGATTGACAGTGAAATGAGCCAATCAGCGATCTTGAAGGCTCACCCTTCACCGGGGTATCTTCTAAGTTTTACATTCAGTTGTTCTGGACTGATCCGGAGGCTTTATCGATCACCAGCGACTTTATCTTTCTTAAAAATGTCTAGCGTTGTGTTTGAAGATTCTCTCCTGTCAATTTTTCTTTTCACAAACGAGCAGCTGTGGCTGGGGAGCTTCTCTCTCTCACTCACATTCACAGCGCGTCAAACAGTAGTTTCACATAGCTGCTCCAGCTGCTAGCAAGCTGCACGTCATGGCAGATAGTATGAATGTTGTAGACCAGATTTTGGCGAGGCCATTTGATTGTCTTCCTTACGAAGAGAAAACTAGAGTCAAACAGCAGGGCAGATCAACTCCTAGATTGATTTAGTGCAAAAGGTGAGGAAAAGTATCAGATCTTTTAAGCATTCCTGGTATGACAAGGTGAGATGGCTCATTGGAAGTGCTGTCACAAATAAAATGTGTTGTCTGGTCAAAAGTGGGTTTTTGGGGAATAAAATCCCTGGAAAAGACACCTAGTTGGTACAACAGGGTCACAGATCATTTACATATATAAATAAATTTATGATGTAGGCCAGAAGAAAAATGAGCTTCCCCTCCCTGACTGACCAGCAGCCGCCACTGGTGTGATGGCACACCAAGGGGAGGCGTTGACAGATTGGCACAATTTCGTGACAAAAAACTGTGTGGAAGGTGCACTGTAAGCTTGCCAGCTCCAACCTGGTCTATTCTCAGTGCAGGCAAAGCGCACCCTCCGCAGCTGTAATTTGGTGACAAGCGCACAGTGCGCACACGTCAACAAAGCCTCAGAGGCAGGTTTTCTGAGGGTCAGGTAAATTTCAATGCAATAAACAATCACATTAATCACTATTTAATGTAACCATCAGAACAAGCATATACATTTGTATCTATATTAACAGATTAAAGCTGTTTGTCATAATGGAAACTTAAAGGAGACATATAATGCTGATGCATGATTTAATACTTACATGTAATATAATAAATTTGAAAACAAGACCTTACACCCCCTTAATTTTCCAAAAATTAGATATTGTATTTTTTCTGATATTCTAGAACGAGATTTGATGCCTCTGAAAATAGGTCATTGCGACATGTCCGCGAGATTTCAAATGTCGTGACGACACGAGGTACCTTTCTTTTTATTGGAGTAATCTGATAAAACACTTCCTCCTCTGTGATGTCCATTAGCCACAAAACCGTCACCGAGGAACACATCCACCAGCAGGGGTATATAGGTCCCTAGCTCACATTCACTCATTACCAGCTCTGGCCTGTAGGGGGACTCAATATGTGGTTGCTGTATTGAGCCTAGAGGAAGCTATTGTGGGGCAATGAAGGAACTAAATGAGCTTGTGGCACTGAGGGCAGAATGCTAGTCAGTCATCTGGCATAGTGAAAAGGAGAAACAAAAGAGAAAATAAATGTCACTCGTGTCTTAAGGATTTACCTGTGATTGCCCATATTTCTTTGTTTTAGTCTTTATTCTTAACGTGGTCTAAAAAGATGGAGTACATTATTGCAAAGATGATGAGGAGATACAGGGAGAGAATATATCACCAAAGGTTCTGCCATTTGGCTATGACAGACTAGGAATGCAGGCGGATCACAAGCATGATGAATGGATTAGCCTGCCGTTGTGTTTAAATATAATTGTCTCTTAATTTTGTACTCCTATTAAGGACACAGGAACAGATACCATCTGTCCTGCAAGGTGGTCCATGCGGTGACGTGCATTTTCCTCGGCTCTCTAAGTTGCTGTAAAGGTGACAGTGGCTCTGACGGTCTCCGGGTCTTTCCAGCACACTGTGGCCATGGTGGCAGGGAGTAGTCACACCAATCACTTGCTGCGCCTCGCCCACAGCGCATTTAAAGGCAAGGAGAGGCGTTCATTTGATTGCTGAAGGCTACACTCAACTGTGTTAAACCCACTCACGCCTTGTCTCCCCCCTCTCTGACACTTGCGTGGAGGGGCAGGGACGGAGGCTTGGGTGCGCCTGGTCTACGAAATTAGAGCCTAAGATGTTCATGTCCATAACTTGGGAGAAATTTTGTTCCATTTCCTGTACTGAAGGTTAATGAAGAAAATGGTCTTCTTTGAATTTACTTTTGAGTAACCAAACTGACATTCATAATGAGTAGGAAGTAATTATATATGTTTAAGGTATGAGGAAATGGTTACAATTATTTATACTCTGTTAAACTGCAATTACATTACTTTATGGCAAAATTAAACATAATATAACTCATCATTCATTATAATGCTAAGTGTTCCTTTGGATCAGCAGCTAACTAGTATTGACATCAGTCTAAGGTTAGAGCAGGTCTTATAAGACAAATCAAAATGTGAAACACACCTCAGTCCTTCAAACCAAGTTAAATCAGTATTATAATGTTGGATAATTTAGCAGTATGATTCTGACAAATGTCCTTGCTTTCATACACCTCAGTATATCTTTGCCGTAGCTCTTCTACTGAGGATAAGTTGACTAAACAACTCCAGTCAATAATAAGGGAATTTAAGTAAGTGTAAACAAGATGTATTCTCAATAGTTTTAAAAAGGAAGAAGCCTGATGACATGAGAATTTGTCTAAATTAGCAACAGTAACCAAGGAGGGTGGAGTTTGACAATGGGACACTTCCTGAAGAGGGCGGGGCTTAAAAAAATGCACATTTGAGGGATTACTTGTTGTGTTTTGAATGCAAAATAAATCTCCAAAGAATGTGGTCAGAGCCTAGTCACCAAACTCAAACTACATTTCACTTATGCAACGCCATGTTTAATATCTCAACAAATATAAGTTGTGCTTTAGTGCAGAACCACTGAGTTAAAAATATCCACAATGAGATAGTACATGCCTTGTCACTTTCTGTTTGGTATAAAGCTTTGAAATGATGTAACTTTGAATATTTTGTGCAGCTGATGGGTCACAGCTGTGAAAACACAAACATTAAGTATTGGGGTTAACACAGCTGTTTATATTTCCAACACAATGTCCAAATGAATGAAAATATACACAGCGTGCATGTGCATATGGACAACCCTTGGAGTTTAACAAGTGTATGCAGTGGTCCTATGCATTCAAAGCCTTGTACTTAATTAATGCTGGTATTTGAAAGTCTGTTGTTATCTAAATGAAACCATTTGGTTAAGAATCAAATTCAAGGCTGTTTGAAATTGCCCAAACACACCAGTCACATTCCAGCACCTCAAGGCCATCTGCAACCCAAACAAATTAGATTCTCTGTGAATCATTTTACTTCCGTAGCAGGTAATAGCTTGGTATTACCTGGGAGAGAAAGCCCGGGGGACCTCCATCAAAGTTGAGAAAGTCATCTGTCTCGTGCCTGGCTTATTCAACAGCTCGGTCTGCGCCCTGTCACCCTGTGGTTTTTTTTCCTGTTTTCCTCGTCCCCTCATGGCAGATGTGATCATCTCCCCTCGCAGCCCCGAAGGCCTTCATCTTCCTGGTGAGGAGGCACTTTTCTTCTATACAATCGTAAAGTTTTTTTATTTGTCATGCAGAAGAAAAGCAAAATTATTTTGAAACTGGAAAGCTAAAAAGTGCTACCTACATGACAGATCATGCAGATGTTGACATATTAACTGTCATGACTTTGGATGAACCTGAGGATACTGTGTGTTGACCTTTGTCTCAGATAAGTTTTGAATTATCTAAGAGAAAGAATGTTTCATGAGTCATTATCTGTCCTTTTCATGGTTTAGAAAGTGACGTGTTTATTGTGTACAATTGACAAATTGTTTGCATAATAACTTTGATACTATCTCAAGCTTTTTCTTCTGTCTGCATATTTTTCTCACCCCTGAGTAACACAAGACAGGTGTTTTATGATAGCCTGGGTTAAAGTTTAATGGTTTGTTATAGTTAAATATTGAGAACACAGTGAGCCTTTACCTATTACTTCACACAGTGAAAAGCTGCTGCTCCAGAGGACCTTGAAAAATCAAGGTAAGAAAATTATTTCACAGAACTTTTTATATGGTCTAGGCACTTTCACATTAGATTTAAATCCAAAATGACAGGCCTCGTATGGCATATGGTCACTTTTCAGTATATTTACCTTGTTTGCAAGATTAAATGATGTAGAGGATAAGCTAACAGGACTTTTTACAGGGGAAACACTTAAATATTTCATCATATATTGTTTGATAATCCATAATTTTATGTGCAGGAAACAAATTAGCCATTGCTTTGTCAGACAGCAAACAACTGTCAGCCAGCTTGACACTAATAAATGATTTCTTTTTTTAAATATTGAATATTTACAATTCTAAACATTGTGGTTGACCTGTGCTAAAATTAAACTTAACAGGGAGGAATAGTTAAGTCTGCTACTTGATGGCATCAACTTTTTTTTACTTGAGTTTGAATTTTTTTTTCTTGGGTTTGAATTCATGAGAAATGAGGCAATGGCCAGTTGGGGTAGAGCAACACTTGTACTTAAGAAAATTTTTGAGTATTTTTAGATGTTTTCAGATTTTTTTTCTATTTTAGCACTTTAACTCTAACCTCTCAATCATTAAATTGGCTACATTGCATTTAACTTAGCAGTTTTATTCTTTTTCCTGAACTGAAAGTTGATTAAGAAAACTGTCCTAATTGAATTTACGTCACTCACAGAGATGTTCTTTATCAGTATTTCTTGAAATCAACTAAAAAACAATCAGTTGTGTTTTGTGCAGTCCTGGTAGAAAAGAGATTTGTCTGTCTGTCTGTCTTTCTGTCTATCTTACATACATAACACGTACATACAAATTGTGATTTATTCACCTAGAGATTATTGAACACATGACTGTAATGATCAAACTCACAGGGTGCACCCCAATTAAATGAAAGAGCAGGCCTAAATAAACACAATGAAAAAAAAACATCACATATGTTTAATCCTTAGCGTTCAAGATTTAAAATTACTGTGTTGTCAGTATAAATAACTTTTTTTCTACTTAAAACACAAACCGATAAGACTTCCATACTCAGAATTTTTAACATATGATACTGAGCTGAAACAAATGAAAAACTGGGTTTGTGAAAGTGGTCTGATGAAGGATGACTAACAAAACAAGTTTTCATATTTTTAAATGTCTTATCTGCAGATTTTTGCAGCCTCCTGTATGTAGTGTGGTAAAGCTAATTCATAGCAGTTTGTCAAACAGGTGGCATGTGAGATTACCATTCCAAGCACTTTTGATCTCTTTGTTGGAATTAAAGCACATGCCAGACCTCAAAATATCAACATGACACTTTAATTACTTTCAGTATTTTAAACATCAATGTAAATCCTGTACTTAACTGTAAATCTTTTTGTTTCTGGTAGGAGATAATTTTTCAAAGATAGTTTAAAGCAGTGAGATAAAATGCTATTTTGAGGAGTTATACAGCAGCACAGCTGAGGAGGAGAGGGGTTTGATTCCTTTGTGGGCGATTCCTCTTGTGACGTATCCAGTAACTATGCTCTTTGACCATAAAGTGGTTTGCAGTATGTTGATGTCTCATTTTGGTGTCTAACCCGGCTTTAAAAGTCACCTGAGGTGATACCAAAGTGGCTCCAGATGCCAGAAACAGTGATGTTGTTGATCATTGTTGTAACTGTAAATGAATTAACCCTCAGCCTGTACTTAGGTCACAAGGCCCAGAAGCAGACAACAGAAAGAGTCACAGTTGGCAAATTCAGCTATGCATTCACAAGTGTTTTTAATTGTAAACTTTGTTGTTTTGAGATAACAGATAAGTGGCCTGATAAACCAGCAAACTGAAAGGTTGTTACCTCTTGTTACATAATGTTTATTGGAGATTATGTGTACCATAAAGATGTGCTCAGAATGTGCGTTTGGCTGCTGAAGTGACTGATTTACATGGAAAATAGGACTTGAAGGGATATTTTTAATCAATTAAAGCTAGTTCAAAGTAATGGCTCTTTGTAAGTGAATCTTTGTCGTCTTCACAGCTGATACCAAAATTGTAAAAATCATCAATTGCACTTTTCAGTTCTCCATGAATATTTTGTCATCAGATGAAAGTTTGTCTCCTTAAAGATTTCAATATGAAGAGAAATCACCTTGTTCTGTCATTTGAAAAAAAAAAAAAATGCAATAAAAACAAAACAAGATTTCGCTAAATTAAAGTTAACAACTGATTGTCACTTTAAATATCTTTTAATTTGTGTGACCATAAAAACACAATTTCTGCACAAATGTTTAATCAAGGTTCTGCTGCAGTTAGATTTTTTTCCTCTATTAAGTTTACCGGTACACAAAGTCCAACCAACTGAAAATGAATGTACATATGATTTAGAAAGTCAGTACTTGTACAATGATGATTGAATGACTTCCCAACAGCCACGCTGACTGTCGCCATTGCTGATGGAGAGGTCAGGTTAATGACATGATTTTCCCATCCAATTGGATCCAGTCAAGTCAGAGCTGGCTTTTTGTTGTCCTGCTCATATTTTAGCTGGTACTTGCTTTCATTGACTACCTTGCAAAGCAGCTGGTTTCTCCAGAGTCCAAGACACAATTCTGAATATGAATATGATAATAATAATGAACACGAATAGTTTTGTATGAAAGTATACAGATTTTCCCCTGCCGCCCGCGGTCCGGCGTGTTGAACTTTAGGGCGGCAGCCGCGTGGGAACAGCCAATCACATCGAAGGAAGTAGAAAACCCGGAAATAGCAGGCTTCGCGGGGCAAAACGAGCAATGGAGGAGCTAATGATCTGAATAGGGGGGATTCTCTTGCTGACAGAATCGTGTCCCACATAGTATACAGTAAACAGGTACTACTCGGGGGTACGTGTTTTTGAGAAGGGAGTGTTGTAAAGGACTTTTGGGCAGGCTCTGCTGTGACGTTCGCTGAATCAGCTCTACGTCACTGCTGCCTGTTACCCCATGCTCGTGCCGCGGCGGTAGGAGCCGCTTTGAAAAACGCTCTGCATTTCAGGGGCCTCCGCCGGCAGAGAAGCGGTTTTCGAGGCGGTTACCGCGCGGCGGTGTGAAAGGGGCTTTACTTTAAAATTATGCCTAAGTAAAAATTGTAATAAAAGAAACACATTCATAGTGTAGACTCATAAATAAACACACTCAGACCTGATTCCATTAAAGTCCATGGGGGCTCACTTTTGGCCTTAAGGTGAAGATTCAGACTTGGCACAAGTCTTTAATCAGTTGAACCCATCCTGCAAAGGTGCAAGCAAAAACACTTGTCCCTGGTCAGAAAATGACCTGAACTGTCATTGAACCTTTGGGTAGAAAAGGCAAAGAGTATGGGCATGGTCTAGCCGTGGCAAAAGAGAAGTGACCGAAACATGTTAACAATGGTTGCTTGTGAAAAGCTTATCCTGGATAATGCTGCTTAAGCAGAGGTATAATGAGGACTTGGCAGTTCTTTATTAAAAGAGCAGCAGGGGAATAAACTGAGAGCATTTCTGGATTGAAAATAAATTTTTAATCTTCTTAAGACAGGTCTCAGCTCAAGTATAATTCAACATTTGGTGCATTTTAGTTGACTTTCACACTTAGATGGTTTGGGGGAGTTGGTCAATACAAGTAGGCATTCCTTTTTTGGCTCAGATTGTTTGAATATATACTATGTACACTTCAATCAAACTGATTGCCTGATTGACCTAGCAACAGGCACAAACAGGTTTATCTAATTCATTGAAATAGAAAAGTGCATATTAATCAACAATTGGCACCAAACAGTGTAAATATGCTTAGATGAGCGTTACTAGCATGAGCATAATGTTATCAGTCATCTCATAGCTTCATCGCACTGCTGTTAACAATGTATAAGCAGTAATAGCTGTGATAATAATAGCCTTACAGCTACTGGGCAACATCAGTCTTAACTGATGACAAAGTACTGCATAATAGTAATGCTTTGTGCACAGGCACAGCAAAACATAAAAAAAGCAAAAAGATTAATATTACTCACCATCTTGTCAGTGGGTCATCATAGGACTCACAACATAGACAGCACTTGATCAGATTGCATGAATTCAGAACAGCAGGTAAATAAATTTGTCCTTTTAGCACTAGTAACACTCTTATACCCCTCTCAGACTGGCCGAAGGAACCCGTTTAAACAACTGGCTCCTGACAGCAGTTTGAAAAGGCCTAATTGGCAATTCGACTCGGACCAAATGACCCTGCCAGCATCACAGGTGTTTATCGGCTCGCCTTCGATCTGCTTCACTGAGAAAATCACACCCGGGTCAACCCGCTAATTTACGTGATGATGTTGACATAACGTGCCCACGCCATAATATGGTACCTGTCCCCTCTGTCTGTAACATACGTGACTCTTTGCCATCTCAACATTCCATCCGCCTCTGAATCATCAGCACTCGAATGTCGTTCAGTCTGCCCCGAGTTTGTGCATTTTTATAAAAGAACAAAAGTACATAGTACAGAAAACAGCTGACATATCCAGGGCTTCCATGCTCCATTCCAGAGATTACATGGGCGTGTTTCGTCGTACTGATGATGTCATCAATGTATTGACATCAGCTTGATGCACCAGTGGAAAAAAGACAGCCACACAGCTCGTCTGCTGCCAATCGGATCAAGGTCTACTGGCAGTGGGAAAGGAGTCACTTGCTGATTGTTAGTGGGTTAACCCGTGTTGACAAAAACCTGTGTTGACCTGCTAATTTTAGTGTGAAAGCAGTATTCCACTGACAGGGTTATGGTGTAAAAACGTGTGTTGTTATCTGTTGTCCTCTGAGACATGCTGTACACAGCAACAAACAGTGTAAAGCCCTCTTCTTCGTTTGTTTTCAATTACAATACAAGACAATTTAAACCTTAATATGAATCATCATCTGGATGGTCATTCATGAGACGTAAGATCTCTTTTGAACAATTTGCTTTGTTGATGACTATGCCTGATAACTTCCCTATCTTTATGGAGAGGGTGACTCATAGTCATAGCACAATATATACACAGGCTGTGATGTTGTGACACGAGGCCAACCCTGCCTTTGTGTGTGATTTATCCCACTCCAGATATTGTCATGTCAACATGAAACAATTAAAGGGAAAATATACTGACTTTTGCTAACAACTTTTAAACTGAACTGTAACAAACAATTGAGCTGAAGGTCTGAAAAACACTGTATGGCTAATTTTGTTTTATTTAGTACATTTTTTCTGATGTTCTTTATTTTTGTGACCTGTTGTTCCCCTTGTCTCTTGTGTTTCCTATTTTATTTTGAAATCCCCGTTTTCCATGTGGTGTTCCCTGCCCTCCCCTCTATGTGCCTCTGATCATGATTCCTCCCACCTGTGTGATTGTCTCACCTGAGCTCAATGATTCTGCAGTGTTTTTAGTCTCTGTGTTTCCCTTTGTCTTTGTTGGGTCATTCGTCTCCCATGGGCCACTCCTCTTGTAAGTCTCCTGTGTTTCCAGCATTTCAAGTGTTTCCTAATGTTTGTAGTTTGTTTTAGTTGAATATTTTTTGCAGAGACTTTGATTTCCCTTTTTAAGTTCTCTTCCAGTATTTATTCTTTTAGGTAGCTTGTTTTATTTGAAACTTTCGTAAAGATTTTGTTGGAATTTTTTTTTATTTTTGTTAAGGATTAGTTTTTGTTTTTTTAAATCCTTTTTTAGTTGTTCATAAAACTTTTTTGTTTATTGCATTTGGGTTGGTCTTCTTGTTTTTTGTTAGTTTTGTTTTTATTTAACATACCTTGACAATAATGTTCATCCGAGTGGTCCAGAACAAATGTCATAGAGAGAACATTTGAATAATTTCCTTCTTTCTTTAGAAAGAGTTAACCCTTTCAAATGTATAGCCTTGAGGGATGTGAAATATGCATGTATGGCACTCAAAATGATTTTGTTTCATAACAATTGAAGGTAGTAATATATAAAAAGCTAAATTAGGGAACATATAATTATGTAGCACTACGAGCCAGACTGAACCAGACTGCTTAGTTTAAACATAGCTTTAGAGTTTGGTGTACAACAACAGTATGGACTCTAAGGTTCGGTTTGTACAGCTCACTGTTTACTGGCATGTTGTCCATACCTTTTCATATTTGAGGATTTTAGTGATCCTATCATTATGGAACCAGCCATCTAAACACAAAATTTTTTGAAAACAAAAATGATTTTCAGTGCTCAGTTGTTCTTTAAATGGACCTCATGCTAAAGCCTCCTGTTCTGTGCAGGGCTGAAACAGAGGGGTTAATAGGCATGCCAAAATACAACATCTAAATGGATTTTTTAGCTAAGAAACTTCAAAATTATTTTCCAGATACATCTGGAACCAGTGTAAACTTGTTGAAAAGAAGTAATATCTGTTAACTTTGGATGGCCTGGAAACAATTTGTTTACTGCATTTTATCCACTGCAAATGAGCTTATATTGTCTTATAACTAGTCTATTACTTACTGAAAAAGGCATTATCAGCATGAAAGTTGAGGCTCGAAAGTGTTTCGTTCTGAAGAAAGATAAATATTTTATTTATTTAATTAATGGTAACTAAATAGTTTTACATAAAACTATCTATGTGATTTGACACAATTTGGCCCCTTAGCAAGGAGAAAAACGCTAATGTGGCCCTCTGTGTTGCCCTCCCTGGTTTATTCTGTTTACTGTGATGTACTATGATATTGTTTTGGTCATCTCTTGTTTTACAAGTGCTGGTTGCTATTTAACTTTCACATAAAACTATCTCTATTTTCTTGACAGACAAAATCTAAAAGAGGTATTGCACCCTCGTTGTCAAAATGGCAAAGAAGACAATAATATTGGCCCTGGCACTGCTACTGGTGGCAGCTGTCGCCACTTTTGTGGGCGTTTTCTTCGGTATCGGGGCGAGAAAGCCCAATAACCACATTTACCAGAAGGCAGCTGTGGCAGCAGATGCTGGGCCATGCTCAGAGGTTGGCAGGTGAGAGGTAGCACACACGGAAACATCCCCCCTGGACAAAGGCATGGATATAAACAGACCCATATATGCATGCAAACATACACGAGTCAAGCAAACAAGCAATTCCCTGTGAACATGCTGTATTTAATGTCTTTATGTTCTGCCAATGCAGGGTCTTAAGACCTTGAGTAAACCAATAAGCTAATCCTACCCCTCTCTCTCCCTGTGCATGTTTTAATTAAATTACCACAGAAACATACTGAAGAAGGGGGGCTCTGCAGTTGATGGCGCTATAGCTTCTTTACTGTGTGTTGGACTGATGAACGCTCACAGTATGGGCATTGGAGGAGGACTTTTCTTCACTATCTATGATGCAAAAACTGGTACAGCTTCTCACAAAGACACGTCATTCTGACAATGAGACACTTTTGAATTTCCGCTGACAGAATGGACTCAAACAAGTTGTGACTTCCCTGATTTGTGGCTTTAACACAGGTAAAGTTGAGACGATTGATGCCAGAGAGACGGCACCATACGCCGCAACAGAAAACATGTTCGGCAGCAATCCAGATTTATCTCAGAGAGGTAAAGTTTAATCAACACTATCAACAATGGAAATTAGTCAAGAGACGCTGTAGATAACTTAATCATAAAAGTGGATGACCTTGTGGAAGTGACAAAGGGACATAAATATTATCCAACCTCAGAGAGCTAAGACTAACCTAGCAAGAAAAAAAAGTTATGCCTGTACACTGTATGAATGTACAAGAATACTGTCAAAAGAGCATCTTACCTTTTTTTAGGGGGTTTGGCTATTGCAGTGCCAGGAGAGATTCGAGGATATGAGTTGGCACATGAGCGACATGGCAAACTTCCTTGGAAAGACTTGTTTCAGCCAAGCATTGAAATTGCAGAAGCTGGTTTTCCTCTGGGAATGGCACTTGCTTCTGCTGTGAACAAAAACAAGGAAACCATCCTAGCGGATCAAGCCCTATGGTAAGTCAGTGTTGGTGTTTGCATGACATTACATGGAAAAAGTTGCCTTCTTCTCAACCCTGAATCAAATATAGTATGTAAAAGTTAGATTAATCTTTTACTCCCAGCTCAACTGTTTGGCAGAGGCAGAGTTGAGCTGGTAGTTAAAGGGTTAAGTGTTTCAATTGCTTGCCTTGAGTGTTCTTAAATACAGCATAATTTCTATGCTGAGAATTACAGCCCGACTTGGAGTAAAATATACAAAGCAGAAATAAATTAAGCTACCTGTATTTTATTACCATGACTCGGCATAAAAACCAACACTGCGTTATCATCCTTAGTTTGCTTAAAGGTACTGTGAGGAGTTTCTAACTAATTACTAAAAAGTCTCACTTTTAGATATATGCCTGATCGAAATACACACTTTAAGATGAGTTTTATAGCATCTAAATAGGTTATCTATAAATGCTATTCCTTAGCCTTCCGGTCGGGTCGTACAGGGCTGGACTGGTCTGGATACTCAATTTCAGGAACAAGACAGTTAAAACAAGAGCAAATTTATATTATTCGGACACGTCTTAGAGCACTGGGCTTTAAGTAGCGATATATAGCCGGTTGCAAAACTACGATGCTAAGAATTGCCTGTTGTCACATTAAAAACTACCGCTACGTAACTAGAAAGAGATACATAACCTCATCACTTTGCATCCTGTGAGTTGTTGAAAAAGAAGTTGTAAAGCAATGCAGAGTTCTGAGTTCTGCATTCATCAGCATCACAACAAGCACACGCTTTGGCTTGGGTCACGTCTTTTGGTGCGTTCCAGTTGTAGTCAGAAGTAGGAATTTCCGAGTAGGAAACTGCAACTGGAATGCCCGCCGAAGTCGGAATTTCCTACCGGGAACTCGGTGAAACCTCGCCACCCCCAAGTTGACAATCAAAGATGGATGCCCCCAGTGTGAACAGTTATTTAGCTCCTGTAGTAATCCATTTATTTGCCCTTCTGACTGAGGTGTGTCGCTCTAGATCAGCTGTATACATAGTATTGTTAGACTTATACTTACAAAAATGCTGCCATAGTGATAATCAAATTCTTCATGTGATATTTGTGAACAACAACACAGGACGTGCTAACAACAGCTAACAATAGCCTGGTGGATCGGCATTTTTTCCGACTTCAACTGGAACACGGATAAGTCGGAGATGATGTCACTCCCAGTTCCGAGGTTACTGGAACGCAGCATTACGACAGACGCCGCACGTGCTCATGGGTAGCAAAGTCTTAATGTTGGTGGTAATAGATTCTCCTCATATCACCTTTAAAAGACAATCATATTAAGATGACTTTATCCATTTCTCATATCAAGTAAAAAACTATGTCCCAACTCTTCATCTACATCTCACAGGGCTACATCCTATGGAGGGCTCATTTTATAAGTTACGTGACTAAAGCATCAGAGGCTGTCACATTTTTAAAGTGACTGCAATTGACAAATGTATCCTGTCATCTAAAGTTTCGGTTCCAATTACTAGCTCAAGGTCTTACTCAACTCCTAAATATGTCTACACCTTAAGACAAAATTTTCAGGTCGAGTAAAATAGGCAGTAAACAAGGATATTGTTAAAGATGTTGCTACCAATAATTCCCAAATTTTGCTACCTATCATCCAAGGTACAAAAAAAACACAACCAAACTAACTGACAATATAAGATGGCTATGCCCACATCTTATACAATGTAAAGTTATTCTCCAATTTAAGCTCTTCATCCTTTGGGAGTTGCATCTTTGGACCATTCTGTGACAATATCTATAAAGGATGTCCCATAAGAAGCTTTATCTCCAATCTCTCATGACTGAGACACACAATATATACACCCTCTGTGAAAATGTGCTAATTTCTACCTTGAAAAATACAAGATACCAGACAAAAACAGTGGTTGACAAATAGAAGGCCCAAGTCTATGTAAAATAGATGATACAAGAGTCTGTCATAAGGGGTTAGGTTACCTGTGTTTGAAAATAATACCAATCATTCAGGAAACAAACCAACAGTAAGTATATGGTTTTAACAACAAAAATAACAATCTAAGATTTTAAGCCAAAAATATGGTGAAAACAAGACAGAGCGTTCATTGTCATTATTCAGATGCTTGAATCTGTCCTCCTCATATTCAGTTGTGTTTGTAATTGCTAACCTGGAAAGAAAGAAACCAAACAGAAAATAAAGATAGGCCTAAAAGGAAAAATGTTACAAGATTGAAAGGCTAAACAAACAAATTAGCTGATATTGAAGCTGACTTGTCTTACTTGTCTTTAGCTATTATCCTTTAATGATCCAGGTTTGTTTGATTGTTTAGACTGCAGTGTTGATATCAGATTGTCTAGCCCAGTATTTCTCTGTTTTTCTCTTAAGTCATTCCCCCCAAAAAAAATCTCAAGTCACTCCACTCAACAAGACAGAATTGTTCTGGGAGAGAACTCGTGTTATTCAATACTTTGACTACTTTGACTAAATGTGTTTGTTTTTTCAAGCTAAGGGCAATGCACACAAAGTACTGTTGATTTTGCCACTAGGTAGCTAGCTGTAGGGCTTTCTCAAGCACTTTGTAAAAACTTCACCATCTTCTCTTGTTGATGACACTGACTTTCAAAAAATCAAATATTTAACATCTTTTCTGACTATTTTTTCCAGCTTTTTACAATTTAGGTTGGTTTGACAGTTTTATGACACAAATTAGGCAACTGACGAGGGCATTAGAGATCCCAGCTCAAGATAAACTATCATGATATTGTTTTATCTTTGTCCTACTTGCCTTATCTACCCTTATCTCTGGGATGTCATAAACAATAAAATGGATGACTCAGATTCAGAGGAATTACCATGACAATGCTGTTTTTTGTAGCAGCCATTAAAATTTATCACTCACACACCACGAGCTAGCTAGTAAAAACTCTATGCTGTTGGTATTGGTGAGGGTAGATCTAAGCATAGGTATCAACGTACCTCATTGCTCATGTTGTAGTTTTAAGAAGACAGATCATATGTGGATGTTGATGAAGACAAAGGTTGTCTAGCCCCTCTGAAAATCGTTTTTGCTTCACTAGCTGTCCTTCTCCTCATCCTTTAGATCAAGGTTCTGCTTCTTGTATCAGGCAGCCTCAACTATCCACATACACCCTTCCTAGTTTACCAAGGAAATCCACTTTTTGAAAAAAAAATACCCTTCATATTTTCAAGTTCTCCTTTTTTATTGATGCATTATATGACTGAATTGTATTACTTTGTCTCCGGAGAGTCGACTGACTTGTTTGAGTTGTCAAACAATGACTCTCATGATTTGATATGCCAATAATTTTGCTTTGAATGTCTCCTTCATCAAATAAGGAAAAGACGATGCTTTGTGGGTTGCACTTGAAGCAAATGGGACAACATTCGACACACCACTGTGATGATCTTTAAATGCACCTACAAATGATGCAGCACTTGAATTGGAGTAAAACGTTGACTTATTTTTCATCAAGTCTTTCATCTATCTATTTTCTATGCTGCTTATCTCTTTTTGGGTCAAAGGGGGGCTGAAGCCTATCCCAACTGACTTTGAGCGAAAGGTGGGGTACACCCTAGACCATCACCAGCTGATTGCAGGGCAACAAAGAGAGACAGACAACTATTCACACTCACATTTACACCTATGGGCACTTTACAGTCTCCAATTAGCCAAACACAGATCTGTAGGAAGAAGCAGGAGTGTCCCGAGACAACCTACACAATGAGTACAGCTAACTCAGAGCTAACATGGGGATTGAACCATCAACCCTCTTGCTGTGAGGCATGCGCACCACCTGCTGTGCCAGAGTACTGCCTCATCAAGTCTTGATACATCAGATTTTCTAATTTCAACCTGTTCTCTTTATTTCAGTGAAGTGTTTTGTGGACAAAATGGAGAAGTCCTCAAAGAAAATGACCTCATTAAATTCACCAGGCTAGCAGCAACCTACAGAAAGATCGCTGAGGAGGGTCCTGATGCATTTTATAAGGGAGAGCTGGCCCAGAACCTTGTGAATGACATCCAGGCAGCAGGTAGGATTGTTTCAATAAGTTTTACAAGTGAACAAACTGTTGCTTAAAATGTTCTGCCTCCTTTGTAGTGCCTAGTCCAAACAGCGACAGCAGATTCACTGATGGCTGTGGTTCTCCTCTGCTTATTTGTTAATTGTTTACATCTTATTGCCCTCAGAAATATTTCTGTATCACCTTTGTTTAACCTGAGTAAACGTAAGCAAGGGTGTAGCTATGTTCAGTTTAACTGGCTTACCCATCATTAATAGTACCAATAGCATGTTTTCAATTTTGTTGCAACGTATAACATTCTGTTCCTTTACATTTAAAGGACATCAGTGTCACAAACAAGCACATTACCATTTTTATCACATTCATTGCTGTTTTTTCTAAAAGCCATTTGCTAAAAAGACTCCAGGATATGTTTCAAAATAACACACTCTACACAGCTAATTTCCATGGTAAGCAGGATTTAAATTTCCAATTCTGTCCAAGTGCACATTGACAGTGTGTTTCAATCTGTGCTTAGGCGGTATCATCACAATGGAGGATCTGAGGGATTATGTGCCTGTCTTGGATGAGAATCCTCTAAGGGTGAATGTGGGGGAGTACACCATGGCTGTGCCCAATGCCCCCGCTAGCGGCCCTGTGCTCTCGCTGATATTAAACATCTTGAATGGTGAGCCTTGATTCTTTGTCCAAAAACACCCTGAGTGGGAGAGGATGTGCTTTAATGTGAGCTGCCTTCACTTTGCCAGTCCCTCTCCTAAAAGAGGACTCCGCTGTGTGCTGCATGTTGATCCACTGAGCACTAAATCTGTTCCTATAAAAAGATTTGTTGACTCCAGTTACCTAAGAGCTCCTTGGACCACTTTGTTAAAAACAGACCTACATTTTTTCTAAGCAGCAACATGCACTGCTTTTATATATTCATTTCCACTTTTTAATGACAGAAAATAAAAACAGCCACATGTGCTGCATTTGAGGCCTTGTCCACACCTAGATGGGTATTTAAGAAAATCGAAGTTTTCCAACCCTGGCTTAAAGGGACTGTGAGGAGTTTCTAAGTAATTACCAAAAATTCTTACTTTTAGATATATGCCTGATCGAAATACACACTTTAAGATAAGTTTTATATCATCTAAACAAGTTACCTATAAATGCTATTCCTTAGCCTTCCGGTCGAGTCAGACAGAGCTGGACTGGCCTGGATACTAAACTTCGGGAACAAGACAATTAAAACTGGAGCAAATTTATATTATATGGACATGTCTTAGAGCACCGGGCTGTAAGTAGCGATATATAGTCGGGTAGAAGATATGATACTACGTTTTCCAAAAATTGCTTGTTGTCACACATCAAAAACTACCCGCTACATAACTAGAAAGAGATACATAACCTCATCGCTTTGCATCCTGTAAGTTGTTGAAAAAAGAAGTTGTAAAGCAATGCAGAGTTCTGAGGAAGGTCCGGTCTGCATCACAACAAACACACGCTTTGGATTGCACATGACTTTTGGTGCGCTCAGTTGTAGTCAGAAGTAGGAATTTCCGAGTTCCGAGTAGGAAACTGCAACTGGAATGCCCCCAGAAGTCGGAATTTCCTACTGGGAACTTGGTGAAACCTCACCACCCCCAAGTTGACAATCGAAGATAGATGCCCCCAGTGTGAACAGTTATTTAGCTCCTGTAATAATCAATTTATTTGCACTTCTGACCGGGGTGTGTCGCTCTAGATCAGCTGTATACATCGTATTGTTAGACTTATATTTACAAAAATGCTGCCATAGTGATAATCACATTCTTCATGTGATATTTGTGAACAACAACACAGGGCGTGCTAACAACAGCTAACATTAGCTGGTAGATCGGCATGTTTTTTCCAACTTCCACTGGAACGCTGATAAGTCTGAGATGATGTCACTCCTAGTTCTGAGGTTACTAGAACGCAGCATTACGACAGTCACCGCGCATGCCCACGGGTAGCAGAGATTTTACGTTGCTGGTAATAGATTCTCCTCACAGTCCCTTTAAATAAAGAATCCTGCCCATACACAAACATTTCAATAAATATTGTTTTTGATATTGAATTTACATGAACACATAGATGCACTGTCACAAACTACCAGCTGCATGCAACAATGTCCCTGATACAAAGACATTTTCTTCCTTTTCCTCTGCAATGACCATTTGATTCTTTAAAGTTCTTCAGCTGACCCAAAGAGCCAATAATCTAATCTAAATGTGACCATGTTAACTTGTGTTTAAAACCAGGCTGATACATGAACTTATCTATGCATGTCCTTACTGCCTGCATGGGATTCAGTGGAAAGCTTTGCAACAGGGCCCAACAATTTAACTATGAAACCCCATGTCTGTTTTTTATCTCTTTTGCTTGCATTGACGGGGGCAAGGAGTGAGGGAAGATTTTGAAGAGGTGTTGGAGGGATTTTCTTGATTTCCTTTGACTTTTCTCACCCAGCCGAGCTTGTTCATCACTTTAACATCAGTCCACTGACAGCTCATAGAGGGTTTTTTTTCAAGGTTAAACTGAATCCCATTTAAACAAATCTTGACATATAAAGTCTAAAAGCAAGACATGATCACGGTGCCTTTTCCCTCAAAGATCTTCCCAGTTTGTCTTGGAGTAAAAATAGACAATAGACAGTGCAATATTTGAAGAGAATCCTGGCAAGCATTTTTTTAAATTGCACTCACAAACAGTCAATACACATGACACCTGATAATCTTTCACTGCAAGAAGAAAAATGTTCAAAATTTGCTAGACACTGCTACAAGCTCTGTTGAGATACTGCATTCAAAAGGCTGTTTGGAAAGCTTCATGACCTTGACCTGAGACCTTTGATTCATAAAATTTGTGGTTACATTCTGGTGTGTTTTACAACTGTTAAAAGTCTAAAGGAGATTTCTCAAAGCATTCATGATATTTGGTTTCAAGTTTAACATTCTAAGGCAAAGAATAAAAGTGAGACTTAATAATAATGGACAGACCCTTGCAAAAGCATGTGTGGAAAGTGATTGGACAATTTAACTATCAATCACATTCATCAGATGTTATAGACCTGCCCTACTGCTGCTGTCTAAAGGACTGAATGTGAGTGCCTTCGTAAATCAACCTCTCATCAAAACATCTCAGAAGTGGAGCAAAAATATCCATCCTACAGAGTATGTGCTGTTGTTCTTTGTTTTCGTTTACTAATGAATTGTGGTCTAGATCTGATAAAACTGCTACTGAAGCTGTTAGCATCTATGCTAATCTATCTTCTTGCTCATAGTTCCCACCTCTTCCTGCTCCAAGGGACTCTGTTTGGACGGTCCCACTTTGGGCCGCCCCTCACTGTCGAAGGTTGGAGCTTGGCAAGATGGATCTACCTGATTAAAGACATTGAATCAGGCTGATCCATCCTTAAGTAAAAGATAACAAAAAAGTTTTGTCATATTTATCATCATATAGGTATTTTTAATTAGTTTACAGATTCAAAGACAGTGTATGTATTGCTGAATTTTCATGGCTGTTAATAAACCTAAGGTGTAGAGCTGATTAAACACAGCTGTTCATATCATATTATCTCCCTCACCCTGCTCTCTGTCACCCACAATATCCTTTTGTTTAATTGACACCGGGAATGTGAGCTGTCCTGATGGTTCCCTGTTATATTTTGTGTGGAGCCCTGTGGTAATTTGTCTGTATTGATCTGTTGTGGTGGAGAGGTTTGGACCTGTTTCAGACTACCTCTGCAGGCTGAGCAAAATACATTTTGGATCGAACTTTGAAACAGCCATAGCATGTAAGATGTATGGTTTTTGTCAGCGGTAATGACATGGTGCTTTCCGTAAAGTTAACTGGATTACTTATTAACTGTGGAATATGACAGCATTCATAGAGTTATGTTCTATCTATATTACAGTGTCCTACAGTGCTGTGAAGATTATTTACTTCATAACAAAGGAAATAAAAGGGCATTTAGTACAGAGGTACACAGTGTTTTCTAGAGTTATATGGGGTGAATTTCTCAGTTGTAAAGATTCTATAATGATATTTTCAGACCATAGGGCAGCAACCCTCAAGGGTTTGAATCAAAAAAGGTCCCAGAAGCACTCATAGAGTAGAAACCTCTTCTTGGAAAAAATGTGGAATTGTAAAAATTACCCTTTTAAAAAGTTGTAGATCCACATTTGGATCTAGATCAACACTGAAGTCTAATCACTTCTCTCTTGTGCCATGACCAACATCTCCTAAATGTCATGAATGGAGAAATAAGTAGAAATGTGGAACAAAGCCATTTTGAAATGTAAAAGCTTTAAAGAATTTCTAGATCTGCATTGGAAATTAGATCACCACTAGAATCTAATCTTTCATTTCATGTAGTATGACCACTATTCCCTTAAAATGTAATAAAAATATTTCCTGAACTTATTGTGTTAGTAGAAAAAAATGGAAAACTCCCATATTGTGGACTGCTATCTATCCCTTTAAGAAGTCTCTGAATTGCATTCAGGTTCAGTCATCCCTAAAACCTAATCACTTCTTCTTTATACCATGGCCAACATTCCCTGTTAACAAATATATAATCAAACACCTGCAACGGCCTGACCTCCTTGGTGGCCAAAAAACTTCCAACAATCCTAAAAATTTACCCTCCTATTCAGACAGAAAAAAAAAACTTGTCCTCAGCTTTTCCTGCCAAAATGATCATGTCATTTGTCCTGTTGTTTATGTCTGGATAAGTCTGTCCAACTCATGAAGTCTCTTAGGATAGACAACCTTTAACAAGACCCGTGTAGTCAGAGAGAGTTAAGGCATTTCTCCAGCTCAGGATTGTGTCATGCTTGTGTCTGTTGGTGGTGGTGACTGATTATTTTAATAACCCTGCTGAGTTGTCTTGCTTTGTTTGTGGGCTTGCAGCCTAAGTTTTGTTATGTTGCTTCCTATTACTTTTGTGGCTCTGAAATACAACTAAAATGTAATTATCAGCTTAATACATTGTGGCCTAGACTTGAAACAGCGCTTTTTCTGCCATCACTGTAGTGAGTGACAAATTTGCAGGCACATGTCTGCAGGTAGCAATGTAATGATGAGGACTCAGTGTTAGAAGAACCAAATTACTTCCTCCTAAAACAAATAAATGAGCTACTGAATCAATCCAAAGTTTCTTTGCTCTCCCACTGTTTAAAAGATTGAAGTTGAAACCACAGGAAATAACTGTAACCTGAAAGCATTGACTTACGGTTGATTGTGGTCTTTATGGTTTGTACAGTCAACCTTCCCTCCTGATAGATTTAAATCTGAGCTGCAGTGTATATGTATAGTAATCTTCTTCTTATCTCCTCCTTAGAGTTATTTTATCATATAACTCTATACATTTGTTCAGTGTACAACAGACTGTGCAGAGGGAAGAGCGTTCTCCTAAAATTGGCGGTCACTGCAGGACATTCAAACTGTCTCAGACACTTTTTCTCTGCTGCTTTTCAGTACAGTGACAGTGTCTTCCTCTGAGGATTAGACGGAAACTTCCTCTGAAGTAATTAATCTCTCCGAACCTTTCCATTCCTCTGACTGGCCGCCCACTCACTGCGCCCCCCTAGTCTTGCACGCTAACACTAATCTCACAAATTTACCTCTAATTGGACACAGCCGAGTGGCAGAGGCCCCACACACACATTTCAGAGGCTGCCCCAAACTTTCATCCTGCTGATTTGCTGTGACTCCTGTCTCTGTCCAACAGCCGAAACCCATCAGACTGAAACCCTCTGCTTCCCTCAGCCCTCCTCATCCTCCTCCTCCTCCTCCCCATCCTCCATTTCCTCTCCCTCTAGCTGACAGCTCAGGCTAATACCCGGAATCTGGTAACAGCAGCTTTTAGAATAAACTAGAACTATTGCCTGGCAGTTATTTGCCTCCATGAAATGAAAATACAGTGATGGTTTGGATATGTGGGTTGGATATCTATCTATCTATCTTATCTATCTTATCTATCTTATCTATCTTATCTATCTTACCTATCTTACCTATCTTATCTTATCTTATCTATCTATCTATCTATCTAAATAGAAAACATACATATATACAGAAAGAGAATACATACATATATACAGAAATAGAAATACATTGTTATTTATGCATTATAACTCATTAAAAGTTTGGACAGTGAAAATGGGGCCTCCAGGTGGAGTAGAAAAAATGATCAATTTCTAGGCAAAAGTCGAGATTGACAACCAGACATAACAAAATGCATGTGAAATACACTAAGTTAAGGAAAATCAAAAATTGAAGTTTCAGTAGGTTTCAAGTGTATCACTTGCACTTAGCAGTATGAGTATAGTAGTTGTTCATTCACACTGTATTTTAGAATTTCTCCTGGAGCTAAGCTGACAAAATCAAACAAAATTACACAATCTTGCCAAGATTCATGTCATGTGCATGAACCCAGCCAAGACTATCAATGAACGAAATGTCAAAAAGTGTCCAATGTGCAAAACAGTCCCTAAGGGTTAAAAGTGAATATACATATTTTAAGGCAGATATTAAGATATCAGTAATCCTGACCTTGAAGATCAGAAAAATAACTAATTCAGGCTCAGTGTTTTTTTTTAAGTTTGAATATAATCACTTAAAATATTCCTAAACAATATATTCACAAGTCGAGAATGAACATGAGATATAACAACCTTTCCCCCACATCTATGAGAGCTTAGATCGACCAAAAGTCTCCTTGAGTCAGAGTGGACATTTGAGCATAAGTTTTTTTTTTTTGGTTTGAATTTTTCTCCCCTTTAATAAAACCAACTGGTATTAAAAACATGTGCCATCCTTAAAAGGTTTCTTGATATACTGAGTTTAAAAACAGGGAGTGAACTCTCATAGCATTACCTTCAAAATCAAATTAGACTTCACTCTGAACAGAATAAACATCAATGCATAACTCAAAGAAAATGCCTTGAGATCTTCTAAAGATATGTAACAATCAAGATGTGAACATGAGCCATAATGACCCTAACCTTAAAACAATAATCCCAAAAATGCTGCACTTTACCCTGAAGCTGAAGTGGATGTCCGTGCATGCAAAAGCAAAATGTTCCACTGATGTTTGGTTGACAGCCTAAGGATCAACATGACGACTTGTCACCTTGTCTTTGAATCAGGACTGTTGACATCATTTCTTGGGTGTCAACTATGCAAGGATTTGATTTAATCTAAATAAAATATTGAAAGATTTCCTCCCTGTAGAGGATCAGATGCAGCTCTTTTCCCTCCCATTTGGAAATGCCTGCATCTGAGGGGACAGGGAGGCTCTGAGAGGCTATGATAATGAGTTCTTGTCTGCCCAAACTATGCAGGAGGCGGGTTACAGTTTGTGTAGTTTCAAGCAGTACTGGTATCTGCCTGTGATGAGCAGAAAACACAACTGTAGGTGGAGGCAGGTATTACATCATAAACACAAGGAAGTAAAAAAATGAACATTTTGAGGGGCATTTTGTTTAAAGAGACAAAGTGCATTTCTCTGTAAACTGAGAGTTTAGTGACACGTCTCCTGTTTTTTGTTCCCCAAGCCCCTTCTAATTACATTAAAGTCAAAGAAAATTGATTTTGGATGCCATGGGACCCTTAAAGGAACTCCCTCAAAATGTTCTTGAAATGTTTGATTCACTGCAGACCTATGGACAATTTTAGGATAACCTGAAAACACAATGCCTCCAGCTGTGGCTATCCTGGGTAAAAAGGCATTATTGAAATACAAGACAAGCAAGACTCTTAGCTGTATTCTTTTTTTAACCATAGACTATGATAAAACTTGTGATAATAATGACGGTTTTGTTTTTTACAGGGTACAACATAACAGCAGACAGTATGTCAAGCACAGAGAAACGGATCCTCACGAGCCATCGCATTGTGGAGGCTTTCCGATTTGCTTATGCAAAGAGGACATTACTAGGAGATCGAAATTTCCTTAACATCACAGATGTAAGTTCATAATCTGCTTTAATCATACATTCAAAAACAGTTAAAGGATTAAATATTGGGGAATCTTTCTATTGTTGGGCTTCCTACCTAAAAAATAAAAACAATACTAGCACTCAGAGAGCACAAGATAGCTCACATATTGCTGTTACACCTATTAGCAACAATTTTATGATGAAGTAACCCTCATAAAATGATTCCCTGACCCTGAAAACCTATCGCTTGCACTTGGAATCATTATGATATTATTATTAGTTTGACAATTACTAAGCAAAAATGATTGTTCACTCATGAAGGTTTTCTGGATCTTCACCATTTTTTCATCAAAATCTATCCAGCAGTTTTTGCCCACAAATGAACAAATATTCAGACAAACACAGGCAAAAAACATAACATCATTGTCAGAGGTTAACAGTACTACCTAATAGCATTTTGTTTTCAAAAAGATAAGCAGAATTATGCCGCAGCATTGTAGAAACAGAGTTTATGATTGTTAATATATTAGTGACCAAAGAAAGATAACAAGTGGAAACATGATCAAAAGTGAACACAGCTACTGACTCTGAAATCAGCCTCTTTATTTATAACTGGCCGTTTCGATTGACCTCTATTTCCATATTTCCCCTAAAGCTCATCCAGAATATGACCTCAAGTTCATTCGCTGATGGCCTCCGTAAAAAGATCACAGACCACACCACTCATCACATGAACTACTACGAGCCGGAGTTCTACCTGCCTGACGATCAGGGGACTGCACATCTGTCTGTAGTGGCTGAAGATGGAAGTGCTGTAGCAGCAACGAGCACCATAAACTTCCAGTGAGGCCCTCCTACCACTGACCAAAACTGTGCAATTATTTAACACTATGAGTAAACCAAAAGGACAAGGTTTTTGATTCTTCTAATTTTTTTTATTCCTGCAGCTTGGGCTCAAAAGTCATGTCAGGATCAACAGGAATTCTTCTGAACAATGAGATGGACGACTTCAGCTCTCCAAACATCACAAATGGATTTGGACTGCCTCCCTCACCCAACAACTTCATCAGGCCAGGTTAGATTAGACCCCACCCCACACACACACAATCAGAAGAAAACATCAGGGCTCTTTAATTAAAAAAAAGAGATGAGGAATGGAAGCTTAACATCATACAAAGTCAAGAAGTCCTTTTTGACACTCTGTATAATGTTATAGGCTCTTGAAGATATCAGTTTTGATCATTGCCATTAAGTATTAATAGAAAATATAATCACTGTTTTTGTGACATTTAATATATTTTTTGTCATCAGAATGGTTCACACAAATTATTTCTTTCATAAACTATTCTGAACTTCAAAAAAAATACGATTTGGGGGTTTTATGCCACTGTAGCTATGACATGAAAGTGCCAGACATAAAAATTTTAGTGGTGAGAAAAAGGACCAGGTTGGTTTTGTGATAGTGACCATACATCTTACAGGAAAGTGACAAACACGAGGCACAGTGACACTTGGCTTATGAACTACAACTTTCAAAATGATATTTTCCATCCTAATGTAAAAGCTGACATTTGTGCAAAGTTTAGATGTAAATATAATGCATTTGGTAACACTCTCAACACACTATCAGACACATACACTTGCTAGTAAGTACCAGAATTGTCTGTCTGTCTGTCTGTCTGTCTGTCTGTCTGTCTATCTATCTATCTATCTATCTATCTATCTATCTATCTATCTGTCTATCTGTCTATCTATCTATCTATCTATCTATCTATCTATCTATCTATCTGTCTATCTATCTGTCTATCTATCTGTCTATCTATCTGTCTATCTATCTATCTATCTATCTATCTATCTATCTGTCTGTCTGTCTGTCTGTCTGTCTGTCTGTCTGTCTGTCTGTCTGTCTGTCTGTCTGTCTGTCTGTCTGTCTATCTGTCTATCTGTCTATCTATCTATCTATCTATCTATCTATCTATCTGTCTGTCTGTCTGTCTGTCTGTCTGTCTGTCTGTCTGTCTGTCTGTCTGTCTGTCTCCTTACAGCTGTAAACATGACTTATTACAATTAAGCAACAAATTCCTGGATGAGGAAGGTTGCAGTTTCTACGTCCTGATGTTGCCATCTTGGATGTGACATCCAATGTTTTCAATGGTAACACCAGAAATGTTGTACTCTTGACAAAAGCAAATATCTTTTTGTGTGTGTGTGTGTGTATTTGAGGTAGTTAACATGCTCAGCTACAGACTGTAGCGTTACTGAGGGCCAGAATAGTAAACAGATCTTGATTGGGCACCAGACAGATGACTAAATCTGTCCTTTAAGAAAAATTAATCTGAGAGTGTAGGCTTAGTGCTCAATGAAACCATGCAAACAAAAAAAAAATGAAATAAATGTATCCTCCACCATTTCAAAAATAATCCAGTCCATAATCAATTTACAATTAGAGAAACAGAAGAAAAAAAAATCAAGAATAGCTTAATTCCATTAAAAACTAGAAAAGCACTTGGAGGGCGCAGACCTCCGCCAGCGCCACAGTCCTCAGCCATATAGTCATTTTGACCATAAATATTACTCCTACCTTTATTTCATCTAAATATTTAGATTCCTTGACCATGAAAACATACCATTAGCAACTGGATTCATAATGGTATCTATTTTAGTTCAGTAGTTATTCACAGAAATCACATTTTTCGCCATGGCGGCCAGACGCTGATCCGTATCAACACCAAAATTGAGTCAGTTCTTCCTTTTCCCATGCTGAACATTTCCTGAAAATCTCATCCAAATCCATCCATAACTTTTTGAGTTATTTTGTTCACAGACAGACGGACAGACGGACTGACAGACAGACAAACAAACTCTCCCGAAAACATAACCTCCTTGGCGGAGGTAACGAGTTCCAACTAGTTCAGCAAACAAGTCAAAAAACAGCATATAATATAAAATTAATTACAAATAATTCTTTAAGCTTGTAATCAGTCCATTAAAGAGGACATATCATGCTTGTTTCTCCTTTTCACTATGCCAGACTAGGATGCCTGTAAAGCATTTCTGCCCTCAGTACAAGTCATTTAGTTCCTTCATTGCCCCACAATAGCGTTCTCAAAATCCTCATTTTAGGCCATTATCAAGCTCTTGTTGAAACACTTAGTCTCAAGGATGACCTACAGTTACCTCGCAACGTCACAGCCCTTTGTCCTCTGATTGGTCAGTTCTATCGGGGGCTGAGCCAGCCTGTCCTTCTTCTTCTACTGTATTTTCCGGCAGGCTCAAAGCAGCGACTGCGTATTGAGTCCCCCTACAGGCCAGAGCTGGTAATGACGGAAAGTGAGCTAGGGAGCTTTATACCCATGCTGCTGGATGTGTTCCTCGGTGAGGGTTTGGGGCTAACGGACATCACAGAGGAGGAAGTGTTTTATCAGATTACTCCAATAAAAAGAAAGGTACCTCGTGATGTCATGACGTTTGAAATCTCGCGGACATCTCGCAATGACCTATTTTCAGAGGCATCAAATCTCGTTCTAGGATATCAGAAAAAATACAATATCTAATTTTTTGAAAATTAAGGGGGTGTAAGGTCTTGTTTTCAAATTTATTATGTTATATGTAAGTATTAAATCATGCATCAGCATGATATGTTCTCTTTAAAGAAAAAAATTGGAATGTTGCAAGCAGTTCATTAAATTTACTACCAAAATTCAAATCGTCCAAATTATCCGTTAGGTCAGCGGTTCTCAAACTTTTTTCAGTGATGTACCGCCTTAGAAATATATTTTTAGTCAAGTACCCCCTGACTCGGGCAAAACATTTTTGGAAGAAAAAAGAGGCACAGTGCTGTAAAAATAAGTGTCTAATTTATTAAAGCCAAACAACTTATGTCAGTGAACCTGACAAATACATTCATATTGCAAACATTGCATGTAGAAACAAAAAAGAAAAACAGAAGACGGTGGTACCGTCAAAACTCAAATATACAAATCGCTGCTAATTTATATTGATCTCTGTAATGGTACAAAATAAAAAATATAAATAAATAACAAAAATGTGTTCACAGAAATACATCAATAACTTATTTCTAAATAATTTATTTTTTAAACAAAATATAATTTAACTTAATAAATAAAGATTAGCTCACAAAAAATAATTAACGTTACCTCATTTTGGACGTCTCCAGAGTTAGTGTTAATCGGCAACGACAGGTCGTTGACAAGTGCGCTGGGTCAGTGGGTCAAACTAACTTGGTGTGTGTGTGTGTGTGTGTGTGGGGGGGGGGTCAGATTTATTTAGAAGGATATTGAAACTAAACACTGAATATAAAATTCAGTGCATGAACACGCATTTATATTTTGTCAAAGTTTTTACAAAATAATTTTCCCCAAGACTTATTAGGATGAGCCTACTGATTTTTTAAAGATATTTTGAAAAGCTACACGTATCCCCTGCAATACCTCCATGTACCCCCATTTGAGAACCACTGCGTTAGGTCAAAACTTCACCATGTCACAAAATCATAACCTACCAAACCTACTTTTCTCTCCTTTTGTATACCCCCCCCCCCCAACCAAAAAAACAAAAAAACAAAAAACAAATATAAATCAGGCAAATCTATATGTGTGTGTGTGTGTGCGTGTGTGTGTGTGTGTGTGTGTGTGTGTGAGTGTTTTACAGAGAGCTGCAGTAACTTGTCATTGCAGAGCAGGAAAACATGGGATGAGGATGGCTCTGTTCAGGCTATTGGTTTGAGAAAGCAAGGGCCACAGGCAGTTTTATACCCAGAGGCTACCAGGAAACAAAGAATTATTTTTTTTTCATGCAGGCAAAAAAACAGTCACCCACTCCTGGATATTCATGTACTTCCCCCTCTCTCCTTCATCCAGTCCCCACAGGGATCCCAATATCCCCTAAACTAAAGTTCTGTTTGGCAAAACCCCCACTCCCTCCAGCTTTCTCCCACTCCCTCACACCTCTGTGCAGCAGGGTGCAGGTTTTTTCCCCGTCTACCACAAGACACAAAAATAAAACACTGAGATGAGTCACATTTTGTCTTTATGTCTTCTTGTTTACTTGTTTATTCCCACTGCATTACATTTTGTGAACAGGAAAACGGCCTATGTCATCCATGTGCCCAACTGTCCTCTTTGATAAAAACAACAAGGTGAAGATGGTTGTCGGAGGATCAGGAGGAACAAAAATCACCACTTCAGTTGCTCAGGTAAAACACAAGCCACATTAAAAGTTAAACATTAACCATTGTTAGTAACTACATTTCCATTCAATTCTTTATATTAATCACCAGCTGGTTATTTCATCATAGTTACTTTATCATAAGCCGACACGTGTGCCATTTTGTAGGTCATACTGGGTGCTCTGTTCTTCGACTATGATCTGAAGAAAGCTGTGTCAGACCCAAGACTTCACAACCAGCTGAGTCCAAACATGACTGTTGCAGAGCCGGGCTTTGACAAAGTAAGTGTCACGAGCAGAAAACAACACTGACATGCGTGACTGATAGTAGGGTGGTGAAGCATGTGCTTAGGCAATCTTTCATCCAAAAGTCCAGCCGAGTTCTTAACCCTAAATAAATGAACAACATCGACAAGGATCATTGAGTTTACCCACAGGCATATATTTATGCATATAAAAGCATTTCAGCACACTCTAGTTAGAGTCTCATTTTAATTCTGGCTAAAACTGGTGAATTTGTCTCATGGTTGCAAAAGGGTTCTGGGAAGTAAACAAAAATGATGATTGTAAATAGATATACATTTTATTTCCCATCACAAGAAATTTTAGTTATTCTCTCAAGGCTGGGATATTTATAAGGACCCTTTACCCCTCTGAACAACAAACTGGTTGAAAGGTGTCTGTTTTGTTCATTTGTGTTTATTTTGTGTTGTTTTTGGTCTCTGTGTCCAGCATAAAAGCTAGTGTGTGTTACTGTCTTGAGGATGCAAACGATGACTGCTCCTCCTGCCAGAATCAGGCTTAAGGATTTAAGCACAAAGTTCACCCAGTCAAAGCTGTAAGGTTTTTGGTCTTGTCTGCCAAAAATATTGGTTGTTGAGTAGAGAGTCACTATTGCACACCTTCCAGACATTATTGAGTATATGATTTACAATTGAACCTCTATCCTTCTATAGGTCATCAGTGTTGTTTTGAGTCTTTCAGTCTGAAGTCTTTTTGATACTTTTACATTGCTGTTATTTTATGTATTTTTGGTCCTCTTTGGCCTCTTAATTATATATATTAAAGGTTATATAAAGATTTCCTTTTCAGAGATAGAACAATTAATTTTGTCATACCAGCAAAATAGGAAATAATACTCTAAAAGGCAAGGTACAGTCTACACTTTGTTTAAACCAAATTGTGTTCTCTTTTTAATTTCTTTTTTTGCCAATGAAGTTTGAGACCCCTCAGTAAGGACTATTTTTGCACCCTATAGGGAAGCAAGGGACTGTATACTCTTATTTATTGCTTATTTAAAATGATTCACATCACATAGCAATTGCCTGTTGGTACATGAGTAATTTGATCAAGGGTAATGAAAGGCATTTGATGTAGCTAATTTGAATCAAGTTACAGGACAGAGATATCCAATGAAAGACTTACATCAAATTAATTACACTGAACGGCTTTAATTACCCTTAACTGACATGCAACTGTTATGTGATGGAAAATATTTCACATCAATCTTTCTTCACTTACAGCTTTTCTCTCTGATCATATACCGTCTCTGTGTTTTCATGGTTGCATCCACAGAGCATCATGGATGGTTTGGCTTTAAAGAACCACGAGACAGAGTATCTCACATCAACAGGGGCCGTAGTTCAGGCGATTGTACAACATGAAGATGGACTCCATGCTCAGTCCGATCCACGTAAAGGAGGATACGCCGCAGGCTACTGAGCCTATGACCACAAGACTGAAGCTATATGAACCCAAGGCAACAAACTGTGAGGTAGACCCAGAGAAGAGGGACATATTTCTACTGGCTCTGACTTTTCTCTATAAATTTGAATAATATTCAATCAAACAACAAAAAGCAATTAAGGAAACACAACAAAATAGAAAAAAAGTCTCAGTCTGAAATTAGATTTCAACATTCCTCTAATATGCTTAAAGAATAATTGACACTTCTGTAATCAAAGCTCCAACTGCCGCCTCTTGTGGACAAAAGAATGTATAGTGTTTTACATAATTACTCAAATTCTTAAAGAACTTTCATGACATTTGCAGAGAATGTTGGTCATGGCATAAGGAGGATGTGATATGTTTTTGGTGGTGATCTGAATAGGAATGCTGATCGAGGATTTGTTTTGAAGGGTTTCTTGAGACTGTAGGACGGAGCAGTTTTCCACATTTTGACAGTAGTTTGCCTGACAGTCTAGGGGATGCCTTGGTGGGGTTTGTGTTCTCTAAACACTTCTAGTTTTTGCTTCTTTTGAGCTATGTATGGAGTACTTTTGTATCTGCTTGTTTTTAGAGTTAAACCAGGTTTGCACCAATATAATTCAGGCTGGGACCATGATTTTGGCTGGACCTGTTCATATCAGAAGTTTCCCCTTCTTGCATTATTCTCAGTATACTATACTTAATACCATTTTTTAAAGAATCTTTGGATAGAGACAGTCTACTCAGGAATCACTTACTAGTTAATTCATTGAATCATGTCAGTAAACATGATGCTATATTTTTCTGCAAATGCAATGTGTCATGGGCTGGGATACATTGGCATTCAAGAAGAATGAGAGAGTTATGCACTGTTCTTTATTCAGGAGCTTTTGTCCACAGACAGATTGCAAAATACAAAGACGATCAGACCATATGATAAGGTTGGGCACTACCCTCTGTCTCCCCAGGCATTGTTTCATCACTTTTTATAGTGTCATAAGAAATGTTATTCCAGTTATTAAATTGACTGTCATCAGGGTAGATAAATGGTATGAATGGATTATAAATCTTAGAGAAATGGTCTGACTTTTTATCAGGGTCAAAGTTAAGTCTCTGTCCTCTACATGGCAGGAAATAATGTAACACTGTGAAGCAACGTTTTCCGAATAGAGTGGGGGGTACACCAATTTGCCTTGACACTTACTTTAAGTGGGTCTTGGAAATTTGTATGCACTTAAAAACTACACAAGAACTAATGAATAATTTCTACTTTACTCTATAATTGAATTAGATCAATAATCCTAGTTAAAGCTTCAAAACCCTCTGCAGCTAAAAAAAGTAAAAGGTTGAGGGAACAACATATTTTTTGTGTCTCCAAGTTATTAGTTCACTCCATTTTGAGAAATTGTGACTTTTCAAGTAAAAACACAAAAAGAATTGGAAAAGCTAAGCTAAGCACATTTTCAAATTTTTTTGTTAAAATATTTATTCCCAATATTTAAAATTAAATACGTACAGACCCTTAGATACCAAAACACTTTCTGAAAAGGCTAGTTTGTCTGAATGTAAATATGGTATGCTTTAACATTTTGGCTTAATTTGAGGGGATTTTAGGTGTCCCTGAAATCAATGTCAAGAAAAAACCCTTTTAGAATTTATTATCATATATTTGGCAAATCCAATGCTACATGTCTCATCATCTCAATGAGACATTTTTTTTATTTATATTAATTATTAGCCTCTCAGTCAGGTCAGAGGGAGCTCCGTTGTATTTAAAGTGACACTCACCAAAACAGCATTTAGTATGAGGCTGTTAAGGGCTGGTTTATTTTGGGTCAAAACTCCCTTGTTGTTGTTGTCTTCACCCATAGCTGCATGTCAGGGCATCTTCTAGGAGAGAGGAGAGGGCCAGAAGTAGCTAAAGTGCTTTTAAAGGTCAAATACCCTGCAAAATCAAGTTTCTTAGCTTCTTATGTCAAAATAAGAGGCTTTGAGAGCAGAATACCTTTAGCTTAGCTCTCAGTTCATGTATAAGTGCATTATTCCTGTGTAAAGAAAATGCCTCTAAAAACACTGTCTTGAACTTTCTGGGGTTTATAACATGTGAGTTTTCATGCCATGACTGTCCCATCAGTTTGAGCAGCCAATCAGCTTTGACCTCACACCCCTCAGATCCAGGCATTTCTAAAAGGGAGAGAGAAAGAGCTGCAATATGATCCCCTACAAAGACAGAATTTTTCATGTTTTTACTCATCTTAAAGAAAAAACATGCTTTATAGAGTCCAAAGATATTATGCCAACTGTCAAACACACCAGGACATGGGACCTTTAAAGTAACACTCACCAAAACTGTGCATTAAATGAAAGGCTGGTTCATGTTGAGTCAAGAGCCTCATAAGGTGAGTAATATTATGACCAAAGCATGGCAGAGACTTGTATTGTAATCCATATGGGACTGCACCTGAATTCAAACTAGGTTTGTTTGTGTCCTCTTTCAAATCCTAGCTGCACAGTCAAAATGCATAACAGCAAAGTAACAATGTCATTTTTTACCACACTAGAGAGACTGGATGTTGACCTGCATCAAATATGAATCAAAGAAATTTAGCAAGATCACAACGTTTTTTCTCCTGGTCATTAAGGGAGGGCAAATTGCACAAGTAGTTGGGCCAAGACCCCTGAGGCCTAACCAAGACATTACATTTGAGTCAAAAATATCACCCACTGTAAATGTTCACAGTTCAATGTGCGTTCTGACATCAACCCAACAACAGCAGAAACTTCTATCCAGATACACTAGTCAACCTTGTCCTAGTTGGCTTGCTTTATTTTACACTAATAAAGATATTGATAGCTGTTTGTTTTATCAGCAGTTATAAACAAAACTCACAGGAGCTTAAAATGATATGCATGATAATGCAGAGTGTGCAAGTCATCAGCAGTGCTATTTTTTTCAATTATTAAAGCTATTATGCAGAACCTACTGTGGCTCTAAATGTGTAAATATAGAGTGAGAGAAAGAGCATCACTAACAGTGAAACATCATATGTCAGTGTTTATTCATTTAGAGGTTAAAATATTGCACAGGGGTCATCCGTGGTGACAGCAAAAAGAGAGAGGGGGGGGGAGCCGACAGGAGCCATTGTCCAAATAAAGGTCTATAACACCTCGGGTAGCAGCACTCCCACTTTATGACTTACAGTAATTTCCCACAAACCCAGAGTGCAACAGCCCATAATGACCCCATAACAACAAAGCAGCTGCCACCGCTCACTGTCACTGCTGGGATTCAGGGCTCATCTTCTCCCAGCTGGAGTGTAAATGTGTTACATAATTACTCAAATGTAAATCTGTGAAGAGTAATGATGCTTTTGTAACAGTTTTACAGCACATAAATGGTTCACAATTGATTACAAAGTGCCCAATAAGTATCTTTGTGTTAAAATTGATTCATATTTATTTATAACAGATTAACACCCAGTGAGTTCATGATTATTTGATTCTCTGCATCAGTGTTACGATGGTTTTTATAAATTATAGTTGACATTGTAGATATTGTGTTTTTAATTTTTCTGAAGGTGACACTTGAATGAACACGCTGGGGTGAAATAAAGGCATATCCTGTTTGAAGTTCTCTGGGTCTCATTTTATTTTAATGTTTATTATTACCAATCAGCTCTTTATTTTCCATAACTTTGGCCTGACTAATCTTTGATTGATGGCTGAACAGCAGTAGACCTTTAGTAAAGCAAATTATTGCAACCTTTTTCCTTGAGAAAGATTAAAATGAACAACTTCACATTTCTAAAGATGGTCACTTTTTTCTAATTTCAAATGAAGATGATATGTTCAAATATCATATATATTTTATTTTATGACCAATGTATGCAATTTATACATCTTAAACATAATCTTGAGTAAAATTTCCCATTTAGACTTATGCATATTGAAATGATCAATTTGTTTTTAAGTAAGTGATGTCAGCATTATAGTACCCAAACTGCCATACAAATTACTTAAGTTTGAAAAAGAAGTTGTTAAATTTTACCAACAAACAGAACCGAAATAGAAGCATATGCCATGATGCAACTGTTTTACTGTACTTATTTGATGCATCACTTTAGGGGGGCAATAGACTTAGTGTGACTTTTGTTCTTTTTAGAGGTCATGTAGCACAACAATCATTTATTATTTAGCACCGACATGTCCCAGAGTGTGTTAGCATGAAAACAGAAATCCTTGAAGCATTTTGAATATGGGAATTTTTCCCAAAAAGGCAAGCATTTGACAAAAACTTCAACTTGTGGAAATAAGTTTACTCATTGGAGAGAAGAAAATATTATAAAGCATAACCCTATAATGGCAATTTTCTCACATGTCAAATTTTGAGATTCACTTTGCATGGTGGGACTTCTTTAAGATGGCACTGCATAATGTGTACCACCCATCCCTCTTTCTATATGGGTAGAAAGAGGCCTATATTAAAACAAGCCAAAGTTGGCTTGAATGCAGTCTTGTTTGTACATCAGAGATAAAACAGAAGCAACCCATCTTTGCAATTTCTGGAGAGTTTGATTGATATATATTAGCGTGTGCTTGACTGCTATCTGACCCCGCAGCAGCACTCCCTCTGACCCGAGCATCGAATGAGACAAGTTGCTGGAAAAAGGATGAACAGACCATATGTTGCATCACAAACACAAGGCTTTGTTGAAACAAGTAATTTTTTTGTAGCGTCCACTGAGGTTATGTTATGCTTTAGGGGAAATCATATTTACCAGTGCCAAAGGTCTTGAGCAACCCCATTTGAAAAAGCGTAAACTATCCCTTTAATAACAACTTACCACTGTCATACGGCTCATAACTTAAGCATAAAGTCATTTATATGTTACTTATTTGTAATATTAGATTGATATTTTATCCTTTTTGGAGTTGTGGGAGGCTGGACCTGATCCCCGCCAACGCTGGGGAGAGGTTGGGTGCATCCTGGACCGGTCACCAGCCAATCACAGGTGGAGAGACAGACAACCAATCAAATGCTCACTCAAACCTAGAGGCAACTGAAGTCCCCAGGTAACCTAACGAGTGATGATGCATATATTAGGGGAAACTTGGGTACCTGCAAAAAAAACAATGCATGCACAGAGAAAACACACTAACTGACTTTGGGAGTCAAACTAGCGGCCTAATGCTCTGAGGTATGAACACTACCTGCTGCACCAATTTGCTGCCTGAATGTGAGAAACATCTTTGTGAAACTCATTTTGCAAATCAAGAACTTGGTTGATGTGGCAGGGGAGGAAAGCTAACGAGAACTGACATCACAAAAATCAGAGATCAGTGAAAGTTTGATTATCCAAAGTTTTGTTATCCAGATACATACTACAGTGTATTTGGTCATGATTTTTTGGTGGGACCAAATTTTGAATGACTCTTAAAAGGAAACTTAAATAAAAATCCGTCAGATCATGTCTATTTTCCAGTTTTTCAGACTGAAAGGAGCAGGCAACAAGAGAGCCCTTGTTGATAACCTCATAACTGTAAGCAGAACTAAGGGTCAATTTTCCTGCAACCCTCCTTGAAACATTATATCTTTTACTTCAAGTAATGTATGATCAGCAATAACCTGCCTCCTGTTTTCCTGTTTATCTTGTTCTAGGGCAGCTCTTGTGCTCTGAAACAAAGCAGGCAGTAATGAGATACATTTCAGAAGGACTCATGAATTAGTAATGACCTTATAAGTGGATTCTGCTGTGCTTTCCTTTGAGGCACTAGATGTGAGTTATGGGAACATGCAAATTTAAACTTGTGTGAAGCACCACTGTATTTTGTGGTATGACAGATGAGTTTATCTAGATCACTTGGTATTTCCTGTTGGGTGTCGTGACTTTAACACTCTTAAAGCAAGCATAACCTCACATTATACATTAAATGTCATTGAAGCAGGAGAAGCAGATTAATAGTCCTGTTTGCTACTCGTTTGCTGTGGCTCATTTTCAGTCACAAACTCTCCTGATGAAGCAAATTACCTCCACAATTCTCTCTGACAGTATTCCACATGTAATTATGTTTTTTTTTTCTCAACACTCATAATGCCACACAAGCTGGTGCTGAATTACAACTTCAGATTTTTCTCGTTGCCACAGGCTGGGTGAATCGGCCTCTCTGGGTTGCATAATACCAGCTCTCATTATGTGAGAGTGAGATTGTGTTTAATTAGGCCTTAAAGGAAAACTCCAATGTGACTTGCTAATTTCTGCCTTTCTCCAACTCTTTAAAAATAATTGCACCACACAAGGTAACTCATTTGAAGATGTTTTTTGCTTGCAGTCCAAGTTGACTTGAGCTGGAACCAGACAACAGGAGCTTGAAAAACATCACAGAAAACAAAACAGAATCTGGTTTCATGGAGGGACTGCTTTGATATTCTCTATTGAATCTCAAATATGAGTAAGTGAAACACAGACTTCACCCTCCACAGAATAATAACCCTCATGTCCCATTAAAACAAAATAACATACAGCACATCAAGGGGTTCATGTTTTTCTGCAACTCTGGTTCAGCATTTATTTGATGACTGCTAGACTGTGCACACAATTACTACACAATCATTAGCCCTGATCTACCTGTATTCTCAGTCTGTCTATTAGAGCTCCTGCCAGATTAATGCCCCCTTTCCCATGTGGTCCCAGCCTGCTCTGATTGGTTGACTGGTCTTCTGGGTGGTAATTGGTCAGTCAAAGCTTCCTGGTAGCTCATTTTTAATGTCTAAAGACTCCTCCCTTGAACATAATGGTAGGATGTCACACTTTGATTTTAGGAAAAATAAAGTTACTCTGTGCTAGCTTAGGGGATGAAGGAGGATGATAAAGCACTATGATCATTCTTCCATATTTGCTGTTTCTTTTGTGGACTTTTTATTTCAGTTTTTCCAGAACCAGTTCATAATACTGCTAATTTTCAGTGATTGACACTTCATGACCCACTCCTCAAAACTATTACCTTAAACAACCAACATAGCTTGGAATTTAGACTTCTTAGTTGCGTTTTCTTCATCCTTGATATCATTCTTATACTGACTTGTCAATCATTTCCAAAAAAACTGTTTAACTTAGTGAATGATTTCCGAAGACTTGATGCACACAGGCTCCCAGAACATTTATTCTCCTTGACATTCTCTCTGCCCTCATGAAATCTTTAGTGCTATTTAAGCACATGTGCACATGACATGCAGTGTTCCCCATCCACCTCAGTTAATGTGAGAAGATTCAACTGCTATTTTCTTTAATTTCACCAAAAATCTCAAGCTGATGCACTGCTCAACCTTAAAGATAATTATTTTCCAATGCCTCCACAAAAACACGTGCACTTGAATACATGGCTTGCAGTGAACTAAAGACGCCACTTATTGGACACTAACAGCGGTTTTATGTTAATACCCAACCTTTGAAATATAACCCTCAGTGGGACTGTGACTTTATCCTCACAGTTACTGCACACTGACTGTGCAGTAACTTGAAAATAAAGCAAGTAAGGATGAGTGCATGTGTAGCCATTGTTATTTAATCTCTGGTCATGGATTGGTTGCAGGCCTGATGCACGCCATGCAGGCAGGTGAGGATTTGGCAATTAAAGGCATGTGAAAGACTCTGATGTTGGAAACCACCTACAGTGGCCTGGAGAGGCAAACCAAGAATACAAGATCCAAAACACTTTTACAAAGCTTGAGACAAATTTACATTTTAGAAAACACATTTACAAGTCCCAAAACATATGAACATTTCAGAAAACAAATTAACAAGACACTAAACACTTTTACAAATGGAAAAACAAATGTACATTTCAGAAAACAAATTAACAAGACACTAAACACTTTTACAAATACAAAAACAAATTTACATTTCAGGAAACAAATTAACAAGACACAAAACACTTCTACAACTGGAAAAACAAATTTACATTTCAAGAAACAAATTAACAAGACACAGAACACTTTTACAAATATCTAGCAACCACAAAAGGAATGTACCAACTCCGGCATTGAACCAGAAGTGCTAACAGAGAGCCGCCAATAAGAGCCAAGTTGTGAAAGAACAAGAGAAGAAGAGCATGAACTCCTAAGACCCATCACATGGCATACAAAACCACTGTAAGGGGTTCATATGTTTTCCACAAAACTGGCAAAACAGCGCTTGGTGGTGGTCCATCTTTGCTCACCATGAGCTTCTTCTTCTCTTGTTCTTTCATACCATGCACTTAATAACTTGGCTCATATTGGCAGCTCTCTGCTAGCACTTAAGGTTCTTTGCCAGTTTCCCTTTCGGGTTGCTAGATATTTGTAAAAGTGTTTTGTGTCTTGTTAATTTGTTTTCTAAAATGTAAATTTGTTTTGTCATTTGTAAAAGTGATTTGTGTCTTGTTAAATTGTTTTCTGAAATGTACATTTGTTTTTCCATTTGTAGAAGTCTTTTGTGTCTTGTTAATTTGTTTTCTGAAATATACATATGTTTCAGGTTTTGTAAATGTGTTTTCTAAAATGTAAATTTGTCTCAAGCTTTGTAAAAGTGTTTTAGATCTCTTACTCTTGTTTTGCCCCTCCAGGCCACAATAGTCACCAAAGGATCAGTTGTAGGAGCCAAAGTAAAGTATGAGACTCATTATGATTGTGTTTATTTGTATTTTATTTTTCATAATGACAACAAAGTTATTGACAGTTATATTTCTTGTAAAATCTGCATTTACAAATGTGTCCTTTATAAAAAAAATACCCAAAAGACCAAAAATGTATTTAAGTGGTCTGAAAATGAGCTTTTAAATACATTTTTCTATTATTATATTATTATAATAATAGTTATTTGCTTTATCAGTTACATTCTGCACACATATTTTCAAAGCTCCTGTAAAGAAGTTTTTGATTTAATGATTTTAGCACCCCTTTTAATAAAGCATGTACATGTATAGAGGGTGCATATACCAAAAATGAAAGAATTTATAACACACTGATTTTTTCATTTGGTGAAGAATGTTTAAAATGATCATTTTTAGTGTGCTCATCTCATTCCTCCATGTGCAGCAGTGATAAGCAGTGTCAGTCATGTCCCTCATGGACCAGTTTGTCTTTTGTAGGTCATAAAGAGGCATCAATATAAATCAGTCTATTTCATAACCAGCTTCAAAACTCTTCACAGGAGCTTTAATATTTGAACAAAGTTCTCATAAGGCTCAGAGATCTGCATAATAATTTCCAACCAAGATAACACCCTAAAGCTCACCCAACAAGTTCCCCGTACACTCAAATCAGTCAGGATTTCACTTTCACTGGTTACAAACACAGCATGCTCACATTCAATTAAAAGTTCTTAGATTGGATCACAGTCATAAATCGAAACATTCAGTGGTTTCAAAATATGAGGCACAAAAAGAGGTTGGTTCTAGCAGTAGATTTGCTGTTATGGCTCATTGTGCAGGAATACTTTGAATAAAATTGGTTGTCAAAATTAGTTTTAAAACCACATGTATTAAAAGCATGTAATCTTCATTACCATGATAAACAATAATAAAAAAAGAGCTGCTTCTTGGGAACAGTACGTCTATTTCATAAACCAGGTACTGTAAAAGGGAATGAATTGAGTCGATATTCTAAGCTCATTCCTGCACACTTGTCTAAAGTGCACAGAGACATTGGCTGTGCCTAGAAATAGAAATAGTGCACATGTTTTTGTACTAGATTATATAGGAAACATTTTTTTAATTTTCAGGAATAAAAACAAACAAAATCGCCAAAATATTGGCTTAAATGTATTGTGATATAGAACAAGTCACAACAATGATTTTAAAACCCTTGACTCCACAGTACCTGCACAAATTAAAGGGTCTCAGCAGGAAAGTAACAGTCTCATAGAGTTTTATCATTGCTTCTTGAATGATTCACAGGAAATAACATTTGTGCGTTACAACTGGCTAGTCCTATAACAATGATAGACTTCAAGCTGCTCAGACTTATTTTGAATAAAACAGGGTGTTGTTCAGTCCACCCAAAGTTTTACTCAATAACAAAGCTAAAACTTTCAAACCTTTCCAGAAATGTAAAATCACTACAAGAGTGCATACACCATTAAATGGTCTCTTATCAAATCAAACACGACCATAGACTGTATATTAAGGTAGACATGCACCAGCTGCTTGGTAGTCAGGCCAAAATAATTAAAGCTTCTTCAACTGAATGAATTTTTTTCTTTGTTGACACTGGCACTGTGTGAAAGCCTTTGACAGAAGTCAAGGGGATATTTGGATTGTTATTGAATATCACTGACAAGATTTTGACTGACTTAACCAGTCAACACTTCAGCATAATGACATTCAAGGTCTTTACATTCTAAATTTACTTATACAGATGTGTTTTTTGAATCCATAATCCATAATGTTTAGAAGTGTTCTAAGTTCAGGCAATTTGTACAAAACTGCTTCAACTTGTTTTTTATGCATGCTCATTATGATCAAATACCCCAGAAAAGCACCTGTTGGGAAACAGGGAGGCATTGTCCATATTAACATACAGTCAATGGTGTCAATGTTGAGACTTGATCATAGCTTTTCTCCCCTGTCTATACAGAATAAAATATTATTGAGGGAAAAAACATTTTGAACCTAAAGTAAGGAGTTCAGAAAGTCTGACTCCACTTGTGCTCTCTTCAAAGATAAAAAAAAGTGCTTTGGTTATGTAACTGAAGGAAATAAAGGTCAAATCTATGAATTAAAACCATTGTGATAATAGACCAAACCATTCTTTAGGCTTGAAGCTCCTGCATGGATCAGGATCAGAACCCCACTCCATATTTTCAACATTTGTTTTCTGGACTTTGGCACATTCAGTGTTGTTCATAAAAGATTATGGGTTGTGTAGTCTGTAATCTAGCTTTAAGTGCAAAGGTGGATCTACTCTTCAAATGTTGATCAATAACCATCTGACATACCCTTCTTCCTGTCATCTGACACGGCCACAATACATCCATTCTCCTTCTCTACCGCGTTCACCACATTGAAGAAGAACGGTGACCTATCAATTGTGTGTCCAAGAGCGGTGAGGCCATCATCCACAGCCTGAAGACACACGCACAAAGAAGAATTAATACCACTTATGCTTTCCATGTCTGATTGCAAAATGTTAAATTGAAAGGGATTTTTAGGATTATGGAGCAGTAATCTCCATCAGAATCCATTAACATAATGTTATTCATAAGGGTAAATCAATAGAAAGGATGGAGCAGAGCAACAGAAACCTACCTGGTCAATCTTTCTCTCAAAATTTATAATATTTTTGGAGTTGATAAAGATTATAGGAGCTGCAATGGCTTCTTTGAGGTTCATCCCCAACCACAGGCGATTCATTATGGACTATAGGAACAAAAGAGAACAGTGTAACAAAAAATAAAATAAAATAAAACAAAGTATGTTGCAAACAGAGTTAAAGTGAGTTACCAATGCGACTGCTACAGTGATCATACTCCCACCAGATCCACCAATCACAAGGAGGCCTCCTGATTTTGTCTCCAGTATCACTGGAGTCATTGAGGAAGGGGGCTGCTCACCTACGATAACAAAAAAATATACAAATTAATCTGTAATCAGACTCCTGTTCAAACCAAAGCATTTGATTCTGTTGTCTTATTTGAGAGGTTTCACTCTTCTTTTAGGTTTTTGCTCTATTCAACAACTTCCTTACGTCTCTCTACCTAATGTACAAAGAAAAACTAATTAGCTTTTTTTACTTCTACACATAAAAGTACAGTAGCACACTGCCAAAGATACAATAATGGGGGTGAATAGGGCACCACAGATGGACTCCACTGTCCTTGTCTAATGTTACTGTTTTGGTAGATTGTTTTTGATACATCAAACAATGTAACATTTCAATATTGTAAGTACCAGTTTAAAAGTTAAGTATTGTTGCTTTTATTACTGATTAAATTGAACATACATACAAAAGATAAAACTAATAAGGGGCAAGTGCACTATACTAATTGCATTTCCTCATTTAGCCAATCTTTTTGTATAACTTGGTCAGTGTGCAGAAGTTGGTTTTGACCCTCCTAACTCCATGTACACTCAAGCAGTAACACTCACATTGCTCGCCTTTGTCTCTGGAGCTAAGGTTGATCTTTATGGGGACAACTGTGTTTAAAAACTCAACCTTTTGTTAATCAAAGGGGGACATCTGTCCATAACTATCTCTTCCAAAACTTGTTTAGTCTTGCCATGAGGTGCAGTGCTTTTGGAAGAATTTTATATTTATGGATTCCTTTGTCTCTCTAGACCAATCCTATTTACTCAAAGGAGTTGCCTGTCAACAATTTTACCTGCTGTTATTGTATCTGCTCTCCCACAAAAGTCAGACAGCTCATTGTTGAGGATGATTCCTGTCCGTGAAGAATAAACTGTACCTCCAAACCTGCAAATCAAAGAGCGGAAGCCTGATTCACAATATTTTGAACATTAAATATTTCATATCATATTTTGTCAACCTAAAAGTCCTTATTTCATCAAAGCTTACAGATGGTTTATAGTGCTGGTGGCAGAGACAGCCAATCCATCTTCATCCAACACCGACACATGAGTTGTCCCAAAGTGATCAGCCGGGGGTTTGACATTAGAGTAATATGAGTTGTCGTGTGTTCGATTTGAGAAAATCCTCTCCCTGATGCTATCAATAAAGGCAGGATCAATCAAATGATCAGCGCTCTGAAAGAAGAAAAACTTAATGAGAGTGGAAAATGACGTAAAACACTGTTTCCACTTTTCTGATGAATCAACGCAAGTTTAACTTTTTGATTAAATCAATAGTCTTCCCTCACGTCTGTTTTCCCCAGTACTTCCTTGTGGATTTTTTCTCTATTAAACAGCTTAAGTGTAAATAAAAACAGAAGACATGCAGAGAGATTGGAGAGTCTGGCATGAAGCAGACATTCACAGTTTGATTTCAAACAAGAGCATCATACTTTTACAAAAGGGGAGGACTGCAACATGTGAACAATAAACAAGTTTTCTTTCTGTAAGAATAACAAGGGTGATTTGAAAATACATATTCTATCTATCTATCTATCTATCTATCTATCTATCTATCTATCTATCTATCTATCTATCTATCTATCTATCTATCTATCTATCTATCTATCTATCTATCTATCATCTATCTATTTTTCCATATAAGTATTTGTTCATTTGATGTATAGTTAAGTTATATAGTACTGCTATAGTTAAGTTTCTATAGTTACATTCAGGTGACAGCCTCTCGGGGTTAAAAATGGATACCCATGTAGAATCCTGTAGAACATCCAAGTATCGCCTTGAGGCTGGCAGCTTAAAATTGACATCCAAATGTTTGTGTGATAGTTTTAACAGCCTTGATAACCACCTCTACATCTTTTGATTAGGATCCATTAAGGATTAAAATCAAGCTAAAAACACAGCTCTCTCATGATATCTACTATTCATTTTTAACTCCTGAAAGAACCAATAAGATATCAGTAAGCTTATTATATAATGTTTAACTGACCTTTCTGTCTTGAAATTCAGGATCACGAATGTTTCTCTTTTGTCCATTTGCAAATTTGGCTGCCTCTACAAATCGATGGTATGTCTGAATCTTCTGATCACCACGGAGGGAGTTTGGTGTCAAAGAGAAACCTAAAAAACAGAGAAAAACTTTAATTTTTTTCCAGTTTATCTTTTTATTTTTAATCATAAAGGACAAACACTGGAATTGGGTGGTAAAATAATGTGTACTAGTGATAAGAAGAAGCACTGAACCTTCCATAAGCTTGAGTATGAAGGCCAGCAGGGCACCGCCAGCAGGAGGTGGAGCAATGTGCAGCTTTGTGTCTCCCAAAGGAACAGTCCATGCATCCACCTCTCGCACCCTGAAGGACCGCAGATCCTCCATCTCTAAAGTCCCGCCTGAGGGAAACATGTAGCATATATTAAGAGTTGACAATGTCTTCACAGGTAATCAATGTGTGTTTGTTTTTTGTTCAGTCCATTTAAGTTCATACCCCTTCTCTCCAAGCACTTCACTGACCTGCAGCTTTAATGTCTTGGATTAAGTCATTTCCGATCTTGCCAGTGTAGAAGGCATTAGCTCCTTGTGCTGCAATCATCTCCATGCTTTCTGCAAGTTTGGGAAACTTCAGCATGTCTCCTTCCTTCAAAATGGTTCTGTGCTCGTTGCAGAAAACTTCACTGGTAAAAAAGCATACATGAATTACAATGTTAGAACACAACAGGACTCTGTGTGATAACTTATTAATTCATAGAGTAAAGGCTGATGTCACTGAAGCATTCCAACAACATCACCTGCAATTTACACAGTGACTCCAGTCAATTCCTCATCCCACAACCATTTTTTTCTGTGGTATATGCCAGAAAGAGGAAAGCCTCTGCTCTGGTTTACCTGAGTCTATTTTCAGCAAAGCCACTTGAACCCTGCATTAGTCTGCGGAGCAGCAGTTTAAAGGGATGGTTTGGGATTTTGAAGTAGGGTGGCTTAAGGCTCATGGCACTGGTAAATATGATCGCCAATACAGCAACTTGCCATCTTTGCCCCTGAGGGGACATAGCTGGGTAGCTGCAGTTGCTGATATACTGCAGAAATGACTCGACCTTACAGTAAGATTCTTTACAGCAGGAAACTATGCAAACTGCACCTTAAGGTGCGTTCACACCGGACGCTACTTGTACCATCTCAGTGATACCTCAGCGATCACTCTCCATGTAAAGTCAATGTACAGCCCCGATGGGGCGGGGCTAACCCTCCCGTGATGCAACAGCCGCTTTTCACACTACCACATAGCTTGTCGCGCGATGTGAAAGTAAAAAAAGTTGATCTTTTCAGGCGATGTCATGTGTGGCTGTGCGGCATCAGCCTATCAGCAGTGTGCACGTGTGACGGTACCCTAGACAGACAGTTTTTCATCCGAACTACAAAGTAATAATCCATGTCTGTGTGGGAAACATTAGTCAGTCAGGACATTAGTTCCGCCTTGAAGCACTGCGAGAAACTCACAGATGACGCTGCTGCAAGGCATCAGCTGCAGTGTTCTGTGGTTGATAAGTGAATGGAAAGGATACAGCTGGAATAATGTCCGCTCATACATCCTATTATATGATATATGATATGATCGCGGTGAAACTCGAGCGGACGTGACATCACCGAGCGACGACTGACAGCAACGGAGACCAAAATGAGGTATTTATGGACGCGCGACGCTACATCAGTGGGCGACGCGATTTTGGTAGCTGGATCGTTTGTGGTGTGAACGCAGCATTAGAGGGAACTATCCCAAGGTATAAATTGTTCACCTCCAGGGTGGAAAACCTCTGTTTTGTACAAGACCACTCCTCATTTTTAGATGTAAACACCTATGGGCACTCAAGAGAGAACATTTTATCCATTTTACTAATGTGAGTTGTCAATCCCGCTGAAGCTTGTGTGGTTAAAGTTTTCAGCATCAACTCCTTAAAGCTCTAATAATAATGATTACACTGTGTTTATGAGCTCTGAAGTCAACTACATTTTTTATACTATACTCTATTCTATATACTATATACTCACAGTATATCTTGTTTATCTTGGCATTTCAACTACATATTTAAAAATGTATTGCAACATATTTTCAACATTTCACTTCTTACTTGACATTTTTAATTTGGGCAGCGCAGTGGTGCAGCTGGTAGTGCTGATGCTTCACAGAAAGAGAGTTGATCGTTCAGCTCCCAGTAAGGCCTTTTTGTGTGGTGGGTCTCAACCAGATACTCAAGTTTCCACCCACTGGCCAAAACATGTTTTCTAGGTAAAGTAGTGACTTTAAATTGCTCTTAGGTGTGAGCGCTAATGCTTCTGTCTCTATGTCAGCTCTGTGATTGGATGATGATCATTCAAGAGTGTTACCCAATGTCAACTGGGATGGGATCCCCAAAGATCTGATCTGCATGGATAATGGAGGGAAAGATGGACATGTAGCTTTAATTCTCATCATTTTTACTTTCTCTCTTGAAGTGCTCTGTTATAAACAAAATACATAAAAACAGCAGCTTTGCTCTCTCTTCTTTTCTCTGTAATACCTTTCCTACATGTACAACAAAGGAGTACCATTTTTACACAGCCCTGCACTCAAAGTAGTGTTCACCCTGATCATTCCTCTAATCCAAAAAAGGCTCAAACAAACATGTAATCAAGTTGAAACTATTACGCAATGTGAATTCCTCAAAGTTAAACCCTCACAGTGAAAGGTTAACAGAGTGGTTACATAAAACAAGCATGAAATGAGTTAAGCCAGGTTTTTATAGGTGAGCCCTTTGCTCCTGGGCCTCTAAGCAGACTCACAGGTGAAGGGCTTTAGTGACAGTCACAAACCATCAAACATTAATTACAGTGAGTGAGGTGCTTTACCACAGGGAGGATTTTTCTACGTGATTTTTAACCAAGGGAATGCTGAAGAGGTATTGCAGAAATGGAGGCAGACGGACGCCCTCTCTGGCCAGCTTTATTGTTGGCTCAAACAGCCTGGCCCAGGGCAGCTTCCCATACTTTTTGTGGATGGTTTCGTAGCCCCTCAGCTCTCCAGGGACGCCAATCCACTTTGTGCCTGTATCAAATGAGAGAGGAAGAGAGACATTATGTCAAAATTATGACAATTGTTTGACTGGAATTATAATAAAGGACTAATCAGCAAAAGTAGGAGATTAGAAACAGTCAGTGGGAGGATTAAGGCTCCTTGGAGAAGTTTTTCATCGAAATGACTCAGTCTTAAATAAATACGATTGTTACTACTTGTTCCACAATGACCTACAGAGACAAACAAGACCATCTGCATGAAGATCTTGTAATTATTGAGGTTATTTGGTATGTTTATAGAAGCTGCCAGGGAGGTATGTGGACAATGGTGAATTGTGCTTTGTCAAAACACTTTAAATTTTTACCAGAGAGAATCTTAATGAGCAATATATTCAGCTGTTTATGTAGAAGCTTCTTCTGTCACAAAAGCGCAACTACAAGGTAAAATCATTGAATAAAAAATTAAATGCAAAGCCTGATGCACATGCACAACTTGACTTGGGAGCCTATTTTTGTTTTATTGCGCAATAACTGAAACAGGAGATGGCTTATCAGGGGAAAAGGGATGATCTGGGTTTTTTTGGTTGTTTTTTTCAGCAATCTTGACAGTTTGGGGTTTTTAAAGTTGCAAACTTACGATATGAATGACTGCATTTTCCAATACATGCATGCTCAATCAATAGTCCACATTTGATTCAGTTTCAGGTCATCCATAACTTTAGTTTTATCTCCTACATGTGATAAATTTAATTCAAATTATGGTTCATTGCTGCACTTATTTTGGGCTTGTCCATTTAGTTATCAGTTATTGGCAAGGTTTTTTTTTTCTTTTTTTCTGAAGTTTATCAAAGGGCTCTCTATCCAGACAGAAATTTTCCTCTTTTAGAAGCATCAGAGGATTAATCATTGCCACCTACACATATGCAAACTGCTCTGGTGATGGGCATTGCAAAAAAATATAAACATGAATGAAGAAAATACCTTGGGGTCCTTTTTCTCAACACTTGAATACATCTTGACATGAATTTGTTCTGTTATTCATTTGGATGTTACCTTTCATTTTATACAGTTCCTGGCAATCTCCATCATGAACAGCATGCATTCAACAATAAAACGTTTATGAAATATAGTGGAAATGTAACTTTCCACCTTTGTTGTTGTTTAAAAATGTACAAAATAAAAGCAACATGAAAAAGTCAGAGATTGACAAGAACCTAGTCTTGGATTTATTAGACAGAAAATTATCATGTAGCCTACATATAATATGCAACAGCAGAGACAATTTTGTCGACATATTTCATGATTTTCTTTTCTGTTTATTTTCTTGAAATGTTACAAAACAACATTTACTACATTGAGAAAAGGAAACAAGGTCAACGGCTTCAGCTGGTATGATTCTCTTTAATGCAGTGGGGTAGTTCATATATTATTATTTCAGATATTTAGATATTTGACTCATGGCAGAAATATAACTTTTGTAATCTACAATTTTAAGGCTTTTCTAGTAAATGTATATCATTTTAAACTCAAAAATATTGACTTTTGGTTTCTTGTTTACAACTTCATGATAAAAAAAAATTCAGGTTTTCTTGAAAATGCACTGTTAATTTTTGTTATTGTTTTTTATTATATGGTCCTTATCGCATACACCCCCCCAGTTCTGCTACCTAAATTTGTGAACAAATCCACCAGTTTAGAATCACATGCGTCAGATACCAACACCAGATTACTTTTACTGGAACCACATTTACATTTTAAACTTTGGACTTATGAAGACTTTGCTCCACAGACTGCACCAAAATGCTGACAAATATGTCGCTGGGTGCTTCATACATGTTTTCCTCTAATTTTTTAGAGCAATTGTAACTAAAACAAACTTCTGGTGTTGATTCAGCACATTTTTAAATACATGTTATCTGTTTCTCTGTCTTTTTGAATTAACCCAAAGTTGGCCCTAATATTAGCTGTACCGTAAATTTAATTTGATTTTATACTACTACTTTTATACATACTTACAACACTGTATCCTTCTTTATCATTTGTATGCCTTTATGAATTGCTATACTAAGCTAATTATTTTTTAGGAATGCTGTTTTCATCTGCCCTTGGATTCTTCTCTTACCCATGTAAAGCACATCGTCTTTGTGGACAAAATGTTCTGTTTTATTAAACCTTGTCTAGCCTGTCAGGAAGCTGAAAATACAAAGTCATTATCAATTAGGATTAAGTGATGACAAGTAAAAATGTTTCCATAGGTGTTTTAATTACATTGGAAAAGCAAAGAAAACCAATTAAGAATTAATTTCACTGGATAAATGGCCATATCCACCTACCTGTGGTCATGCTGAATGTGGTTGGACAGTCTTTTAAGAGGTCATGTTTGAAAGACTTTGGAACCGTTTCTCTGAAGTTGTAGACTTTGACTTTGCCTAAGTAAAAGAGACAGACAATAATAAGATTGTTGGACTCACCTGGGTCTGAGCCTTAGTGGCAGTCTAAACAAGTTGACTTAACTGGTCAAATAATAAGTATTCCACACATTCAACAGATTGTCTGATGATTGATGTTCCCCGGACTAAAACTGAATTTGGTAAAGCTGCTTTAAGTTCCTCTACAGCATCCTCCTGGAACATCTTGCAACGCACACTGAAACTCAACAAAATGGTTTCTATTGGTCAGTTTAAAACTATGATTATCAACTACTGTACCTTTGAATGTAACTTCTTTTAATGGTGTTCTATCAATTGTTTATTGGCTGTTTTTCTTGTGATTTTATATTGTTGTTGTGCTCTCGACATCATTGTAAATGAGGGCTCCCCCTCAATGATTCCTCGAGATTTAAATAAAGGGTAAATGAAAAATGAAACAAAAAATGAAACAGCCCTCACCCAAACAGTGCTTTTAAGCTCCTCCTGAGGGATTCTGAGGTGTTTATGACAGGACGGATATGTTTTACAGTCATTCCAGTGACCTCTAAGTGTCCAAGGGTCTACTTCCTGTTGGCTGTTCCTGGAGGATCCTGAACAGATACCCAAACCACCTCAACTAGCTCCTTTCAATGTGTAAAGGGACAGTGGCTCTACTTGAGGTTTCTGAGCTCCTATCTCTAGGCTGAGCTCATTCATCCTTCAGGGGAAACTCATTTCAGCTTCTTGTATCAACAATCTCCTTCTTTGATCACCACCCAGAGCTCAGCACCATAGTTGAGTGCTTAGATGAAGATTAAATGGTAAATCGAGTGCTTTGCCTTTCAGCTCAGCAACAATCAACCTGTCAATCTCATAATCCATTTAACTCACACCTATGAACAAAACCCAGGGATACTTGGACTCATTCACTTGAGGCTAAGACACACACCCCACCCATAGGGACAATATACAGAGAACCATGGCCATGGACTTGACTGTGCTGACCCTAATCCCAATCACCTCACAATTGTCTGCAAATCCTCCCAAAGCCTGCTGGAGGTCCGTACCTCAAGATGATGCCTTTGCTCCTTTTTGTTTGCTCCTGTACTCACTTGCTCTTGTCCTGTAGGTGGCCTATCAATCCCTGGTGTGCACTGCCTGCTGATGTGGAGTTACGAAGCCTAAATAACTATGATTACAAATACATCAAATATTTGGCCATTTCTTTAGCCCCATGCCAGTTCATAGTCGTTATAGTTGAGTGTCCCCAATCAGAGGACTTTGAGGGGCAGTCACAAACACAGCAAAAGATAAGGTGCTAACAACCCAAAATAAGGGTGCTGTACATCAAATTAAATAGCAGAATCTGGGGAACAAGATGCCTTAACCCTTTTTAGACACCCTAAACACAGCTCAAACAACCACCAAATGAATAACAACATATCAAACTCTGTACACCTCTGCCTTGTTGACCCACTTGCCATGTGATGCTATTTTCATATTCAAAAGATTTTTTTTAAGGTGTAGCTAGATTCTTTTTTACATTTTTGCTGTGTGCTATCTTCATTTACTCTTCACCCATACCACATATACTCATATTAAAGAAAATATTAGATTAATAATCTTTTCACTATAAAAACTGTCACTATAATCAGACATGGATGGACATAAGGACCCTCCTGAAAGCGAGATGCTGCATCTCAAAGAGCTAACCTCTCATAAATTTATATTCATCAGAGATAAATATGCTGAAGACAGGTCTATGATTGGTCCATGGATCTGTTAGCTTGAGTTCTTACTTTAGTCCACTTGTCTCTTCCTACCCCCCTTTCCTCTCCCAAACACCCAACACAACAAGGTATGGATGGCTGTTCATCATGAGACTGGGATCCACATTCAAGATTTCCTACTGCCAAACAAAGGTTTTTTCTTGCTGGCTGCTTTGTGCGGCCCCGCTTCTCTCTCTGTCTCACCGTGGTCCTCCTCCTTCCTCTCCTCTGCTGCACACCTGAAAGCATTCTACTCTCAGGGAGGGGGAGGGGGATCCAGAGGACCTGAGAGAGGAGCAATGGTTGGCACACACACAGACCTGAGGAGCAGGAGGTTTCTGTGCCACTTTCCTTTGTTTTCTGGTTTCCTGGATTAGCAGGTATTTTTATTTCTCCTTTTCCCTTTTTTGCTCCTCAGCAGCACGAGGTTGCTGGGTTTTGTTGTTTTTGGTTTGGGCTGGAGATTGTCAGTGGTCCTGTTTTCTTGGTTTGATTATTCCTGGGTTTAGTTAGTTTTTGGTCAGGCAGTTAATGGAGAGGTGCTGGGTGCGACAGCCCCTTATGGGGTGGCCTGATCATTTTCTCCTGTGTATTCATTTTTGCCGACAACTCTAGGCCCTTTTGGTTCATTAAGTTTGTTTTTAATTTGAATCTTTTACTGCAATAAAATGCATCAACTTTGTCCCTTGTGTGGTATCTTTCCATTGGTATGGAGGCGTAACACCGCCATAATGGTTTAAGGAATTTATATATTTGAACATATATATATAAATATACACATATACAAGTACGTATATAGGTTGACTGATTGATTGATGATTGCTGGTTTGACTCTCTGTGTTGGATTGCTCAATCTGTTTCACAAGTCCATCTGGGGAAGAGTTCACTGAAAGTGTTTGGGAATGGGCTGAATCTTTCAGCAGCACATTGAGCTGGTGATTGGATAATGATTTTGTCCGTCACTCTCATTACAGGCCAATTAGGTGGGCTTTACACGAGTACGAATTTGTACGACTCCGGTAAAATAAACTATCGATCTGGTGATATTAACACACGGAGACGCGTATTTGTCCATGACTCCGCATCTTTTTTGAAAACGGGTTTGCAAGTGGATATCTGCGTATTCGTCTTCATGCCGTAGTTGGTGTAAACAGATGAGTCCGGAGAAGACGTTGACCTCATAGCACCCCTCCTCCTCCGGGGGATCCCCGCCCAACCCACGTTGTCACACACAACAACAACAACAATGGCGCCAGCCGAGCTGATTCTGATATTGTTCCAGCAGCTATAAGTATTACTACAACTTTTATACCAACATTTTCTCACAGAGCACGAACAACACCAGCTACGGCAACAACAGCAACAAGTGCTCAAGCAGAGACGCAGCATGCTACGCGTGCATGAGCACTTATTGACGTGGAATCCACCTCGGAGCAGAACTGTGATGTTACGAGTGTAGTAACCCAAAACTACATTACCCAGCATGCAATATGGGTTGGGAGCATGCGCTGAAACCCACAGGTACGTCGCGGTGTGGATTTTGCGTTCTCATGTAAATACACAAGCCTATCTACAATACGATGTGTAAACAGCGATCCATGTTTTGATGCCGACGCCAAGACAATACGGTGCCGTCCTCGTGTGAGGAGGGCCTTAGACAACCTAGTAGAAACTACCACAGTGTGAAATGCAAAACATAAGCCCCTACGTAGGACAAACTAGCATCAAAACATGAGGTGGAGCAAAACTATAAGTTCTACAAAGAAGTGCCTTCAGTGTTAATTGTTTTTCATTTTATGTAAGTATATGGTCGCTATCTGAAAAAAAAAAAACTAAAGCTGAAGCAGCTATGCTAATTGCCAAATGTGCTGTCACTTCCTGCTGCTGCTCATTTGTGGCCTTTATCCATACTGCTAAATGCTACACAAAAAAATCAACAGATTAAGGAATAATTTTAAGATCTTCGGAGGTAGTGATAAATGATGACATTTTAGTTCACGTTATGTCTCTAAATGTATTTCTCTCACCAGAAGAAAGCAGTAAACACTTTGGACCCCACAAACTGTGAATTTAATTTTGCTAAAATGTTCTGTCTGAAAAGTCTGCACTAAAATCTCTCTGAATCAGTTTATTGGCATCATTATCTGCAGGGCTAGTGTACAGATTTTCCCTGTAGTTTATGATTTCAAGTTACACCTGCATCACTCCTGAAGGATGCTTGTTTCTTTTCCAAGTACTTTTGCTTCTTCCAAAGTACATATAAAGAGTGACATTTTTACTCGCAGGCAACTTGAGGAAATTGTAATCAAAGTAAATACATCCCTATTTGTGCTTTGTTGCCATCACTTGCCATGGCATCACTCAATATAAATTCATTCAAGACATACCTGGAAGACAACAAGTCCCTTTATGCAGACTTTTGTATTTTGTGGACAAACATAATTTCAATTTCAGTATTAAGGTCTGCTTCAGATTCAAGTTTCCACATGATATAGTTTTTTATTATATACATATTTAAAATTGGACAATTTATTGAAACTTTTCCTTTGTGATCCACTGGTGCGTCCTAGAGGTTTAGGAACCACATGGGGGCATGACCCCTTCTCTGGTAACCACAAAACACTGCTAAGAAAGATTTCCAAGACAATAACAACATTATACCCTTGACAAAAATGATAAATAACGATGAAAATACATACTAATTTACAGAAAAATTGTCATATCAATAAAAGGGGAAATGTTTTTCATCAAGGGGAGCACTGCACACAAAGACAGCACATGTAGGCTTTCTTAGATACTGGGGAAAATGACTCGCAATGCTTTATAGAATTACATAAAAGAAAGCACTCACCTGTCTTCTCCCTTATTGTAATTATAGATCCTCCTCCAATCCCCATACTCTGAGGATTGATCACAGACGTGCACAGAAGAGCTGCAATGGCGCCATCTACTGCTGACCCTCCGTCTTGCAGCATTTGTCTGTAAGACAGACAACCTCAGTGGAACACATAATCCAGTCACAGACTACTAACCACCCACAGAGCCACATGTGCACATTTCTTCTATTAATGCATGACACAGATGGTAAAATGCAGTTAGAGTGTCAGAAAGCTAACGGTCAAGAGGCAACTTCAAACCACATGCTGAAGTTTCAGACTGCAGGCTACATATGAAGGAATTGTTTGTCTTCGTTTGGGCCTTTTTCTTTTCAGAAATAATTCTGGAGGTTAACTTGGAAGTTTTCTACTCATTAGTTTTAATTGGGCATATCCAATGTGCTTATACAACCCAACTGAACCAGTAAGCTTAACTCTGAGCTGTCTCCAGAGACTCTGAATGGTTCTTTTCAGATACAAGGCTGGCATGTAGTCAGATGTATTCAAAATGAATGAAGGAGAAGGACTGTTTTGGCTCAGTAAAGGTCAGGCCGACTTGATGCTTTTGTAGTTTGAAGGGTTTAACCAAGGGAAAGAGTCTGAAATGGAAGATTGACTTAAATCTAATACGTTTAATAGAATTTGGAGTCTCCTGTAGACTAAGGAGACAGACAAGCAAACGTAACAACTGATGTTATAAAGACTTTGTTAAATGATTATTCTTTGAATGGGATTGGGTCTTTATAGGCTCCTAGTTTTAAGAAGGTTTTATACAATGTGGAAAAACTTTCCAAAAGAACTCAAACAAGTCAAATAAACTGTGTGTTTGTCTAATTTATTTTTATTAAAGCCACAACATTTTTCACTGGGTATGGAGAAAGGCTGAAATTAAAACTGCTGTCTCAAAATGAGCTACAAGAGCAAACAAGACCATCAGAGGCAAGATTAATAATTATTTTGGGCTGTTTTAACACCTAAATCTGCAGTGATGTAGTAGGTGTCAGCAACATCTAGCACAAACATTGGATACCTGTGACCTCTGATCCATTTGCATCAAAAAACAAACTCATTCTTTTAAGAATATTGAAACATGGGTCTGGGTACACTTCAGAGAAACACCAGATAATGCACTTCATCCCCACATCTACAAATTTAGAGGTCTCATATTATACAAAAAACACTTCTTACAGAATTTGATAAAAGTCTCTAGCCTGTCTATAGACACAAGATGCAGGGATATCAGCGACAGAGATTAATTGGCCCCTGCTGTTAGCTCTCCTTGTCTTGCTGCTGGCAACCTTCCTTGGAACAAAACTTGTCTCCTTGTTGTGACAAAAAGCCACAGACAGGTAGTCAGCTTTGCTATGGCCCCTTTTTCCTCCTTTGTTGTATTGAAAGTCACAGGAGTTTTATGTAACCACACCTTGACAAGCAAAGCTAGGTTGAGGTACTGCCAAAGGTAGACTGTGGGCAACAAAGTGTCATTTGACAAAACAGTTTGGATACTGCCCGCCCCATTTTCCATTCCTATTTTCAGAACCTCTTTGAGGTAGACAGGGTCCTCATGGCATCCTCACAACAAAAGGAAACAGAGGTGATGGATATTCCAGTGCTTTGGGAGATGGAGATTAGTTTTGTTCAAAAGGCAGTTGCAAGTGGCAAACAACAAATCATCTAAAGCAGAGAAAAGTTTGGTAAGTCATACAGCATGATGTTTCATTTCTGTGCTAGAAACCCACAACTCCAGATGAGACTCTGACCACTCAGAGGTCAGCAGTTTCTCCACCTCAGTTTCAGCTGTGGCTCAAAACAAAAAAACTATGCCTGGCACTAGGTACAATCCCTAATGGAAAACCAAAATAACCAAAGCCAAGTTGGAAAAGCATGACAAAAGATTAAGGCCACGTTAAAAAGAACAAGTTACGAAACGTGAATAAAGTCATAAAATTAAGAGAAAGTCGAAAAGTTACGAGGTTACAAATGTAATCTCATAGAGTTAAAAGAATTCAGTCATAAGGCTACAAGCATAAAGTCATTAAGAATGCAATTTGTCAACACTTTAGATCAATATTAGCATACCTCGATAAAGCAGACAATATTGTTTCATCCTCTTTCCGTAGGTGGATAGCTGCTCTTCCTGTACAACCTTTCAGAATAAAATTTGTTTTCTATCTTAATTTAAATATATTGATGACATTCTAGTTACTTTATGGGATTATTGTCGTAACTTTTCAACTGTTTTCTCATAACTTTACGACTTTATTCTCGTAACTTTATGACTGTATTCTTGTAAATTTCCTTTTTTTTTTTTTTAACATACTCTTGTATTTTACGTGGCCCTATCCTTTTGAAAAGTATTAAAGCATAGTACTCTGTTGTTTATTTACATTTTACATACCATCCTAATAGTTACCCCACATAAAAATTTGGGGAATACTTGTAAGGATGATCATTTCTCCCCTTTGATGATACCTACTGATATCGTATTTTTCTCTGTTGGAAAGCCCCATTAGGTACAACTTGTAAGGATTGTGCATCAATGGAAGAATAAGCGACACGCCCCCTCCAAAAAAAGTGCCAAAAGTCCCCTGCAACTGGAAGCTGCTGTTTCGATACACAGAGTGGCAGCATTATTTGGTGTCCTCTGGTACCATTTTGAAACTTTGGACCAACTTCTGTGAGACAGGTGAAGTCAAAGACGGCTTGCCAAGCTGGCATACCAGGAAGACAACACACTGAAAGACTAGCCTTGTTTCACTGAGTCATAGGCTTTCTTAGAGGGGAAGAGGGGATTTTGATGCTGTTTTTGGTCACGTTTATCTAAGATGCACGTCCTTACAAGTTGTATCTGGCTGTAAAGGTGAATAATCAGACTTTGGAATGATTTTTATACAATACCAACTGGTATTGTCAAAGGTGAGACCAACTGAGCGAAATGACATTCCCGAACTGTTACAGTAGCCTATAAGATTCAGCATATTTGGGTTTGCATATTGTGTATCACCACTCAGCTAAAAAGACAATAATTGGATTTTTGTCAGTATTTCCCAGCCTCACTTCCCTGAAAGTCCTTCAGTTATGACCATTCACTATAAAGGTGTTCTCTAATACTTGACAGTCCTGCTCATTAACATGTTAGCACATCAACAAGGCGATTAAATGTCCTTCAAAGCTCCTCTTATCAGTTAACATGCTGCCTGTAGCTCAATTGAGCATTTCATCTTTGTTGTGAGGAAATGAATCCCTGTCAAATCTTGGCAGGCTGCAGGAGAAGTAAAAAAAGACCGTGTCTGTACCTGAACACAAAAGCAGGAAAGCTACACGCACATTCCTGCAAAGAAAAAAAAACACCTTTCCTCTATACTGAGAGTCCCTGCGTTTAAAGATTAATGGAGTTCACACTGTGGCTTGTGCTGAACAATGAGTGCATCAAAGACAGAGCCAAGTCTATTCAGGTCACATTAAAAAAGACAAACATCAGTGAGCGGGGCTGGAAATCTTACAATCCTGTCAAACAGAGAAGTAGAATGGTAATAAATGAACAAGAGGTGAGGAGAATCAACGCCTGTGTGCACACACTTCTGCAGGTATTATCTCTATTCTTTAAACAGAGCATATCAAATCTCTTAAACAGCTTATCCCATTGCTCAGTTCAGCTCTTTATCGCAGCCACATGGCCGGATAGCCTGCAGGGTTACGAATGATTAAAGTCATAGTTTTAGAGTGTTCAAGGAAATATAAATCAAATTTAGCTCTAACTTTAGTTCATGCATTCAACTTTTTCAATATAAGTTAGTTAATGTAAGTTGTGGTGTTAATTTTGACAGTCATGTTAGATTTAGTCTTAGAAGTCTTGCAAAAATGATTAATCATTTGTAAAATTGTAGTGATTATGTTGTCAAAACTTTTTATTTGACAAATAAATTGAAATATTCTTCTGTTTGAGCAGATCAAAGTCCTTACATTTGTTTTATTGATTTTACCAAAATGTTGTCTCTGATTAATTTATATTTATGATTGAATAGGGCAGCATGGTAGTGCAGCAGGCAAGAAGCAAGAAGGTTTGATTCCCGGGTCGAACAGGGGCCTTTCTGTGCGACCCCCCCGATCCCAAAAGGGATAAAGGGTTATAGAAAAGGAATGAATTAATTAAATACAACTATGTTTAACTGATGTTAATCTTAACCTTGCAAATCAGCTCTCTATCCATTTCTGTTACAAGGCAGATCCATGTTGCAGAGCTTCAAGATTCAATGTCATCCGCAGATAAGCAGACTTATTAACACCTCCGTATGTACAAAGACCAAGTAGCTACAAATGTGGTTCAGTTGTGGTGAAAGTGAAATGGGATTGCAAGCCTCTGACTGTAATGAATGATACCTACTAAATGTTCAAAAATCCTCCAGCTTTTCTTGAAAGGATCTATCCTTCTTGATCTGTTTCGATCAGATGTTGCCCAGATGGAATTGAAATTCATCCCATGAAAATCTGAAACAGCCCATCCAGTACGTCAGGCTGAGCTAATTTTGCCTTAATACTCAATTAGAACAAATTAAACTGACAAAACATAAAATTAAAGACTTTCACTTGTAGAGGACTTTCTAAGTAGTTTATGCTTTACTGATATCGACACTCTTGTTGATGACTCCAAACTGATACCACTACTAAATATTTGATTTGTAAGAAAACCAAGATGATTGGAGCACTCAATCACATTTCCTTCTTAACTTACAGGTGATTTGAACTACAACAATAATCATTTACCACAATAACCACAATTACAGAGACTAAAAAGATAATTGTGTCTGTAAACTTATTGGTACAAGACTTTGATTCAATTTAATAAATTAAGTCTGAGTAAGTTAGAAACATATGCCTTTTATACAAATGAAACTTAACAAGTAGAAACATGTAAATTTTAGTCTTTCTAACCAATAATGATACTTAGATTTGTTTTTGGATGTCTCTAACTTTTATCATTGCCTCCGATCTGGAGGCGGTGATAAAAAATCTGTTGACCATGTAAACTGAAACTATGACTGTTTACAAAACTGTCACCCGCATACTCTTCCCAAACTTTTGGCAGCAGTATGTCATAAAGACTGCATGATGGGTTTTTATGTTTCTGTTTTTAAATATGCTCAACCCAGCTCAGCTGGTTTTTCCTCTCCCTCATTTTACAGGTGACATCACCTTCACCTCACAAGGCACTTAAGTGTGGGCTAGAGGGACTTTTTCTGTGACGCAAATTATTTATTGATTTCCTCTTCAAAAAGTAACAAACAAGGCTTTGTGTTTCCGTCCTTAAAGCTTACAGGGCTTAGCTCATTTCTGTTTCTGGTCCAGAAATCAAATGTAAACAATGGTCCAGCTCATGGCTGATGCCTGATGCCTCTACATATACACATATACATACATATGTATATATGTATATATATATATATGTATATATATACATATACATACATATGTATATATGTATATATATATATATGTATATATATATATGTGACTATCGCAAACATGCAAACTTTTGTTTTGCTTCACAAGCTCCTGTATATCATCTACATTTATTGGGGAAATGAAGAAAAAGCAACTGAAATTGAAACCTATTCTATTTTGTACAGAGACATGGCCTCCTGGATCCCTATTACATACAGCAGTCTTCATCATTCACAGATGAACCCCCTTAGCCTGGATTAAACAGTATTGTATGAATACAAAGGTGTCATTGTGAGTCAAGCAAATTCTTCCCAAACAGAGCTATTCAAGTCATCTGGTGAAAATTCTTCTATTTTTAATATCGCAATATATATCGCAATATATATCGCAATATATCGCAAACCCCCAAGAAATCGCAATGTCAGCTTTTTCCAATATCGTGCAGCCCTACTATATATATATTTAGAGAGAGAGAGAGAGGGAGGAGAGTAATTTATTATGATTTTTATGATTTCCCCTGCTAAAATGTTCTTTTGAAATCTGCTATATCATAGTGGGAAAAAAGTGTAAATTGCAGACTATTCTTATACACATACCTACAGTTGTTTTTTTTAAATGACCATGCCATTAGGGTTTTGGCTAATGTAAACATATATCTTTAATGGTTGCATACTCCATATTGTAAGCTATACCACATTTTGATTGCATCAGTCTGCAATGCTAGATAGGTATGAATCATGTTTGTAGGCCTACCAGCATACTGTCATTGTCAAGCACAAACTCCTTGAGTAATTGTTGGGTTTTTTGTCCTGATTAGATACTATTTTTGCACATTTATTTAGTTACAAAATTATTGAGCCCACTCACCAACAATAAAGGTAACCAATAGCACTGTTTTATGAGAATGCAAATCAAATAAATAAATTGAGATAACAGGTTTTGGCTCAGCAGCAACAATATTCTACCTCTGCTTTCAAAAACCAGTAGCTTTGCGACCAAAAGTTTCCTAATTTTAGGTACATTCCCCAAAAGTTAAAAAAGTAGGCCTAAGAAAACAAAAGTAAAAACATTTTTTCATTAAATAAACTTTTGACATGGTATATAATATTGCCTTTTTCCAGGGAGCAGTGAGATGATAAAAGTGAGCAGGTGCAGATTTATGATGTTGTACAAGTTGAGTTTGGATCTTGTAAGAGTAAGATGAGTGGGTTACATATGCCCTTTCTCCCCTATTTAAAGAATATTCATCGTTTTTAATCTATATTACCATGGAAACTACACATAAAAACAAGTACAATATCTAAGAATCCCACTGCCCACCCCAAACACTCTGCTATGCTTGATGACAAATAATGAAATAGCCTATATACCCTCGCCTATGTCTGTCTCTATTATCAAATACTTTGTTTTAAAAGTCTTTTTTTTTAAGGTATGCTTTGTTACTGAACACATAAAGTCATATCCATCATCAAAAAAATCAGTTGTCTTACCTGCCAATCTGGGAGCACCTTAAGGAATCTGCAGCCACTGCCGCGTGCCTGAAGCTGCCTTCTGGACATCCTCTGTCCACAAAGAAGAAGATGAGGAAACAGACGAAAGCAACAATGCAAATTAAACTCGCAAAAGCAAAACAGCACACCAACCACGGCTTGTATTTAGCCATTTAAAGTTTATTTCGGGGGAAGTGTGCGTAAGGGAGTTGTAGCAGCAGCCGCACCGACGCGCTCTGTGAGTACTCGAGTTAATCCAAACTTCAGCCCTCCCTCCTCTCCAACATCTCCAAAGCCCCAAAGTGAAATTAAGCAGCTGTAGGACGGACTTTCTGGATATTTAACGACCCTTCCTACCGGGGGCATGCTGCTGTACAACCCTCTTGACAAGATATGAGAATCAACCCCCACCACCCCACTTCCTACCCGTATTCATCAGGGGAATTTCCAGGGATTTTTTTTTCAGTTTGTCTGAACTCAGTTACGTGCTGCAGTAACGGTAAATGTCCCAGGGTGATAAAAAATCAGCCTCAGACAACATTAGGGGGCGTGTTGTTGAAGAAATGACCCTGACACAGGTTAACCATTGACCGACACTGATTTGTTATTTTAAAGAGCGTTTGTCCCCGAACATATTGACATTAGTGACCCAGAAACATCTGTAAAAATAGACTGCTTCCTTCTGAAATGTCATTGTAGCCATGTGGATGTGACTCCTGCATGACGCACACGAATCTTACACACTTTGAATGGTTTAAATTTTAACTTTCTTTTGTTCATGTGCCCTATGATCATAGGAGCAATAAGGAGCCCAAACAATGAAAAAAAGAAAAGTGAGTTCAGACAGTATGAAGATGTTCAGGGCCACAGAAGAAAGTGGATGAAAAATAAATGTCTAAATCTGTGGGGGAAAAAAGCAGGAGTTTGGGATTAAAGTCAGGGTTCTGAGAAGATGTCAATCATTTGAGATTAAATAGGCTACTGTCATCTGAAATTAATGTCAGAAGTCTCAGAATTGTTTAGGAAAAGAATCAGAATTTTGACATTTTTGTCAGAGCTCTGACAAAAAAAAAAAAAAAATCAGATCCCTGACATTAACTCAGAATTGTGAGGGCAAAAAATAGAAAAAAAGAGAAAAAAGAATTATGTTGTCTCTTCCAAAGTCTGAATTCTGTGTTATTTTAAAGTCTGTGATTAAAATCAGAGTTGTGTGAAAATAGTTAGAATTCTGCGATGAAAGTTAGACTTCTGATATCAAGATCAAGAACAAAAACAGCAGACATTTTGAGTTCAAGTCAAAGTTCTGAATTAAAAATATTAAAAATTGAATGTCAAAAGTCTCAATTGAGCATTGAGAAAAAGGTCAGCTATAGATTAAAGTCAGAATTCAGATTTTTCTTTCCACTCACTTATATAAAAAAATCCAGCCTATGAAAAAAGTTTTTTTTTTACTGGTCCTGATCCTTTTGTAAAACTGTTGTAGCATCAGAGTTTAAAGGGGATACAAATTAATGAGCCTAACTATGAGATAATTAATTGTACTTAGGATGTGCTTGAGCTATTTTATTTCAGCATAATTACTAAATTATAGCATTTTATATTTTTGTAAATGAAACAACAGCAGCCCCCATGTGCTTGTCTCTGTGTTGTCTCTGTGTTTTCTGTCTCATGTGTTGAGGTGTTTTTTTCCCAATCCCACACTGTGCTCCTCTGATAGGTGCCTAGTTTGGAATTGTTTTTTTAACTCCTCTCTTTCCTATTGTTTCCCTGCTGTAAGCACTTTGAGTTCCAAATGTTTCAGGAAAAGTGCTATATAAGTAAACTTGACTTGACTTACGATAACCATGGGCTGATAACTTGAATTGCATTTCAAACACAAATGGCATGTTTCTGCAGAGACCTTAGATTTTTACTTGTGATGCATTGATTATGCAGTATTGCATGATTATTGCATGATTATTGGGAAAAATAAGATTTTGTAAGTAATTTTTACATTAAGACTTAATCATGTCTTGTACTTAAGCTAATATGGACAAAATAATAAAATGTATCATGAATGAAGCGGATGTATTTTCTGTTTGCTAATTTCAAGTCACTTTGCTGTAAAATCAAGCTAAAGGCAGATCAGGGAGGGGTAGTTTGAAACAAATGTCATGAATGTCTTACAACCACTCCTTTACAAATATCACTAAAATAATTTGATTTAGGAACTTCCCAGAATGCCTGAGTGACAGAAAATGATGGAAGAGTGTCTGCCAAGGACAGCTCAACAAAGCAAACCAACACTGAAACAATGTCATGCAATTTCAGATCATAAAAGTTTACAACCATAACAATTACCCACTGAAATGCAGAATAAAATATGAATAAACTACTGTAGCTTTCATGAATTAAACACGTTTTTCATTATTAAGTTCTGTAAACATAGATTCTTGCATATTACATGCATCTCAACCTTAGTTTGCATTTCAATAATAAGGGTCATTTTACATTTTCCTCCACATAGTCCACACATCAGTGCATCAATCTGATCGTACATGTGGGCTGCAATGGGGCAGAAGGCAGACCCCAAAGAAAAAAGGTTCTGGACCAACTCAGGTCAGGTGGAGCCTTTTTGTGGGGTGTTTGCATTCTCCTACTGTGCATGCATTCATTCTCCATGTAGTCCAGCAGATGTAAGTATACATGTTAAATGCAGTCTCTTTGTCGTTCATCTCCTTAAACTAAGTAGATCCAATTCTAGAGTTCCATTTGTAACCATAGCCAAAAACGAGAAAAACATGTTTGGCTGAGTGGGTGTTATTTGGGGTGTAGGGTATCTGGAGTTTGCAAGAATAGCTAAGAGCTTTACAACAAAACAAACCTGGGTCATTTATGCTGAACTGAAACACACATCTAAATAACATCTTAAATGAACAAATGCATGACTGTTGCAGAGAAATGTCCATCACTTATCCTGTATTTTGTTTAGTTAAGTATTTGGTTTACCTCAAATATTTTTGATAGTTTTAAAACCCCTGACATTATTAAATCTTAATTCCTACAGTTTGCTCAAAATAAGTTTTGTTGTAGCTGATGTTGCTTCAGGTACAGCTTGAACTGATATAGAGATGCTGTGTTTTGGTTGGTCAATGACTGTTTTAGGTAACAGCCCTGGAAGTGGACACTAAGTTTTAAAGCAATAATGATCCTGATCATTTCAATGCATTTTCTTCTGTGCCACATAATATCTATAAAAACATCTCCCGTGATTCCCATGTCACCTTCAAGAGCCTCTATGAAATATAAACACCATCACAAGTGCGTGAATGTTGATGCTGCAAACACAAAGCAGACTGAAGTTGATGGAGGATGCAGGAGTGAGTTATTAGAAGTGATCAACCTCGAACTCACCTGTGCAGAGCAGGTCAACATGAATAATCTCTTTCTGAATAGGCTAATCTGTATTTTTAATGTGGCTGACAAGGAAAAATCTCCTGAACACTTTGCTCTTAAGCTTTGTGCAGTTTCACAAGCTCAGACTTGGAGGAATGTGAAAACAAAACTAATACCTCCTGCCTTCAGTCTGGCTCATTAAAACTTCAGTTGGACGTTGATTTAAGCAGAGGTGACCTAGGGGCATTTGCTCTTTTAGAGAAGCAAATTGATGAATAAATAAATCCAAACTTTTGAATTCCAGCTCTGCAGGGCAACTGTGGTTGTAGATAACAAGACTGAACATGTTAGCTGATAAATCTGATCTGTCATCAAGGAGATAGGCAAGAAAATCTGATAATCTATGAAATGATAGAACATGATCACACATGGATAGCCTGTTAAGGAAATACCATGACATAGATGTCACTGATCTTGCACAGCAACTGCTATATCTGTATAAACTAGAAGTTTGTTGTGGCAACATTTCAGCTGGAAGAGCTGTTGTTTCAGGTTTCATAGATGTTGCAGCTTTCTGGTGGCGCAGCGGGTTAGTTTTCATGCTAGCAAGAATATAGATTTGTTCTTTGCATCTCAACCAGGGCCTTTCTGAGTGGAGTTTGCATGTCCTCCTCATTCAAGTGTGGGTTTCCCTTGGCATCCAGGTGTCCTCCCACAAACCAAAAACATTCATATTAAGCTACTCACTTACCTTGAATTGCCCTTGGGTGTGGGTGTACTTGTTAATGGTTACATGACTCTTTGCCTTTGTCTGATTCACTATGTGGTGCACAAACTCAAGGATAGACTCTACAAACGTATCACATCTTTTCTTCTTCTCGTGACAACACACAAAGAAAAAAAACCTTATAAAGGGAAAGAAACATAACCTAAAATGTATGAGCTTCAGTGTGATCTGCAGTTCCTTGAAAGCACCATAAAAACATTCACGTCTCCGTCCACCTTCAAAAAAATGTATAAATTACTCAAACTCTGTGGCTGAGGATTGTAAAGGATTTAAAATGATTTCTTAAGAACATTATTTATGAAATATAATGAAATAATACAACCAAAGTGATTTTTACCATCACTTTCTATGTGCCAACTTAATTCTTTTAGTAACTTAGGAAATTTTAAACTTTAGGTTTATTCTAGATTTTAGGAACATAATATCTGTGTCATGTTTTGTTCATGCATGTTGCTTGATGTCTGGGCCACCACTTATATGCTCTGGCTAGCTTTTGGGATGTCCAATTTCACAAATGACTATTTTGCGAGAATTCATGATTATACTCACCTGTTTTAATTTAGATTTGTGGACTTAATGATGGACTGTTTGATTAATATGTGGCTCCGTGATTGGCTGGTGACTGGGCTTGTGTGTACACTGCCTCTCCCCCATGTCTGCTGGGACAGGTGTACAAAAGATCGCCTGTTTATTTTTCTCCTCCACTTTTACTCATCGCTTTGCTTACTTCCTGGTTCACCCTCCTTCCTCTCCTTCTTAGTAAGAAGTTATTTGTACCTGAGCACTGATTGGCACAGTGAAGTTCCCTGGCTGCACATTCTTACCACATTTCTCACTCTGCATCCATGATGATGGTCGAACAACTGAAATAACTGCATATGTATACTTGACCCCCAATTTCATACCATTTTTTCTTTGAGGAGGATCCACCATGCCACTGTGTATGCGTTTTTATTATATAGGAATTGTGAACCTTTCATGCTGCAGTGGTTATAAACAAAACACTTTTATAATGAGCTTCTAGTTTGCAGACAGTCAGCATTTAGAAAAGTTAGTGGGCCTGAAGAGTGCTTCTCACTAGTTTTGTCAGTGTGTTAATGTTTCCAATAAAGTTTAAGTTGCATTTTAGACAGTGCAGAAGTTTATCTGCACCTCACTGATTTCAAGCAAATTAGCCCATACCAGGGGTTTAAGCATTAGAGTATATTTTGTGTGGTTGCAATCAGATCTCTTATTTTTAAGTCTATTGAAAAAAATAAACACTTGAATCTTCAGTTTGGCCAAACATTTATGTAGACTGTTATGAATGAGCATGTTCTTGTCAGTGGGTCTTAGTTGTAAAGACTCAAAACCAAAGGAGCTCAAGCTTTTTCCATCAGAGCTCCTCGAATTATAAAACCTGCCTGAGATATGACGTCCAGAATCTCTTGAATCACTTCTTAAAACTGTTTCTATAGATTTGCCTTTAGCACATTTGATATTTATTCACTAGATTTTTTTGTTCTCATCTGCATTACTATTTTTACTCATTTCTTTTCTATCCTTTATCAAAATCTTATTTGACTCATCCATTGACTGATTTTTCCATCCGTTGTTTATTGTAATTTTTCCAAGCCTCATTTATATCCACTGTCTTCTGTCTATGCATGCACTTTTTTCATGCATTATTGGTCTCAGTCCCTATAAAAGTTGCTGTTGTATCATTTTTTTTTGCCCGTAATCACCTTGTTCCCTTTGTTGTCTTTATTCATCTTGTAGGTTCACTGTTTGCATTTTGCTCTTACCCTTAAATGTGAAGTCATTCTGTTTTGACCTGATAATGTTAATTCCCTTTTTTTTTTTTTAACCTTAACTGTAATTGTAGTTATAAGCATATGTTTTAAAAGGTGCCTAATAAATAAAGACATTACTGGAAACAGATGTTTGAATATGGCAAGAAAAGGTGTGTAAAAAAAGTGGGAAAAGATATTCAGAAGTACCCATTTGATTAAAAACAAACAAAAAAAAAAGCCTGGATTTCATATCTTTAAATTTCAGTGCAGCAGAACAACACACTGCCTCCTCAGTAAATTTAAACATTACCACCAGGGGGAGACAATTCGAGTTTTTGTTTTCCATTTTAAAATGTCTTGACATGTTTTTCCTTGTGCCACCTTTTTAAGTATTTCACAAAAGGTGGGTCATACGGAAAAGCACAGTGATGTTTAAATGCTTACAATGTTGCACGTCAAGCCTGACAATCAAGGAAAGAACTTTCGAATTAGAAGTTTTATATCAATTATATGGGCATATCAAAATCCGTCTGGTTCAGGTATTAACTGTTGAAGTTTGAACCTCCTACAATACTACTATAAAAAAACGGAACTACCCCATTAGGGATAGGAAGACTGACACTGCCGCCGTGATTGAAGGAGTCTCTAATGATCCTTTTGATGTCCTTTTTCCAAATTTTATGAATAACATTACATTCCTCTTCTTATTCTGTGTCTATAGATGCATACCAATAAGGTAGAGAAAAATTGAATAACAGTGATGTAGATTATCAACAGTACACCAAATAGTAAAGACACAACATGCTCATCCATTAAAAAGCCCTCATAGAAATGCAATGCAAAGTCTTAACAAGCTATACTGTTGTTCTGGCATTTTACTTCTGGAATCAAGGAAAGAAGAGTCTACTGGATGTACAATAAAAGTCTCTAATGCAAAGAATGGCTGGCAGATAAGACTAAAAGTGGACAAATAGAGGGATTCATTCAAAAACCTTACCCAGTGTCTTTAACACAGTTTTGTGCACAGTGGCTTTCATAATTTAGTAATTATAAAAAAAATAAATGTGAGGAAAACATAGTGTTAATTAAACATAGCTGTAATTAATCAATGCATAAGAATAGAACTTGATCTTTAGTAATTGTTAAGTTTAATTTGATTTTTCCATTTAGGTAAAATGCAATTTATGGTAAAGTTGTGATGCCTGTTGTGGAAAAAAACTTGTTTGTGTTCCCAAAAAAGATGAGTTGAAGTATCTTGAACCAAATACTTCCTTTATTGAGTTTTTAGTACTAGTAGAAAAATTACATTCTCACAAGAACTGAGACAATCATGGTCGGCAACGGGTGGTCCATCAGCTAAGAAAAAGAAAGGCTGACAATCAGTATCAGAATATTTGAAAGGCTTCTGTGTGTGTAATTGTGTGTCTATGTGTGTGTGTGTTTGTATGTGAAGTGTCTTATGAGTTCTCATGAGAATGTGTGTGTGTGAAAAGAACAACATACAAATAGTTGGAGACATCTAAGGAACACAAGATGTAAACAGCTGATACAAAAAAAAAATGCCCATAAGGTTAGGATTCAGCCAAGGTCAGACACCTGGGCCCTGTGTACCTGTGTGTCTCCCTGTAGCATCAGCATTGTTACTCTATCCAGCGAAGACTTATGACTGAAGGTCATAGGTGACGTGTGAACCTAAGGCTGATACCTGAAAAGGCTATATGTATGCTACCTACATGGGCTAAATAAATAAAACACTCATGATATAGTAAACTTCCACAGCATGCCTTTAACATAGACTGACTAAAATAGCTAAGAACGAATCACATAATGCTATCCACTGAAGTATTTGTACTACATCTCATCCAAAAGCATGCAGAAATGCTCAGTGGCATAATCACTGCCCTGACTGTTATATCATGTCCGGTTATGTGGATTACAGACCTCAGTGGCATTCAGGGCAATGAGATGGTTCACCCGGCAATCTTAAAGATAACAGTACAGAATCACAAGAAACTAAAGTTTAGGATGAAATAAAACATTAAAAAAGTGTCTTGATGTTTAGAGCAGACATGTCAAACTGCATCATTGAATACAGGCTCCAAGATAATTTTGTCCATTATTGATGGTTTGTTAAAACCTAATCCCACCACTCACACTGCAAATATTTCTGATCAAAACATTGTCTGAATAAGACTGCTCAATAAATGTTGATCCTGTGTGGCCCACGTCTTTGACTTCAAATGGGGTCGGCCCAGTGTACAATATTAAATAGCATTTAAATCTGAAAATTGGGAAGAGTTAATTTAAAGAGCGTATTAGCAGACTTTAGTCAGACATGGCTGGGGGGAAAAATATAGACTTGTTCAGTAAAGATTGATTTTGGCAAAGTCATGGCAGATTCTAATAGGAAAAAGGGTTCAGTGCACTTGATGGGGGTGTATATAAGAAAAAAAAACAGAAGAGTAATCTTGAGAAATCAATCATGGAATAAGCAAGAAATCCAAAGCACTTGATATTTGATCTTATAACCACCAAAATATAATTTAATCATCCTTGAGCCAGAGGGAAATATTTGTATTGTAATCAGAAAACACCTGAAAGAATTTTCAAGATAGTGAATGACAAATGATGTCCCTGCCACACAGACAGATAGACTATCAAAACCACATGGCTAAAAGAAGAGAGAATTAAAACCAAAGTACTTATTGTACTGAAGGACACAAATTACTGTCTGTGCAAAGATTAATGTCATACAGAGGCTACAGAATAAACAAGTTGTTATCCCACGATGCAGTCCCTGCCATCAAAGTTAGTCTTTTTAATCTGATTTACCATAAAACCCAGACTATAAATCAAACCAGTACATTAGTTAGTTGCTGAAATTGCCTTTAGGTATGAGTGTGAGCAGGAATGGTTGTGTGTCAACTCTCATTCACCACCACAGTATTAAGTCCACAACCTGCCTTCTCTGAGCATCTGTGTAAGTCTGTCTGTAATCACGTTTACACTCCTTGTAGCTGTTTTATGATTGTTGAGTTCTTGGCCTAGAGTGATATATGTGAAGTACACACCCACAGGCCTAGAGCCACGCTTCCATCTCCGCTGACCACTTAGTATCTTTATATTAGGAGTCAGTCAACCCAGCACTAAAACAGGAACGTCAATTTAAAATTACAACCATTTAATCTAAATGTGGCCGGCACGGTTGTGCAGCTGGTAGAGCACGTGCCCCACAGCAAGAAGGTTCCTGATTCGATTTCCGGGTTGGTAGGGCCTTTCTGTGTGAAGGTTGCATGTTCTTCCCGTGCATGCGTGGGTTCTCTCTGGGTACTCCTGCTTCCTCCCACAGACCAAAAACATTGTCATTAGGTATATTGGTGACTCTAAATTGCCCTTAGGTATGAGTGTGAGCAGGAATGGTTGTGTGTCTCTCTATGTGACCCTACGATTGACTGGCAACCGGTTCAGGGTGTATCCCGCCTTTCGCCCGATGATAGCTGGGATAGGCTCCAGCCTCCCGCAACCCCGAAAGGGATAGCCGGGTATGGAAAATGAATGAATGAATGAATGAATACTTTAAATGTTGCAAAAAGGTTCCCGGTTCGATTACCGGGTCGGACAGGGGCCATCTGTGTGAAGTTTGCATGTTCTTCCCGTGCATGCGTGGGTTCCCTCTGGGCACTCCAGCTTCCTCCCACAGACCAAAAACATGCTCATTAGGTATATTGGTGACTCTAAATTGCCCATAGGTATAAGGGTGAGCGTGAATGGTTGTCTGTCTCTATCAATTACCTCCACTTTGTTCTGCAAGCCTTACAAATCAAAGGTGTCATGCTATGACTGGGACAGGCTCCAACCCGACCCCGAAAGGGTTAAAGGGGTATAGAAAATGAATGAATAAATGAATAAAATAATCTATATGTTTCACAGCAGTGAAGTGGCCATTTCCAGTACACAATGAATGAGGGTGGATTTCCAGTTATAACAGTGTCTCTCTCATACACTTTGTAATAGCTTTACTTGCAGTCATGCAAACACTTAAAAGAAATTGAAAACAATACCAGTTGAGAATCAACAACAAGCCCCTCAAGAAATCTACATCATTCATCTTTTTACTGAAAAAAATCCTTTATCAATTACCTCCACTTTGTTCTGCAAGCCTTACAAATCAAAGGTGTCATGCTATGATCTGAGACAATTAGCAGAAATGATAAAGATGTAATCATAGCAGACAAGAAGCAAATGTCAAAATTTTGGCTTCATTTTTTTTTCTTTTATTTCTTTTTTTTTTCTTTTAACTCTTGCTGCTATGAGGTGGGAACACCAGAAACTTGGAGAAGAACACATTTTTGCAGGCTGGCATTGGATACCAAGAGTGTCAGGTCTTGGACATCTTTGCCCATGAATGAATCCATGAAGGCGGACACTGCTCACACAGAAAAATCCGCAGGAATTAAGGGAATCATTAAAGAATTAGATCACTACAATGAATCAATAAGGCATTTAGCATCAATATTATCATATTAATGTCCATCCCTTATCAGCACTTCATATTTTATAATGCAATGACAGCAACAAGTGATATATATTAAAGGATGGATGTTCACACACAACTGCTGCAAGTGTCCAGTAAGTGACATCTGTTCTCTTCTGCATGAAAACGTGAAAATCCTTTGTTAAGTTTGTTAAGTGTCATTTTTCCCTTGATCAGGAGTCAGAAGTTTTGAGACAACTTTGGCATGCACTTCTCAAAGCATTTTCAGACGCCTTATCAAAAATATGTGCACTTTAATCAAAAGCTGGCAGCGACCTAAAGACATTACTTACTGGAAACTGAAAGCAGTTTTGCATGTTGGGTAATTGGTTTCATTTTTGTGCACTGGTAGGAAGTAAATCCCAGTTGTCCATCTTCAAACAGGCCCCAGGGCAAAAGACTTTCACTATTGCATCTCAAGTAAGCAAATTAGTCCACAGTAGGGTTAACAGGAAAGCATTTGCAATCACAAGTATGCGTAACTTTGCCAGAAAATAAATCCTTACTCATGTTAAAGCTGGGGTTGGCGATTTGATTTAGATATACTTTTTGTAATACTGGTTAAAATGGTCTTTATGACCCGATGGTAATCGACTCATAATGTGTTCTTAAAACAGAGCAAAAAACATCTGCTATCAACAGCAGGAGTAAAACAGGGAAAATCACAACCAATAATAATGCCAGGACACCTGTTTTTAAACCAATCAAATCCCGTCGCCATTCTGCCCGCCTACTGTGCGTGCATTTTCCTGGCGTACACAGACTTGGTGCGTGTAGCCGAGCTCATACATATCAGAGGTTAGGCTAGGCGGAGCCCTGAGGAGATGCTACTTTCAAATTCATGCTAGTTTTCCAAAATTGCCAACCCCCAGCTTTAATTACTGTTTTTTTGCGTTAGAGCCACACACCTATTCTTTTCACCACAAACACAGTCAGCCTTTGGCAGTGTGGGGTATTACCAAGGATTAGATTAGTTTGATAATTTTCAATTATGAAGCCAATTAATCGAAAACTGTGCCATAATGCACATTTTTGTAATTACATAGGACAAAGAAATAGCACAGGGCCATATTTCACAAGGGCACTTCCCCTAGGTCATTGTGCACCTACCATAAATAGTTCTTGTGAATAACTTGGCCCTCAATGCCTTGAATATATGACAACCCCCATTCACTGCAATCTACCAACCTATGAAAGTTCTCAACATTTACAGTCCTCAGTCTAAGCCCTTTTCTGCTCTTATTGCAGGCCCTGTCCTTCTTTCTTTAGGAGAATGATTCACTATCCTCAACAGACACTTGTCTTGTCTTTGTGAATAAATAGTTTGGATCATATAATTGCCACTCAGAAGGTTGATGAGTGATGAATGACTTGATGTTTCTTTTTTTTCTCTGAGGCATAAATAGTTACAAAACAATTTTCTTCTCACTGAGTCATCGCAGATGAGCAGAGAGACAGGAGATGGAATGATGGAAGAATACATTCAAAGTCATAAAACCATCCAATTATTTCAGGGATGACGCATCATCTAGTCCCAGCATACTTCAGAGAGGTACATCTGCTGTTAAACTTAAAAAAACAAGAACTTCGACAAAGCACTTGGATGTGTCCCTGAGGTAAACATGTTGAGGATAGTGAAGTACGGCAATGAGTCCAAAGGATGGGCTTGGGTGGTCATTTGATTTGCAATTTTTTGTAAGAAATGAATGAACATGGGGAGAAAAAAAGATAATAATGTCTTTTTTAGGTTGAAATCTTACACAGGTATATGTTGATCATGAGACTTATTGACCCTGACCTATGAGTCACAAATTATGAGCTGGTCATCCTTTACTCAGAATTACAAAAATGTAACCATTCATTCTTTGGTCAGAGTGGACAACCATGCAAATCTCTCTCTGAATGCTCTTTACATGTTCACAAGCAACAAAGAATAAATAGACTTCAACTCTTCAACTCTAAAATGTAATCAACTAAACCTTGAGTCAGAGTGGATATACATGTTAGTTTTGAAAACGACTCCTTAAAGCATTTAAGATCTTACCTTTGAAAAAGGGCTCAATAGGCACATTGACCTCTACCTCTAAATGTCATTAGCTCATCTCTGAGTTAGAGCATTTGCAAAATGTTTAGATACAAAAGTTTAAACAGACATGTGGAACATTGAGCTTAATCTTTGACACATGATCCCTGAGTCTGACACAGTTTGCAATGTAATAAAAGTTTGATATTTGTGTTAAGCTCAAAAAGAAGTCCAGAGTGTTTTTGAAATACTGCAGTAGGATGATGGTATTGAACGACATACTGACAACATAAAAGCAAAGTGTTTCTGTCATCAGCTACTGCCTGCATGAGGCACAAGAAACATACAGAATATACAAAATATTCATAATAACAATACTATCATGGGTTATTTTAACTCTATTAACACCATGAAATTAACCATTACTCTTGATCAGAGTGGACTAGGCTATATTTCCTCTTTTAACTAACTTTCGAGTTGCTCTGGTTTTATTTCTCTTCTTCTATCAGCCAGATTTCAAAGTGAAACCCTCCTACTGTGTCTGGTAACAGCAACATTGATTGAACTGCAGCAGCCCTCCATTTACTGTGATGAAACCATTATTGGAGTGGGTGGAAATTAAGCAGTTTAAGCTCAAAGGCATTAACGTCCTCCTCATTCAGCTGTGGCTGATTGGAAATAAGCACATGAAGGCATCGCTGTGTCCTTAAACAAACTCTGTCACAGAGTCACTCTCAAACACTGAGACTCAGGTTTTGACAGTTTACTTGCCCAGTTTGCCAATGTCACTTAAATGACCCATATGGGACAACTGGCCATTGTGATGATAAAGCACATTTCATAGAAGACAAAAGAGTATAAAACAGCACAATATTCATGTCAATGCTCTATAGAGTGGTGCAGGGATTACATACTTTTGTGGATCAACACAGAAGTAAGCATTGCAGGGGTTCCCTTGACTGCAAGACTTATAAAAGCCTATGGGATTTTTTTTTTTACTGTGTTTTAGATCAACAAACTAAACTACTTTTCTCAGGCTACATTTACATGGACACTCCTGACTTAAAGATGCAAAGATTTTTCCTTTGTGTTTTCAAATTCTTCTGCATTCAGACGACAACGCTGGAGACGTATGGACACGCTGTAGTATGCATGCCGGTTCAGTAGATGGCGGTGTAGGTCTGCAGAGAGGCAGTGCTGCTACAATACACGTACGAAAAAGAAAAACTTTTCACAAACAACAATGGTGAATAGACACACAGAGACACAGGAGTTTCTTTTCTGGACAACAAATCAATTCGGTCAACAAATCTGTCTGGATAACAAACCGAGCACGGTAAGAGGCTCACACGATACTCGTCAGACGGCTGAAGCTGTTGTTGTTCCTGGTATGTGGGTGAAACGCTGACGTCACCCCATGCGCAGCCTTGATGTGAAAGAGTACTGCGCATGTGGTGACGTCAGCGTTTCACCCTGAAATGCTACGATGCGGGTTTACATGGAGCTGTATGGAGAGCGTTTTGGAAACTTTCCACCCTAGAGCCCGTTTTCAAAAGTTACCATTTTCAACGCGTTTCAGTGTAAACACAAGACCAAAACGCAATGAAAACGTATCGGATTTGACTGTATCGTTTTCGGCGCAGTGACCGTTTTCGGCAGCCTTAGTCAAATGACCTGATCAAGTTGGCCCTCATGGCTGTGGAAATGGTGTATGAATAATTGATTATTAAATGAAAAATCAGACATGATTGCCATTGGGTCCTGGCCATTTTTGTAGTCTTTGTCAGGAGTTAGTCACAACCATTGTTTTGATCAAACAACAACGGTTTAAGATGCAAAAGCAGGCATCATAAGATGCATTTCATTATTCCCCACAAAAATTAAAATCTCATGTTCATGTATTCACTATGAAAATTATTTCAGGCATTTGTCTGATCTTAGTATACTAAATCAATCAATCTTGTTTTGGCTTGAGAACAAGGAAGTGCTAAATGCTAACTCACTTCCGTGTTATTGGACTCAAGCTTTCACCTCTCTGTTTAGACAGAGAGATCAGAATGACAAAGCACTGCATTAAAAAGGTAGTATTGCACTAGCATCTGCAGTTTATGAAAAGAGAGTCCACACAAAACTGAAGACTCTGTAAAAGTCACCCACTGCTCTGATAATCTCTTTCACGAATGGACTTACTATACCATTCTTTCTTGTCTTATTTTTTTTTTACTTTTATTAGAGCAAAGTAAAAAAAAAAAAAGCTCTTCTTCCCTCAATCCATGTTTTAAACCACTGTTTTTATTTGTTCCCTCTTTTGCACATGTAGCCCCACTCCACAGCCGCTTTCAGCTCTTCCTTTCACCAGATGCACTCGGGCATTTTTGGAGCAGGTGCGCCTCTTGTGACGCATCTCTGAGTGATCGGACCCTAAAGCAGACGTCTGTCAATCCTCATCTGCAAAACACTGTATAACATATAATAGTGGATTTTTGGGATGAAGCTGTGCATCCACAAATCCTCCAACATTTACCTGATTATTGGTAGAAGAGATTTTTTTGATAAATTAATGCAAAATGAGTTTAGTTATCCCCATTTACAAAAAGTGCCCTTTTTCCCAAATATAATTAAACTTTTTTGTATTTAGTTACCTATTTTCGTTCTGGTTGTTTGGTTATGGCTTTAGAGATCACACAGCAGAAGAATGCACATCAGTGGATTTACACTGTCAGTTGTGAAATGCTGAAAGGGTACAGAGTCTGCCCCATAGTCCAAGGCATCTGTCATAGAAACGATTTGGTTAGTAACGGGCCGACAAAAAAGGACTCTCGAGTCCTTCAAAAGTGTTTTTAAGTAGGAGGAACAAGTTATTTTATAGTCCAGGATGAAATCTGTCATAAGTTTTCACATATCTTGCAGTTTCTACATGTTGAAAGACCCCAAACAGCAGGATAAGAATGCACACGGAGTTGGAATAGAAAGATGAAAAACACACTTAGACTCAACAGCTTTATTTACAGAAAATTATGAGTAATTAGCATTTGTGTGATAAGCTGTAAGTCTGGATTCAAAAGCCTTTAAACACTAGACTTAGGGCCCTACTGGCTCGTGGATGATCTAGTTTAGAGATACAAATACATATTTTTCTTTTTTACCTTTTGGATGAATAGGGATAGCTGGGTGGTTGATTTTAAAGGGCAAGCAGGATTTCCCACATTAGTGTGTGTAGCCAAACTTTTAAGATTTGAAACTATAGGCTTAATGGACTACATTTACCAATTTGGCAAAGAAACTGAGAAAATGTCTCCCAAGTTCCCAAGTGTGATACATAAAATGTGCATATTTGTCCATTTCCAGTATGTGTTGGTGGGGGGAAGAAGTGGGGTAAAAAGAAAAGCTTCAGGCTTAAACTGTCACAGGAGAAGAGGAAAAGAATAAACATTGTGGTTGGATAGTCTAAAAAGAGATAATAATGGAAGACAGAGATTTCACTTCTGCAAATGGACACTTGAGGTCTGTTTTGTTCGAAGAAGAAGACCAGACTATGAGGAATATTGACGACCCACCATGAGCAACTTATTTAGGAGCAGCTAATCCTTTATCAGATACCTAGACTTCACAGTGATCGATATGGTTAATATCAGAGGTTTTTAATGTATGATTGGCAGAGTGGTGACAATGGTGCATGGAAATTACCGTGTTCTGAAGGCACGTTGTGGCTGTTTCGGGAGAAATACTCTGTTATGTCACTAAAACAGTGGACTGGAATGTTGTTCATCTGCTTTTAAACATACTAAGTGATTTTTACTGTAGGTCATTGCGTGAAGTTTTTGTTTCTTCTCTTTGTGAATAACTGGTCCATCACTCTTGGTTACCCATCATTCATTTCTGTACCCATCTCTTCAAAAAGCAGACTGCAGAGGTTTTGTATCAAAGTTTTTCTACCAAGTAATGTTCTAAGGTATATTTCAAGAACACAGTGATAAATGCTTCATTAATAAAGCATAATTAGTACAGGTCTTATTGATCAGACTAGAAAGCGCTATAAAAGCTCATTTTACCCCAAATAAACAAATCATTGGGCAAAACGTCAAGCGTATTGATCTGCTTTTTATAATAAAATATGGCCTTATTCTGGTTTTAGATTATGCTCTTTATATGACTACTTAAATAGTCGGGTATCTCCAGAATTTAGATAATAACTGGTAAAATAGTGTGCATGTAAACACATAAAGTGACATGAACTTGCATGAACTATGATTGATTTAAGTTTAAAGGACCATTTTCACAGTCCAGTGGAGTCACACTTGACCAAATGAAGCACATACTCATCATCAAAGAAAGATAGCTCACCAACATATTGCTAACTTCATCAATCTTACTATTGATTTACTATATTGGTGTTTTACTTTTAAAAAAAGTCATCTACTCATGCAGGGGCAGACAAGTATCAACGGACTGATTTTGTTTTATTGAAACATTTTTTAATAGTGAGGATAACTTTTGATGTCTGCCTGTAAACAACATTTTTTAAATTTTAGACGGTTTAACTTTCATAGCTGCCCAATAGCTAATGAACTGAAACTTTAAAATGAATGGAAACTGGATGAATGAGTATTTAAATGAATATCCATAGTTCATTGGAGCAAACACTTAATCATCCCATTAGTCTACTGATGACAGTGAGGCTTTCATCTGAATGTGAAAGTCGAAAGTTGAGTCTTGCTCAACTCAAAGTTCGAGCATCGAGTCCTTCAGAGAGTACTCATTAGATGAGCGGACAAAATGTTCAGATGATTCAGATGACAGCGCTCTTTCTTCACCTCCTAGGCCCCAAGCTGCTGTGAGGTTAATTATTTATCACACTGATTAATCTTTTAGTGATGGTAAAATGCACCAGGGGACTAGGTTAAGAAAAATGAAAGATGTCATCTTGATGGGCTAAAGATGAGGAACTACACAGGGTTGAAAACCAAGAGAATTTCTTAACTGGACCATATTAACAATACAGGTTAATATGGTTTTCCTGTGAATGCTATGTAGTTTTTTTTAAAAACTCTGATTGGACTTTTCTAGTTTGATCAATTAAACCTATGCCAATTATTTTATTTTAATTAATAAAAATACCACTGCATTCTTTAAATTCACTTTTTAACATGATTTGGATGTTGATTTTTTTGTCAAATTGATTCATTGTTTTTTTTAATACTTCTTGGCATACAAACACACACATACTCAGCATTAATTTTCCATTTAAAGACTTTCTCTCAAAATATCCTTTACATCCAGGGTTTCAATTTTAACAGATTAATCCATCTTTATTTTTTCCCCCCTCTGTGTTAAGTAAAAAGCAATGCTAAATCCATCAGCATGTTAAAAGCATTTTTTGCATGAGCATCAAGCTAACAGACTTCAAAGTGCATCTTGGTCCATCTCTCAGTAACTGAGATTTTCTTAAAATCATGGTCTCTATCTAACTTTTAGATAGAGACCATGAAAATTTCCTTGAAATACAATACCCAAAACCAGTAAAGTTGGCACGTTGTGTAAATCGTAAATAAAAACAGAATACAATGATTTGCAAATCCTTTTGAACTTATATTCAATTGAATACACTGCAAAGACAAGATATTTAATGTTCGAACTGAGAAACTTTATTTTCTTTTGCAAATAATCATCTACATAGAATTTAATGGCAGCAACATATTGCAAAAAAGTTGGCACAGGGTCATTTTTACCACTGTGTTACATCGGCTTTCCTTTTAACAACACTCAGTAAACGTTTGGGAACTGAGGAGACCACCCATTCCTGCGTGATGTACAGCTTAAGTTGTTCAACAGTCCGGTGTCTCCGTTGTTGTATTTCATGCTTCATAATGCGCCACACATTTTCATTGGGGGACAGGTCTGGACTACAGGCAGGCCAGTCTAGTACCCGCACTCTTTTACTACGAAGCCACGCTGTTGTAACACGTGCAGAATGTGGCTTGGCATTGTCTTGCTGAAATAAGCAGGGGCGTCCATGAAAAAGACGTTGCTTGGATGGCAACATATGTTGCTCCAAAACCTGTATGTACCTTTCAGCATTAATGGTGCCTTCACAGATGTGTAAGTTACCCATGCCTTGGGCACTAATACACCCCCATACCATCACAGATGCTGGCTTTTGAACTTTGCGCCTATAACAGTCCGGCTGGTTCTTTTCCTCTTTGGTCCGGAGGACACGATGACCACAGTTTCCAAAAACAATTTGAAATGTGGACTCGTCAGACCACAGAACACTTTTCCACTTTGCATCAGTCCATCTCAGATGAGCTCGGGCCCAATGAAACCGGCAGTGTTTCTGCGTGTTGTTGATAAATGGCCTTGCCTTTGCATAGTAGAGTTTTAACTTGCACTTACAGATGTAGACAAACTGTAGTTACTGACAGTGGTTTTCTGAAGTGTTCCTGAGCCCATGTGGTGATATCCTTTACACAGTGATGCCGGTTTTTGATGCAGTACCGCCTGAGGGATCGAAGGTCACGGGCATTCAATGTTGGTTTTCGGCCTTGCCGCTTACGTGCAGTAATTTCTCCAGATTCTCTGAACCTTTTGATGATATTATGGACCATAGATGATGATATCCCTAAATTCCTTGCAGGAGCTTGTTGAGAAATGTTGTTCTTAAACTTTTCGGCAATTTGCTCATGCATTTGTTCACAAAGTGGTGACCCTCGCCCCATCCTTGATTGTGAATGACTGAGCATTTCAGGGAAGCTGCTTTTATAGCCAATCATGGCACCCAATTAGCCTGTTCACCTGTGGGATATTCCAAATAAGTGTTTGATGATCATTCCTCAACCTTCTCAGTCTTTTTTGCCACTTGTGCCAGCTTTTTGAAACATGTTGCAGGCATCAAATTCCAAATGAGCTAATATTTGCAAAAAATAACAAAGTTTACCAGTTCGAAAGTTAAATATCTTGTCTTTGTTGTGTATTCAATTGAATATAAGTTGAAAGGGATTTGCAAATCATTGTATTCTGTTTTTATTTACGATTTACACAATGTGCAAACTTCACTGGTTTTGGGTTTTGTTCATGCCCCTATCATTACTGCATTTCATTCTTTAGAGTACCTTGTCTTGGTATAACTATTGTACATTAAATGTCTTGAGTTAAAACATTTCCAAGTTGATGGGGTTTTATTCCTTTGCCATGTAAAGTTCTGATTTATAATAGTCTAATAAAATATTTACATGATTTAAAACAGTAGAAAAAGATTGTTTTACTTTGTATGCCTTAAAAAGAGTGTACTTTACACAAGAGACAACTGGCTTGTACCAATATTTTGCATTAGACGCTTTAGAAAGCACTAAGTTTTGTTGTGAGCATTTCAACAGTTGCAGCAAAAGTGCATTCACTAACTAACCCTGCCTACTTCTGAGAGTGGTGGGGTTTTGTGGATTTAAGAGACAGGCTTACAATGACACAGTAACAAGACATCTAGAAGCTCAAAAACTCACCATATACCTAAATGAAAGTTCCCCAGTGTAATATTTCATTTTTGTCTGTTTTTAGAAACATTTTTTTTGCCTCTGCACATCACATTTTCCTGTTTTTCACTCTCTCGGTCTCTGCGGACATTAAATGGGCCATATTGAACCCTGAGGCTTATAAGGCCCCCGCTGCAGTCCAGTGTTCACAACGCGGGAGTGAGAACAAGACTGGACTAGTATGAAGAGCTACATGGAATAAAAAAAGAGACAAAGGCTTAGCAAAGCATTTAGGTTTGAGGATATAGTATTACGTTTTTAAAAGAGAAAAAAATACCTTTTATACAAATTGATGCTGATCTAGAAAAACAAATGTAAGATCTACTGGTTGGAAAAAAGATTGTTTCAAAATTAAAAGACAGAGAGAAATTCTGTCTGGATGAGGATTTGTCATTTTATTACATTTAAGGACTTTGTCCTTCTTTCGTTTCCATCTTTTAAATAGAGGCCTTTAATGCAATATTGGGTAAGTTATTGTTGTTCATGTAAAAAGAAAAGATTGCAACACACTGCATACCATTTGAATCACAAATGTGTACTGGCAACTTGTAAAGATGGTACTGCTATAGAGAGACTGAGGCTCTATACCCATGTCAGTTTCCAATTGTTGCCAACAAACTTAACTCAGGGAGTGACTCTTATTTGGTCAAACATATGACTAATGATCATCATAGGAATCTTATCATACCCCCTGTAAGACATCAAACCTTGTGTGAGCAGTAAACAGGTCTATCATAAACATAAAGAAGTCTGATCCTGTTGGTAAGGATGTTTTAATAATTATGAGACTGCAGGAGTTTCTGTTTTGTCTTAAGGATTGTTTCTTATGCTCTGGACGCTTCAATTAAAAACCACCTCAGTTAGAGCATTGACTTATATCATATCATTTTTGTGTTGTTTGAAGATGGAGGCACAACAAAAGGTGAGTAATAAAGTAATCCACCTGACCACACAACCAAACCACTTCTGTTAATAGTGAAATGCCAACCACCTGATAAACACTGATCTAAAGGAAATGAGACACTGACTGGTTTGATTTATTATGCCCAAAACACACCCAAGTATAATTAACAGCATAATCTATGTGTTGTTGATTTACAGAAGCCAGACATTAGTGTCATATTTTTGCTGATAACATTGACTCTTTGAAATTTATTATGGGTTGTTTTTGCCCAAAAACTTGTTTTTAGCAATTATCCATAAGGTCACAACAAACCCATAGGCTTTTATGTTCAGGTAACCAAAATGCAGTGCCACACCTGGGCTAGTGAAATCTGATTACATGTCCTCTTATAGCCTCCATCATTTTCAACCCTGCTAATCCTTCAAGTAATGAATATCTTTTCACTGAGAACACATGATATTTAGGAGAAGAAGAGCCAAGAGCCAAGTGTGACATTCTGAGCTTGAAGCACAGTCAATCATGTCCTTGATTATCTAAAACTGGAGGAGCTGCAGTTTTGGGACTTCTGCATGTACTCTATTCTATGTAGTCACTTGAGTATATTAAGTGTTGTCACTCAGTTTGGAAAATGTTGTGGTCTGTAACACCCAACCCTTAACCTGACACATCAGATGAAACCAACATTTCACGAGTCCGTCTAGGCAACAGCCCATAACAAGTGTTTGGGAATGGGCAAAAATTTTAAAAGCAAACCTGGCACATCAATGTACGGAGCCCCGGAGATGTCAGGGTGCAGAATATTTTATGAAGGTGAGGGAACGCCTTCTATAGTGTGGGCACGCCTCATAAAAGCTTTACCTCGCTATTTTAAATTGAGGGAATGGGCTAAATAAAGCGTTACCTCGTGATTTTATAGTGAGGGAACGGGATAAATAAAGCGTTGCCTCACTATGTTATAGTCAGTGTTGGGAGTAACGGCGTTAGAAATGACGCCGTTACTAATGCCGTTATGTTTTCCCAGTAATCGGTAATCTTATTAATTACTTTTCATGCGTTGAAACGCTGTTACCATTACTGACAGTGAAATGTGGCGCGTGACTTTGCACCAATTTCAAGCAGTTGTTATCTGACCTGCACCCCCCCTGCCCGACCTACCCTGGCATAGTGACAAAGAATTGAGCAAATTTACTTTTGAGAGTCCACAGACTCTCTTATTTTGAAACTTACGGATACTCCACATGTTGACTTCGGGTCTGGTGCTTTCTTAACGACAGTGAATTTACGAAGTTTGGAAGCGGGCGCACTGAAAATCTAAAGCCACTTGGCGCCCGCTGGCGCTTCACCAAAGCAGGACTACTCTGCACGGCGCCCTTGAAACGTACTGCGGAGCACCTCACTCCCATTCTAGCCCCATTCTAGTCCATCATGCAAATTCCACTGCGGCTACCGCTGCGGCTCATTATGATACAGCTAGGTAACGCCTTATTTATCCCGTTCCCTCACTTTATGATAGTTAGGTAACGCTTCTACAAGGCGTGCTCACACAAATCAAGGTGTTCCCTCGCCTTAATAAAATTTCCTGCACCCTTACACTTCTGGGGCTCCTTATGAAGGGATACTTGTTTCATGAATCATATTTATTTCCAATCATATAACAGTAGGTGGACACTACAGCTGTGGTGTAAAAAATACCAGACATAAGCCACTACATAGAACAAATTATTGTCAAAACATGTCAGAAGTTGAGAGAAATATAATTTCTATCTACAGGTGCTTTGAGTGCTGTTGTTTGTTTTTTCATTTGATAAAGTACTGTGGTCCAGATATGATAAACTGCTCCTGAAGCTGTTAGGATCTATGTGAATATGTCTACAAGCAGCGACTTCCCGCTGCTGTCTCACTTGTAGGTCCCACCTCTTTCTTGTCTTTAGGGTGCTGTACAGTTTGGGCTGCTCACAATCATCGCAGGTTGGAGCTTGGCGAGATGGATCCACCTGAGGCATTAAATCAGGCATGTCTAAATATTGTACAAGGTTACCCAGCCCTACAAGAGATGTAAAATCAGGGTTTCAACAGCTTAAGTTGAAAAAATAAGAAACAAAGTAATTACTTCCATTAAGAATGATGATGAAATGGTGTCTAAAATGCCTGATAAAGACAGCACACAGCAACATTGTCTCAGCGCTGAAACTCTTGTCGCACTCTTGCCAAGTCGGAGAGGAGAAGGTAGCAAAGGAGACAAAGCAGGCCGCTACTGGAGGGCGGGGGATGGGGATGATGGAGTGAAGATACTTTGCCTCAGAGGAGAAAGAGACACAGATGTCAGAGTACAAAAATTCCCCAGAGAGAGAGGAGGGTAAAATCTGCTCATGTCTCAGCTTTGTGTAGCAGAGTTCGTGAGAGCTGCAGTGTCTAATTGGCACTGTACATTAACATCATTACATATGGTTATTTGCCCTGCATCCCTGGACATCTGCTGTTTGGTTTATGACCCTGGGAGTGCAGATGGGAGGAGACTGAAGGAGAGTCACGCTTCTATTTTCTATGACCTTTTTTCCTTTTGAACTTTGATGATATCATTTTGAGTATCCCACAGTCAAATATTTCTCAATGGTCTGACCCAACACTGTGGCACCCTAATTATGCAAAAACTGTACTTGTTTTTGTTGCACACAGAAACAAACAGAATGTCAGGTTAACAGTATCTCTGCTCTCATACAGCACATAATAAGACCAGAAAAGAGACACCACTTTGACTGCATGCACTGCAAAATCAACAAAATATGTAATTTACAGAACCTTTACAATAGGACTTTAAACCATTTTATATGATTTGGACTAAGCCAGAATCAGAATCAAAATCACTTCATTGTCACTGTATCTAAACACAGCTAAATTAGTAAATACAAAGACTGCCTGAAACAGAATGTCACGCATCAACACACAGAAAACACAGTAAATACACAAAACTGTAGGGTCAAAAGCTGCTGCACCAGTGTGCGCCGCCATCTTACTCTGCCTAAAACATATAAGAAGTGCTCCATAACATTTGAATCAAAATGAAATTTGAAAATGAAATGTTTGAATCGATCTTTAAAGTGTTCATACATTCATTTTTAGGTACTGCTAGATTATGTTCACCATCACTAATGTGCAAAAGTAGCCATGATAGAGCTGTATTTTCAGTGTGAGATGTTCTGTTAGAGCACCTGACCCCTTAAGACTCCCTTTCCAAGATGGGCCACGTCTGCACTGATTGCACTGTTTACAGGCCTGCTCAATCGTAATTGGTCAGTTCAGTGCTGCTCAGTGCCATGTTGTAAACAACTTTGTATTCATTCTAATGTCTAGTCTCTGCCTTAGGCCTGATACTTTGAGCAAATGGTCTTTAGCGTTGATAAAACAATGTTAAAACATCATACCGGTAGGTCTTTTGGAGGGGCTGGGGACACAAGACATTTAAAAGAAATGTAAGACACATATCAGGGCATATAAAACTTTATTAAGCATGGTATGATCTCTTTAATTAAGAGAAAGCAGATGTATAGAAGATCAAATTAAATTGTACATGTTTATTTTTTTAAAGCTATCTGCTGTGGACAGTTTATGGCATAGCTGTCAAGTTTTGGAATTGAAAATAAGGGACATTTCCCAGCACCCGGTGTCTCTTACAATTTAAGACTGGTGTACAGGAATGTCTTCTCATTTGCTCATCACTGCCATCTATCTTGTTTCTCTTGGTTTGTTCCTGCTGTGGGCTAAAACTGCCATCTGCAGTTGGTGGCAGTTCTCGCGAGGCTTCCTCGTTTTTTTCGGTTTTACGGCGGTTGGTATCTCTCATTTCGGTGCATTCTTGCGACGAGGCTAGTGACAGAGTTCAGTTTGGAGAGACTGAGGAATGTCTTTTTTTATTATTATCTTTTATAATACAGGAAATTTACGGGAAAATACTAATACGGGAGGACAGCAGGAAAGAGGGATAAAATACAGTAGTGTCCCGGAAAACACACACTTGACAGCTATGGTTTATGGATGTATGGTCAGTGGTTTCAGATGGAAAGTTATGAAGCCCATTGCTGTGTCAGAAATGATGTCTATCGAACTTCCTGTTGATTTATTAACAGACAAAAGACATAGAGCTGGGATGGTCTCAAAGGGAAGGCTTGGTATTGTCAAAGTAGGGTTTTATGAGGTTTGTATCCATGGTCATTAGAAATAGTGATGGTTATCGGCGCTGCCCATGCTCAACTACTTGTTATTGCAAATAGCTAGTCAGCCAATCAAACGCAAACAAATCAATGCACATAGATATGTACACATGATCGAGATGACCTGCTGAAATTCAAACCGAGCATCAGAATGGCAAAAATAGGTGATTTTAGTGATTCAATGTTACATGATTGTTAGTCCCCGGCAGGCTGGTCAGAACTGTTCAGATTCTGGAATTTTTAAAGAGTTTATTGAGAATGGTATATAAAAAAGAAAACCCGGTTATCAGCAGTTCTCTGGGATATATGCCCTGCTTATGTCAGAGGTCAGAGAAGAAAGGCAAGAGTGGCTTGGGATAAAGGGGAACAATAACTCAAATTATTGCTTTAACCAAGGCATGCAGAAGATCATTTCTGAACAAACAGCATGACGACTCTTAATACAGATGGGCAACAGAAGCAGAGAAACAAACTGGATGCCATTCCTGTCAGTCAAATACAGGAAAGCGAGGCTATAGTTTGCACAGGCTTAGAAAAACTGGACAATGGAGGATGATTCTGGATTTCTGCTGCAACATTCTTCTGATAGAGTAAGAATTTGACACAAGCATTATGAAAACAAAAATCTATGCCCCGACTGACCATGTCCATTCCTTTCTGACCAGTGTACCGATCTCTGATGGATGACATGCTTTACCACAAGGCTCAGATCACCCCAAACTGGTTTATTGAAAATGACAGAGTTCACTGTAGTGGCTGTCACAGTCACCAGATTTCAATGAACTGAAGCACATTTGTGCATGAATATGAGACTCACATCACAGATGTGCAGCAAAACTCTGCAATAACTGTGTGATGCTGTTGCGCCATTGTGGACCAAAATCTCTGAGGACTGTTTCCAGCATCCTTTTAAATCTATTCTATGAAGAATTAGAGTAGGTCTAAAAGCAAGGAAGAGTCTAATCTGAGACTGGCAACGTGTACAAAATGAAGTGGGTTTCCTGTTTTAAAGTGGCTATTGAGTGCATAGCCTTGCTCTCAGGTCACTTTTCTCCTTGCAGGGTCAAAAATGACAAGAAGCACTGAGACCAAATACTGACTATTGTTATAAACATCCAACAACTCCACCTCAAACAGCTACAATATGGTTGCCAGTCAGTCAGACCAGCCTCACGCCAAATCATGCAAAACTCTCAGCCCCAGTGTAACAAAAATGAATCAGTTAAAAAGTACCCTCTGCACAGTATGGGTTCATCAAGATTAAGACCAAATTCCTCAATAAAAAAAAGTAAATATAGTCAGATAATAAATGCAGAAAATATTGAAATTTATCTTAAATTGGCATTCTAGGATGGGTATTAATGGGACATCTATGGTTTCTGCAGCTAGCCTCCAGTGCATACCCAGTAATTAGACTAAGAAATTGTTCTTTAACCTGGCGTTGAAATCACTGTGGCACTTTCTAGAGCTTGCATCTTTTCTTCTATCTAATCAAAGCAGTACAAGTAAGCTTCTTTAAACGTGGTTATCATAAATATCTGACCTCATTTATTTGATGTTTATTTTTTTCCCCTCATTTGTGTTCTGTTTGTTCATTTAATTCACTATTCACTACTGTCTATCTCTATTCTGGCCCATGAATTAAAGTGCCTGCAGTGTTCATTTCAAAGGTTATGTTTCTATCTATAGCCCAGAGACTCACTCACTGCTGAACTGTGTAAAGGATCTCATACATTTTCTTATATGTGTGGCTTTTACACTCTGATATGTCTGATTTCATGTTTTGTTTTGTTTTGTTTCTTACTGTTTCATCTGTGGTGCCAATGATAAGACCTGATCACTTACTTTGCATTATTTTTTTTAACTTATTTTTATATTGATCATCCAATGGACATCACAGTTTATACATTTCAACTTTTCAAACTTTTCTGAACATTTTGAACTAAACATCCCACCCACCCCTCCCCACCACAGTAAGACACCACCACTTACACAGACAAAGATCCTTGATTTGGGAGTAGATCCTTAAAGTTAGATATCAAGTTAGTCCAGTTCAAAATTGTGTTTCTATTTTGCATCATTTATTCTTGCTGCTTAAAACCTCAGGTAAGAAATGTCCAAAAAACTTTAGAAGCCAGTGACAATATCTAACAACATCAAAAGCTAGAAAATTGATTTTACATGAAAATTAAAGCAGTACTATGTAAGATTCCATCTTTCAGCTCTCTTGCCTCTATGATTATTGAGTGTATCTGCACTCTTGTACACCAACATGCATTTGTTGACATACAGAGGGAGGAGAAGCCCAAGACAAATAAACCATGTGGATTGACAAGGTACAGTCTGATCATGTTTCTATTTGAATAAATCATCGTGTACCTACAAGTCAAACAATAACAAGGCTGTCCAACATTTTTCTTTCAACTCACACCAGCGAGTGAACGCCAGGCCATTGTTTATGCCAGTCTTGGTATTTAACTTGTTACCCTCCTGCTTTCCTTTGTTTGCCTCCTCTGATAAAACTTTTCTTTTCTTCTGGTTTTTCGCTGACTTCTGCCTTTATAACGATGCTACACTGAGCTTTCTTCTTCTTCTTCTTCTTTTGGTTAATGGCAGGTTGCATTCAATGTCAGAGGAAAGCAGTCAAGCAGCAAAAATGTGTAGTTTTCTAGTGTGGAAGTGTTCTTACCATCTGCATTGAAGTTGCATAGTGCCAGGGAAGGTGATGCAGACCACCTCAGACCATGACAGAGGTTTCATTCAACCTGTTGTAAGGTGGTGTACCATCACAATGACTCTAGTCATATTATATTTGGGTAGGTAAACTACATAGTGTTGGTTTAATTATTCCCCTTTTTCCATGTGGGCCCAGTGCACTGACCAGTTACCACAGCATACTCTGCAGTTACTGGTCAGTTTAGTGCTGCTCTGCATCATGTTGTCAACAACTCTTCATTGATCTGCTGCATTACATTGCTCTAGTAGACCTGCCAGTCCATTCCAGTGGGTTTAATCTGCTGATGAAACAGCAGTGATATCAGCTGGTAGGTCCCTATTGGAAGACCCAGGGAATAAACCATTTCAAGCTGGTGCAATAAACAAGGGAAGGGGGGAAGTCCTGACACAGCAGACTTTTTGTCTCATAGAAGTACTCCATTATGAGGCAGAGACCTGTAAAACATTACATGGGAACAATTTTCAAACCTATGCATGCATATGTTTGTTCTTTAGGAGCACTCCTAGTTCAAAAAGGCAAAAAGCAAATAAATAGATAAAATAGTAATAATAATAATAAATCCGGGGCATCTTGGACCAGTGTTGTTGTTGTTGTTGTTTTTTTTTCTTTTCCCCTTGTTTGCATTGTCTTTTCAGCTGGGCACTGTGTTTGATGACAGCGTTAGAAAGACCAATGCATTTCTTTTCTAGCAGTTGGAGATATGTGAGTATGATTCACTGCTACAGTGACCATCACCAGCCCTCCCTGTAGGCTACTCCATCTAATCAAACTTTATTTAACCCCTGATGAGAGCTGAAGGGGAGGGCCGTGCCACACCACAGTGTGAAAGAAGGGGAAATAGTGACAGACAGGACAAGACGAGACAAGACAAACGGACCAGTTTTGTTGAAAGGAAGTCATGGGCCCTGCATCCACATAGCAAGCTTAAGTGATCATGAGCAATAATGGAGAATCTTAACGAAAATGGACCCAAGAAAATACAGACGTAAGCAGAGCGACTTCTTTTATTTGCTCTGTCCTCTGGCAATGACGTCACAATGACCACTTGTGGCGTTTGGAGCCTATTCTCTTGTCCTATTATTTTCTCAGTGAGTGCTGCAGATCTCTCTAATAAAGGGCTATTTCACAAAAAACGTCAAGATCCTTACAGTTCCATGAGAGGATAATAAGGTAGGTCAGAAGTAGTAATCGAGCTGCTCATTGTGTTTGAAATGATCTGCAATGACGTGTATTAATGAACTCTGCGCGTGAACTTCATGTGACATGCACGCGCCATGCAGCGCGGAGCAGTGCAGCTGTCGTCCAAAGTTAGCGGGGCCCCGTGAAGCGTCACACTGACCGGCTGACAGACACGTCCGCTGCCTCTCTCACTCAGGTGTCAGCTGCTTCACCTTCACCGCCTTCACCAAACATGTAAGAGAGTGTGGACGGGCATCAGAGAGCGCAGGGTGCACATGAACACCTGCACGTGGGACCTCCTTCCTCCCCTGTAAGTCGACCTCCATCCTCCAGCTTCACTCCGCCTCACACAGCGAGAGACATACAGAGAGATCATGAGCTCCTCTCTGCCTAAAAGCGAGTCCACCACATCTCTGCTCAAATCCTCGGGGCCGCAGCGCAAGTCCGGACACGCATCCCAGGGTCAGAGGAAGAACCGAGCCCAGAATCAGCAGCAGCAGCAGCATCCAGCCGGAGCTGGTGGCGGAGGGGATGGAAGATGGACGGAAGAGGGCGAGGGGAGTGCGCGGAGACCTCTCTGCCAACCGAGACAAGCCGAGTCCAGGAATGCGCAAAAGAGCCACTCGCACCCTCACAGCAGGCAGCAGAGCCACCTGGATGACGGTTACGCACAGGAGGACGTACGGCACAGGACGAGCAAGCACCAGAATGAGCGCAGCAAGCACTCCAAGTCCAAGCAGCCCCATCAACACCACCACCAAGACTCCTCCAGAGAGGAGCATGGGGGTTCTCGGCAGGACAAGAGGAGCTCCCCGACTCCATCCTACCCGAAACAGGAGGACGAAGCGGCTTTGTTTTTCGAGACCAGAGAGCGAATGGTGACGGGCTCTTCCTCCAGCCTCAGCTCGGACCCTCCTGCCACCAGCGCACCTGTGCAGCAGCAGAAACCTTCCTCCAGACGCAAAGGGAAGAGAATGAGCGCGACGCTGTCTGAGTATGACGCGAGTCTGCATCCCATAGTCAAGTCCGTGTTTGGACAGGTGAGTGAGAATGAACTAAGAGGGCTTCACGTTTGAAGAGGCAGGTACAGTGTGCAACAAGGAGAGAAAGAAACTTAGGCGGTGGGAACACTAAGAAAAGAGATGCATGTTTTCAAATATGTGATATGAAAAGTAGAACCAGAGTTACTCCTGTAATTTAAAGCTCCTGATAGAAGTTTTTTTGACTGGTCGTGCAATAGACTGAAATAAAAGCTGATTTCTTGTTATGGACTGAAAAATACAGACCATTGGTGATGTGATTATATGTCTAGATCGAAACTAATGCCTCAATCACTGCCACGGGGAAGGTGTCAGATAAGCTGGAGGAAGGGTTTCTTTAAATCCCTGTAGAAGTCTTAAGCTTTTTCGCTAAAGATCAAAACATTTGGAATGTTATTTTTTTTTCTTGAAAGGTCTTACATGTCAAAGTCTCAAACAGTTGTACTTTCTTTGGGTAGATTAATGCTTTAAAGACAATAATACATCTGTATATCTATATCTATGTATCTATGTATGATAGATATAGATATAGATGATGCTTTGATATTTTGTCTTGTTAATGCATTTTGCAGTTAAATGTTAAGTGTACTGATTGTTGTAATCTATCTTCAGCACAAGCTTTATTAGACTGTATGACTTTTTTTATTTATACATAGGCTACTGTATCAAATATTGGGCACCACCCAAGAAACAGAAACAGCAAAAAAATGTAACTCCAATTGAAAAGCTTATAAGAAAAAAAGATATATAACATATTGTAAATATATTTTTGCTTTATTAGACTAAATATATCAAATATAAAAATATTATTTCAACAAGATACTGTATATGTGTTTAAAAATTATATTAAAGAGTCCAATAAAAAACAAAACCAGAAAAACATACATACATTGGAGCTATATTTCATTCTTTGTGTTCCCAGACTGTCAGAAAATCAGATCAAGTAAATGAAACCTGAGCAGATATAAATCAGCCAATTACAGGGTTTTTAAAGCAATATTTGGTAAAGCCTTAGTAGATTGCCTACAAATTATGAATTTCTTGACTGAATTGATCCATGAAAAGGGAAAAACCCATGTATGTTTTCACAATAAAATACTAGTAAAATGCATGTATAAAGCCTGACTTTACACATTCATTTATGCATCAATTAAAGTCTCAGCTTTTTCTTAGGATCCACAAGTCATGATTAAGTCATGATGGCATAATGTTACAACTCTAACAGTTCAACAGAGTTGTCTGTTTTTTTGTCTTGTCCCATAGAATGTTGATTTACCTATGAAAAAACATACATATGAACATAAATATTAGATATCTCCTGTATTAGTCATGAATCATGGTGACTGAGACACCTTACTTGATGCGTTGAATGATATAGATAGAACATGTGTGCAAAACAAATAAAACTACAATTGTATGCACATTAAACATTTTGTTCATCTAAAGAAATCAGCTGCAGAAACAAGTGGAAGCACTTTACTGTAGCCCAATGCTCTTAAATCTGTGTGAGTATTTCATCCTTTAACACGGTGCAGTGGGTTCAAACTCAAGCTGCAAAATCCATTCAACATTATCAGACTCTTTCTCTGTCTCGTATGTGTGCACAAACAAGGAATCTGACTGCTCTAACTTTGCTTCCTACGCACACACATACATTAAACAAGCCTGTAACAGACTATAGCGCAGCAGTGCGAGGGAGAAAAGAAACATGGTGGTAAATTATGAAACTAATAGCAGATGGGTCATTTAGCAACATGCAGACACATCATCTTGTACATAAAGACGTGTATATACTATATACTATTTATCATAAAAAAATGAAAATTCTCTTCTGCATTTACTAACCTGTGACTCTGCAAGTCACAATCTTTTTTTTTGTATTAGACATAAAACAAGGCAACTCTGATCGATAATTGTGTTCAATTTCAAGGATAGAGATTTACGCGTTCATAACTAAGGAAATACACTGAAATTAGATGCGAGATGTACTTTTAAGCAAAACTAAAACTGTCCAATCAGTTGCATTAAAACCAAGCTTCTTCTGCCCTTTGGAGAGCTACAAACAGCACTGCATCAACCACAGTAAGTAACTAAATGTACTCATAAAGATGAAGCAATAATTGGTTAATGTGGTCCATTATGCTGAGTCTTCATTTTCAAAGAAAAGAGACATAACAGCTGAAAGGCAGGTGACACATGAAGGTTGTCATTATAGACCTCATGTAACCCCTGTGTAGCAGATTAAAAATGAATGTATGTATTCAGTCCAAATCTGGCTCCTGTTTGTATCTGGTGTCCATCAGTTTTGTGGGGGGGTGGCTGCAGTCTGTCAAGCATCCCAATATGAATACAACCACTTTCACTGGGGCTGTTACATGAGCTACAGCGAGGAGATCAACTTTCCTTCCTGTGGAAAACTTTCTAATGATGGAAGCGTGTTGCTCCTACAAACATGGACACACTAAGACATACTGTATACACCCGCACACTGGTATGTAAACCGTCTGCCTAATGATACACAGTGACAAAGGCACAATTTGTGGAATATTAATCCAAAATTTAAGAAATAATCAAAAGAGAAAGACTAATTCAAGGTTCGAGCTGTCTTTTTTAGTACCTCATGGGTTATTTGCTTTGCAAACAGGAGATCAGTGTTCATACATTAAAAACAATAACAGCAATTTACAGTTCCACATGCTTCAAGATAAATATACATTTGAAACATTCAATCCATGTCAGAGCTGCTTTGACAACATAGTGAATAGATAGCATGACTGCTAAATTACAGTGCAGACATAGACATAACCGTGTGTTGGCTGCTTGGCTACCATAACCTTTACACCATCACTTTTTCAGCAGCACGTGTGTGTTGTTTGTTCATAGCTGACACTTATGCAAACTGGCCACATGCTGGAATCGAACCTGGGCTTGCAGAAGTATGTATACGGGATGTGCCTGCTCACTAACCACTCCGCCAAACCAGCACCCCCTTCTTAAGAAGGTTTTTCATATAGTGAATGTAAGAATGTACTTAGCTGTTGTTGTCTTTGCACTTAATTTTGGTGCAGCAGTTTTCGATTTTAGTGTCCTGTCAAGTGCTTGCCAGGTCAAACCAATTACCATCAGCTTAGTGTCTCCTCCCCTCCTCTCAGGTGTGCCCAGTTGTGAAATTTCCTTGATCCTAAATATTCCACAGACAACTATCAGCTGTATTATAAGAACATGGAAATGTTTGGGAATGACAGCAACTCAGCCACGAAGTGGTAGGCCACATAAACTGAAGGAGTGGGGTCAGTGGATGCTGAGGCGCACAGTGTGAAAAGGTCGCCAACTTTCTGTATAGTCAATTGCTACAGACCTCCAAACTTCATGTGGCCTTCACATTAGCTCAAGAACAGTGCAGACAGCTTCATGGATGGGTTTCCATGGCCAAGCAGCTGCATCCAAGCCTCACATCACCAAGTGTAATGCAAAGCGTCGGATGCAGTGGTGTAAAGCACCCCCACTGGACTCAAGAACAGTGGAGATGCGTTCTCTGGAGTGACGAATCACGCTTCTCCATCTGGCAATCTGATGTATCAGTCTGGGTTTGGTGGTTGCCAGGAGAACGAAGCTTGTCTGACTGCATTGTGCCAAGTAGGGATGTTGCGGTTACCGGTAAAATGGTAAACCGCGGTAAAATTCCCACGGTTATCATTACCGTTCCCCGTTTTAATTACCAAGTTACCTGGTTTGATCACCACACTGTGTCAATAACCCACGGTGATGCTGCTTACTGTCTGAAAAAGGCGGAACTATGTGTGTCTGCTACTCAGTAAAGCAGCAGATGGAGCCGTGCATGCACAGTTTGTGTTGTTTGGCCTCTGAGACTGAGAGCAAAAGTTATCCCACAAGCATACTACAGCGGAGAGTTTTCCTCTCAAAACGGACTCAGAACTCTGATCGAATTTTGTATTTTAAAAGGCTGCTGAGAGGAAACTGATAGAAGACAGTCACCCTGTCAAAAACACGAAGCTGTAGCGGAAGAAAAAGACGTGTGTGAACAACACGGTCACTCCTTGAGTGACTGAGCCGTAGAGAGAGAGAGAAGTTTCAATGAGCCATACCTGAGTGAATTATAGGTGATTTATCAGTATTTTCTGAGGCAGAGATCTGCCAGGAAGAGGGGAGACCAGAGGACAGTCATGGAAGGGGACTAACTGGACAGGAATTCCCTCAGGGACTATCGTCAGTATAAAAACGCCTGGACATGGTCTAATATAACGAGCTGTAACATGGACACTAATGCTGCAGGCAAACTAACATGTGTGAGTGTTTGTAAAATTGGTAAAGTTTATTATTGATCATCTCAAAACTTTGAACATGTTCATTTACATTTTTTATGAAAAGTAACCTGTTTAAAGTTTCAATATGTTTTTTTCTTTTCTTGTAATTACACACTATTTAAACATTAATAGCATAATAATGACAAATATTTGGCAGAATTGTTTACTTTTTTCCTCATGGAAAAATGGGTAAAAAATGTACTCAAAGGACATTTCCTGACACATTTATTGAAAAAAAGACCTGTTATAATTATAATATTATAGGGGTTAGATGATTTCAAGTGTGTGCAATAGTACTTTTTGAAACATTTTGAGCACATTGCAACACTACAGCGATAATAATGATAACCACGATAATTTTGATCTCAATAACCGTGATATGAAATTTTCATACCGTTACATCCCGAGTGGCAAGTTTAAAATTTGGTGGAAGGGGGATCATGGTGTGGGGTTGTTTTTCAGGAGCTGGGCTTGACCCCTTAGTTCCAGTCAAAGGAACTCTGAATGCTTCAGCACACCAAGACATTTTGGACGACTCCATGCTCCCAACTTTGTGGGAACAGTTTGGAGCTGGCCCCTTCCTCTTCCAACATGACTGAGCACCAGGTCCACAAAGCAGGTCCATTAAGACATGGATGACAGAGTCTGGTGTGGATCAACTTGACTGGCCTGCACAGAGTCCTGAGTCACTTAAGTTCATTTGCGAGTCAGGACAGGTGAGCGAATACTTTTGCCAATATAAGTGTATATTGCCAGGGTAGCTTGCTAAATACCTTATTCATGATTATCTTTGATCTACAAATACTGCTCTCCACAAGCAAGCTGCTTACTGTTAAAAGCAGGAAAGCAACGTTTGACAGCTTTTCTCCATCATTAAGGTAGCAGCAGTTCAATGTTTACATCATTGGTGTTAAAACTGTTTTCATTTAGGCCACATACAGAAAACAATCTGTAAGAGGAAGCCAATTCTATGTTTCCCAAATAGTTAACCAATTCAAGTCAGACTTTAAGGTATGACCAGTAATGAATAAGTTTAATGATGTAAACTATGCAAAAGCCTTCTTGATAAGATAAATGGTCAATTATTGCACAGCAGGTGAGGTGGCCAATCAGATTGTACAGGGCCTGATCGGTTCTATTGCAGTACTGACAGAAGACACTGAGGACTCATCTTCATATTCAGTTATGAACATTTCTGACAATATTCCCCACCAATGTCTTGGCTGTATAAGTTTGCTTTAAGATTTTGGAGTTTTTGCACATTAATTTTATATTCAGAGATAAGCTCTCAAAATAGGGTGGATTTTCTGTCAGGAGGTAAGTACATCAGTGTTTAGCTCTTATTAAAAGAGCATATGAAGCTGGATTTTACCATCGAAAATACATTTTGCATATGATGTAGGTCCAAGGAAACCCAACAACTTTGAGTCATTTCCATTTGTCAGTATCGGCTAATAAAAGTTTTGAAATATCTATATATTGGATATTTGCAAAAATGAAATATTGTGCATCCCTAAGAATAAATACCAGGTCACTGCTGGTCCACAGGCTGTAGCTTAGGCCGATCTGTCTCACAGAATTTATGAAAAGAGTCCTTCTTTCAAAACAAGTAAGCAGCAGAGAAGGGTGTGACAGCGCTTTTTTGTCAATAATTGTCAGGAAATCTCCCATAAGAAAATTTGTTTAAAATTTTTCATTAGAAATAAAAGTAAGTAAGCAAGTATTTGTCATTATTGTGATAAATGCTTAAACTGTGTGTAATTACAAGAATAGAAAAAAAATCAATTTGGACTTCACACAGGTTTCTCTTCATAAAGAATTGTAAATGAACATGTTCAAAGTATTGAGTCGGCCAAAAATAAACTTAACCTATTTCACATACACATGTTAGATGCCTGCAGCATTAGTGTCCATGTTACAGCTTGTTATATTAGACCATGTCCAGGCCTTTTTTTTTTTTTACATTTTTTGTTTTACAAACGATAGTCCCTAAAGCAATTAGCCCCCTTCATGACTCTCCTCTGGTCTCCCTTTCCATGGCAGATCTCCTGGACATCTCCTTCTTAATATTTACACATTACGATTGGTTAAATCCATAGAACACAAACTATGACGGAAAAATGATCTATTATGACGAAATACGGCGAAACACGGCAATTAAACGGCACTCCAGATTGATACTAATACTGTTATTTACACAGAAAATACTGATAAACCGCCTATACTTCACTTCGGTATAGCTCACTGAACACCCCCCCCCCCTTCTGCTCGTTTACTCGAGAAGTTACAGCAGTTCACGCCTGTTTTGTCTTTCACAGCAGCTTCGAGTTTTAGACAGGGTGACTGTCATCACTCACTTTACCCTTGACGTCCCTTGAAATCCAAACTTCGAACAGACTTTAGACTTCAGCTTCGAGTGGGAAATCCTGTGAGAGTCTGAGCGGAGCTCCAACTGCTGAGGCCAAACATTGCAAGCTGCGCATGCGCGCCTCTGTTTGCGACACACGGCTGCTTCATCGAGGGGCAGACACACATAGTTTCGCCTTTACAGGCAAAGAGCAGCTTCACCGTGAGTTATTGACAGTGTGGTGTTCAAACACAGTATAACGGTAATCTTAAAAGGACACGGTAATGATTGCGGTGGGAAATTTTACCACTGTTTACCATTATACCGGTAACCATTACATCCCTAGTCATAACCATTTTCTACACTTTTCTGCTCTCTTTGACTTTCCTCTGATCCATCCAGCACATTAATCTTCACTACCCAGCCATCTTATTCTCCAGTTTTATTGAAATCCATCTCTCTCAGAGTGATAAAAAGCTCAAGAGAAGACAATTACCTCCCCGGACTCTAATGTGTTCCAGAAATAACTCCTCTCAATCCAGGCCAGAGCTCCAATCAGTCTTAGGGGTTCCAGCGAGGCAAAATCCATTCAGTGCTGTGTGACATGAGGTCTCTGCAGCTGCTGGGAAGTGAAGATTGCAGATGTTAATCTTATTTTAAAAATGAATATATCACACTTTATGAGAATACAGTACTGTACAGCTTTAAATTCATATTAATCAGACAGAACACTCAATACGACTGTGAGGTTGTTGTTTATTGTAACATAGTGACAGTGATTCAGTTGTAGCCTAAACTGGTGACTGAACCATTGAGTTGGTTTGCTGTGATTTTACTATGATGTAATTAGATACCTCTGTAAACAGTACAAATGCACAGCAATCATCCCTCTTACTATACAGTATGTGAATAAGTGAAAAAAACAACACTTTAAGGTGATATATTTTGCACCTGCTCAGCACCTTCTCCAAACTGTTTGTGTTTAGTGACCATAAAGTCACTGTGAATGCCTTCAATGCTCCTTGAATAGATATAGCACTTCATGCAGAATGCAGTGGTGAGATTTCCCACACAACAAATTCTCCCATTTCATACTTTGTTATGTAACATCAAGATCTGCATGCAGTCCTTTACAAAACTCACGGGCTGCCAGTGGAAGAAGCTAAAAATAGACCATCAAGACCTGATTATGTGAAACTGGAGGAGTGCAGAGGTTTTTGTCTTTGTAAAGAATAATGTTGATCATCAGGCAGACAGGCTACCTGATGTGGCAAAATTGAGGAAAAGAGTAAAAAAAATGCATGTGCTGCACATTCTATTCATTAGTCTAACCATGAAAGTAAAGATGTTAGGGTTTAAATGTTTTTGCAGGTTTGAAGAGTCAGACTACAGTAAATATTGCACAGATTTAGCTCTATGATGGCTTTGCTGCTTTTGGATCGGTATAAATGGGTTACAGTTAGGGCTGCACGATATTGGAAAAACTGACATTGCGATTTTTGGTGGGTTTGCGATATATTGCGATATATATTGCGATATTAAAAATAGACGAATTTTCACCAGATGACTTGAATAGCTCTGTTTGGGAAGAATTTGGTTGACTCACAATGACACCATTGTATTTGTATAATACAGTTTAATCCAGGCTCAGGGGGTTCATCTGTGAATGATGAAGATTGCTGTATATTAAAGGGATCCAGGAGGCCATGTCTCTGTACAAAATAGAATAGGTTTCAATTTCAGTTGCTTTTTTTCATTTCCCCAATAAATGGGGGAAATGCGATAGTCACATCACATGCGCGATGTGACAATTGCGTATGCGCACATTGCGATGGCGATGTTCAAACGATATATTGTGCCGGCCTAGTTACAGTACAGCCAATTATGATCAGACCTAGAGAAGATTTGAAGCAATAGTCTGATGGCAGAGTGTATACGTCCTTTCACATATAATTTATTTTAGATCGTGATATCATGCTAAGCTGTGGTGTTATTTTTGCCATCTCTCTTTCAAGCTTAGGGCCTTACAAGCTATCTCTGCAGGCATGTAAAACATTATCTCCTCAAATAATGGTATAGCCTCAAACTATAAATAGCATGTCAGCAGCTGAAAACACACACAAACAGCTTGTAAACAATGTACCGCTGACCAGCATTACCAAATGTTCATTGTCTGAGAAGGGAAAGGTGTAAAACATCCATCAGACTGGATGAGTGGTGGCAGAGAGATGACTCCCAAAGGCTTATAGACTACTGGCAGGTAACAGGACCCATAAGCCAAGGATCAAGAGAACAAAAGGCCTGCCTCTGTTTTACTGTGAGCTGGTCTTGCATCTGGGAAAAAAATGGAGAGGTAAATAAAGAAAGAGCCAAGAACACCATGTTTTAGCTGTTCTGTTTGTCCATAATGACAGTCCATGTCACACAGTAGGTTAAGAGCCTAATTCTTTCATAATGCTCCCATTTTGAAGTTTTCCTGAATCACTCACACAATGAATCAAGTCACTTGTCTAGATATTTACCATTAAACACATGATATTGCCATTCATTGCTAATAATAGTTGACATCTAAAGCCTTGAAAATCAGTATCATTGCACCCAAAGTGTTATGCAACAGTGTATTTACAGTAAGGGGCATTTGGTGTGTTCCAAAGCAGAACAAATATCAAACTAACACATTGCTGCTATAAAAAAGGCTTTTTTGTGTCAACCACATTTGTTAAATTTAAAGCCACTGCCAAAATACATGAACTGTTGTCATTTCACTGTCCATATTAGACCGGCTTTTACAGCCTCTTACACCCATTTTGAAGTTCCTGTTTTGACAGCCTAAATGTCTGCCGCCTGGTTGATAAATTGAGTAAGGTACCAGTGGCTCATGTCTTGTACAGGAGGTGATATTGTTTTGATAGCTCACTCATCATATTTATTACATTATTACGGCTAATTATGCGAACAAGTGTAAGTAGGAGTGCAGATGATCCAACTGACAGGATTGCCTGTTTTAGCTGCCTGATGGAAAGCTTTGCCAAACTTAAGCTCCCTTCAGTTTCTTGACACATTATAAGTTGGATTTTGCATTTCCTGCTTTTCCAGCCTTACATATAAAAGGGGCTATGGGTTTTGCCAGCATAGTATTAACCATTTTATCTGACATCAACCCCACAGCAAGGTTAATGAAATGCCTATTTTAACTTGTAATGTGAACAAGTCAGGTGGTCAAAGTTTTACCAAGAACCAGCTCCTTATTCAAAGCTTTAACTTACACCACACATCTTGTTCAAAGGCAAAGCAGTGGCTGTTTTTTGCTTTCTTGGTAAATTGAGTTTACTGTAGTCAGAGAAGTCCCTTGGCTAATTGAATCCTTTGGTGACTTAAATCACAAATCCTCTGTGGGAATCTCCAGATTTCATCTTACTGCAGATATGCCAGTACAGGATGCCTTTCAGGAGGATTTTGATGGTCAATTACTCACAAAGGCCCAATAATTATTAAAGAGGACATATCATGCTTGTTTCTCCTTTTCACTATGCCAGACTAGGATGCCTGTAAAGCGTTTCTGCCCTCAGTACAAGTCATTTAGTTCCTTCATTGCCCCACAATAGCGTTCTCAATATCCTCATTTTAAGCCATGAACAAGCTGTCGTTGAAACACTTGGATCTGAGGATGACCTAAAGTTACCTTGCAACGTCACAGCCCTTTGTGCTCTGATTGGTCAATTCTATCGGGGGTAGAGCCAGCCTGTCCTTCTTCTTCTACTGTATTTTCCGGCAGGCTCAATGCAGCAACCGCGTATTGAGTCCCCCTACAGGCCAGAGCTGGTAATGACGGAAGGTGAGCTAGGGAGCTATGTACTGCTGCTGGTGAATGTGTTCCTCGGTGAGGGTTTTGTGGCTAACGGACATCACAGAGGAGGAAGTGTTTTATCAGATTACTCCAATAAAAAGAAATGTGCCTCGTGTCGTCACGACGTTTGAAATCTCGCGGACATCTCGCAATGACCTATTTTCAGAGGCATCAAATCTCGTTCTAGGATATCAGAAAAAATACAATATCTAATTTTTTGTAAATTAAGGGGGTATAAGGTCTTGTTTTCAAATTTATTATATTATATGTAAGTATTAAATCATGCATCAGCATGATATGTCTCCTTTTAAGTATTTTTATTTATATAGATGTATTAACCTATTATCCTGACAGTAATACTCAACACTGTGCAGGGCAAATATGTGTTTCTCTGTTTTTTCCATTATTCATAACAAAATAGTGAAAAACAAATAAAACAGCAAAAACAAACAACATAGCAACACCCTCTGTTTTGCCTACAGTAGAAAATAGGCAGAAAGTCATTTAATAATGCCAGTAGAAATTTCATCAAAATACCAAACTGAAAAAAGAATAACAGTGTACTATATTTTTTTGTTTGCTCATACATGCCGCTGTAGGCTGTACCTCAGAGTCAGTATAACTTTAAAATAAAGCTAAAAAGAGTTGCAGACCAGATACAAAGTGAAATAAAACAAGTTTCTGTAGGACTTTGAAATTTCTGATAGGTTAAGAAAGTGACATTTTTACAAGGCTAAATCCAAAAATGCATTGAAAACATGTTATTTAGGCTTGAAAATGTCAGACAATGACAGTGTGTTGTTAAAGAGCCAATATTTTGCCTTATCTCTGCACATATTTAGCAAATATGAAAATCTCAAACAAGGGGAGAATGGAGGTAGATCAGGGGAAGACAGCATGTGGAAACAGTTTTCTATAAATATTAGGGATTACTAATGTACTCGCGCAAATTATTACTTTATGGTGAAAAAGCTGTATGCGATAGATTTGATAAGAAAAACATTTATATATATATATATATATATATATATATATATATATATATATACATTAATGATATACATTTGTGATAATCTTAACAAACAAATCTAGTTTTCACGATTATTCAACCTTGAACAAAATCTGCAAGGTAAAAAAAACAAAAAAGCTGTTATTAAGTGACTATCACGCTACAATGTGGCAGTTCCGATTTGAAGTAACTACAGTATTTCCAATGTGTGATGTCTTTTGTAACCTCTTGTTTGAAAATTTCCTCTAAAGTGAATTAGCTGATCAAGTTGGTCTTCATGGCTGTGACAGTAGTACATGAATTACTTCACATATTTAGTACAGGCCAAAAGTTTGGACACACCTTCTCATTCAACGTGTTTTCTTTATTTTCATCACAATTTACATTGTAGATTCTCACTGAAGGTATCAAAACTATGAATGAACACATGTAGAATTATGTACTTAACAAAAAAGTGTGTAATAAATGAAAACATGTCTTATATTCTAGTTTCTTCAAAGTAACCACCCTTTGCTCTGATTACTGCTTTGCACACTCTTGGCATTCTTTTGATGAGCTTCAACAGGTAGTCACCTGAAATGGTTTTCAACAGTCTTAAAGGAGTTCCCAGAGATGCATAGCACTTGTTGGCCCTTTTGCCTTCACTCTGCTGTCCAGCTCACCCCAAACCATCTCGATTGGGCTCAGGTCCGGTAACTGTGGAGGCCAGTCATCTGGAGTAGCACTCCATCACACTCCTTCTTGGTCAAATAGCCCTTACACAGCCTGGAGGTGTGTTTGGGGTCATTGTCCTGTTGAAAAATAAATGATGGTCCAACTACATGCAAACCAGATGGGATATCATGTCGCTGCAGGCTGCTGTGGTAGCCATGCTGGTTCAGTATGCCTTCAATTTTGAATAAATCCCCATCAGTGTCACCAGCAAAGCAGCCCCACACCATCACACCATAGACTCCATGCTTCACAATGGGAACCAGGCATGCAAAATCCATCAGCTCACCTTTTCTGCATGGCACAAATACACGGCTGTTGGAACCAAAGATCTCAAATTTGGACTCATCAGACCAAAGCACAGATTTCCACTGGTCTAATGTCCATTCCTTGTGTTTCTTGACCCAAACACATCTCTCATGCTTGTTGCCTCTCCTCAGCAGTGGTTTCCTAGCAACTATTTGACCATGAAGGCCTGATTCACGCAGTGTCCTCTTAACAGTTGTTGTAGAGATGTGTCTGCTGCTGGGGCTCTGTGTGGTATTCATCTGGTCTCTAATCTGAGTTAACTTGCGATTTCTGAGGCTGGTGACTCAGATGAACTCTTTCTCAGCAGCAGAGGTGACTCTTGGTCTTATTTTCCTTGAGTGGTCCTCATGCGAGCCAGTTTCGTTGTAGCCCTTGATGGTTTTTGCGACTGCCCTTGGGGACACATTGAAAGTTTCTGCAATTTTTTGGATTGACTGACCTTCATTTCTTAAAGTAATGATGGCCACTTGTTTCTCTTAACTTAGCTGATTGGTTTTTGCCATAATATTAATTCTAACAGTTGTCTAATAGGGCTGTCGGCTGTGCATCAGCCTGACTACTGCACAACACAACTGATGGTCCCAACCCCATTTATAAGGCAAGAAATTCCATTAATTAACCCTGGCAAGGCACACCTGAGAAGTGAAAACCGTTTCAGGTGGCTACATGTTGAAGCTCATAGAGAGAATGACAAAAGTCTGCAAAGCAGTAATCAGAGCAAAGGGTGGTCACTTTGAAGAAACTAGAATAAAAGACATGTTTTCATTTATTTCACACTTTTTTGTTGAGTACATAATTCCAAACATGTTCATTCATAGCTTGAATACCTTCAGTGAGAATCTACAATGTAAATAGTGATGAAAATGAAGAGAACACAATATATATATATATATATATATATATATATATATATATATATATATATATATTTATATATATATATATATATATATATATATATATATATATATATACTGAAATGCTTGTGTAGGGTCCCTGGCCATTTTTGTCGTAGTTCATTAGCAACCTTGCTATAAACCACAAAACAAATCATTAAAGTATAAATGCATTTCAAGTGTGTGTGTTTTTTTATTTCAGATTAAACATTAAAATGTCATGTACTTGTGTTCATCACATACCTCATCTTAGCCATTTATCAAAAACAGGTATTCTAAATCCCATATAGTTTCAGTTAATCAGGAAGTGCTTAATTCTAACTCACTTCCATGATTTTGGACTCGTTCCTTCACCACCCTATTAAGGCATTTGAAATGATGTTGTGGCATGGTAATAATTGTCCAGGGTCTGTTATGTCGATGTTGCATAGACTAGCTATGCTGTCTTTTGTTTAGGCTCACTACTCTTGCCTCTGAAATGTTCATTATTCAGGGGATGGCAATTACCCAAGTTGACTTCAGACTAAAAGGAGTGTGTATTAACCAGCAGAGGGAGCAAGCACTGTTTGTACTAATAGGCCTGATCCAAGACTGTGAGTGTGTGTGTGTATGTGTGAGACAACATGAGAGGAAACTACAACCCCCTGAGTGTCACATCAGTGAGACAAGAGACATGAAAGAGCAGGAAAAGAAAGTGAAAGAAGGGACACAATCTGACAAGTCAGGCAGAGGGCAAAGGATAAAACAGGAAGAGAAGAAGTGCCTCTTTTGGCTGATGTGGTGATTGTTACATAAAGCAAGTTCTCACTTTCCTGCTTCCCTGCTGACACTTCCAAAGACAATGTGAGGAAAGGTCCTGATATGCAGAATCATTTCCTCATCTGGTCTTCCTGTTACTCATCTCACACTGACTTCCATTTCCTGTACGATGACTGCTCTGTTTTTCACTGCTTTTACAACCCCCCTCGCTCTGCCAGGGTCACGCTGTCCTTCATGATGTCTGAGAGGGCTCCAAACCAGAAGAAAAAAAGCAAAATGAGGAGAAAGATCAGAGAGCTAAGAGAGCAGCATCATCATGTCCGCTGGAGCATATGCCTCAAGTATGTCTAGAGTGTATGCTGCTATTTTTAGACAAGCATGGATATTTTTATAGCAGCGCTGGCTGAGACGGAGGTAGAAAATTCACTCATGGTTTAAATCCCTTTTTTTGAGATGGGGATTAGGCAGGAAAATATAAGAGCCAGGGCGCACAGCTGCATTCGGCGTGTGCTCTATGATACTAAATATTCATGTAGACCTAAGGCGGAGAGGAAAAATAACTGCGAGACAGAGGAACAAGACAAGATGCAGGGTCTAAAAATAAAGAGTCAAAAGAGAAAACAACAAACCCTGGAAGAAACATGTTGATTCAATCCAATGCAACACGTAGTCAATAAAAAGAGCCTGAAATACCAGGCTATGAAAACGAAAGTTTGAGCTGTCCTGATTTAATAGAATAAATCAACTAAGGGATAACATTCTGACGTCTTCGCCTGATGAAAAAAGATGACGCAAGTGTGTATTATGTGTTCTTCTTTTCACCGCCTGGCTGAAAGATACACACAAATCTTCCTCTGTCTTCAGCAAAATATGCAGTTTGGTGAACTTGGAGGAGAAACTGCACATTTGTGAAAAGACATACGTGCAGTTTTTTTCAATGAAAGAAAATGTTTTTTTTTACTCCGTTGTGACAAAAGAATATTCAGCCTGAAAGCCTGTAATTGCATCAATTATCTACTTTGAATGTTTCTCTGCTCGTAAAACACTCTCATTAGCAGTTGATAAAATGACATTCAGCCCATCACGGAAATAATTGTAATCATGCATTTCCCTATTCCATCTCTCCACCTAGATTTTATGAATTGCGTTGATCATTTAGCAAAAATGTGGTTACGTTTTCACACCTACGTCGTTGAGAGGAGTTGTTTGGATATAAGTTAGATTCCCTGTTTGACTCGGTCTCTTTAGTATAAACAGTATATCCGTAAAACAAACTACTACTGTTTGGCATAAATAACCTTACCAAGCTAGCCTGAAAGAGGTCGTCTTGGCTTGCTTCAAATCAAACCCTGGACCCACTGCAGGTTTGCAGTGAAATCACAATCCACCTAGCAACCAGCACTCGAGCCACTATTATGCACAGGCACAAACATACCATGAAAATAGCAACAGGTTAACAAAACTCACCTTCTTGATGGTAGATCATCACAGGACTGGACCACATAGACATGCTGCGTTCCAGGCAACCCGTTGCTCGTGTTTTTCCCTCCTGTAACTTTTGAAAATGCACTGGGATGGCAGCCGAACTCGTAACTCCCTCCCTTTCCCCTGCTTCTGTTTCACTCAGATGAGTTAGTTGATAAAGCATAAACCTTATAATGCCTGCCATGTTGGTTAATTTATATACCAGAATTCCTTGCGCTCAAACCGAAGTCGTAATTTGCCTGGAACGCCTTTAGGTCGGAACTCAGAGATTTCAACTGGGAAATTTCCGAGTTACGCAGCATAGCTCTATTGCTTGTTTAGTTCCCAGCTTTTCGAAGAATGAGAATTGATTCTTTCATTTTTTAAAGCTGCTACCATGCTATGTCCCCATGCTATAAATCCCAGCTTAGCTCCATTTGATACCAGTCTCCCTGGTGGAGACACTGGTACAGATGTCTTTTATAATTAATTATGTTTTTGAAGGTGTTGTGTGATGTCTATTTTTATTGTATTTGTATTTGTTGTTGTTTTGTTTATGGACTTTAAAGTATGTATTTGGTCCCCCCTCTGCACCGCTGTCGACAGCCCCTCTGCTTTGTACACTGAGTTTGTTGACATTCATATGACAAGGACTACCAGATATTAATATGTTCATGTGCACAATGGTGCATAAAACATGGAGCCAGCAGAAACACCTTAAGTTTCAAACATAACTCATGAGAAACAGAAGTTTTACAGAAAGAAGGAAAGAATTTTCAGTCCGTTTATAAAAATGTCTCTGATCAAAATAGTACGTTATCATATCCCCTGACTTCACAAGACGATTTTTTGATTACATTGCCCATATAAAGTTTATGTTTGGTTTACAGTTATGCATAGTTTAGGTACATGATTGACAAGACTACAAGCATGCTGGGTGTCACTGTTAGTCTGATGCCCTTGAGCCTGCCTCGACACAACTTCTTTGTTAATGGGTTGGACTCCAGCTGGTTTCAAACAGGACAAATGAATTGGACTCAAGCATCCCCCTCAATATCATATTAGTGGACATCACTCTGGCTTTTTCTAAGTCATCAGTCTGTAGTTTTGAAAGCTGTCTGATCTGTTCTCTTTAGCAAAGACACCAAAATTTCTGCCACCAGTTAGCCAACACAAAACGGTCCATAACGCTAATACAATCCAAAAGGGTGTTGTATGCTGTTATGTAACAGGGTAAAGAGTGTGTGAGAGGGCGAAGGAGAAGGATGCAGCCAAACACAGAGAAAAGGAGAAAGGGGTATGGGGGGGAATAGATCTCATGGCCATGCTCACTATGCGCTGTGACATTATGAGAGCTGACGGCTCCTGCGTCTGACGTCTGATGTGTTCTGAAGTTCACAATGAGCCTGCGGTGAGATGCTTGGTGAATCATCCGCAGAGCCGTGCAGGCGAGACGCACAGATACTGAATGGGAGCGAGATCTGAAGCAACTCCAGCGTGAACGTGTTTATTAAAAATTGCAGAGAATAGACAAGGTCGAGCGGGAGAGGGACATGACGATGTTCGCCACTATGGCAACGGTCGCCAGTGCAGTCAGATCATAGACAATGCTGCTGGTAAAAAGATAATTTGAGGATTGATTTTGAGAATTCTGATTCAGTATTTGAGAGATAAAGTGTTGAACTGCATTATCTGCTATAAAGAAGGGAGCATTTTATATTACTTCATGTATGACCTTGACTCTGCTTTACTATTCAAATATAATGGAGAAGCTCAGTGTTGCAGATATTCATAATCCAGATTGAATCCTTTTAAGATGTTTAAAAATATCTTTAAATGATTTCGAACATTCATCTATCCTTTCTAAAAATTAAAAAAAGGGATAAACTGGCAATATTTTTTTCAAGTAAGCCTGAACAATTTTAGGAAATAAACATGTTGCAGTATTTTCTCCTCCTGCAATATCTAATTTAAAGAAACTCTCCAGAAAGATGTTTAATAATTTATATTGAATCTTTTTTTCATTTGATTTTCTACAAACCCACTTTATCTTCCACTGCACATTTCTGACAGTGACTGTAGTGAACACAAATACACACAAAAAGAAGAAGAATAGAGCAAGATACTTCTTCATAGACCACAAAACTAATAATCTAACAGATGGAGTGTTCAATGTATTACACGAGTCCATCTGGGAAAGAGCCCATAGGACATACAAAAGTAGTTTGTGATGGATATATCTGAATCAGGATGATCCAACTGCACTGCAAAGCTAGACAACCAAACTCATGGCTTGCCATTCAATATTCCCATTGTCGTAGCTATGTCTTTTTTGCAAGCCCAATGTTTGCCCACTGGAGGCTTTGCATTGTAACTCCAGGAGACGTATTTTTTAGGTCTACAGAACGTCTACCATTTATGTCCGTCCCACTGTGCGATTATATTTCGGACGTTATATTGTAATGTCGGATTGATTTGTTTTCTGTCGCATTTTTGGGTGTTTAATTGTAACTGATTGATGCCTTTTCTATCATATTTTGGGTATTATATTGAAACTTGGGATTGACGTCTTTTATTTTATATTTCAGATGTTACTTTGTACATCGGGTTGACGTCATTTCTATTTTGGATGTTTAATTGTAATGTCTGATTGAGATCTTTTCTGTTCTAATTTTGACTTAATTTGTAACATCAGATTTACATCTTTCATTTTATATTTTGGATGTTATATTATAACATCAGATTTGCCGTCTTTTATTTCATATTTTGGACTATATATTGTAATGTCAGATTGATGTCATTTCTGTCATACTTTGGATGTATTCTGTAACATTTGATTGACATATTTTTTTTATGTCTATGGAACGTGACATTCATAGTCGGAATATGGTTGTTTGTGGCCCTTTATTAGACACCTTTGGACATAGTTCACAGTTCCAGAGGGTCGAGGACATGTTTCTTACCTGTTAATTTTCCAGAAGTTTGGATCAGCAGCAGGAAAGGCATTACACCATTTATATGTCTTGTAATCACCTGCTGCTGAGAAAAGGGATCCTTTCCAAAAACGCCATTTGATTGTCCACCTGAAGATGAATACAATACATCTCTGTTCCAACTCAATACTGAGCCAAACTAACTAAAAAATGGTAAGAAACATGCAACCATTTCTGACAATGCTTAAAGTTGAGCTAAACATTTCCATGGCATTTTCCCTGTCTCTAATTCCTCAAATCTTATCGTGTTGCACTGCTAAGCCTCTGTGGTTGTACATGTAAAGACATTTTTGGATGCTAAAAAGCGTTAAAAAAAGATTATCTGTTTAGATGTTTGTGAAAGACACATTTATTGAGCAGGACTAATGGATTGAATGGAATAATGATTGAAAATGATGATTGAAATAAAACTAGAGATTACTAAAAGCACAGAAAAGCATCCTCATAAACAGTCATTTTTTCTAACTTAACACTGCTTTATGTGTGGCTAGCTACATCCGAATGCTGTACCTGTGATGAGCTTCGTCCGTAGCTTGAACATTTTACAAGCAGGTAGCATCCAAGCACTGCATCCACTATGTTCTTTCATCTAAGTAAGCCTTCGATGATGAAATCGGATGGACTTGTATTGAAATTATTCAAGGACAAGAGATAACTTGGACATTGAGCAGCTCACAAATTTCTGCATGATGATTTTTAAGTTATGTGACTGATAATTTAGGTAGACTAAGGTCACTGGATTTCATGTTCTTTCCTTTTCCATACATTTCTGTAAATCAAACTATCATAAAAAACAACCACCCCACCTTAACCCACTACTCTCAGTCTGGCACTTGCAGACCTCATCAGGGATGGGAATTGAAAATCAATTAGGAATACGTGGAATATGAGGAATATGTGACATTAGTCGGATAGTTCCAGATAAACTTTATTTTTTCCAAAAAGTCAATGCCCTCAATCTAGGTAGCGTACTCTTAAACTGTGGTATTATTTTTTGATGGGAGAAAATACCCTTTTGTGTTTGGTACAATACTTCCCTGTTTGAGGCTGTTCTGGGTCACACACTTTTACAAACTGTGGCTTATTGAGGGAGAGAAGAGAACTTGCTACTGCATCTAATATACTTAGTGGCCGTATGAAGTTCATACAATCCCACTTAAAAATACTGAACTATCCTTTCAAAGAGAAGGGGACTGTCCATTTGAAGTACTTGCTCCTAAACTCTGTAGGCGTTCCCTACTGGAGCTGAGAACTGTCTACTCTGTGGACATTTTTAAAAGTAGTTAAAGACCCATCTGTTCAGACTTGCTGTTGTTTGGCATGTCTATGTGTGTTGTGTTTATTAGCAGTAGCAGTTGTAGCATTTTTCTCTGAGTCATGTATTTTCTGCTTTTTGTAAAGCACTTCGTGACATCTGTCTTTAAAGGTGCATAAATAAACTTTACCTACTTTCTTATTTACTTGACAACCCAGGCAAGGTCCTGCCTTATCCCTTAAATCAGGCCACAAAGTTGCTTTACATGGGGGATTCAGAAGGGGTCACGTGGTAGGGTAGGTAGCATCAGCGTTCATTATCACTGGCTGGAACTTGCATCTGCAGAGCCTGGATCTGTGGAGGGTGGCAATGCTGTGGCAGCCAAGGGCAATGTTGAAGGTTATGTAACTTCACAGTGCATAACATAACTGGGGGGTCTCTCCGCTGAACATCTAACCTGTCTTCAGGACACAGGTTTCATGTGTTTATGCAATAGAATGACAATTTTAATTCCATTAAACACTAAAGACATAATTGGCCCCATAGTCTGGGAAGTATTGAGAAAATTCTTACACCCCATAGAGACCCCTAAATAATGCACACAGAACTGTATATTGTTGCTTTCTCTGCTGTTTTTAGAGGTGTGCTATCTTTGGAAGCACTCACTTTCAAATATAGTACATCCTATTAAATATGTGTGGATGAAAGGGAGCGCGTTTTTTTCTTTTTGGCTGCCTGTGTGTTTCTCAGTGTGTGTTTGCACGTGTTTTGGTTTGCATCCTTGCCATTTGAGGATCCATGTGTCATTTACAGCACAGTTCTGCCTTTGATCCGAGTCCGTGTCCTTCAAGCTTAACATGACTTTGTGTTACATCTACATGTGTATGATTGAAAGAGGGAGACTGAGACAGATGAATAAATGCTGGGGGTAGAATTGGGAGAGGATGGAGAAGAGAAGGGGGTGAAAAAAAGGGAGAGAGCGAGTGTTTTATTTTTAGCTCCACAGCCCCACATCCCTGTGTGTTTAATCAAGTGTAGTTCTGTGTGTGTGTGTGTGTGTGTGTGTGTGTGTGTGTGTGTGTGTATGTGTGTGTATGTGCACTTGTATATGCATGTGTGCCTATGTTTGGATTAGTGTCTCTATCGTCTCGCTCAGGGGAAGGTAATATGCTTGTCCAAACTGGCTTCTTCTGTCACATTCGGATAGATGCTTCTAAACTGGGGAGGGGAGGAACGGAGAGTGAGGGAAAAAGAGCAATAGACAGACAGACGGACAGAGAGAGAGAGAGACATAGTAGAGGGAGAGAGAGAGAGAAAGAGAGGGTAGAGGGGTGGGAGGCAGGGAGGGAAGACACTGTAGGAGAGAGGATGGAATGAATAAGCAATCTTCCTTTTCTCCTCTTGGCGCTTGCATCCCGCTCTGATCGCATGCATGCTTCCTCTCCCTCGCTTATCTCTGTGTTGTTCCGATTCCTGTCTTTGTTCTTGTTTACATATCCCCCCCTTTGTCTCAGTGTCCCCTCCCCCTCGTCCCTCCCAAGCCTCGTACAATCCTCTGTCCTCTCCTATGGTACCTCCGCTCCTCTCGCTGCCTTTCCCCAAATGTCCTCTTATATTAGCCAATGACCCCGTGAACCCTCTCCCCTCCTCTAATCACTCCTATCCCCATGCATGCCCGGGAACAAACACACATGCATACACGTGCAGGGACACACAGCCACACTAACACACTTAGAGGGGACACATAAAGCAAGGAGGACTTGACTTTTGCAATGGGCAACTCTGTAAAGTCGCTCAAAGTTTTCAACAAGAAGGTAAGGTCTGCTTTGAGGCTTTTTTCGTCATCCCTGAATCCCCCCCCGTGTGCTGGTGCATGTTCGTCTCATGATGTGTCCCCAAACCCTGACTGACTTGACCTGCACTGACTGGGACCTTTGTGTTATCTAAGAGACTATTTGTGTTTTGTGTTGCTGGAGTTGTGCCAAATGGGAGAATATTAATGGGATGTTTCCGTCAGATCTAAGTGCTGGTGTTTTAGCTAAGTTCAAAGGTCATTCTGGCCATACCTTATAGAGCTTCAAGTTTGCATCTTATTAAATCTTGACTTTGGTGAAAAGAGTCTGTGTTCATTGTTGCCCAACTAAGAAACCCATAGAAGAGAAGTCAAAGGTTGCTTGTTTGTGTCCTTGGGTCTTGTCACCAAGCTGCAGATTTACTGTAGGATGCCACCCTGTTGTAGATGCCACCTTGTTGTACCTGCACCTGTGGGAGGTGACCAGTTAGTGGAGAGGTTGTGAACAGGTGTGCTCTTATCAACTTAACTGACGGTGAGCACAGTATTTTAGACAAGAATGCCGAACTTAGATGCGTCTAAGAGGGATCCATTTTAAGTGAAGCCCTCTTATGAAACATCGAATGCGTCTGTAGTCCTTCACTGGGCACTTGAGTAGACTTTTATCGGGCTGACATCCCCTCCAACATATTCTCTTTTCATTCCAGCAGCTGCACATCCTTGAGGAAGCTCAGTATGGGCTGTAAGTAGATGGCAACTGTTGATGCCATCTGTGCAGAGTACGGGTCAGAGTACTGGAGAATCCTTCTGCTTCTCTTTGACAAGGCTTCAAGATTATTATAATAATTTACTTGTAGTTATATAACTCCAAGAGCATGGCTTTTATAGGACTTCTTTGGCATGATGTACCCACAGACAGGCTTACTCCATGCATCACTTGGTCAGATTACCCAGTGGGCATCCGTTCCTGTGGAGGGGACTGCTGGAATGCACAAACTGGCACGATAACAGATGGATAGTGAAGGTCATCTGTAGAGCACATACTGTGTAAATCTGTATGTGTTTGCTCGCATATTAATTCTTCATTATGTATGCATTTAGTTATTCTATGTTTACAATAGAGAGTGTCTGAAGATGAGTCCTTGCTTGCGTCTGAGAGATATGAAGCAGCAGCAGAGATGGTCTCTCGGTAATAGGCTGTGACAGTCAGGCCACTTCGCTCGCTTCAGCTGGATTTTCCCTCTCTGAGTTGGAAGATAAACTGCAGTAATTGAAGACTTGAAGACATTATCATGTTCTATTAGCAGGAGGATATGTTCGGGCTTTGAACTGTGCTCATATTTACTTGGGAAGAAGTGCATTTCTTACAGTCTCTCTGCATTTAGCCTAAGTTAATACTGCTGCACTCCAAGTCAAATATTACTAAGAGTACAGGTAATGGTTGAAGCTTTTCTGGCTTGTTTACAGGAAGCTTTTAATGGCCACTAGCAGACAGTGACTGACCATTTTAATTAACCTGTAGATCTCAGTATAATTGGGATTTCTGCTGTGAAAGCAACTTTTGCCCCCTGGTTGATTGGTTAAATGGTAATTCTAAATAAATGGCTGGCTGGACTACCTTTGGATGACGCAATAATGTTAATACCTGCATAAAAATCATGACATTCAGCAAGAATGGAAGGACTTACCTTGGCATGAGTAAAGATACTATAAATTTCACAGTTTCATCAAGTCTTTTAACAGCCTCATTATGCTATGCAATGTCCTTGCACAGATTCTACTATGAGTACTAACACATTCAGATGGTTTGATTAGCCAGAAATTTAATTTTTGCTGCAGATGAACCAAATAGATGCTGTTTCTCCTCCCAACAAAGAGCCACTGGAGAAGTCTTTCAGTCTTTCTGTAACCTTGGCCATGTATTTTTGATGACTGGCATGGAGGTTTTGATGTTTAAAGATTCAAACTAAAAGATAGTCAGACCATTTAAAGTGCTTAATACATCCATAAAAATCCAATCCAGGTAATCACAACTCATAGTATTCATACTGAGGTTGTTTTTAAATGTGCTTTAGAAATAAACTTTGATTTGACTATTCAGATTGTGTGCAAAAACATATTAAGTACGTCAAGTTGAACTAGGGAGAATCCATCCAAAGTCTTTTTTAGAAGTGAAAAATTTTAACTCTTTACTCTCATATTCATGTACCTTTGAAAGCAGACAGACTAATCTGGTTATCCCTGTCACTGGGCAGATCCATCTTGCAAAACTTCAAGATAAACTTTTTTTCCCGGTCAGTGAATTACCACACAAACCAGTGTCCTTTGAGAGAAGACAGGCCTGCTGAAAGGGAGAAGCTAACACAGGCCTTTAGGTAGCCGCCTGCTTATAGATTAGCGCAGATGCTGCTATAGCATCAGTTTTCACCAGAGATGGGCATCAGTTCTTTATCAAAAGAAGAGCAACAATATAGATCAAAAAGATATCTCCTCTACTGGATTTAGCAAGATTTTGATTTACCTACTTGTGTTATGAAAGGTTACTCCACTGCTTCAGATCCTCCCTACTGCACCATCTTATTAGCCTATCATAATTGTTGCAAACAGAATGCAAACAGAACAATCATCGTCTTTGGTTTTTTTTTTGTTTTTTTTAGCCTTTTCTGCATTGTCTATATCAGCCATTCTCAACCTTGGGGTCCCGACCCCAACTGGGGTCGCGAGATGATTTCTGGGGGTCGCCAAATCATTTAGGAAAAATATAAATGCGCAAAATTAATGTGGCGTCCGACTGGACGTTAAAGGACAGCAAGTGATTGGTCTCAAATAGGCATTTTATTACTCAAAATCAATTACTGATTTGTATATCCGACATACGTTTTATCGATCGGGTGTTGTTTCAGCACCGCGGACAGCGAATTTTCATTGCGTTCCGGGGGGAGGGGGGTCGCGGACAGTACTGAACGTTATATTGGGGGTTGCAACTTTGAAAGGTTGAGAACCACTGGTCTATATGATAATTACAAGTGAAATGTACCTCATTTACATGTGAAACAGTCCTGGCATGGCAGGTTTTTGTTCAAGAACATCTAGAGTAGTCCTTGGAGATGATAGGGTTTCTCATCCTTTTGCTTGATTATCTTTGGCCAATGGACCCAATCACTATAAAAAAGATGACAAAACCAAAAAAGTGGGATCAGAATTAACAATAATTTTAGATCGGCAATTTGGGCACTGTACACATAGGACTGGGATAACCTAGGGACTGGGATAACCTGGGGACCTCTACTATCTTGAGAACAACCCTTAACAGTAGTATTTGGTTTGACTCACTAAAATGCTTGAACAGATTTAACTAAATCTTCTGGATGAAAACATGAAGACAGTGCAAGACTTGGGGCTGGGTGTAGCTGAGTACCTCTCAGTTTGATACAATATGCAATACATGACCTGTGATATCAGGGATATCACAGTTCAGTGATGCTGAGATAATAAATACGTGACAAGAATATTAGAGGATATCCAATAAATAAAGAAATAAGACTCTAATAGGGCTGCCACATGAAAATGTAGGTCTATAGCAAGATTGCATCATTATTACAGAATTTTATGAAGACTGAGATGAGGCAATTTTCATTTTCTGTTTTTTACAATAAAAAACAAAGTCATAAGTCAGTAATGATTAATTGGTGTTCAATCACATGGTATACAAGACATACAATGCACAATATTGGATTCTTGTTGATATCCCTTATATTGATATTTCTAAACGCAATGTCAGTGTTACCAATACCAATATTTTTTTGTCAAGACCACAAAGTCTAATTTTTACCAAAACTGATCTGTTTCTTCCCTGGTGAAAGACTATTTACATTCTAAACAGATGTAGAGCAAAAAAACATCCATTAATTGTTGAATAAATTTTACTATTGGTATATGAAAATTGCTGTTCAGCGATGATGAGGTTAACCACGTACATTTATACATCCTGGTAATTTTACAGCCAATATATGGAGCTTTAATGGTTAATTTGTATGGCCAAAATATTGACTGTAACTATCTGCAAAATAAAATACCATCTGCAGATACTAATATTAAACATTTTAGATGCACTGTTTCTATTATGTTACAATAAAATTAATGCTAAAAATATTGACCTACATAATCAGCTCTTGTAGAAAAGTAAACAAAGCAACATTTCTTTTCAAATGTAATACTTGAAGCAATCATATTTATAAATAATAATCAGACTGTCCATATGAAGACAATGATATTTAACACAATATTGATATTTTGCTCCACTTCTCACATTTACATAAATTGAAGTGTTGTATTTTTCATTTCAGATTCTATGCAAATAGGCAGTTGGTGCACCTCTACTTTGTCCTAATGTTCGTATAAGATCAGCCAAATGTATTTTGTGCAGTTATTTACATAAGACCGTGGATGGTGAAGAAAATTGGAAAGAGGATGAGGAATGAAATGCGGAAAGGGGATAAAGGTGTAACTTGCATCCAAGTTTCCTAAGTGGACTGTAGCTGCCATACATGGGACACAATCTACCAGCCAGGTGATCTGCGCGTCGTGCTTCAGGCAATAGATTTTATTTGTTGATTGATAAAGACGATTCAGATGAATGCTATCAGAATTATTGTCAACAATGTTTTGCACAGCCTCTAGAAAAAAAGAGTGTTCTGTGATGTTAACATTGTATCTGAGCTCCACCAGTAGCATCACCTCTAATCTGTCTCCTGTTGTGCCCCACAGGACACATTCATAGATGGCATCAGTTGCTCTTGTCATGATAAATTACAGCCTCTGACTGGGGGTGCTTTCCTCCACCATGACTGACCTGACTCCACACCTCTCTCTGACTGACCGACATATGTTGTCACTACCAATCCTAACACCCCCTGTCCCCTTCCATCACACCCTCGTTGCTGACTCCATGCTGCCACGCTGTTAGTCACAGTCTCTACCCCTGTCTTTGCCCCTGCTCCAATGTTTGGCCCCCCACCTGGGATGCTTCCTCAGGACCGGAAGAAGAACTACAAAGCAGTGCAGTCGTGTGAGGAGGGGGGCTCTGGGGGGGCCTATCTTGAGCCATTAGTAGCCCTGGCCCAGAACGGAGCCAACATGCACAACGTGCTGGGGCCTGCGTGCATCTTTCTACGCAAGGGCTTCGCTGAGAGCCGGCAGGCTGTACGTAAGTCCAGACAACTTCATGTGCATGCAAAAAAAGAGATTAGCATGTAATACAGCACATGAATGATAACAGGAACATGCCATGAATGCGTGTAGGGAAAGCTCTCACTTTAACCCTAGCACATGCAGCATGTAAAAAAGCCTTGTGGAACTGAGAGGATAGGCATTTTCACTTCATTAACCCTATTTTATTTATTCTTTTTTTAATAGTAAACTGGAATGTGTCTGTGTGAGTAGGTGTGCGGGTGAATGTATATAGGTCTGCATGAAGGTGCACCAGTGAAAAACTGAGTGATCATTTAAAGTAGGGCTGCATGATTAATTGTCAAAAAATACAATTTTGATTCATGTTTTTGTGATCTTAAGGTTATGCCTATTCATTTGATTGTGTTTTCTTATGCATTGATAACAAGCCCCAGATGCTCTATCAGTCACACTCAAACAGGTTAAAGCAAAAAACTCAGGGAATTCTTGTATCAGACCACAAGGCTGTGCCAGACAGGCAGGAAGAGAGCAGACAGTTTAGAGGGTGAATTGAGTGTCACTGTTCTTATAGGACAGAATTAAATGAAGTAACAGAGGAAAAGTACAATTGTAATTAGAGGAGGGATATTAAACTGCACTCCAAAAAGGGTACAATTCAGTCTGTGGAAGATCTGGAGTATAAACCATTAAGGATAGAAGGGGTCATAAGTTGCTACTTACCTTGCAGTGCAGATGGATCAGCCTGATTCAATGTTTGTTAACAGGCACATCCATCTTGCCATGCTCCAATCTTCAAATGATTGTGAGCAGCCTAAAGTGGGACAGCCCAATCAGCATCCTGTGGAGCAGGATGAGGTAGAAACCATGAGGAAGACAACAACTCTTTATTAAATATAAAACAAATTACAACATTACAGACTTCGGAGTAAGATGTTTTCACTCCACTTCTAACATTTTTGGAAACTGTTTGACAAAGTGCTCCATGTCTTTTACAATGCAGCAGTACTGCAAACCTACTACATTATCTGATTGGCCCATAATAAATGTGATTGACGAATAGACCATCCAATAACTTATGCCTTTGTAAGGATTTGTCCATTCCCAGACATTTTCTAGTTAATGCAAGTTAATTTTATACAGCTCTGTAACCACCTGAAATGTCAACACAAAATCTATGCCAACACCTGCACTTGACACCCTCTCTACTCTCCATCTAAGCTGGGGACCTGGCAGCAGCCTGCTGTGTGCTTGCTCCCTCTGTCACACAGGAAATGTGAAATCAGCGAAAGGCAGATTTAAAAAGATCAACAACTACAGTTCAACTGCATGCTTTATGAAAAAAATGACTGTTGTCAATGAAATTAATAATTTTTCTTAATGATGTTTCCCTTTTCTTTCTATTTATTGAATCTGTTATAGCTTATGTTAAATGAGCTTTAGCTCAAATTTTGTCTGCTAAAAGCCCTGGAACAGAAGTACCTTTGAGTGTATGCTATCTTATTCAGAGGAAAAAAACCCGGAGCCTCAGTTTTTTGGGAAAAAAATTCATTCATTAATAAACTGTTATTCAAACACTTGAGACAGCCATGGGGTTCAACTTGATAAGGTTGTTCCATTAAGAGGAAAATCTCAAATAAGGACACAGCAAGACAATATCTTTCTGAAATACTGTAGCTGCTTCTAAGTTGAACCGCTTAAGACTTTAGGCTTGCAGTCGAGGGAACCATGGTGATGCTGACACATCCCTGCACCACTCTGTAAAGCAATGGTTGTAATGATGGCTGAAAAATGGTTACACAGTCACTTGCTTTTAAGCTAAAGGTAAAGGGTAAGGGAGTTTTTTGAACAGGCACTTGTTGAAAATCAAATGGATTGGCAAACATTAGCATTAGCAACAGCAGCATGAACAGTGTGTCCTTTTGTTTTTCTTATCTCTGTTCACATATATCATAAGACTAACTTGGGTATTGGTTCAAGGTGTTGTTCTTTTATTCAAAGAACTGATAACTGTGCATACAGAGTCTGTGTGTCCATTGCTCAACAGATTGCTCAGGCCGAGGCATTATTGTTGCTGTTACAGACATGGCAGTGTTATGGTTCAAAATGTGATCATGTTAACTGCATTTCATCTAAATTCCTTTGTGTTTAGTATTTTCTATTACAGTATTTAATATGTATAAACAACATGACATTTGGTAGGACACTCACCGTCTCTAACAAAAACTACACTGCATCAATCATGGAGATTGAAATCACCAGTTAAAACAGTCACTCTTACACTGAAACATCAATATTACATTTGTGGCAAATGTTCTGATATAAATTGGAATGAGCAAATTCTGTTAAAGCTGAGGCCATGTTCACCTACCATCTGCAGAGAAGGACTCACAGGAAACCCTGGACTAAATTTAGCCTAGCTTCAGTTTTCGTTAAATAGTTGATCCCAAAGGCTGCAAGTTCAGATCTTCACTAGTAATGAGGATACCAAACTTCTTAAAATTGATGCAATATTGGTTGATTTTTGTTGCAATTTTTTAATACCAATAATGATACAATGAATACAGACTATCTTCTTAGATGCTTACAACCTTGAGTTTAAAGTAAAGTAAAAAGAAAATACACTTTACATAGGACATAGGGCAAGTTGCCATGCTTACATTTCAAATTTACAACTATTTCAGTCACTATAAATACAGTTGCAAGCCACAAGTTGTTGTTTTTTTTTTTTAACATACTCTATGTTCTCTCCCTTAGTATGCTGTCTATACTCTGCTGTGTGTGGATCAGTGTCGGAGGGCTGCAATGTGTGCTGAAAAGACAAAGAGTTATAGATTTTAAATTAAAAACTCAGTCACAGATCTAAAAAACAAAAGTTTTAATGTTCCTGTGAGGGTTTTAGTTGATAAAAATAACATACACTGTGTTATTCTGGTGTAGGTTATTTTAAAATATATCAATATATGCTGAAAATTAAAATGTCCTTTTCTCCTGGTGTTGTTCACCCTTAATTCACCTGCACTTCAGATACACCCGCCTGACAAACATCAATGAAAAGGTGTACATGTTATCTGCTGTATGCCATTCGATCACAGTGCCTAATGTGCTATGTTTCCTTCAGAGTGTCACAGAGTGCCAGGAGTCTGCAGGTTTCCTTCCGTGGGATATCTCACTGATAAGCCTTTCCTCTCCAACTGCAAAAGAACCTGCAGGCTTCTGGCACTCTGCTGCAGTGCATACCTTTAGTTGCTGAATTTTTATGGCATCACATTACAAGAGAAATGCTGCGCATGGGCATGAAATAAAAATATCAGCAGTGTCTTCTTTAACCTTCACTCTGATCCCCTGCAGGACCGAGAGCTGCGGCCAGAAGAGCTGGATGGTATGTATGTCCCTTTTAGGGTCAATAAAGACCTTAAAAATTGTATTCAATTTTACATTGTGCTTGACTATTTTTACAACTCTCTTGCACTCAGAGCTGCGAGAGGCATTCAAAGAGTTTGACAAAGACAAAGATGGGTTTATTGGCTGTAAGGACCTTGGCAACTGCATGAGAACTATGGGCTACATGCCAACAGAGATGGAGCTGATTGAGCTGAGCCAGCAGATCAACATGAACTGTAAGTGTCTCTGTGTGTTTACTGGAGCATCTACATTTAAAAACAGTTCTTACACCAGAAAGTTTGAGTTATCAACTTTTCACAGCCAACACTGCTTAAAGGCTTAAGCATCAATGTCTCACATAAAAGTGAAGTCATTCTGTCCTTAAGATTAACACAGCTTCCTTTCTTCAATCTCTTTAACAGTGGGAGGACACGTCGACTTTGACGACTTTGTAGAACTCATGGGGCCCAAACTTCTGGCTGAGACTGCAGATATGATCGGTGTAAAAGAGCTGAGGGACGCATTCAAGGAAGTAAGCACATGGATAGATGGATGGGTGGATGCATAGATGAATTCTTAATCATCAGTGAATGGATGGATAGACAAATTATTTAGTAATGAATAGTTACATAATTATATGGATAGATAATTATGTAACTTGGACAGAATAACACATAGGTGGCTAATGGCAGGGTAAATAGTATATGGTTAGATAATGAATAAATAAAATAACTGAAGGCCAAATGAATAAGTGCATTTAAAATGAATGAAAAGTGAATGGACTGATGATTGCATGGTTTGATAGATACATGGATAAATAGAGCATGAATGGATAAATAGACGGATGGATATGTGTGTGATGAAGATATGTTAAAAAGTGAGACTTTTATACATATTAATATATTAATTGTTATTGGCTTCAACTTCATGATAAACCTGAGTAAACCTAACATTATGGTTACAGTTATGGGTTCATTATAGGGCTGGGTATCAATTCAGATTTTCCGGATCAATTCGATTCGATATTACAAGGTCTCAAATCAATTTGATTTACAATTCAATTCGATATTTATTTAGTCTGGGATATCTTAGTTAAAATAGTGCTGTAAATTTAAAAAGTGACCTTTTGACCTGGTACATCATTAGAAATTGTTTTAACAAGAAAAACTAATGAACTTTCATGATATGCATTAATGCATATTCTGCATATTACTTGTTTTCTGTCCAACTCGTATTTTCCTTTGTACTGGTTAAATCTAAAATACTGTACATCCAAACATCAGCTTTTAAACTTGGCAGTGGTGCCCATATAGTGCTTGCACCATGTTTGTTTGCAGTAACATCTCATGAGATCTTGTTCAGCAGAAAGCAATGCGAAACGCTGATCACACGAGACTAGCAGGGTTGAAACCACAGGCTGCTTCTCTGCATGTCCAAAGAAGAAAAAACTACTCAAGTTAAAAGATCGATCTTTGGATTTTATGGATCGGTTACGAACTAGTTGAAGGAAAATCGATTTTAATCGATTAAATTGATTTTTTTTAACCCAGCCCTAGTTCATTATATTTATTGTGTTTTGTTCTCAGTTTGACACCAATGGTGACGGCCAGATCAGCACAGCCGAACTCAGAGAAGCCATGAAAAAACTTCTAGGACAGCAGGTACAGAGCTTGTGGGAGAGTCTGCCCTCCTTTATGGAACTCCCGATCAATCATTGTGTCTTATCAATGAGCCACACACATTTTCACACCTTCACCACAATTTGACTGTTTCAGGTTGGACACAGAGACCTAGAGGACATCCTCCGAGACATCGACCTTAACGGGGATGGACATGTAGACTTTGAAGGTAAATAATCCAATGCATTTGCTGAAATTCATGCAGCATATTTTGCTGTGTTTGGAGAAACGCAGGCGTCCTCCTGTGTGCACTGCTGTATCTGTCTTTTAAACATACATGCACACATATCAAAGCAAAAGCAAAAATCCTAACGTGTGTGGCTGTTATCCCAATACCCTGCTGATAGCGAGGTGAAGGGATGAAGGCAGTAGGTCTGTCTGTCAGATTATCTCCATACCAAGGGATTATGTCACCTCATAGATTACCCAAAAGGAGAGAAGATGCAAACAGGCTGTCAGGGATGAAAATATTAGAAACTGCTGCCGCTGCTAACAACATGATTTCTCAGCTCCTCTGCATGCAGTATGCTATCCACAAGCACAAATGTCCCTGCAAAAACGGATTGATTAAAAATAAGTGTGATAACAACTGTAGGTCAAATTAAACATTATTTTTGAGGTCAGCTTAACAGTACATCGTCCTTTTACAGCTGGAGAAACAAACATGAAGTGACTAGTGGTTGACTCAAAGGCTGGTCAATCCACTCTAAACAAAGTCTCTTCCTCAGAGTTGAAAATGATGTGAATCACTTCACTCACTGATTTGGATGAATTCTCTCCTGTCTCTGCCATGCTAAACATATCAACAAACTCTGCTGAACTGAATGAAAGAAGTCAAAGAAAATTAATGAAAGCTGTCTAGCATCTGGTCAATATCCCTTTTTTTGTTCTTCTCTGCATTAACAAAAGCAACACAAAGGACAATAGAAACGAGGCATTAAAAATAAATGCTGCACTTTGTCGCACCATGTTGTGCAATTGCATTTTGACACACTATATGATTCAATAAATTAAGAAATCTGTAAGAAGGTTTTTAGTTTGAAAGAAGACAAAAAAAAATCTGCTTAAAAGGTGTGTTTAAATTAATGTCTTTCATGGTTTCAGTCCAAATTGGTTTAAAGAAGCAGACTCGGGGAAATGGTATTAAGGGGCTGGAGCCTATCCCAGCTGTCATTGGGCGAGAGGCGGGGTACACCCTGAACCGGTCGCCAGTCGATTGCAGGTCCACATAGAGAGAGAGACAACTATTCACACTCACACCCAGACCTAAGGGCAATTTAGAGTCACCAATTAACCTAATGAGCATGTTTGTGGTCTGTGGGAGGAAGCAGGAGTACCCAGAGGGAACCCACACATGCACGGGAAGAACACTTCACACAGAAAGGCCCTGTCTGATCTGGGGATCAAATCGGATACCTTCTTGCTGTGAGGCACTAGCATTACCTGTTGTGCCACCATGCCACCCCTAGATCAATTTCAACTTCACTTAATTGTGTGACTTCACAAGTCTTGTGCTCTGGGCTCAGAGTTGTGGCCTTAATAGTCCAGGCACTCAAGAAATCATCTGTTCATGTGATGGAGGACTGGATGGTGCATGTGGGGGGCGTGGCCTAAATACCCATGCAGAGAACAGTGTGCTATGTGCATGTGATTGAGGAATAGCATAGAACTTCTTCAGTATACTTGCATGAAATCTGGTTGTTTTTTGACAAAATAATACAAATATATTTATATAATTTTGAAAAATCAATTCAATTTTGTAAAGTCCCTTTTAATCCCCTTAGAAGATTCCATATTTGTATTTTCCTGGAATTTTGGAACCCTGGTCTGCAGGCCACTCTCCATCAACATCCAATTATCAATTACAAAAGTAGAGATTTGCCTACTGAAGAAGGCACTTCTGCTAACAGATTCTCATCTTTTACTTTGATTCACAGAATTTGTAAGGATGATGTCTCGATGAACTCTCTGACAAAGATACGAAAGAGGGAAAACAACACATGGACTCTCAAAGTGGTTACTGTGGGAGGAAGAGAAGACAAACAAGTACAGAGTACTGACGGATCTTGAACTTCTGAACTGTCAATGAACAAGAAAATAAAAACATATCAACCCTCTGCATGCAGTATGCTATCCACAAGCACAAATGTCCCTGCAAAACGGATTGATTAAAAAATGCAGCTGCTGTTTCTTGGAGCATAAACAATACAACATCAGCTGCATTTCTGACTCTTACAGAGTATATTTTAAGCAGAGCACAGTTCCTTAAGTAATAACAACATTCAGAAGCTCATGTGGCTCTGTGGGTAAGAGGTGTTTGAGTAACCTTGCTCAACAACAACAAAAAATCAATAAATGTAGCAAATAATTGTCATATTTGTATCAACATAATGCCAGCAAACAGCCAAATCAATACAGCATATGTTTCTAATGCAGGACATCTTAAGCACAAATAAAATATGGCAATAAGAAAATATTTTATGTGATTATGTCAAACCTGTGTGTTTGTGTTCCAGTGCAATCAGATGTTTCTCTACCTTTACTGTAAATTAATGATGTCCTTTAAGACTGCTGTCTAACCCTGGTTGAAAAAGCCAATAACTGTTTCCTGATTTCTGTATAATGTAGCACTGATGCAATTCTTAATATCATTATGCCTACCTTACTGTGATTACATGTCATTTTCAGTGTGTAAAAGACTCCTTCATCTGCAAAAAATCTTGAAGGATTTCTGTCTGTGTGTACAGTTGGTTGCTAATCTAAACTACTGTGAAAGGCCTTTTTTGATTACATGTGTTTTACTGAATCTTTATATTTTTTTGCATGATTACTCAGAGTCTGATTAATCATCTTTGCCTAATTGGTAAATGATCCATTTAAGAGCTAAAGCTGCACATGAAAGAGAGATGCTTTTTATGCTTTAATATACCAGAGAGCTTTGATTAATATGTTTATTTGTTACCAGATGGAGAGTTTATATAACATTCTGAACAGTCCAGATTCAATTTTAACTCTGGTGCAACAAGTCAACATTAACTTTATTACCTCAAAATGAAATTAACAAGTCAACCTCATCGATAACCCCTAATTATAAGAAAAACAACACTTTCATCATGTGTTTGTCAAGTAGCAGTATATCATCTGATTTATGCAAAAAAGCCAAAGAAAGTTTACAATGTTATTTAAGTCTTATTATTTTGTTACAGGTGTATGCAGTAGTACGCAAAATATGATCCATACTTAAACTGCAGGTGTTTCTCCTGAGCAGCAAATGTATAGCTTGTTTGTTCACTCATGGATGAGGGGGTTCATGCATGCTCTTAAGTTAAGATGTTCCTCTTCCTTTGTGATTTTATGTGTCTTAAACTTTATGAAACTATGCATGCTTAAAACAACTGGACTTTGTAGCAGAATATATAAAATAAAGATTTTTATTTGAACTTGGTCACAGCATAATGTCTGAGAATGATGCATGAGATGAGCTATGTGTGTGTTTGTCTAAGTGTGTATGTGTGTGTGCGTGTAGTCAGGCTGGGAGGTTAGGACAACTACATACAAATCATAATATACAACAAGATAATATTTTATTCCGTAACAGAATTCATAATAGCTGCCACAAAATTTGAGACTGGAGCCTGGGTGCCAAACCTATAACATGTATTTGCAGCTACAATAAAACAACTAAACGTGAGCTGACTGACTGAAATCCAGTTGTGATGCTTCCTCGCTACGAAATAGTCCACATTCAACAGTAAGCTGTATTATAAGAACATGAAAGTGTTATATGATGCAGTGAGCAGCTGCATCCAAGCCTCACACCACAAAGTGCAACTTATATGAAATAATTATCAGATTTAGTTTTAACCTAGCATGAGAGAACTCCGTTATTATACAATTTAGGCTTTTCAATAGTGTTATTGTTATGTTGTCCAAACTATAGAGATGGAAAATATGGCTTGAACATAAAATCTCAGACGTTATCACAAAAAAATGCATTTCCAATTTAACTTTTTTTTAACCTATCAGAAAATTTAAAAAAAGGAATGGAACTGAAATTCTTCTGAAAGCTTCTTCCTTAAATTACTTCAATGACTATGTCACAAAAGTAATCTGAAATTCACTCAGTGAATTAAAATGCAGTGATTTTGTCAGGTTAACTTTGAGTCTGACTGGGGGATGACTACATTTACACTGAATGTTGTGTTAGAATAAGACATGATCACGTAACACTGATCATTATTCAGTTTCACTTAAAAAAAGTAAAAGCAAATTGAACATTTTCCTTGATGTTTTTCCCAGGCCTACAAAAAAAACGTGTTAATATCAGTCAGAAATTACCCATAATTTAGATGTGTCCTAAAAACACTGCAGCATAACTCCCCACCAAGACATTTTATTTAAAATGACAATCATTTGTAGACATGATTTGTGACACCCAACTGTTCAAATCAGTGTGATACAACTTTTGCTGTATTTTTTCAGTGTGACATGGTATGTTTTATCAGTCACAAATGATACTGATACCAGTCTTGTCCTACAGTACCAACGCTCAATCTAGACTATCAGATCTTAAAGTGGGCTCAAAGTAGTTCTTATTACAAAGAAAAATAGTCACTGAGATACTCCAACATAAAAGACTTCAGTGACCTTTTGGGGGATTATAACAATACAAATACAAATGACATCCTATAAAAACACTGATTTACAAAGCTAAAACATGTATGTGACACACCTTTAGGAAACTTTTAAGGGCCACAAGCCCCTAGTACTCCTTATTAAGCATCTACTGACACCTACTTAAATGCAATTTATCACAAAAACTACATCTCTTGCCCAGCATTAGTGTGTATAGGGGGCTGAACTATTTTAAGAAAGGTCTTTCCAGAGTTACATGCAGCATCATCAGACAGACATACCAGGAACTGAACAGCTTTGGTCATTGTAGCTTGTTTATAACAGAATACAGGATACAAATATACAAATGTATTACATTTTCATCTTGGTTTGTAAATCTGATCATATTTAAGTTTGACAAACAGGCTGGGCTATTGCAGGCTGACTCTCCACATCCCCTCTGTGTAATCAGATTAAGGGTCTGTCTGTCTGTCTGTCTGTCTGTCCAGCACTCAGCCCTCCTCATTGGCCACCTGTTGCCATGAAGTCCTGACACACCTCTGTCTGCAGGGTTAGCATGGTGTTAACAGCCTGGCAAAGCAAAGCGCAAAGTCAGAAATCCCAGTGTTTCTGCCTGGGAGCTCCAGATGGAGAATTACCTGACAGTCTGCTATCTAAATCCTCTTCAACCCCGACAGGAGCCCCTTTGAATCAAGAGGAAGGTAAGAATCATGACAGCTAGCTAACGGTGTTAGCCGGGGAGGCTGATGAACCGACTGACTAAAACTGAACAAAGTTAAGCTAACGTCACAGGTAAGCTCCAAACTTATTAAAATAAAGGTATTATTATTAACAGGACGGGGAAATATCTTACATTTGTGGGGTTTACTGTAGTGGGAATTGAATTAAACGGAAATAGAAATGTAATTCGTTTCCTGAACTGAGTAAGTAAGTCAGTAAAGTGTCCACCTCCATTATAGTGTTTTGTTTATTTGTTTCAGCGTCAGGCTTTTTCAGTTATTAAAAACATTATTTATGTAAAGCTTTGGAAGATTTAATTTCAGACTCTTGGTTTCAAAAACTCTTGTTTTTTTAAGATGAGATTCTGATCAAGCTTCAAACATTTATCAGATATTAATATTAGCTATAATGAATTAGAATGGGAGTAATAATCAGCACCATTTACTGGATTGTTTTTATGCTTTTTGGATGTTTTTAAAATGTGTTCTGTCAAATTTTTGTCATTTAAAATAGAGCTTTATTTATGATCTGGTCAGAAACTATATGGTTCTAGTTTTTCTATTTATGTTTGACATATATTTTTTTGTTTTATCCGTTTTTATGCTGATTTTTAAGGTAAATCTAGTTTTTTTTAAGTAAGTTGCTTAGTTTTATCATAGTTTAAACATCAGTTTCAGGTTTTAACCTAGTGTAATTGGTTCAGAAAAGGATTTTAAGCTACTTTAAAGACAGGAAACAGTTAAAAAAATATACAAAAAATAAAAATAAATGGACGAAAGTTTCAGCTAATGCAGTCAGTTATTGACAAATTAAACCAACTTGCATGGGGCAGATGATAAAAGGGAATGTTAACTTAATATGATTTCATCTTTATCTTTATTTATATTTATATTTATATTTATATAGTGAAGATGCAGGATAACACTATTTTAGTGCAAGACATGAAACTGATGTGCTGCATATGAAGTTTATTACTTTTGTCTGTTTTCACGTCTTGGTCCTAGTCTGGCTCTTGAATATGCATACAGGTATAAATAAAAACTCTTTTCTCCTTTATTTTATTGTGGTCAGTTTTGTAAACACAACTTGAGTAAGCTATTGATAATTTTCATCCAGTTTAATTAACAAAAGAATGTTCAACACTTTTTTCATTGTGATTTAATCAGTTTTGTAATGATAAATGTGTCTCTGATGGATTCAAATTAAGTTTTCCATTTTCTTGTAAATAAGTATTCTTTTCATTAAAGAAACTAAGTTTGTTATATTTTTACTTAAAGGTTGTATCATCTTTTGAGGCGAGGTCCCCCTGATCCCTCAGATGGTCCATAAACTTGAGAAAGTTTAATAAGACAAAAGGCCAAGTCAACTTAACCATTGTTTGTAATTTATTTTTATTTTTATCATGTCTTTTGGATTCATCAGTTTATCTGGGTTAACATTTTCTGCCAGTGTTTGGTATGAAATAGAAGGTAAACATAAAAACACACAATCCAAGCCACTAAGAATGGAATTAATTCTTTATTTTTTGTTTTTATTTAACCTAACCTAACCTTGAATGGTCAATCTGTTTTTTTTGGTTTGAAACTAGCTGTCCTTTTTTTTTTAAAAAAGATGAGCATCTAAAAAGTAAGAGATTGACTAATGACTGGATAAGATAATAAGTCTATTCAATTTGTAGGTGGTGTCCCTTATAAGAAGCTACTGCTGTTTTGGGGTCCTTTGTGCGGCAGAATCTGAAAACTCCAGCTATAGCATTATTGTTTCATAATATCCCTCACTAAAACAGAACTCTCACCTGCAATAAACTCTGATGTCCAATAAAACACTGCATGTTGGACTTCAAGATGTTATAACAAGCTGCGGTAAAGACAGTTTGAAGAAAGGCCTGACACAATTAAGTTTAAAGCCAGAGCAAAGTAAAATGCTATGAAGGTCAGAAAAAGAAAAAGTCACATTAAAGAGAAAAGAGGATCACACTGTGGGTACTTTTTGTGACTTATCTAGATATTTTGTTCTCTTCCTGTCAGACGCAGACCATGAGTCACCCGTGATGTCGAGTCTAGCTTTGGCTTCAGGCACCAAGGCTTCTAACAGACCAGAGGATTAGGTTTTTGGTCCTTCTGTGAGGTCTCATTACCCCCCCTGTGTTTCACCTGCAACCAGACAGCATGTCTTGGTTTGTGTTTCCTGGTGACAGCCTGCTGTGTCGGTGTCTCGGCATCTCCCTCACTCTGTGGCTTACTCTTCTGTTAGTTTTCACAATTGTGCCAGCTGTGTTTGGAGTCTCTCTTGGTGTCCGCAGACTCTACATCAGAACACTTCTCAAGATATTTGAGGTAAGCATAATGTCTTTTGAATGTCACTTAAAGGCTTAAAATCTAAATCAGTTCCAAGTCATATGACCTACCCTGGGACCTGGCCAGCAAGAAGAGCTAAGAGCGATAGCGGCTAGTAGTGCAGAGCTGCACTCCTCTTATGCTGCATTCACACCCCACCGACCCAGCTACCAAAATCGCGTAGCCCACTGATGTATCGTCGCGTGTCCATAAATACCTCATTTTGGTCACCGTTGCCGTTGTTCCAACTGTATCCTTTTCACTCTCTTATCAAACACAAAACACTGCAGCTGATGCCCTGCAGCAGCATTATCTGTGAGTTTCCCGCGGTCTGTCTAGGCGGAACTAATGTCCTCACTGACTTATGTTTCCCACATGGACATGGATTGTTACTCTGTAGTCCGTATGAATAGCTGTCTGTCACGGGTACCGTCACACATGTCATGCACACACCGCTGATTGGCTGTTGCTGCACAGCCACGCATGACATCGCCTGAAAAGATCAACTTTTTTTTACTTTGACATCGCGGGACAAGCTATGTGGTAGTGTGAAAAGCGGTGATAATCACAAAATATCACAAAGTGATAATGTGCTCTCATCAGAAGTTTACTGAAAAGCTTGGCAGGGATTGTGTTTGATGAGGTTCATGTCACATGTAAGTGTTAAATGATATATCTGTGTGGTATAATTTAATGTAAGACAGTAGTCCAAAGTAGTTTAAGCTAATGGCTAACAACAATGGGAACTGCAATGTCATACGTAGCAGTGTTGCTTGATATGAATTAGGATATTGAATGATTGGTCTGTGATGGGCCAAACGATTGTCCAATCACAAGCTGGTGTTGTTTTTGAAGGTTCTGCTTCTGACAACATTTTCGAACGGCTCTTTCCCAAATGGACAAGTGAAATATTTCCATGGTGGATATATGGAACTGTCCATCTGGCGTGTCGGGTTACCATCTGATGACAACCACAGAAAATTCGAGTCACCAGTTTATAATGTGAGTTTTGGGAATTTTTAACTCACAGCATCTGGGAAACTATGTCAGTCAGTAAAAGCAGCAGTCCCCCTGTTTACTGTCGCACTGCCACACTGCCATATTCTGCTCTTTAAGAACCAAGACCCCTGCAATCCCATAATGGTGATAGTTTAGCTCTCTGGCTGTCTAGGTACAGAGTACATCCCTATAGCGTACATTCAATCGACTTAGTGGATTTCATTTACCAAATGAACTCAAACTGATCAAGATACTTAGGTGTCAATCAAGAACATTACTCAGTTTGTGGGGTTCTGCAGTGGGAGGCTGTTCCATTAGTTTGTGCCTTCACTTCAAAGCTACTGATAATATTCATATGTTTTCTAATTTATATCAGGATAATATCCCCTGAAAGTACATTCTTTTCCTATTCTCTCAAGCTTTATTATGAACAATCTATTCCCTGCTGGATGGGATCAGTGGGTTGCCACAGCTCAGAGGGATTGTACGAGGCACAAGGATTGTTTCTGTCATTCCCTCCTCAGGGACACGAGGTTTTTGAAGCAGTCCTTGGAGAGGGCCAAAGCTTTTAGCCATGGGACTACTATCTCAGGTTGTTCAGACACAACAGGGACTGAAGGCTTCTCTAATTAAGATAACAAGTTGACAACTATAAGCATAATTGAAGGATTTTTGTGATGGTGTACAGAACAGAGAGGAAAGAAAAGCATTTCTCGTCACAGGATCAGCCACTGTGGACCTGATGTGTACGGGTCACAGATTTAATCCATACATCTGTATTCAAGGTAGTGGTCGCCACAAATGAACAAGGGTATTTTCATAGAATTTTAGCTTTTTGTTGTCTGAAGGGAATATGAAATTGCACTCATATTGGACAGTTGTTAAACATAGTTCTTGAACATCTAACAGCCTCTTGTCAGGCGTTTTCACCACCTCCAACTTTTACTTTATTAGAGCCAAAGGGAGCATATTTGGTTCACAGTTTGTATGTACTTACATTAATTATCTGTCCATGTGGCTGTTATTCAGCTCAGGTTTGTGGGTGCATCCTTGGGTTGGTTTTAAAAGGCTTAATCACAAATTGTAATAAATTTTGTTGACTAGTTCAAGAAAATTCCCTAAAATGGTCAAAACTGTGCCAACTATTCGACACAGATTCATGGTGTTACAGGGTAAATGATGAGAAGTTGTTGTACCAGATTTGGCTAATGTTAGCAGTTCCTACATGATGAGCCTCTGGTCCTCCTTACAGGCCTGCATTCCCATCTTAAATGTTGTTCCAGTAGCCTGTCTATCCATTCAGTGTATTTTGTAAAAATTCTGATTTGAGAACATTGTTGTATTATCAAAATGAAAGCAAATAAAGAAATCAGAATGTTGTTTAATGTGACTATCTTGTTTTCCTCTCTTGAATTAGTGGGCAACTTTACGTATGGAGATGGGAGCAAAGGAAAAGAACCAGGAACTCTATAAACCATACAGCAATGGTAAATCAACAGCCATTTTTCCTAGTCATTATTTAGCCTGTAAATCTCATTTTAAATTCCTCTACATTTGTATTGTTGCAGGAATCATAGCCAAAGAACCGCCGTCTTCTTTGCAGCAGGAGATCCAGGACCTTCGAGGTTCTACCGCCAGTCTGCGCTCCGAGCCAGAGTTCGAGATGGGGGACATCTTTTATTTCTGCAAACGGGGCGTTGAGAGCATCGTGGATGATGAGGTCACAAAACGCTTTTCAGCACAAGAACTGGAGAGTTGGAATTTACTGACAAGAAGCAACTACAACTTCCGTCATATCAGTGTGAGGCTGAGCGTGGTGTGGGGGCTGGGAGTGCTGGTCCGCTACGGTGTCCTGCTTCCCCTCAGGTTAGACACACATGTTGTTAGTTGATTTACTTTGAGGCAATGCAAGAAATACATCTTCACAGTTTTTTAGAATAATTTGTGATTTTTTCAAACAAGTATATATTGGCAGATATTTTAACTTCCATAACCAAACCCGTGTATGAGAAACTCCAGAGCAGCTGTCCTTGAGGGAGGGACAGAAAGGAAAAAAAACACAGCAAATATATACACAAAATAAAACTAAACAAAACTACCAAAAACATGACAACAAATAATCTCAGCAATGAATAGGAAAACAATGAAATAATCTGAAAAAAAGACTTGGACAAGTAAAAAAAAAAACACTATTATTACTGGTGTTGTACAAGAAAACACACAAAGATGGATCAAGAAAGAAAATACATTTTCAGAACATTTAAATGATTTGAAAAGCACAATTTATATAGCCCCAAGAATTAAAAAACTTACAAAGTAGAAAGACAAAGTGACACCAAAACACTATGACAAGTTAGAAAGGAAGTTAAACAGCACAGCAGCAGATTTATAAAACACTAAAACAACATCTTTAAAAAAAAACACAACAGATTAAAACACACAACAACAATACAAGTAAACTCAACATCACATTCAAGGACAACAAATAAGAAAATACCATAACACAACAAGAAAAAGAAAATTCAACACCAGTTTAATAAAACAAAAGAAATAAGAATGCATGACAAAATTAACCAGAGAATATTAAAGCATTTATGTTTTGTTGTGTAAATCAAATTTGCTATTGTCTTTTCCTTGTAATGGATACATTCAAGTTTATGTAGTTGTCTGTACCATTTAAACTTTTGAATTTTTTTATACACTTTAAAATTGACAATAACAGTGCTTGTTTGATGAGAAACAAGCACTGTTATTGCAAAATAATGGGAAACATAAAAATTGCTCTCAAGAAAATAACACAGCGAGACCCTCTATCACAGTAAAAGAGAGTCAGGTCAAATATACTGCTGTGTGTCCACACAGGAATTCTGTTAATCAAAGATAACTGACCTAATGAAACAGTCCACGATCTGCTTCCAAGTCCTGGCCCAAGAATTTGGAAGCACTGATCAAGAGGACTTGATTCATACATTTCACTGGAAATAAGTTTGGTTAAATTAACACAAAAGTAAAACTTTAATGGGTCTATGGGTTGGACTGCTGATGATCTTAAAAATGTTGGATTGAAAAGCCCATTGATCATTGATTGTTTATAACTTGGCCATTTTTGTTTTACTCATGTTTTTTTGCAGAGTTACTCTGGCTGTCACAGGAATCAGTCTGCTTCTAGTCCTGACAACTCTGGCGGCCTTTTTACCAAGCAGAGAGTAAGTTTTCCCCTCTTCTAAGCACAGTTCAAGCCTGAACGTTGAACAATGAACAAGTAACTGACAGCAGATTGACAGTCAATAGTCTTTGATTCCTTGCAGGAGTGGAGTAATTTTTAAGTAACTGTGCTTTGTGTCATCAGATTGAGGTTCTTCCTGAGTGAGAAAATTCACATGTTGTGTTACCGCATCTGTGTAAGAGCTCTCACAGCAATCATCACCTATCATAACAGGTAATGACAGGTAAAACACCATTTATGCATTTTAAGTGATATGAGCAATTAAATATCACCACAGATCTGTTATTTGAATGAAAAACTAATCAAAAATAAAGTTTTGTGAGTTGTTGACTTTGATTTCGTTTGTTAAAAATGCATTCCCCCAGAAGCCCTTTGCTCACTGCACTGTAAATGTAGCAGAATGATGCTATTGTAATAACGCTAATGTTGCTACCATTAAATATACAGTGTTATCTTGTTAGCTCTTTGCATTGTGAGAGATACTATAGTAGTTCTGCTTTGTATAAATGCTGCTATATTCTGTGATGGCCACACGCTACCTGCTTCATGATAGTTAATCAATCATTTTTTTTGTGGGCAGAAAATATATGGTAAAAAAAAAGTAGATTGTTTGTTCCACTGGAATGATACAAGCAATGAGAAATTGACGAGCATGTACAGTGCTTTTCTTGTCTCTCTGACCACTCACAGAACTTTTCCTTTCACTCAGTGATGTTTGAAATCTCATCAGTTTTAACTAACACGCTGCACTCGTTTTCATCTTCATTTACGTGCCACTGATACAAAAGTGGGAGCACTTAGAGCTTAATTGTCTTGCCCAATTACACATCGACATGTCACAGCCAGAACTTGGCTCAACCTCCTTGACTCTCCAGACTTAACCGCTAGTGCGGTTGAGATATACAAATCTCAACTCTAGGTTAATGAACTTGAATCCTTAAAGGGACAATTTTTGCCTTTTTACGTTTCAGACAAAACAAACCAAGAAATGGTGGCATCTGCGTGGCTAATCACACAACACCCATTGATGTCATCATACTGGCTAACGATGGCTGTTACTCCATGGTAAGTCAGTTTGTGTGTTTGTGTTTCTGAGAGCCTCTCTTTAAAGAATGGCACAAAATGTAAAGGTGAGCTTCAATTTTAGATCGGAGTTATAAGCAAAGATGGTTCCTGTCTCTCAGGTTGGACAGGTGCATGGAGGGTTGTTGGGTATGATCCAGAGAGCCATGGTCAAATCCTCTCCCCACATCTGGTTTGATAGATCAGAAGTCAAAGACAGACACCTAGTGGCCAAAAGGTAACACTGCATGTGCCTCATGCTTTTACATTTACATTTAAGGTGTGTTTTTGGTTTGCCAGTAAACCTTGATGATGCTAAACCAACATGTTAATTTGAGATTCAAAAAAATGTCCCAAAAGAAAGTAATGACAGTTTTTTTTTAAAAGGATACAGATCGACAAATAAATTTAAATTTTTCATTTGTTTATTTCTGCTTGATCTGTTTGGACTGCTAAGACTTTAAAACTGCTTACACACTGAACATGACTTTGTGACCTGGACGACCACTCTCCATGTAAATTCAATGTAAAGCTGCAACGGGGCGGAGTGATCAAGGGGACCACGTCTCTCGTTGCTCTGTCGCCAAAATTGAAAAAGTGACCTTCTCAGGCGATGTTGTCCTTAACTGCAGCATCTAATCAGCGTTGTGTGGGTGTGTGACATTACCTGTGACAGACAGTTTTTATTCTGGTTCAGAGAGTGACATTTCATGTCCATGTGGAAAACATTAGTCAGTGAGGACATTTGTTCTGCCTGCCTGGACAGGACCACAGAGAACTCACAGATGATGCTGCTACAGGGTCAGCAGCTGCAGTGTTTTGTGGTTGGTAGATGAGTGAAAAGGACACAATGCATCCAATTATACGATCTATGATATGATCACGGTGAAACTCGAGTGGACGTGACGTCACTGAGCGATGGCAACGGTGAACAAAATGAGGTATTTATGGACACGCGACACAACTTCAGCAGGTGACGTGATTATGGTTGCAAAGTTGTGTTCGGTGTAAACGCAGCTCAGATACATTTTTGTAGCTTAGGAAAAGGGTTTTTAGTGAAGACGGTATGAACCAGATCTGCTGAAAAATAAGATGTACAAGGACAATATTAGAAATGCTGAGGCTTTTGAGCTGAACAATTACTGGTGAATCAGATTTTCTGTTGTGACCAGACACTTTTGCAAACTATGGCTTAATCCTAAAGGTATAAGTGTTTTGTGTACATAATGGGACTTTCAGACCCAGGAAAGTGATTTTGTAGGCCAAAGTCTTAAAGGTGTAGTCAGCGATGTGGGAGAAAATGAGTGGAGAGGTTGCTGATAAACAAATTTAGACCTGCCTCTCCCTTCATATCTCACCCCTGGCTCCACCCCGAAAGCTGATGGACGTACATCGTCATGGAAACGGCCGTAGAAACTGTGTAGCTGACCAACGTAGCTAAAGCCCCAGTCACACATTCCCGTGTCTCATGGCGATTGTGCACGATTGTCATAATCCTGATAAAGCGTGCTTTGGTCGTGGTGCATGCGCTACTTGGTCTGGATCAGCGCTGTAAAGTCGTGGATGAACGGAGGGGAACGTAGAAGCTCCACGACAGTTTTGAACTGTTCAAAACTGTCGTGGAGAATCGCCGCTCTCGGTATAGCGGGATGGAAGCCTAATGCAGTCCTAATGCGAGTGGTATTAGCGGGGCATGTACGGAGCTCAGTCGAGCTGATCGTGGCCCAATCGTGGCTCAATCCTGAAAGCTTTATGAGGACGACTGACAAGGATGTATCCGCTTGAGCCCAGACTGTGTCCCGTTCAAAGGCAGCGCATAGCGGCAGGGGCTCAGTCGGGGCTTAACGTGGCCAGCGAACTGAGCTCGAGCGGGGCTGACGTCCTGCCAGTGGGATGGAATCCTCATCATATCGCTGTATTAACCTAACTGGAGCGGGACAAACGCCCCCTGAAGCGCTGTAGCTGCGCCACTGACGGTGTATTTACGGAGTGTCTCCAGGGGTGAGACAGTTATTTAATCCCGTATCATAGCGATCACACCAGCCTCCTCAATCGTGTACAGTCGTGCACAGTTGCTATGAGAAACGGGAATGTGTGACTTAGGCATAAGTTAACCCTGACTCGTCAGACAACTCGACTTCCATTATTGATAACATCACATCAACACACATTAGACAATAAGATGAATGTCCGACGGCTGTTACTTTTATGTGAAGCACCACAAAGCTAATGTTGCTAACCTATCCAGCAGAAAGACGGCGACATCCGCGTCCGTTTTCAGGTCTTTAAATTTGCTGAGTTCCCTCCACCATCGGAAAGAAACACCAATGTTCACCCGGGTCTTCGCTCTTTCATGGTCATAGCCCTTCTTTTTAACTTTTCACTCCTCTGACCTTTTTCTTTTGGGCTGTTTTTCAGCCATTGTTACTGCACATATTGTATCTCTCTCTAACGCTAACTGTGCACGCTACGCAACCTACTACTCCCCCTCCCCCCTCTGTCTGATCAGCACATGACTGTGATCGCCCCCTGGATGTGGGGGGGGCGTGTACCCTGTTTTGGTGACTCGGCCTGGGCCACAGTATTTACCTGCTGAAATTCAGAGCCAAGGCTGTGTATTGAAACCTGACTTTTTTTTCAACATGCTGTCAGTGGTGACATCTTTTGGATGGAGAGGAGAAATACGGTGATTTTGACAAATAGTGCATTAATTTAGAAGATTAGAAGATCGCTGACTACAACTTTAAATAAAACCAATGAAACCTTTAGCAGCTTTTAACCCAAAATGATACCCACAACAAAACATCTTCTGAAAACCTGGGTATGAATGGAAGAGAAAAACTTCCTAAAACCAGAAACCAGAAAAAATTGCACTCAATATTCTTTTGTTAATCTTTGTTGCAGAGAAAATACATTTCCAAACTTCAACTCTTTGGCTTTATCTTAACCTTGGCTTCATAAGACAAACATATAACAGAGATTTTCTGTTTTATAATTCTCTTTCTGCATATTATCAAGTTTTCAGTAATTCCTGGATACAGTAATACATGAATGAAGGTGAATGTCTCAGAGGTGTGTTTTTTGAACACTAACGCCCTCTTGTGGCCAAAATAATAACAACAAACATGACATGACAGCACACTAACTTAAAGGGGACATATCATGCTTGTTTCTCCTTTTCACTATGCCAGACTAGGATGCCTGTAAAGCATTTCTGCCCTCAGTACAAGTCATTTAGTTCCTTCATTGCCCCACAATAGCTTTCTCAAAATCCTCATTTTAGGCCATTATCAAGCTCTCGTTGAAACGCTCGGTCTCAAGGCTGACCTAAAGTTACCTCTCAATGTCACAGCCCTTTGTGCTCTGATTGGTCAGTTCTATCGGGGGTTGAGCCAGCTTGTCCTTCTTCCTCTACTGTATTTTCCGGCAGGCTCAAAACAGTGACCACGTATTGAGTCCCCCTACAGGCCAGAGCAGGTAATGAGTGAGTGTGAGCTAGGGAGCTATATACTGCTGCTGGACGAATGTGTTCCTTGGTGACGGTTTTGTGGCTAACGGACATCACAGAGGAGGAAGTGTTTTATTAGATTACTCCAATAAAAAGAAAGGTACCTTGTGTCGTCATGACGATTTAAATCTCACGGACATCTCGCAATGACCTATTTTCAGAGGCATCGAATATCGTTCTAGGATATCAGAAAAAATACAATATCTAATTTTTTGAAAATTAAGGGGGTGTAAGGTCTTGTTTTCAAATTTATTATATTATATGTAAGTATTAAATCATGCATCAGCGTGATATGTCTCCTTTAACATTTACTCTCTGCCATCTTGTTTCAATGATTGTGGGAAATCAACATCGTAGTTGAAGCAGAGACTCGGTTGCTCATTCAGCACTTACTTTGTTGTGATTGCAGGCTTAGTGATCATGTTGCGGACAAAACCAAACAGCCCATCCTGATCTTCCCTGAGGGTAAGTGAGAGGATTTTTGCTCAAACAAACATGTTTAAACCCTTAAGTATGAACTATTTTATGTCATTCAGTGTGTTACACACTTTTCTCTGCAGGCACTTGTATCAACAACACGTCAGTGATGATGTTTAAAAAGGGCAGCTTTGAAATTGACTGCACTGTTTATCCTGTTGCCATCAAGGTTAGAAGCGCTCTTAGTCCCCCCCCCCCCCCCCCCCCCCCCCTTGCTGTTGTTGCATACAAATGTACTTGTTATAATTTAACTCTTAATGCTGCAGTATGATCCTCGTTTTGGAGATGCTTTCTGGAACAGCAGTAAGTTTGGTTTGGTGAATTATCTGCTGAGGATGATGAGCAGCTGGGCCATCGTCTGCAGTGTGTGGTACCTGCCACCTATGAACAGAGAGGTGAATATTTGCTTTGCTTTCTAACCAGCCTTTATTTTAACCAGCTGTGTTTTCCTCCAGTATTTAATTGTTTTTTTGTATTACCATGATCAGGAGGGAGAGGACGCAGTGCAGTTTGCCAACAGAGTAAAAGCAGCTATAGCAGCACAAGGAGGATTAGTGGATCTCATTTGGTAAGTCATTTATGAAGTTTATGTCCATATGTTGCTCAGATTGTTATGTGACTGTGAAAAATGAAAGAGAGGCACAGTGTGTACACTAACCATGTTACCAGAAGAGTGGATTTATCAAGATAAGCAGTAGATGGAGCTGTCAGTATGGGGCTTTTCTAGATCCATGATTATAAATAAATTCATTTAAGGAATAGTTGAGTTATTTTAAGTGAGGTTGTATGACGTACACATGGGGACAAAATTGTTGGTACCCTTTCATTAAAGAAAGAAAAACCCACAATGATCACTGATAACTTGAAACTGACAAAAGTAATAAATAAATTACTGAAAATTAACCAATGAAAATCAGACATTGCTTTTCAACTGAGGCTTGACAGATTTATTATAAAAAACAAAATAATGAAACTGGCCTGGTTATAAATAATTTTACCCCTACAAAAGATTTTATATGATTTGACTATAGGGACATGTTAAACTAAAGTCTGTCCTTTAATTAGTATCACAGGTGTCTCCAAACTTGTAATCAGTCAGTCTGCCTATTTAAAGGGTGAAAAGTAGTCACCGTGCTGTTTGGCATCATGGTGTGTACCACACTGAACATGGACCACAGAAAGCTAAGGAGAGATTTATCTCAGGAGATTAGAAAGAAAATTATAGGCAAGCATGTTAAAGGTAAAGGCTGTAAGATCATCTCCAAGCAGCTTGATGTTCTTGTGACTACAGCTGCACATATTGTTCAGAAATCTAAGGTCCAAGGGAACGGGAGCCAACCTCCCTGGATGTGGCTACAAGAGGAAATTTGATGACAAATTGAAGAGACGGGAAATACGAATGATAACCAAAGAGCCCAGAACAACTTCCAAAGAGATGAGAGGGGAACTCCAAGGTCAAGGTACATCAGTATCAGATTACACCATCCGTCACGGTTCGAGCCAACGTGGACTTAATGGAGGACATCACAAATCATAAAAAAAGCGAGACCGTGATTTGCCAAATCCATATTGACAAGCCACAAAGCTTCTGGGAGAATGTCCTTTGAACAAATGAGACAAAACTGGAGCTTTTTGGTAAGTCACATCAGCTCTATGGTCACAGATGCAAAAATGAAGCATAAAAAGAAAAGAACACTGTACCTACTGTGAAACATGGAGGTGGCTCAGTTATGTTCTGGGGCCGCTTTGCCTCATCTGGTACGGGGTGTCTTGAATCCATGCAGGGTACAATAAAATCTAAAGACTGTCAAGGAATTCTGGAGCCAAATGTGCTGCCCAGTGTCAGAAAGCTTGGTCTCAGTCACAGGTCATGGGTCCTCCACAACAGGATAATAATCCAAAACACACAGCTAAAAACAACCAAGAATGGCTCAGAACAAAGTATTGAACTGTTCTGAAGTGGCCTTCTATGATCCCTGATCTAAATCCTATTGACGGAGCTGAAACAAGCAGTCTGGAGAAGATACCCTTCAAACCTGAGACAACTGTGATCCAGATACCTGTGGACAGGTGCAGAAGCTTCATTGAAAGTTACAGAAATCACCTGATTGCAGTGATTGCCTCAAAAGGATGTGCAACAAAATATGAAATTAAGGGTACCATCATTTTTGTCCAGGGCCAGTTTCATTAGTTTATTGAAAAAAAAAAGTTTCTGCTGAACTGCAATCAAAAGCAGAGTCGGGTTGTCTTCAGTTAATTGTATGTAAATTTGTATTTGTTACTACTTTTGTCAGTTTCAAGTCATTTCAGTGACTACTGGGAGTTTTTTTTCTTTAATAGAAGGGTACAGTTATGATGTCAGCTCTGTACCTGTAAGATATAGAGTACCTTTGGGTATTTTCAGATGCATTGACACCAACCTTCTGCAGGAATGTGTATTGTCATTGTCCTGAAACATGTTTTTTCTGTGTGCTACAGAAGTCAGCCTTTGTTTAAGCACAAACCAACGACACTGTTTTTTCTCCTCTTCTTTCTCAGGGACGGAGGACTGAAACGAGCAAAAGTAAAAGACGTTTTCAAGGAGGAACAGCAGAAACTTTACAGTAAAGTTCTCGTAGGAGAGCAGGAACAAGAGGAACAAAATGACAACAAACATCAAGAGGGAGAAAACCCAGAGAAGGATGAAAGCAAAGAGGAACAAAAAGACAGTGACAACAAACTGAATGTGTGAAGTGACAGCAGGAATATTGTTAAATCAGAAGAAGGAACAGACTTTTACTCCTGCCTCTTTCATGGGGATATCTTGTATGACTATATTTGTTAACACAGAATGAAAGAAAGATTTTTCAGTATTTAATAATTTATCTTTTATTTAACTGCTTTGTATGTTAATCTTTTCTGAGATTTAAAGTTAGATGGATGCAGTAACACTACAAGTTATTCAGATTTTTTTGCGTGGTACTGACTTAATGCAATCTCGATTGTTTTCTGCCTTTGGATGGCACAATGACCATGATTTATGTCTGAGTAGCCGATGAAGTGCCACATTTTTTTGCTTTCTGACATGAACCAGTCCTCTACAAACGGCTACTGCCGCCTCCTAGAAATAGAATTCAAGCATTTAGGCTCTATTTAAAGAGGTCATGCTTATATTGTGAAATAACTGCAAATTTACAATGTTTAATATATTTATTAGACCAGCACATTGTAAGGTTTGGTGCCACAGCTGCCTGAAATCAGCAGCCTTGGTAATTACAAAGCTCACTTTTTATTTTTCTGTTATGGTTATACACCAGTATGTAAGAAGCTTTTCAACCAAAATATTTTTGTTGGTATCCATGAATTTTCAAATGTACCATTTTACTAAAAACTGAAAAAATAGTGAAGCACTTACTTATTTCTTGATTGAGATGTTAAATTATAATTGTTTTACTTGCATTCTTGTATCCAAAAAATATTTTTCATAGTTAAATGTTATGCTTGATTCATTTCTGGCTTCCCAGTGAGGTGGTTTGGATTTGGGGATAAAAAGGTGAATTCAGTTTAAAATTCTTAATTTCTGTTCAAAATTTTATCCATAAATAACACTTACAGTTTAAGTTTCAAAAAAGTTTTTGAAAGATTTCTAAAATAATTATGTTTTCTTCTTTTTATGATGGGTGGTTGAATAAAGTTATTAATACGGTATGCTTTTACAAATGTGGTAGAAAACATTCATGATTTCATATAGAAATGGTTATGCAGATATCTAATGTTGCATAACAGAAAAACAAGAAAGTAATAGATTACATCTAATGTCAAACTCAAACGTAAATCCCTTATAGTAAAATTCAATGTCAAAGTTTTAATTAATTGGGCTGCATTTGTAGGAAACTTCTGTCTTTGTCATGTAAAGGTGGATTGTTGTACAAAGTACTTTAAGCATGACTTTTCCTCATGCAGTGCAGTTTTCACCTCCCAATAAAAGTTTCTCTCTCCACTTTTAGTATTTATTTTATAATAATAACTTTCCACTCACTGGTCTCTGATCACTGAACTCGCTGATCCTGGTTTGATCAGAGGGGCCTGATTCGTGTGTTCTTTTCCCTGCTGGTGATAAGGTGTGACTCCTGTGTTGCTGATGAGTGTAACTGCTGTCTCCTGTGGCCAACATTTGGCATCCCAGTTGCACTAATGACAAATGTGTTGATGAGGCTGATTGTGTATTTGGAGTTTTGCTAAAAACTGTGAATGGGATTCACACCACGTCTAACCTTTGAAAATCTTCTGAGCCAAAATTGTTTATTCAGTAAATGACTTTCGGCAGGTGACCATTCGGTGGCGTTAAGTGTTTTGGTGATTGTGAAAAACAGCGTTTAGCTGGATACCAGGAGTTTGTTCATCAAAATAAGCAGTAGATGGTGCCACTTGTCCAGTTTAAGATTTTTCTCGATCCAAGGTTGACAAAAAATGCATTCATGGGACATTCTTTTTTTTTCAGGTGAAGATGTATGATGTACTGTAAATGCAGTAAGTCGCCACAGTGATGGAGTTCAGCTCTGTTCCTGTACAGTGTGAGCCAGCTCCACAGCTAGGGTGTAGATTGAGGCTGTAGGCCATTTGTTAGAGCACTGAGCCAAAAGAAAGTTTTACTCATTTATTTTCTACATTTAGCTTTAAGAGTCTCAGGACATTCTTGTGTAGGTTTTGGGGCAGATTTTTAAAGAGAATATGTTGATTTTCGAATAACAATCTGCAATATTTGGAAATGATACAGAGTCTATAAGGAAACTACTTAGAACTGTTGAATAATTCGAAATTTACTTGATGTTTTTTTCCAGAATCTGAATTATTGGCTGAAACCATGACTTATTCTGTTATTAGCCAGTTAAAGTAAAAAGGTTATTTATATCAGGCTCTCATCTGCAGCCAAGATAAACCACAATCTGTCCATCTTGTATGATCTTCTAATACAAAAATAAAATAATATATTTAATTCTTAGTGTATACTTTAATTGTACAACTTTTAAAAAGTACAATTCTGAATTTGGTTTCTTATAAATTAATGAGTTCATATTGTTATTACGTCTAGAAATTTGTCTTTAAAAGAAAATCAAGAGTCATTTTTTTCCTATTTTTCAGAGTGTGGCTAATACGCCAGTATCACTCAAGTAACTGTATATACAGTTTATGTGCATCCAGGTTTTTCTCACCTACAACACTTTCATGGTTAAAACAAAAACAATAAGAGAGATGGTATCAAAATTATTATATAGTAAAATATTCACACTTTGCCTTGGGTGCAGTGTCTAAAAAATTAAAGTTGGAAGCATTTCAAGGAAAAGTCAAGAACTTAGAGCTTTGTATTTTCTTGTTCAACAAAGTTATTTTGAAAATAAAATAGTGTAACAGGAGGGGGAACTCATACTTTATGGAGGAAAAAACTTACCTCATTATGCACTCAAAGATAAAGACAACTTTAGCCATGTAATTCTCTTCAAACATTTTTTGCAGTTCTTAACTTATTTCTTGATATTTTGACATTTTGATATTGTGATCTGACTTTATGCTCAGAGTTTTCACTTAAATCTCAACATTTCATATTTTTTTGACATTTCTGTTCTATCTTGAAATGCACCATGACACAAAACCCGATTATTTTTCTTTTGCTCTACTCTAGTACTCTTCCATCCTGTATATAAAAACCTTCACAGTGACGGTCACGGCTGCTCTGGTGCTCAAACGTTTGGCACTTTTAGAGGCTGACCTTCGTTGTAAATCTTTTGTGAAGAATTTGAGAGATTCCTCAGCAGGCGAATGCAGCCATTAATAAAACAGAAGCTCAAGTTTCAGCACTACAGACGTTACATCAGTGAGACAGACAGTCAAGGCCAACATTCATGCGTCACTTTGTTAATTGGCTCAAGGCTCTAAAAGTGTCCTTAACTGTAATCTTCACTGGACCAGCTAGTCCAGAGCAGTGTGGGCTGCAGCCTAAGCAGCTTTTTTTCGGTTCATTCATGAGTTTTTCTTGTGTACATTGGAGTTTTAAAGAAATTGAATGAAGCTGACTTGAACATGTTAGCTTGACTGAACAGCATGAGTCAAAACATAGAACATTGTATCAAAATACAGACATCTGTGTAGCTGCTGGTGTGAATGCATTTATAAACCCAGCAGATCCCCCTCAAATGCATGGAAATGCCAGATTCATCCTAGACTGTGTTCAGGAGAATTAAGTTCGTTTACTGTCTCAACATGACAGGAGCAAGCATGAAAACAAACTATCTCAAGCCTTTTTTAAGCATCTGGTCCACGGGGGGAAACAGTCCAGACAAACAAACACAGCAGACTGTTTGAGGTCTGAACTGGAGCTTCAGGAGAAACTTAATCTGATTATCTGATCTGGATGAAATGTCACAGGATTGTCCAACAGCGTGTCTCCTCTCTTTTTATTTACAGTGTCTTTAATATATGTATGCAGTACAAAGATAAGTTCACATGCTGGCAGCCACTTTTGTTTCATGGACTCTCGGCCATGGTGTCAGGTGGTTGCATTTTTTTCCTTCCCACATTTTCTCTAATGTGTTGTCATCCTCAAAGTCTGTTGGATTTCAACCCAACCATAAATCCTAACATGTTTCTTGTACAGCGTAAACATATAAAACATTCAACCTCAGATCCAGTTGGTTATTTTTATCACGGAGGGTTTGTGCTTTCTATTTTAAATGTAGATTAAAAATGTAAATTCCTCCTGCCCCAAACTGGTGCATTTAACCAATCAGAAAATCATCATATGAAACATGTGATGTCTGATCAATAGTTATAATGTGCAGACCATGCTGTATATTTTATGTTTTTGTGGGTTTTCCACATACAGTATGGAGTCATTTCTTTATCCAAACATAAGAGAGAAATACATTTTTGTGCATGTATTTTTCCCATTAAAAAACAAACAGTGATATAATGTATAGAAACTGGCAACATATAAAGAGTTAAAGTCCTGGAAAAATCGAATTATTTCTTATGACTATACTGATGCTGAGAATGTGAGAAATAATCTGATAACAAGTTAATTTAATTGAACTGTTTTGATGTGTTTACCTTAAGGGCATGTCCCGAGTGTTATTTTCTTTTGATAAATGTGTTTTGCAACAAAGTTGACTCTTATTAATAAATTGACCTGACAAATTATTTTCATTCATTTACAGAGGTCAAAAACTGAAAATAAATCACAATTCAATGAAAAAAGTCACTTTAGGTACTAAAAATGTGCTCTAACACAGGATATACAGAGATATGGAGTTAAAAAAATTGGTGTATGAATGTGGACATGCAAATAATTGATGTGTTATTTATGAGTGATGGATTAGGTAAATTGGGTCAATATTTTTTTTTTGCATTGTGATAATTTCTTATCTTAAATTAAAAAAAAAAGAAATACCAGCAAATTAGCCATTTCTGAATTCCTGAATTTCTTATAATTTTTAAGAATAATAATAATTATTATTTTATTTTATTTATTTTTTTCGCAGTTGGAAAAAATGTTATATGCCATAATGTCATATTAATATGACTTAAAAGGGAAAGATTTTGAAGAAAATAATTGTCAGTTGCTTTTGACATTCATTCACTAAACTAGCCTGACATACATAAAAGAAAATTCAGTCAATTTAGGAAAAGCCATTTTGTGCCTCTTCTTTAATGCAACAAAACAATGTGTTTACCATTTCTTTAAATGCAAAGATTTGATACTTTCACTTTCCCAGTAGTCTTGCAAAAAAACATCAACATTTTTATAGATTAAACAGAAACATTTTCTAATGCATGTACCAATATGTGTGCTGCATAGGTATCACAGTTAAAAACACATACTGTGGATTCTATCATGCTGTCTGATGATGCAGAATTTGTAGATTTTAGGAAATAACTGGCGGGCCACTTTAGTAAGGTGGATGGCCACTTTTGGCCCCCGAGCTGCCAGTTGTCCATCCCTGCTTTAGCTATATACAACATTAAATTACCCTTAAGAATAAACAATAGACATATTATTCACAGTTTATATTCATCGGTTAAATAGACTTTTTGTCACTGTCGTTACTCTGATTAGCACCTTGATCAGTTCCATTTTGAATCTGATTTGATGCTGATTCACGCAGGCAGGTGTAAAAAATGATCAGGTGTGGCCTGTTTTCTGAGGTAAATGACTTGTGAGGTGTGAATGGAAGTCACATAACCAAGGGGCGTGTTTTGTCGATGTAACCACGCCCACTCAGCTGTTTCCTCAAGTGCAACAGAGCTCCTGGGAAAAGTTTTCTCCTCCTCTGGGCAGTTTCACGTCTGTGGACACAACACCAGACGGAGTTTGTGTGCTGGACTTCACTTTCTGTCCCCCAGCAGCAGGTGCCTTGTGTCAAAATGTCCCTCGCGGATCAGCAGTGGAGTCCCACGAGCGCGCAGGTAACGGTGCTGCAGGCCAGAGGGCTGCGGATTAAAGGGAAGAGCGGCACCAACGATGCGTACGCGGTCATGCAGGTGGGCAAGGAGAAGTTTCAGACCTCAGTGGTGGAGAAAAGTGTTGTTCCTGTGTGGAAAGAGGAGGCCACTTTCGACCTGCCACCGACCCTGCATCAAGGAGCAGGAGGAGGTGGAGGAGGTGGTGGGGGAGGCACGCTGCACGTCCAGGTCCTACACCGAGCCCTGGTGGGTCCAGACAAGCTGCTGGGTCAGGCCAACATTAACCTGCTGCACCTCAGTGAGGACAAAACCCGCAAAAAGACTGAGTAAGTACACTTAGGAGAAAGTTAAAGGGTTGTTGTCCCAATTAAAGTGACATGAAAATGTTTACAGACACTGTATCTTCTCGATTAATCGACTGATCGTGATTTCACGCACCACAGCTTCTCCATGAGCTTTCAGAGAGTTTTTGTGTTCACCCCAATACAAAAAAAGAAAGTTCAAATATCCTGTGTGTTTGACCTTTCTCCTCAAAATGGACTTAAACTAACCTTTGGTTAAACGACAATTGTTTCTGGACAACAGTCTGATGATCAAGTGGTCAAATAATCAACTAATAGTGTTACCCAAACAAAGAACATTACCTGTACATTAGAAGAATGCTTCATTTAGCCTTTCACCTGAGAGGAAAGGTAACCGCTGTGCAGAGCAAACACTCAGCTCAGATTCCTCTGACCAATCAGATATCACACTTGAAATGTTGATGTTGTTTTACAGGTTCAAAACTGCTTATTCTCTCACTACACCCAAGCAAACAGGCTGCTTCAGATCACCACAGCTATTTCTCTCCCCCCATTCAGTCACATAAAACAGCAGTTTTTAAACAAGGATGGCCTCAAAACTACAATTGTAAAACCAGATCTTCTCAAAAACAAAATCAAAAATTATTATGATGGTGAAGCCCATCGCTCCCACCACCGGGTCATTTCCAGTCAGTAGCATTATTTTAGCTTCAAAATATTGCCAAAAATTTGTGTTTACGATTTCACATACTAGATCAATCAATCTGTTATTTATATTGCACTATATCTTACAGATGTGATCTCAAGACACTATAAAAAGATAAGTCATTAGCATAGTCTTTGTTGTTTTTTACTTTTTCTTTTTGTTTACCCTTGTATTATTCAGTCAGTACAAAGTGATAGTGTTAACTAATATTGTAACTAGTGCTGTCAGACAATTAAAAAAAATAATCTAATCAACTATTAATAAAAATTTTATTGGTGACTAAATAAAACCAAAGTCAGGACAATTTGTCCAAAAAATTCTAAGCTCAATCAGGCAACTCAAATTACACTTTTTTTTTTTTTTTTTTAATATATTTTTTGGGCATTTTGTGCCTTTATTGACAGGAGAGAGACAGTGGATAGGCTTGTGAAAGGGGGTGAGAGAGCAGGGGAAGACACTCTGCAAACTGGTCACAGGCGGGATTCGAACCTGGACCGGCAGAAGCAAGTACATGGGGTGCCTGGTTGCAAACCACTCCGCCAAACCAGCTCCCCTCAAATTACACTTTAAATGTGTTTCAAAAATCAAATTCAAAATAAGAAAAAGGTCGAGGACATCCAGCAAACCAATCAGGTCTGATGCATTATTAAAGAATGTAGTACAAACATAGATAAATAAATTCAAAAATAAAATAAGACTAAGTCTTAAATATGCCATTAATGTTGTCACCTGGGCTTTGTTCGGTTTGACTAGAGACGCATGTGTGAAGTGACGTACCACTGCCATGTACGGGTCCTTCAGCTGGCCAATATCAAAATGTTTGTGTGCTATGATTAATCTTGTGATTAACTTTTATAACGCATTAATTTGCGGTGTAATTAATTAATCTAATTAATGCACTAAAGTGACAGTCCTAATTGTAACACTAATTGTATAACATTAACAGGGGGTAACACTAAATGCTCTTTTGACCGCCTTAGGGCTTCTCCCTAAATCAAAATGTTATCAGCATAGTGTGACATTCTCAACACACCACAACAACCTGAGTAACTGAAGATAAATAAAGCAAAACTGATATGATTAAAAGACCAAATATGCTCACTCCGCATACATATGTTTAACTGTTAGATGAAGACTTTTATATGGCATCTGCTACCAAATATCTTCTGATTAATTGGTGCTATTTTAGTGTTAACATTTTTGATTTAGCTTCAGGTGCATCATAGTGTAAATATAAATAATTTCCCAATTCAGGCAATAAACCTGGGTTATTCCTAATATTAATACTTTATCCTCTGTATTTCTGATGTACCCACTTTTGTCTCTTCTTTTTCTCAAATTCTAATTTTATAGAGAGCAGAAAGATAAGTTATAGCTTCTCTAATATCTTAAAGCCCTAAATTGTTGTATGCAGTGGTTTCCCCTCCATCACAGCGGTTTGGTCACAGACCCACCCACGTTAAGGGAAAATCTGCTAAATAGAATTACCCTATTTGAATATACCGGAGGCATGTTTTTATAACTTTTACGGTAGTTTATAAAGAATTTTAAGGTCTTTATACACACTTTTAAAACAACAGAAATATATTTAAACACCATAGAGCAGAGCAAGTCTTTCTCCTCCCTGCCAGATGTGAAGCCACGTGACACACAACAGCCAATCAGCATCTGAGAAAAAATACTGACACTCTGATTGGCTGAATTGGTATGTACAGGCATTATATTATGAGGCGCAAAATTTAAACTTATAAACAATGCTGCAGAATGCTGCAAAAGAGCGAAACTGTGCGTGATATGAAAAGTAATGGGTCTGACAGAAAAAAAAAAAAAAAATACCAGGACCGCAAAAACTGAACTGCGAGGGGTTCACTGTACCAGCCAGAACCTTAGTGGATAAGTAGTTCTACTTTCTTGTGCAGATGACATCATTACTTATAGCTGAATGTAAATAAGAGTGTAAATAAAGTTTCAGGAAGAAAGCTTTGGTCAGCTGAACAATAAGTCATCTTGCAGCATCAAACTCCATGATCCCTTTTAAACCCATATCAATGGCCGTTTGCTAACATACAGCAACTAAAGTTTAAAAAGATCTGAAATTCTGTAACTAAATAAAACTTTTTGTGTTTGGAGTGATCTCTCTTTGTGGTATTTTCACCAAAGTGAGGTATTCCTCTCCCACACAGCCATGCATCACTACACTTGGCTCAGCTCTGCTGGCTCTGATTTATGAATGTCGCCCACTCACTCCAGTGCAGCTTAAGGGATTTGTTCCCTCGGCAGCGGCCTTCAAGGATGCCAATCAGCATTACTTACTCAGGCAAAAGACCTGAGTCAAAAGATCCACTCGTTCATTGACTGAACTGTCAACAACAGAGAGATTCCCCATAGACGACCCAGACTTCACCTCACTGTGAGCCACGTTTGTACACAGAAGCTGACAACACTGAGAGCTTGAACAGAGAATCTCCCTGCTCATACACCCAGAAAGTTAATTGGCTGAAATCATAACCAATTGTTCTATTGAAACATATTCACACCCTTCCCTGCTTTGTTTGTACCTTTTTATAATGGCATTGATCAAGTTTTTCAGGCCTCACTGGCACTACTGCATAGACTTAGTATTACTGATTGTTCTTGCTCCTTTAAGCAGAAAATTCACTTTCTCTTCAGTCCAAGCAGAGATTATTAGATATTCTTGATAGAATTAGAAATTGCAGAAGCATTGTTTTCAGTTGCAAAGCTGTTTCTGAGTATTTCAGTCTGCTACAATGTGACTGGTATTATACAGAAGCCGACTGCATACCGGCATGCTTGTCTAAGGTCACACACAACAAACACGCACACACTTCCTTTTCCCACCTTCTTAGGGGTTGTTTGTGGCTGTTTGGGTGTGTTTGCATCGTTTGATGTTTTGCACCATTACAGGACAAGATGTAATCCAATGGCTGGATCTCATCTCATATTTCCGTACAGCTCTAGCTTGTAAATTCTGTTATTATTTAAGATTTTTTGTTTAATGAAGCAAATAAGCAACCAGATTTTATGTGGTTGTAAGCAGGAGTGTGTTCAGACTTCAGTGAGATGGTCAGGAAGAGGCACTGACTTTGTGAGGTGGAATGAAGGTTGTGAACACGCACGGTAAGGAACATCCTTAAACTAGAAAAGCACTCGGAGAGCTCAGACCTCCGCCAGCGCCAGTCCTCACCCATATTGTAATTTTCACCATAAGTATTAGTCCTACCTTTATTTCATTGAAATATTTAGATTCCTTGACCATGAAAACATACCATTAGCAATTAGTTACCTCCGCCAAGGGCGTTATGTTTTCGGGAGAGCTTGTTTGTCTGTCTGTCTGTCTGTCCGTCTGTCTGTCCGTCTGTGAACAAAATTACTCAAAAAGTTATGGATGGATTTTGATGACATTTTCAGGAAATGTTAAGCATGGGAAAAGGAAGAAGTGATTCAATTTTGGTGTTGATCCGGATCAGCGTCTGGCCGCCATGGCAAAAAATGTGATTTCTGTGAATAACTACTGAACTAAAATAGATATCATTATGAAACCAATTGCTATTGGTATGTTTTTATGGTCAATGAATCTAAATATTTAGATGAAATAAAAGTAGGACTAATATTTATGGTGAAAATCACAATATGGGCGAGGACTGTGGCGTTGACGGAGGCCTGTGCTCTCCGAGTGCTTTGTAGTTTCATAATGATATCTATTTTAGTTCAGTAGTTATTCACAAAAATCACTTTTGTTCGTCGTCACGCTGATCCGGATCAACTCCAAAATTGAATCAGTTCTTCCTTTTCCCATGCTGAACAGTTCCTGAAAATTTCATCAAAATCCATCCATAACTTTTTGAGTCATTTTGTTTACAGACAGACAGACAGACAGACAAACTGTCCCAAAAACATAACCTCCTTGGTGGAGGTAACTATGGCAGTCAACAGGAAAGTATTTAATAGGTTATGTCTCTCTGTATTTCTAAATTAAAATTCTTTAAAGAGCAGCAACCTGTAAGCTTAAATTCTTAAATAACTCCAATAGAAGGTGTATGCCAAGAGTCATGAGTAAGGTTTCTGGAAACAAGCTTCAGCTAAACATGTCTGACAAACGGATACAATTTTGGAGGGTGGTGAGGTGAGGTGAGGTGAGGGTGATTTTGGACAGTTCATTGTTTTTGTAACCTTGTAGTTCAGACATACCTGCCGGGTCCGATGTCAGTGCCGAAAGGGGGACTGCCGAATCAGTATCATTTACAGCAGGAAGAGCTATAAACATTACGACTGAAGGAAGAGACTGCTTGTACAGAGATTAGCTTGGATGCTAACTGCTTCAGTCATCAGAGCTCGTCCACATTTCTTTATTAAATGGAAAACAATAACAACACTGCAAATTTCGCCACAGAGAACATTTTCACTTCTCATCTGTCATGTTTTCCTGAGAGTTTGTTTTATGAAGTGGCTCACGCTCTGTCCTTTACACTGCAGCAGTAACACCCGTCAACTACATTATCTGTTTGGCTTGTAATGACTGATTGATGAACGATCATCCAATCACCTGCAGGATGAACCTAAGGACTTTTGACGTGTAAACTGAACAGTTTGGTAAAGAGTGCCTTCAGTCTTAACTGATTATGGTGTGAAGACCCTAAAATGCATTTTGTTCTCACATTGACATTGTGTAGGGGTTTGTCTGCTGTTTTAAGGACTAACATCTATCCCATGCACCTGTCATAGGTAGCAGATGAGATGGAAGTCTTTTACTACAGTTGTAATTTAAAGTATTATTCAAGAATGCTGTGCCACATTTAAATGTTGGCAAAACCAGCAGCAGCCAGAATAGTTGATTTTGAGCTGAGCCAATCATTGATTGAATTTAAGGGTGGTACTTGGGCAGCCAAACAAATGTTAAGTGAGGCTCCCCCCACCCATGAAGGCATGTCTAGTTGTAACAATGAAAAACAAAGTTAAAGAAAAGATTCTGAGCATTAAAGTCTTGCACCTTAAGGCCTCATAGAAATCTGCAACACTACTCCAGCTTAAAGTTCAGCACTTTGAGGATTTTTACCAATAATTATTTTTTCTCTTTTTTGGCAACAATTCTTCAAGAAGCTGATTTCCCTTGAGTGCTATGTCAGAATTTTGCACATGACCGCCTGCTTGCAGTTTTAATTGGAATTTTTTCACCCTTAACTCACTCTGTTGCTCCTTAGTGGCGTCTGTGAGCACGTTTACACTCACTGCCTCTAAATCCAGCTTTAGCCTCACATTCCTGTCTGTTTTTTATCAACCAAAAACAAACAGAGATGGCAACAGCAACAGTCTAGCAAGGTCAGTTTTTCCAGGCGAGACCAATGTGCCGGCACTGACCCTCAAAAGACAAACATGCTCCACAGGCTGCCTGTACAAGAGCTCTTCTGTTCAGAGGCACATGCTGTGTGCTGGATTCTGACGATAAATTATCCCCCATGTGTTATACTGTTTTCAACATTATGCTTAAGGGCTTTAAAGTTCCTCTCAGCAGTGTTCAGATACAAATAGACAGCACAGCTAAGCTCACATGACTCAGGTTAATAACTTTGTTTCCTTATTTTAAACAGTCACTGTGAGGCTTTGTACATATCTGCCTAAATTCAGGGTTAGCAGCTTCTGAATTGTCTTGGTTACAAGTGTACACTGCTCATGCTGAACTAAAAATTGACAGCCGGGTATACAGCAGATTGTGTTTGAGGTTATCAGCTGTTTCCACCCCTACGTTTATCATTCTATATACCACTCCCATAGGCACCTCAACAGCTGCACAAAACTAGCTTTCATGATAAACATTTGACATAACCTTTAAGCCTTAAGATAATGTAAAATTGTGAGGTATCATTTTTGTTTGCATATTTATAGCTACTGAATGAGTTAAAACAAATAATTTACATTAATAACTTGACATGTTGACTGCTCAAGAGTTTGCTGTCTCATTCAAGTGTCCTCACATGGATATACCCAGAAGGATGCAATGAACTGATCCTTAGCCTGAACACAGGGACACATTAGCTGGCCTTCCACTTCTAACAGCCTCTGATGTATTGCTGTTTTGCAATTGCTCTTAAAATTCAATCTCGGAGGGATGCAGCCCTGAATTGAGACCAAGCCAGATATTCTGCATCATAAAAACAGTACTTTAAATCAGTAAAACTACAGTTGACAGAAGCATGGTCTAACTAAGAATCATCAGACACAACAGAAAACATCAGAGAAATGAAAAAACAAACCATAGTTGGAGCATTCAAATTCTAATGAAGATGTCCTTGCGTTGAGAGTATGCCTTAGCAGCAGGTAAAACAGTTTTAGAGACATGTTAGCTAATGCTCACAATCAAGCTGCTTTGACTATGACTTGACAATAACAAAAGAAATGTTGAGTCTTTCTGATTTGTGTAAGGTCATATTGGCTCTGCCAGCTTTGTGGTTGTCAAAATAACCTACTTTTATTTACCTATATTCTCTACAACAGTGATTACATACTTGGGGAAACACCTTCTCTAAAGTCTTTGCAATAGGATGAGCGCATCAGCCAATTAACCTAGATATTTCCATGAAAATGATTAAAATTGTGTTTGAAAATATATATAGAAATATTAACATAGTTGGACTACTCTGCTGTCTGGAATTCAGTTTTGGTGGCCCCTTTTTTGCCTCTAGTTTTTCTCTGTTTTGCCCATATAAATGCCATGATGTGCTCATGAATTAGGTTGGTAAAAGGATCTATAACAAAATAATAGTGTCAAGGACAGGAGACAACAGGGTTAGAAATCATATGAAGTTCAATCACTGGTTTGCAACACAGGTGAGATTTTCTGTACAAATTTAGCCTTGTTTCTAAATCCATCGTTTTGTCTTCTCTGTGTCACCAGCTGGTACAATAGGTCCTAGACCGTGTTGATTCTTGAACATTATCATCGCTGAGCTGTTAGAGCCTGTCTCCCACTCTCACAGCTGTGCTCTGCGATAAGGCGGGCTCAAACCACTCAGAGTATTGTCTTATCTGCAGTCCAGGCTTCATCAGGAAGGATGTGTGTGTGCAGAAAACTGAACACATTTACAAATGCTTAATCATCGATTATCTTTCCATGAATATGTGCATAAAAGAGCGCTGTGCTTCTACTCTTCACAGCAGGAGATTACGCAGTTTAAAGGCATCATTATCACCCTCACTGTCATGTAGGCTTTTTTTGTGAATTCTGCTTTAAATTCCTCCTCACCGTCCTGATCAGCTAACCCCCAAACACTTTCACAACTTCCCCTCTGTGAAAGCTGAACCAACTTTCTTCTTCTTTTTAATTGTTATGGGATGTTTTTGTTGTAGTATTTGTTGCTGTCAGAGAAGTTAAAGAGTTGCTTAAAGGTTAAGATATTACAACATTCTTTTTGGTATGTCACTGTAAACTGTACAGTAAGTTTGTTTTTTTGGCATTATTAGATATTCTAGACAAGAGGTTCTCAGATCAAATGATTAAGAGAAGGATCTTTGTTGAAAATTCCAAACAGATAAGCCACAGTGAGCTCCAGAGTCATTTTGGACAATTGATTTTACCTTTGAACTGAAAACAGAAAGCTAGCCCTGTCGTGACCAATAAAAGCAACATTTTCACTGAACTGTTTGAAGTTATGTTAACCTAGATGCACAGATTCTCACAGACATACAAGCTTTTGCTTTTCTTTTCATTATGTCATCACCTATCACAATTTAACACATTACAACCTCTGCTTCTTCTAAGACAAGCCTGAGATAGTATAATTTACTTTATTTTTTTGTTTATATGCAAAGAGAAAAATGTTTCTACGTACCTCTGTTTATGAAGTTCTTTTATTGTTTTCCTGGGTCAGTGATTACAGTTGAGAATTGATAGCAATTCCCTCGAGAAATCGATATCTTTAGTCATTTTTATTATTCAAATATTTCTATATTAACACTCCCCTTATAAATTAACAACTAGACTAGGTTTTGAAGAATTTACCTGAATTGCATTTACTGTACTCAATGGATGCAGCAGCCACTGCTAATTCATAACAATGGGAGGATTAACAGAAATAGCATTTCTACCAACTTTAACTTGAGCTGCCCCTCTTTTGGCTCTTAGCATGCATCATTATTCAATGACCTGACAAGCAGCAAGTTAGATGCCAATTAAGTTGTAAGATTCACAATTTGTTTTCTCAACTTTGCTGCTGCCAGCTCTGCCCTGCATCAGCACTACCCTCTTGCTTTTAACCGTTTACCACCCTAGTATCCACCTGTACGTTTTGAAAGGGGGTTTAAGGTATTATTTAATCAGTCCCTGAAATTCTTCAAGTAAATGATTTTGAGAGTAGTGAGGAGGTCAGACTTTGTTCTTTGCTGCAATGCATGTTTCAAATAAATACTAGTGTGAGCTCAATAACTGAACTACTTTACCTTTTATATACTGTACAATATAGTGTCATGTTATTGTTTCTCAGTTTTGAAAATGTTCATCAAAAATGTGTTTCAGTGGGTTAGAGTGTTTTTGATCCTTCTTTAAATAAGAATTTCAAACTGGATTATGGGGAGTACAAAAACGTATTCAAGACTTTAATTTTGGAAATCAATGAAACCTAATTCTTAAGGAACAGTAGGTGCTGCCTCCTCTAATTATTGTATTTGCATCAAGCATGGATTTTTAAGGAAATATTATGTAAGGCTTGCAATGATGAACCAACTGAAACTATTTCCCAACTCTACAGTTCCCCTTTAATATTAAGAGCCAGATTGCATCACTGAGCTCATTGCTTTGGTGGCTTCAGTTTCCCACTTCTTTCTCAGTGCTCCATCATCAGTTGGAGTGTTTACATGTAGTTACATTATTGTGTAACCTAACTTTACTTGGACTTTTTAAAATGCATGTGCATAAGTTGGTGCAACTGCAGTCATGTATAATAAAATTCTTGGTGTCTGGCTCACACACCCAGACTGTGTGGTCTGAGACTGACTTTTTTTCCATGTTGAGACCTCAGTGGGTTTCTAACTAAAACTTATTTATCTCACTTGCAGAAAAACAGAAATTATTCTAAAACTATCCACTAGAGCTGCACCTGTTGAAGCAAACAGCAGGGTTTTTTACCGTGAAAGTACCCTTATTTTTTTTGAAATTCAAATTTTTTATTCATTTTTAACATTTTTAAACAACTTTAAACTTTAAACAATGCAGCATTTTTGGTATATATATTGCACAAGACATAAAAGGGTGACATCCATTCACATAAATAAATAAACAGAGCACAGGACTTAAATGATTATTCCATCATCTACTGAAGTTTCAGTTCTACATGTTGCCAAAAGTGACCCCATATCTCAGCTGTCTTACCCCCAATGTCCAGCCTGCCAAGCATGTGTTCTTAAGATGAAATCCTGACCATTTCATCAGTCCATTCCTTTGCTGTGGGGCATCTTGTTGTTTCCCAGTTCTGCAGGATCAGTCTTGCAGCTGTGTTAAACCCAATTTTTGAGATACAGAACTTATCATTAGATACCAGAGGCACAAATTTCCTGTCCCCAAGGAGACAGAGCTTTAGATGTATGAGCAATGTAAGGCTCAGCCAGCCTCCTAGGATCTCCAAAACCTTAATCCATAATGGGTGCACCAAGGTACACTCCCAAATCATATGTAAATATGTACCCAGTTCTTTTTTGCACTTCCAGCATCTATTGTCATCAGCAATTCCCATTTTTTGAAGTCTAGTCAGCGTCCAATGATATCTATGCATTATTTTGTATTGAATAAGTTTCAATTACCCTTATTTTTGTCCCATTTTCTCTGTCCACCTTCTTACCGATGCCCACTCACACTCCTATAACATGACTTTGGAGGATGGCTGCTAAACATAAGTCTGGTTCAACTTGAGATTTCCCACTGTGTATCAGAAGTTTTTTTGCCTCTGTAACTGCTGCCATATGTTGCAAAGTGATGTACTTGTGGATTTATATTGGATTTGGAATAAATACAAAAATAAATGGATAATCTCAAAAATGTTTTGAGATTTCCTTTCCCTATGCATCTTCCCCTATTCCTATTTAATGATGACTCTGGCCTTAGTAGCAACGTCAGTTTGGCACAGAAGAAAATAATATTTGCAGGACTGACTGCGGCTAAGAGAACTATAATAAATTCATGGTTTTCCACCGACACACCATCAGCAAAGGAATGGCTCAACTACTTTAGAGATATTGCCCTTTTAGAAAAGTCTTGAGCTGTTACACATAAAGCACGAGCATCCACTGTACAAACCTGGGATGCTGTTATTACTTCTCTTTCTGATGCAATGCTGCTTGCTAGTACATCACTATCTCACTGAGATAAAATTTGTTATGATTTGGCAGTATGAAAATAAACATTGATTGACCCTGAAATTTGCCAGCTGCCCTTCTGGTATGTTTCCCTTTCTTTTTTACCATCTTAACTGATATACAGCAAGGAAACTTTCTGCTGTGAGGGCCAAATGTGAACTGGATGGCCAGGGAGTTACTCGGATAGGTTCCCCAGGTAGGAGAAGTATTGGGGTCACGTGTGCAAATGACTTAAATTACTGCCATTTAAAGTGATTCTGCAATCAAAGGTGATAACACAACATAAATCTTTAAAGTGTGTAATATTATAACAGTCATCTGTGTGTTGTAAAATTTGTTGAGTCTACTGTAGTTCGGTGTGAGCCTTTGGGAATTCCCTGACAACATCTGGAAGTGCTTTACTTTAGTGCTTTGACTGTTTAGATGGAAAAACTAATATGTAATGCACATCTCTCTGTGATCCAGGTAATGTTTCTCCTCTGACGTTGAAAGTGAAAGTAAAAAATGTAAATTAAGGGTATAATCTCCATGTCATCACAAGTAGAAATAGAAATTGACACATGTTGTCAAAGGTGAAAACGGCACCTCTCGTTGTGTAGCTCATGGGCAGTAGACAATAGATGCTGGCACACAGACTAAGCTTGGGACAGGACCACTGTGAGTTTGTGTCTCTGTCTTTGTGTGTTTGTGGAATATACGCCTAGTGCTGCAAGGCTGCCTCACACTGTTAATTGACTCAAGTATCATTTTGCGCAAATGCATGTGACAGTGGCTTGTGCTACATATCCTTTCAAAGCATTTGAATTTGCCAGATTCCAGCATGTTTGTCATCAGGCAGATCCATCTTGCAAAGCTCCACTCTCTGAAATGATTTTTCCCTGTTAAAATGACAGGGGTTTTTAGGAACAAAGAAACAGGCTGCAAGTGTGGATAAGTTGTGCTGTACGTGAAAAGCGACTGTCTCTAACTGGCTAACAATGAAAACAACGGACATGTGTCCTATGGATATGTGAAACAGTCAACCTGCTGTGTCAGGTTAGGTGTTTCATTGTATGTGCAGACATGCCTCTGTACATAACCAAATTTCCCCTAAGCATGTTTACAGGGTTAAAGACAGTAGTCAGTAGGCAGTAGTTCAATTATGTGATTGAGCAGGGACTTATCTGTGCACCTAAGTACACCGAGGGCAGCCTTTGCAACAAGCTGGAGAAAAAATGTGGAGCATTTAGCTTCTAATAAACACAAATTCTTCCTTTTAAATTATGTTTTTTAAAGACAGAGTGAAGCTAAGAGAGTGGTTATTGTTAACACTTTCAATCATAGCAGAGTCATAATTACTGGTGATAACATATATTCTCCTGTCTTCTAGATGTCTAAAAAACATCAAAAATAACGTAGCCATATCTCCTTAAACATTGACATTTGTACAGAAAGTGAGGAATGATCAAATATTAAATCACCAACTTTGTTCCAAAGCAAGTTTGTCTGCAAGAATGAGTGAACATATTTTGACATCAACAGAAAACCGACAGAAAAAGTATTGCAAATGCCAAGGCCTGAAATCTGCACATCTCATCCTCTTACTCATCAACAGCAGGAAGCAGAGGAGCTGTGACAGCAGTCTCACCAGTTTCATAAATTCCAGGAAAAGGCCTTACCCTCTCTGATTTGCTCATGCCACACGTGAAGCATTCCTGAGGGGGGAGCAGGAGGGAGAATCTCTGCAACATATCTTATCTTCTACCACTGAGGGGAGGGCAGTGTGCATATTTTTAGTGAAAAGCAGTGGAGTATCAGGAAGAATTGTTGTGAAATAGACAGGTCAAAATACTTACCTAGGCAGTTAAACACACAAACAAAACTTGATACATTTGGCCAGCCACAAACCTGCAAAATATCTTTGCTTATCCCTGTCAGATAAAGTTCATTTTAACCTATTTTGCCAAAAAAAAAGCACAATTTTTAACAAAAAGAGCTGTTTCTGATGTAGCCGAAATGCAAAAAATTGTTCATGACACACACACACACACACACACACACACACACACTCAGAAATGCACCCAGGCCCCTTCCTCATTTCCTCATTTCCCCAGGAATCCAGATTTCAGTGTGAGTTGTTTGTTCAGTGTTAAGCTGACCTCAGATTTCTGCCTGTTAGGCACTTTTTATGCTGACTGATCCTTTTTCTTTGTTCTTTTAAATTATTATTCTTTTTTTCTGAGACCTTCTGTCAGTTTTTTGAGCCAGGACACCGGTGCAGCAGTTGTGCAGAGCTGACTAAACTTTATTCAGTGGACGCCCCCTGGAGTGTGTTTAGAGTTTTTTTTTTTTTTCATGGTACTGTTAAAACTACCACGTTTCAAGTTGCTGGTTTCAGGTTTTAACTTTGTGGGGTTAAAACTTCTATTCCATTTTTGTCTTCTTGATATATATTGCTTGATTTATTAATTGTGCTCTACCAATAAACTTGCCTTACCATTGTGTGCTTTAGGAGCTTTCAATTTAAAAGCAGAAATTTTACCCTGCCCTTCAAAAAATCCTGTCATCATTTTAGCAGAAGGTTTGTCTAGACTTTAGACTTTGTGAGCGCACACTCAAATCTCCAACCTGCACTATTTTGGCACTCTTTCTCAACAAATAATTTTAACAAACAGGGTTACAAAAGCTCAGAAAATAAAGAACTACAGCCTAGACCCGTTCTTGTAAAACATCTTGAGATAACTATCGATATAATAACTATCGGTATGATGTACAAACAAATTAGTCTATGTTTCAGCCAGACCATTCATTAATATTAAAGCAGCAGCACTGAGTGTCTGACAGAAATGTATGTATCTTTATTACAGAGAAAACATCTGTCTGTGCATCCATTATCTACAACGCTTATCCCTTTTGGGGACGTGGGGGGTGGAGTCTATCCCAGCTGATTGCAGGGCCACATAGAGAGACAGATGACCATAAACAATGACACTTGCAGGCCAATTTTGTGGTCACCAATCAACCTATTGAGCTTTTTTTTGGTATGTGGGAGGAAGCTGGAGTGCCCGGAGAGAACCCACACATGCATTTGAAAATCATGCAAACTCCATTTCTGCAACACCATTGCTTATACTTCAGGCGCTGCTTGAGTGGTAGCCGGTTACAGCAGCTCCTGCTCTTTTTGAGTTTTTTTCCTGTGTTTTAACTACTTTTGTAAATTATTTTTAACTTATTAACTTGCCTTAAAGTTGCAAATTTCCCCATGTGGGACAAATAAAGGTTTATTCTATTCTATAATATTCTATTCTATTCCATGCCGCCCAAACAGCAAACAACTTAAACAAAATAATAATACTGATGCTGAAATTAAAAAAAAAAAATCAATATGATGTACTGATCCAGCTACATAGCAGGAAAAATATTGCCACTGCTCTCTATACAAAGTGAGAGGGGAGAGAAGCTACACAAAAGCTGCAGGTTTGATGTGCTGCTGGTAAAAATTGACTCGACATGACATGAGGAAAGTTGAAGAGTACGTCTGCAAGAATTGTTTCATGGGCATTTGTTGTCAATTCAGAATCTTATGTATAACTATGAATCGTTTGGAACATGTAACTATTAAACTACCTCCCAAACTATCTGTTTTTTCTTTACCATGCAGTCATTACAGTCATAATCAGTCTGCACAGTTCTCTCAGTTCACTTGACCTGCAGTTTGTTGAAATGGGTGAGGTGGATCCATTGAAGAAAGTTGGCATACACATATTTTTTACCTAGCATGTGCAGGGCAGTGGCTATCTATGCTTTAACACTAAATTTAAATGTCAGTACTTTGCATTGAAAGTCAAGATTTGTAAACAAAATGATAAACAGCTGTACCAAATACAATTTACACAAAGTTTTTGGTTTGTTTATAAATGTGGAGTTCACCAATAAATCAAAACAGGGTTGTCAAAGTATCTGAAACTCGGTTACCTTTTATTGCCACGTTTTAAAGATACAGTTTATGCTCTAATGATAAGTAGCAGTTAAAGGAATTGTTTTTAAATTTATTTTTAAGACATATTCGGAGCAAAAAACTGACTTGAAGAAAAAGAGCACTGCGCTGATGCCAAAACTAAATTGGTATTTGTGCAACGTAGACAGAGTGTAAAAACTCAGTAGCACTTTTAGCAAATAAAAAAATGGAGTCTGTACTAGAGTAGCACTCTAATGGGAGATTTCATTTATCCTAAATCAACTGTGAAACATGAGAAAAAGCAAAACATGCCTCTCTAAAATGCCAAAGCAAATCTTGAACTTTGCAACTTTGCAGCTGGACTTAAAACTCATCTTTAACCACGAGATTGTTAGACAGATTTTGGGGGGTTCATTGAACCAAATCGGTCATGAAAACACCTCTGTTCAGTCTTATTGTTTTTAATAGAATGAGGTTAATACCAGATTAGTCCCCTGCAAACTCAGCAGGGTTAAGATTTGTCAGTTACAGGCACTCATAGTTGGATTTAAAACCTTTTCACTTTCTGAAGTTGACCTGTTTATGGACTGTCTGGGAGGTTGTGTTTTGGTAAAGTGCCTTAAAAAATTGCACCAAGGCTTATTCTGAAACTGTATTATATATTTAAAACTGAAGAGGAAACTCAAAGCAGACAGGGAAGAACATTCAACAGTTATACACATAGCACAAGCATTCATACATTAAAGGCAGCCACAGACAAGACAGCATTATTATTAAGGGTGAAGACTTTCCGTCTTGGTTACTTTTCTGGTTTTGCTTTGAGCATCACAGTTTCCAAAAACAATCAAGTCACTGTGAGTCAAACCTCCATTTGCTGCAGGATGGATCATAGTTTCCACTGAGAAGCTGCTTAGGCCTAAATCATCATACTGCACAAAAGTCCCACTTTAAATGTCTGTGATTCCTTTAAACCTCCTGCAGACATTATCATGAGGCAAAGTCTGAGAAGTTTCTGTTTTCCACTCTTTGTTGATATTTTTAGATCATTAAAACACTAAACAAAGAAATGCACAGAAAAACCTGGGAATGTGAATTAGGACTGACTTTTGATGAAGAGTGGTGGGAGGGTGCACTGAAAGGTATTCACAAAGCCTCTATTTGTGCCTGCTTGACTTTAATACAATTTAAAGTTGTATTTACTTGCCATTATTCAAAGACTGAGCTGGCAAAAAAAATTCCAAACATAGCAGATGTTTGTGACAGATGTGGAGGCTCACCCTGCAATCTCACACTTATGTTTTTTTCATGTCCAGCACAGATACATTTCTGGCAAATTTATTTCAACTCTATATCTAAGCTGTACTCAAAAACTATTGACTTTTTACCACACATTGGTATCTTTGGTCTTCCTGAACACTATGCCCAATATTCCACAAACGAATTGGAAGTAATAGCTTTAACTTCTCTGATCGCTAAACGGCATCTCCTTCTAAATTGGAAATCCACAGCAACTCTTTCCAGCACACAATGGGTTAATGAGGTTATGTCTTTTTTAAAAGTAGAGAAATTTAGATATTCAAAAATGGGAAAACTGAATAATTTCTACAAGAAATGGCAACCATTTCTGGATCTGTTTACAACTATGTAACACCCACCCTCCTCCCTTCCTCTTTTTTTTTGTGTTTGTAGGTGTATGTATGTATGTATGTATGCAGATGTATATATTGGTATACAATTGTATCTATTTTTATTTTATTATTATTACTATTATTATTATCATTGTTATTATTATTTTACTTATTTATTTTTATTTTTTATCTTTTATTATTCATTATTACTACCATTATTATGTGTTTGTGGTGATTATTGTTAGTTCTTGTTAAAATGTACAAATTTAATCTAAATGGTGAGTACAATGGTATTTGATGATATCAATGTAAACATGTATGTGCCCTTGCTCTTCTTGCATACACAAAATAAAAATGTGAACAGAGAAATGCACAGAACATATTTAAACAAAAATGTAACTCACTCACATCAAATGTTTTTTTTCCAGATGGTTTAAGCTGCTGGACAAGACAGGGAAACATGACAAAGACAGAGGAGAGGTTCTTGTTGACATCCAGTTCCTGAGGAATAACATGACCACCAGCATGTTTGACCTTTCAGCTGCCGGCAAATCCAGATCCCGCCTGGGCAAGTTTAAGGACAAGGTCCGAGGCAAGAAAAAGGAATCGGATACTTTGACTAACGCAGCACCGACCTTCTCTCAGGTTGTGACAGACAGCGAGGAGGAAGGACTTGAGGACGTAGAGGTTCCTGTGGGGAAAGATGAGAAGAAGAAGGTACTAAGGGTGAAGTCTTTGTTCTCTCCAAAGTCGAACCTTCAGAAGAACATGTCCCAGTCCATGTCAGTTCTGCCTGCAAAGAACTCATCTCTGAGTGGCAGCCAGTCGTATGGACTCAATTCAGAGGCATCTGACGGTGAGAAAACAGTTTTAAATTTGCTCTGTGTTAGTGGGTGAAGCTTTTTCAATGGTCTCTTGATTTTGGATGTTATTCATCTTCTTCTCCCTTTGAATAATTGAATCTTCCTATACACTGGAGAAATAGTGCAATTTATACATTAAATGCTCCTCCACCAATCTATCCATGATCAAAAGTATTAGCTATTACACCATCCAGAGTGGAGAGGGGCTGGAGCATATCCCTCCTGCCCTCAGACAGGGCACACCCACAGTGGTTACCTGCCAAACTCAGGGCCAACACATAAAGTCAGGCAACATTTACACACGCACACATGCACTCACACTCACATTTAGATTGCTGTTGCTTTTGGTCTGTGGGAGGAAACCACTGTACCTGGCGAGAACCCCATGTATGCACAGGGGGAATATGCAAGCTCCACATTAAAAGGTCCGACCAGAGAAGAGATTTGATCAGTAATCTTTTTGTTGTGAAGCACCAGCAGTACCTGGTGCAGACGTCCTTGTGCTTAATGTCCTGGCAGTTAAGTTACAGTAACACTCTTAAGTTTAAGGTTTTGAGACATCTACTTTTAATCTACTAATATTTTAGTCTGATTAGACTCTGATGTTTAGTGTACTTGAAGTAAAAGGAACCTTTTAAGTCCTTCGCTTCATTTTTTTTAAACCTGTGAAGTTGTTTGAAATATTCCACTCTTTATTTTAGGCTTTAATCTTCTCTTTATGTTGATTTCTGCCCTTTATCATAGATTTTTTTCCTGTACATGTTTTAGTGGTTTAGCTTGAGAAAACAAATTATATCTTGCCTTCTTAATAATCAAATATATTACTGTTACTAACTGCTACAAAAAATGTCAATTCAGCAATGTAAATTTCTTAATCTGGCACATAACTTGCGGCAAAAATTTTGATCTGCCATTGGTACATTTATTTATACAATGTTATCAGTTTTGGTCAATTTGCAAATGTTTGTTTAAAGATATTTTTAACATAAGCCCTGATTCCAGTTTAAATCTGACCTCATGACCGGAGTTTTATTTGGAATCAAATTCATTCTTTGGATACAATTTTATACAACAAAGTTAAATTCTCCATTTAATTGGTAAAAAAATGAAATTGGGTCTAAAAAGCATCTTGGAAGCATCATTCCTTATTAAAAGGAATGTCAGACAGTGGATGGATGAGGCAGAGAGGCGTGAAAGGAAGCAAATGGGTAAGCATATGGCAAAATTAAATGTTGCGAATATTGCAGGTGAGGGAGAGAAGAAAAAAGCACTGTGGGGTCATTAATTCTGAAAATGTTTGTATTTGTTTCACACACACAATGAAAACTTCTGAGGATATACCTAAACTTGTCTCCGTGTGGATGACCCCTCAGTCTTTTCTTTTTGCCAAGGCAATGCTAGCTTTGCAGTCATGTGACGATGGAAACCTAACTTGGTCACATTGGAAACATTTACCAGCCAAAGCTTGGGAGGCAAGCAGCCTTTGTACCTGAAAGGTTAGCCTTAAAACAGTCCTTTTTGTTAAAACTTTCAGTTAGGACTGGCTCAGGCCTGGACCAGATCATAGTTAAGCTGTGGCTAGCCTGAGAGGCTCTTTAAGCTAGGACGTTTTTGGCTGAGTCTTAAGAATTTTCATCGCGTTTTGCCTCCAGTTTACATAAGAACAGTGCCTGAAGTGCCTTATTCCCCAAACTTTTGAAACCAGAGTCCAGAGTGAAGCGTTTTAAAAACGGTCAGTGTCCTGTGTAGATGGGATTCAGTATTTTAGGGTGAAACACTAACATCACAGTACACTTTCACATGAAGGCTGCACATGTATACCAGGAACAACAACAGCTTTGGTCATTTACCGAGTAACATTTATGCTGCTTACCATGCTGGGTTTGTTATCCAGATAAAAATATCCAAACAGATTTGTTTACCAGACAAGACACTCCTGTGTCTTTGTGCTTCCTTTTGCCATTGTTGTTCGTGAAAAGTTTTTTTTTCTTCATATGTGTGTTGTAACAGCACTGTTTCTCTGAAAATCTACATCGCCATCTACTGGACTGGCATGCACACTACAGCGTTTTCTGTCGTTCTGGCGTTTCTATGTAAACGAGAATTGCTTTTGAAAATGCAAAGGAAAAATCTTTTCATGTCTGGTGTAAGCATTGTCATGTAAACATGGCCTTAGACTGCTGGGGGATCTGACTCACTGAACTCTTCCCTCTGTATCTCTCGAACACTTTCTATCAGTCCTATATCTCTTTTCCCTTTTTGTTTACTCTTGTACTCGTCTCTGGTTCTTATTGTGTAGGCATCCTGGGATCATTTGCGTGGACAGCCTGCTGCTGTAGACCCACACAGCTTCAATATTGGCAATGACAAATATGTAGCCATTGGTTTAGCCCAATTCCATTATAGTGTCATGTCCTGATATTAACTTCAGAGAGGTCAACACCAGTCCTGTCTAGTTTATAATCATTATGGATGTTTATGTTAATATTAAAATGGTCCCACTGTCCATGGTTGTTAATGATTATATCCCTCTGTAATGAATAACTTTCCATCCATATAGACACGAGGACCCCCTTGAAAACGAGATGCCGCATCTCAAAGGGCTAACCTTGAATGAATCTATATTCAGCAGAGACAAATACGATGAGGACAGATTTATGGTCTGGGTGTCCATAAGTTTGTCGCTATCATAGATTCTTATTATTAGTTCCTTTGTCTCTGCCTGGATGGATACATTTTTAGATGTATGTATATACATATGCGTATTTTATATATGTATATACCCATAGATGTGTATCTATAAAATACAGTGTGGCTTCAGCCTGCTCTACTGTAAGAGCCTTGAAATAACACTTGTTATTAATTGGCACAATACAAATAAGGATTGATGGACTGATTGATTGGAACATATCAAACTGCAGCCACCGGTACCTGCAAGCTTCCACATAGACATATTACACAGTTCTGCTAACTAAAGTATAAAAAAATACCAGTGCAATATTGACCTACATGTTTTATTTTATTTGTATTTATTGGGAAAAATAGTCTTTAATGCTCCCCCATCTCTTAAATCAATTTTCTGTGGAGTTGGACTTAAACACAAAGATGTGTAGGCCTAGACTACGTGTTTCTGTAATATGCTTAGGTCACTAAAAAAGTATGGACTTTAGAAGATAATTGGTATTGATATTAGTAAATCACAATATTGGTATGGAAAAGATTTGAAAAGTCTGGTTTTGCTCATTACCACTACAGTACTCAAAATAAAGCTTTAATTTGGTCTTTTAAACACGGTGCATGTACCCTAACCTGAATTTCATTTCACCGTTGTGAGCTGTGAATGTTTATATGTGTCCTTACAGGTAAAAAGAAGTTCAAGTTCTCCTTCCATAAGCGCTCAGGCTCGGACAACAAAGATGCCTCTTCCCATCAAAAACACGTTGCTTCAGAGCAGAGTAACTTATGCATCAACGGCAGCCATATTTATTGCGAGGAGCCTCAGCCTCGAACCTCTCGCATTGGATCAAACTACAGCATCGCCAGCTCAGGCCACGGATCCATGGAGGACGTTCCAGACAGCTCGCCTCCGTCTGTGGACTCTCTTAGGGCCGTGAGGCAGTATTCACCATGGACAGAGGAAGAAGAGGAGGGGGCAAATGTAGGGGGGAGCACAAAAGGGGAAGAAAGTGAGCTTAGAGAGAGGGAAGATGAAACATCAAAGATGGAGGAGGAAAGAAGAAAAGAAGAGAAAGAGCTGGAGAGGTTGGCTGAGGAGAGAGTGAGAAGGGAGGAGGAAGAAAGGATAATGAGAGAGGAGGAGGAGAACAGGGTTAGGAGACAAGAAGAAGAGATTAAAAGGCTTGCTGAGGAGAAGAGAAAAGAAGAGGACAGAAGAAGGAATGAAGAGGCAAAACTGATAAAGGAGGAAGAAGACAGGCAGAGACAGGAGGAAGAGGAACGAGTTAGGAGAGAAGAAGAAGAGCATGAAAGATTAGCAGAGGAAAAGAGGAGACTGAAAGAACAAGAATTTAAGAAAAAAGAACAACAAAAAAGAGAGGAAGAAGAAAAGAAAAGACTAGAAGAAGAAAGAGTGCAGAAAGAGAGGAGGGAAAGAGAAGAAGAGGAGAGACAAAAGAGACTAGAAGAAGAAAGAATAAAGCTCGAGGAAGAAAGGGTACAGGAAGAGAAGAGGAGAAGAGAGGACGAGGAAAGACAAAAGAGACTAGAAGAAGAAAGAATAAGGCTCGAGGAACAACAGGTACAAGAAGAGAGGAGAAGAGAGGAAGAGGAAAGACAGAAAAGAGAGGAAGAAAGAATAAGGCTTGAGGAAGAAAGGGCACAGGAAGAGAAGAGGAGAAGAGAGGAAGAGGAAAGACAAAAAAGAGAGGAAGAAGAAAGAATAAGGCTTGAGGAAGAAAAGGCACAGGAAGGCTTGAGGAAGAAAGGGCACAGGAAGAGAGAAAAAGAAGAGAGGAAGAGGAAAGACAAAAAAGAGAGGAAGAAAGGAGACTAGAAGAACAGAAATTAGAGGAAGAAAGGAGGAAACTGGAAGAGGAGGATAGGAGAAAGATTGAAGAAGAGAAAGCTAGGGAAGAGGTGAGGATAAAGATGGAGGAAGAGAGGAGAAAAAAGGAAGAGGAAATGATGAGGAGGCAAGCGGAGGAGGATAAGAGAAGGGTAGAGGAACAAGAAAGGCAAAGGGAGGAAGAGGAAAGGATAAGGAATGAAGAAGAGGTGAAGAGGCTGAAGGAAGAATATGAAAGATTGTTGGAGGAAAAAAAGAAATTAGAGGAGGAAGAAAGGAAAAGGACTGAGGAAGAGAAGAAAAAGAGAGAGGAGGAAGAGGACAGGAAAAGGCTGGAAGAAGAGTGCAGAAGGTTAGAAGAAGACCGAAGGCTAGAAGAGGAAAGAAGGAGGATTGAGGAGGAAAAAAGATTGCAAAGAGAAGAAGAAGAGAGAGTCAGGAGGGAGAAGGAGGAATATGAGCAACAGAAGGAGGAAGAAAGGAAGAGAATTGAGGAAGAGGAGAAAGAAAGAAAAGAAGAGCAGAAAAGGATAGAGGAAGAGGAAAGAAAGAAGGAGAAAGAAGAGAGGGTAAGGAAGGAAAAAGAGGAAAATGAGAGATTAGCACAGGAGGCCCAGAAAAGAGAGAGAGAAGAGAGGATCAAGAAGGAAAAAGAAGAGGAAGAGGCCAGGAAGTTGGAGGAAGAGGAGGAACAAAAGAAGAAAGAATATAAAACAAAAAAAGCTGCAGGGAGGAGAGTGGAATTTTCAATCCCTGAAGAAGTCACCTCTACTAATCCATTTGATGAAAACTATTCCTTAAATCCCTTTGAGGAGATTTCCTGCTCACCCTCTGAACCCGACAGGTGAGTTACAATCAGATTACAACACATGACTTTCATTGACAGTTACTATATTTACATGGAGTCAGAGACAGTTTGTTTATTGTTGGTCCAATTACAACGGGATTAACATCGAGGCTTTAAGTGCTGTTACTGTAGATAGGACAGTCAGAACTGCTAAAACAGAGGGAGAGGAAGAGAGGGGGTTGTAATGATTTGATCCCTGACCACTGTTTAAGGACAACAGCCTCCGTTTGTGGCATATAGGCTATGATGCAAATGTGCAAGCAGATATTAACTCAATTAAAAATACTGTAACTCAGGAAAGCAAGTCGTTTTAGCTATGACGTCTTTGGTAAATTGAGTTGATTTAGGGTGGTGCAAAAGCTCATGTGAAGTCTGGTTTAGACCAAAGATCCAAACTCTGGTCCACCTGACAATGGGATCTTAGTTCACTACCAAGCGGACCAGAGTTCAGCAAGCAGTATATGTAAAAGCAATCCAAATCATATAAGGCCAAAGAGGTCAAAAGGCACTAAAGCTGTGGCTCGAATTTGGTTAAATTAAATGTCACAACAGAAATCAAGCTATATAACATTCACCTACAATATCAGGCAGAGTGCAGCTGCTGTTAGCATAACATTGCAAAGTACCGCCCCATGTAGCCTAAATGCATCTTTAACCTTATTTTCTGCACAGAGACATTCCAAACTGTTTTGATCCCACTTATGTTACTGCTTGAAGCTGGTTTTGTATTTCTTGGTCATAGTGAAACATTGGTCCAAATGGCAGAAACATAGATCATAGCTACAGCCCTAACAAGTTGGGTGTGGGCCGTTTGACAAGCTTTGGTGTGCCAGACAAAGACTGCACTGAAAGAAAACCAAGCCAAGTGAAAAATGAAACATATTTGAAACTTAACACCAAACTGAACCATAGCCAACCAACTTCTTGCATGAAAGAGACCTTAGTTTAAGGAGCATGTATTATGCTTTTTGAGTTTTATATGCTCTTGTGTTCAGCATATCCTCTTCACATGATAATGCCCTCTTTTAAATGATTCAAAAAGTCCACCAGGATTTCTCCCTTTTCCCCTCTTTATTGCATCACTAGCTGCTTGAATGGCTCTTTCCCTTTGCCCCTAAATAGACCAATCAGTGTGACGTCATGCCCTTGTTTCATCAGTAGTCAAGCCCCTCGTCTAACAGTAACAAGTCCATTGCAGAGCAAAGAAGAGCAGAGGCCACAGAGTGTTGTTGACAGCATGGTGCTGCGCAGTGCTGAGCTGCCAAATATCACAGAGAAGATCAGTCAACCTGTTAGAGTAGACTGGGCCCACATGGGTAAGGGAGCTTTTAAGAAGCAGGACCTCAAGCAAAGCTTCTCAGACTGAGAGCAAATACAGCTGAAATGCTTTATGCCTCGAAAGAGTAAAGCATTGTACTTAACTTCAAACACTGTTATTTACTTCATGCAGATTATTTTGTAATAGCTATACAGCCTCCACCTACATGTGTTTTCCACTCCTCACGGGCAGGCCTCATAACTGTTTGAAAGTCTGCTTTGCATACCATAACCCCTTCTCCCCCTCTTATCAGACATTGTTTGGACAGTCAATCAGCACAGAGCTCATTATCATAGCCTCATTGTTAATCCAACTTGAATAACAACCTTGTTCATATGAAAACCAAGACATGATGCAATAGTCAACAGACGAGAACATGAGATCTTTAACTATCTGGACTCAGCAAAAGTAGTTTGGAAGAGTTTCTAGAGCTGACGGAAGTGAATAACTGACCAGCAGTTGAACTCAGTCTTCAAAACTGAATATATGAACCTGGCCTACAGCAAAATGTGGGCTCTTTGAAGCATAATCAAAGAAAAAGGGTGGCAACAGATTTTTAATAATTCAACAGATTTTGAGACACTTGGCTAAAACGTTAAAAATGTTAACCTGATGAGGGCACTAGATGAAGATCAGCAGAACGATTTGTTTACATATTTATGCAACTGTTCATTTAAAAATATAACAGTATATTTAGTACCACAGCAATATTGAGGAAGCGTCCTACTGCTATAAAGGGAAGTCAAGGAATTAATAATAGGCTAAATGAAAATAAAATAAGGTCAAAGTATCAATACAAACAAAAAATCATCTGGATTTACCTTAACTTGTTCTCCATTCATTTACTGAACAGTAACCGTTCTTTACATTTGACTCCAAATGAAACCTGAAGCCGGCACCATCATTAAAGTTTCACTGCATTGCTCGTCTTTAAGTGTGTTAAAGTTAGTGCGAGTGTGCAGACAGGTGATTGTCTGTTTGGATGGATACGTTTCTTTGCCATCAGCTGAGACTGTTAGCTCATTACGAAGTCTGAGCTCATTATATCAGGTGTCATGGTGAGCAGGGAGAAATATAAAAGCAGAGAAGGAGAACTTGAGAAGTACAGTGAGAGGTTTAAGGAGCCTCTCACTGTACTTTTATTAGCCTCACCTTTTTAAAGCCAGGGCTTAAGAAAAAACGTGTTGTTCCCCAGCTTTTACTCTGAATTTTTTATTGGTCAAATGGTCAAGGTCATGCAAGCTCATGCTCATGAACTGCTTGTGAATGCAGAACTAAAGAACTCTGGGAATATTTTCCTACAGTTTTGCACAAAGCCTCATTCTGACTCGAGGGTCACCTTGACATTGACGTTCAATGGTTAAATATTTTTTGATATTATTAAGTCTTTACCTTCTGCTCATTCTTTACCTTTGAACCCTATAAGTCTGGAAAGATTAGGTGAAATTTCCTCAGACTTTTGGAAAATCTCTACTCCATCTCTGTATTAACTGATAATGTTTGCTCGATCAACCATAAAGGTCAGTTCTAAAGGTTCATCCTGTGCTCATGAGGTTTACACAAATCACATGACCACAAAATCCTCCCCTACCATTTTCCTGTAATTTCACATCTGTTTATTTGAAACCTCTTGAAGGCATAATAACATCATGCAGAGCTTCTGGTAACTTGTTTTCTCTATAGCTTTGGAAAATGTTTTCTTCTTGGCCAAATCAGTTTCTTGCATACAAGTGCTTTCTCCTGTGGGATTCATTTTTATGAAGCCCTAGGTCTGAACCATCAGTGTTATGTCTTCTCATTTCCAGGTGCACATCCTCCACTTCTACAAATGAGAAGGATCTTGGTGGTTCTCAGCGGGAGAAGCGAGCAGCTCCTCAGCCTCCAGGAAAGCCTTCAGCAGACAGACATTCTCAGAAGGAGCAGGATACATCTGCCACCCGACATGTGGCACAAATTAACAAGCAGAGTAAAGACAAAGATGCCAAACAAAGCAGCCTTATACCAAAGCGCTCTGTAAAAAAAATGGCTCCTGTGAAAGCTCCTGCCCCTGGTATAAGCAACACACAGACCACGACACAAAGTAGCCCCACCAAGGGAGCAGTGAGTGTAGTAAAACCTGGTAAACGTATCGCACCACCTCGACCTGTGAGCTCTGAAATAAAACCACCTCAGGCTTCAGGTGGCAACATTTCTGAGGCAGAACAAGAGCCAGTTGGTCACAGCTTAAATCCCTTTGAGGACAATGAAGACGAAAATGAGCCAACAGCCGAAGGTGATACAACAACATCGAGTAAGTCTGATCCAACTCAGTGGCCTCCGCATGTGTCAGAAGATGCTGATGGAGGTACTGCATCTCAGAACAAAACAAAATCCGCCAAGATGGTCCGAGCTCCCCTCGTTCCTGCTGCAACAGCTGCCACAGCAGCTTTGATAGACAGAAGCGCAGAAGAAGGCCTCGTCACAGACAAAAGAAAAGTGTCAAATAATATTAAAGCCCAAGAACCAAAGTCAGACGCTAAAAATGCAGTGATCGTCAAAGAGGTGGCACGACAAGAATCCCAGCATGCAACAGTGAAGAGCACCAAAGAGGATGCAGGTGGGAAGAAGGAGGTCCCTCCTGCTGTTCCACGCAGGTAAGACGTATCAGTGCTGCTGTTAAAGCCTGAGACTAACTATGATGACAAAAACACTCTGTAATTAAAGATCATACTTAATATTTTATTTTTACCTTCAAAGTATAGTGAAGAATTAGTTTACAACTCATAGATGTTTGGTTCATTCTCATACTATTACAAGTACTAACATTTTAGTCAGCAAAATGTTTTAAACAAAAAAAGGGTAAATGGGTAAAACAAAATAACAAATGATCAAAAATCAATACACATAAAAACACCACAGCAAAGCAAGAAATACAACGGCAATTAAGAGACACATGCCATTTTAAAGACAACAACAAATAAAAACATGCTCATAACACAACAAAACATCAAATACAAGTACGTGAATTAAAAAGCAAGACATTTTAAAATTATGACAAGAAGCAGATGAAATTCAGGACACATAGGAAACACAACCAAAAACTGCATAACAATATACATTCAAAGACCCTTTAACAAAACATCAAATCACAAGCACAACAGATTAAAAGCACAGCGACAATCTTCAAAAACATATGGACACATAAAAAAACACACTGACAAGTTAGAGCAGAAAACAAAACATTTTAGAAAACAACAACAAAACAAAAACATATCCTGAGCCAAGGTCAATGGAATTCCCTATTCTAATTGGAGTCCTGGAGGCGTAAGGTTTGAAGAACAAGAAAAAAAATCTTGTATTCTATGTTTTGAAAAACACAACAGCAAAACAAAATAGCACACACTTGACCAGGTGCAGTGGAATTTCTTTCTACTGCTTTTTGATGGTTACTGAAAGACACAACAACAAATATTTCAAAACGGCATCTTTAAAAACAAGACAACTTTTAATGCAATGGCAAATGAGGAAAAATAAACAACATATTTGAGATCATAGAAACAAATTTAAAAACACAACCAAACCAAAAAAATGTAATCATGCAAAAACAAAACAAAAACGACAAAATTTGGAACACAGCAGATTAATAAACACAAAAAACATAACATATTGGTAAAAAATTGCAACAGAAAGTCATCCACCACAACAACATATTTACAGACAAAACAACAAACCATTACCGCAATGACAGAAAAAAAGAATCCATTAATCTTGGATCCCTGCAAAAAATCAAAAACACAACAAAATCTTTGTCAAAGGAGAAAAAGTACCAAGAATCTATAAATTATGCAGCAACAAATCAGAAAACACAAGAAATTGACAAACAAAACAATTATTGAACGCAAAAGACAACACAACAAATTACAAATAAATTAAATAAGTTAGAAAACACTGCAACATATTTACAAACAAAACAACACACAACATAGTTAAACTGTATATCAGACCCATAAATCTATGTAAATGGTACATAAAAAAATACATAAAATAAAACAGTTAATTAAAATACACAAGACATTTTTGCAGCAGTGATCAAATGTAATAAATATTTCCTGTTTTCTAATTTATTTTTGATGCCAAAGTTGTACTTTTGTAGTGCTTTAATTATTTTCTGTTTGCTTTGGTGTTTCAATCTTTTATTTATTTTGTTTTTTGTTCTATTGTTTCTGTTCTTTTTAATTTGTTGCATAAAACTTAAAAACTTGGCACATTGTACCCAATGTGGTCAACTTGTTTCCAGTGTTGTGAGCATGTTTATTAATCTTGTAGGCACTCAAGTTCATCTTGTAGGCTTATATTTTGAAAATCAATTAATATTTTTTATTAATAATTTCTCATTTTTTGGTCTGTTGAAGTCACCTCGAATCACTTATCCGTTACTCCATTATTATTGATAACACATCACAAGCTCTTTCATATCCCCACAATGAGAAGAAAGAGACTCATCATAAAGCTGTTAATTATTTATCCTGTTGTGTCTTTCATCTTTTAGACATGGACACCTTTGAGCTTTCATGAATATAAACTACAATATTCTGTTTGACAAGTGAGAACAACTGGATTTTCTTTAATCTGACAGGAAACAATCAGGAGCTGCTTGACAGTCACACTACACCTGATTCCTCTTTTTTCACTCTGTTTTTGTCATTCCAGGCTTCAACCTGTGAAACCCCTAAACACTTTGGAGCAGCAGCCTCACTCTGCTGCAAATGCTGCTAAAGAAACATCTTCAGAGATCCTTTGTGAGGTCCAGGAGCAAACAAAGGTATTTTACCACCATTGTAAACTTCTTTTCCAGCTCTAATTTGAAGCAAAGCAACAGAGAAAAACTCTCAGATTTAAATAATTTGGATAATTGCACGTTCACCGCTTTCTTTAAAAGACCGTTAAGTAGATTGCAGATTTACTGATCAAAACAGGGAACACACGAGCAGCATACTTTGCTCCAATGGAAAACAGCTTCTGTTGAAACCTAGGACTGAGACATACATGTGATTTGCTTATGGCTGCAGCAATAAAGGAGTAAGAGAGGGTGGCAGATAATAGCAGACCGCCTTGAATGTGTAAGCAGCCTAAAATCTACATCCACTAACCTGTCAAAGTGGTAAAGAGGTAAAATACTCCCCCACAGTCCCACATTTGGGGGAGTATTGTGTCATATAGTATGCCAAAGAAACTGTTGATTTTAAAGGAAACTAAATGTTTTCAAACAAATCTGAAGGGGTGTACTCATTTATGCTGAGCACTGTATATACACACGTGGACAGAATTGTTGGTACCCTTCATTTAATGAAAGAAAAACCCACATGGTCACTGAAATAACTTGAAAATAACAAAAGTTATAATAAATAAAAATTTACTGAAAATCAGCTAATGAAAATCAGACATTGATTTTAAATTTTGATTCAGCAGAAATATTTTAAAAAACAAAATAATGAAACTGGCTTGGACAAAAATGATGGTACCCCTACAAAGGATTGAAAATGGTGTGACCATAGGGACATGTTAAACTAAGGTGTGCCCTGTAATTATCATCACAGGTGTCTCCAAGCTTGTAATCAGTCAGTCTGCCTATTTAAAGGCTGAAAAGTGGTCACTGTGCTGTTTGGTATCGAATATTTGTGGAAGGAGCTGAAACATGCAGTCTGGAGAAGACAGCCTTCAAACCTGAGACAGCTGGAGCAGTTTGCTCATGAGGAGTGGGCCAACATACCTGTGGGCAGGTGCAGAAGTCTCACTGAGAGCTACAGAAATCACCTGATTACAGTGATTGGCTCAAAAGGTTGTGCAACAACACATTAAGTTGAGGGTACCATCATTTTTGTCCAGGCCAGTTTCATTAGTTTGTTTTTAAAAATAATTCTCTTGGACTACAATTCAAAAGCAATGTCTGATTTTCATTAGTTGATTTTCAGTAAATTTTTATTTATTATTACTTTTGTCAGTTTCAGCTTATTTCAGTGACCATGTGGGTTTGTCTCTTTTTAATGGAAGGGTATCAACAATTTTGTCCAAATCTGTATTTATATTATCTCACAAAAGTGGATACACCCCCCACATTGCTGCAAATATTTTATTTTATCTTTTCATGGGACAGCAGTGAGGGAGTGACACTTCGATACAATGTACAGTATTGAGTCTCCTGCTTGTATAACAGTGTAAATTTACTGTCCCCTTAAAATCCCTCAACACACAGACATTAATGTCTAAACTGCTGAGTACACCCCTGAATGAAAGTGTCCAAATTGGGCCCAAAGTGTCAATATTTTGCGTGGGCAGCATTATTTGTTTTAGAACTTCCTTAACCCTCTTGAGTCCACCAGAGCTTCACATTTTGCTGCTGAAGTCTTTTTCCACCCATCACGACCACATCACAGAGGTGGTGGATGTTAGAGACTTGTGCTCCTCCACTCTCCTTCTGAGGATGCCCCACAGATGCTCAATAGGGTTTGGGTCTAGACACATGCTTGGCCAATCCATCACCTTTACCCTCAGCTTCTTTAACAAGACTGTGGTCGTCTTGTAAGTTATTTTAAGGGAACAGTACATTTACACTGTTATACAGGCTGTAAGCTCACTACTGTACATTGTATCAAAGCATCATTTCCTCACTGTTGACCCATGAAAAGAGGAAACACTCTTCAGATGGAATTATTGAGGACATGATGAATTAAACTCTATGCCAAACAGAACTTTCTAGCATTTGTCCATCTGGCTATGTGGACCATCTCCATATAGCCAGCCGCTGTTGACGTCCTTGCAAAACCTGAAGATCTGTTGATCCATTGAAGGACAAAAGCACCCCAGAACATGATGAGGCCCCTTTCATTGTGCCTAGAAAACATCTCAAAGCGGGATCTACTTGTCAGGACAGTAATGTTGGAAGCCATCAGGACTATCAAGGTTAATTCTTTTCTTGTCAGCGAATAAGACTTTCTTCCACCGTTCAGTGTCCCATGTTTGGTGCTCCCTTGCAACGTCCAAATGGGCAATTTTGTGACATTGGAGATGTGGACTTTGAAGACATTTTTTTTGTTTTTAAGCCTCACAGATGTCGTCTGATTGTTATTGGGCTGCATTCAGCATCAGTATTGGTCTTAGTCTGGGTCCAGGAAACTTAAACAAGGTGCAAGAAAAGGTGGAATAACTGAAATAATGTGGGACACTTAAAGGGGTCTTTACCAAACTCTTTGAAGTAGATCACTCTTACAAAACTATATTCTAACTAGTTTTGGAGGTCACAGGTTTTGGTCAGTAGGTCTCCTGTGTATCCATGTTTGTAAAATGATTTTCAGGAATAATTCTAGGGTTTCCCCTGAAGCTTTGCATATACTCCTTTGGATTCTGAAGGTCATAGGTTAACAGTCAAAGCCGTGGTAGTTCATGTTTATGAACTGCTTGTGAACACAGTATCTCAAGAACCCTTTAAAGGATTTTACTGGAATTCTGCACCAAGGCCCACTCTGGGATGTTAGGGCAGCAGAGGTCCATGATAGGACCCACTCCTGTCATGTGTTACATCTGCACTGACAAACTTAGTTAAGGTGTTGTTGGGACTGTCCTGCCCCAGCATCACTTTTCTCTCCACTGTAGATACGTCATCCTGCGTTGAACACAGCAAATCTGACCCCTGGAATGTACTTTGATGATTTCTCTACACTGGCTGTCAGCTACTTCATGTTTAAGGGTGAATGGGTCTCTACGGTGCATGTAATCCTCTGTACATATCCACTCTTCCAGGTAAATGACACTGCACTCAAAGGGCCGTACTCCCAGCTGACTCAGCAGGAACTAATCTCCATGGTGCTCAGGCAGGAGACGCTGCTCACAGAGAGGGACGAAAAGATATCCCAGCTGGAGCAGTACATCGACAACTTACTCGTTCGTGTCATTGAAGAGGCACCGACTATACTCATGTCCATTACCTCTCTGAAGAAAACTGTGTAAGAGTCATTGCTCTTTTGTTTCCCAAAATCAGTGCAAATCCAAGCAGAGAGGCCCACAGTGCTGACTTTATTTTAAATATGTGGCATTTGGTCATGAATGGTGATTGGAGTTTGGATTTGAGCACTTTGAATTTTGTTATTGTCAGATTTTCTGACATGAAAATCCAAATATTAACTCTATTTGTAATATGTACATGCTTAAATGTGCTGTGCATAAACAGCTGATTTCTTTCTAAACCTTTGGTATGATATTGCCAACATGAACCAACAAAACTGCATTGAAATGTATCCAAAAGAATCAACTGTTTTCAGTGACTGTCAGCTCTATGCCTCCAAGAGATTAAATGAAGAGCCTTATTTACTGTAAAACTTTACCTTTGCACTAGACATGTAGATAAATATTCTTGCTAATGTTCTGAATGTCAAAGTTTACATGATTATACTAACCCCAAGAAGTTATTCACTGCACTTACACTGTTCAAGAATGACTGTTCTTCAATGATGTTACTGCTTTGTGTTAAATATGTGAGAGCAAGAATGCAATTTTTCTGAAATAAATAAAATTTAAATATTATCTTTTTTGAAGTTTTCCATTCTCCACCTCTGACCATCCGACATTAACAAAAGATAACTGAGAAATTTACTGTCAATGCATAGCTTTATGTATCTGTAATATGAAACTCACCGGCCACTTTATTAGGTACAACAGTCTAGCTGCTTATAACTAATCAGCAAGTCACATGGCAGCAACTTAGTGTATTTTGGAATGTAAACAAAGGATGGAGAAGGTGATTCAAGTGTGGCAGCTGGTCAGAGAATCACAGAAACTGCTGATCTACGGGGATTTTAACACAGCAATCTCTCGGAAATAGGAACGATAGCATGAAGTTTTTATTTGTTTTCCTTTTATTAAACATGAAATATGATAATGAGTGGGTTACATGGTTACAATCAGAATTTGAAAGCATAAAAAACAAATATATACAACTAGAAAAGCTCTGAATGCACAAACCGAGGCCAAGGCATTTCAGACAGCGATGGGCAGATTGTCAAAAATGTAGGAAACTGCCCTATCTTGCACTGCTGTTAAATCCTAGAAAAAAAATAAAACAATCTATTCATTTGTCCTGTGTACCATGACCACCATTCCCTGAAAATATCTTCAAACCTGTTGAGAACTTATTGAGTTATTAGGCCAGTTTTCCAAAGTTTTGCTATCTCACAGTTATAAAAGCCATAAAAATGAAAAAAAGGATCTAATCAGTTCCTCTTTGTGCCAAGAAAAACATTCCCTAAAATGTAAGTAAAATCTCTTCATAACTTTAGAGTTATCCTGTTCACAAACTATCAAACATACTGGTAAAAGCTGGATAAACCATAACCACCTTGGCAGATAACAAATACATCTGAGAAACTACTTCAACAGTATACACAAAAAATGATGAAAATAATGTATAAAAACTTGTCTTAATAAATTAATAAAAAGAACTGATAAAACCTATCAGTGTATTAGATTAAGACTGTGTAAAAAATCCTATAAAGAGCTGTTTGCCTTCACTTTCCTTGTTGGTAAAAAGCTTTAAAGAATCAACATACATAAAGTTATCAATGAAAATACAGAGGTTTGAGAAGAACTTGGACAACCTTGCTTTTGAATGTGAAATTCTCAATATGATATCTGTTATATAATTCAAAGATTAACTTTAGAGTCATAAGAAGTGGTGTCATTATGTTTAATATTAACAGCAAGCTCTCTTTTGTCATAAACACATTTCTCAATGTTCTTCCCAAACTGGAAGGTTACTTGGAAGGGCCAAATGTAGTGAGAAGGAAACAGAGGAGATCAATAGTTTTAACATATTGCATAGACGTGTTGAAGAAAAGTTGAGGAGTCCTATTTAACAACAATCTTAACTCCAAATGTGGTCTACATGGAAGGTCATACTTGCAAATCAAAAAACCCCACTACTAAAATCTAATGAATGTGTAAACTGTGCTGAATGTTTCCATCATGGTTTCTGCATGCCAACAACTTTTTCAGACTAGTACAAGGTTAACTGACTTATGGTCCAGTGGAATAAAGCATTTTTTTCATGTATGGTGTCTGTTTTTGACTAAAAACTAGAGGGGGTCAGATAGCACTAACCTCCACTAAGGCCTATCACATTGTCAAAAATGTGGAAAATCATCCACTGTAAAGAAATGCCCTAAAAATTCCTTCATTTGACTCAAATCCTAACCAAATCCACACACCAGAACTAATCATTTCTCCCATGTGGCATGACCAAAAGTTCCCTAAAATAACATTAAAATCCATTCAATAGTTTTTGAGTTATCCTGTTCACAAACTAACACACATGCTGGCAATAGCAGATCCTCCTTGCTGGATGTAATAAGTGGCACTCTTTTCAAAGCATTTTCTGGACCAAGGACAGCTAACCATATGCAAAGGCATTTTATCTGTATAGATTTACTAATTATTTACCTAATGCTTACTCTCATGTTTCCTTATGTTTAATGTACCACCTTCATACCCACTTTGTCTGTGAATAATGTGTACAGTTTTGAAGAATTCTGTTAGGGGACAGGAGGGTTGCAGAGGGGCAATGTGTTTGCTTTCAGGGTCGAAGCAAAATCTGTACACAGTGATCAAGATATGATGAATAATTATCAACCTTAAAAAATACAAATAAATAAAAAATACAAAAGTGGGTGTTCCAAGTCCTGTTGTGACAGTGGAGCTGACTGAAGTCCAGACAGTAGCTCAGTGAGATGTGTCTGCTGTCCTCACCCAGGAACCAGATCCAGTGATAAACTTCACTACACACAGGAAAATGATGATCAGCTTCATGAAGGTCATCACGAACTGTTGATAGAAGACAGAAAAGCAGGAATTATGCACTAAAAATGAAGCGACATGTCCTCTTTTGGGTGTAAACAAACTGACATGTTGGTAGTAGATAAGAAAACTCTACTTCCAACGTAATTAACCCTTACACTCACTGTGTTTGAAAAAATATGACTTTTGACAGAATTTTTCAAATTAATTTAACTAATTCACTTATGTGTCCATGTAATAGCAGATTTTCAGCTTAATTTGGACAGTAAACATACATACTATACACAAGACACAGTTTATTTACCCCTCTGACCCCAAAAATTTGACCATTTGTCCAATAAAACAACAAGATTACTTGAAGACTTAAGAACACTGACCTGTTTGTTTTGATTCATACAATGGCAAACATTTGTTCTGAAAGTCTTCTTTTTTTACTCTAATCTTACTGTCCATAGTATTTGGGCTCCTTATAGCCTTTGCATTGTACAGTTTTCCTAATAAAGACTCCACATTTTGCCCTAAATCAGGCCCATGTATTCATGTTTGATGACTGTTAGAGTATGTTCACATCTAGCCAGCACTCAGAGAGCACAAACCTCCACAAAGGTAGCTCACATATTGTTGTTGCACCTATAGGCAATAGCTCCATGATGACGTAACCCTAATAATATGATTACTTGACCCTGAAACCACTTGGAATCATGCTGATATCATAAGCAGTTTGACAATAGCAATAATAGACACTATTAACGGTTATCCAGATCACCACCAAAATCTATGCATTTTAAGTTGGCCCTAAAAAAAAAGCAACAAAATTCATCTGATAGTTTTTGTGTGATCTTGTTAACAAACAAAAAAAACATAATTTGGGCTCTTTTAACATTCTAAAGCTGAAAATCCAGTTCCCTATTCACTGCCATTCATCTAGATCACATGTGGCTCTTTTGCCCCTCACCTGATGTTATTTCTGCATCTTTTAACACCATCTGCAAACAATGTACGTTTTTTTCTATAAATGATTATATTTTTGTTTTTACATCGTCAATTTTGTGTCTTGTGTGTGCGCCTCCCCTGACCTCGGTGTGATCTGCAGCAGAGGGAGAGCAGGACGCTGCTGCATCTTTAGGCCTGAGCTTACCTGTGATGTTGTTTTTCAGTTTTAATGCGGATGTTTTGATGAACTTTAGTACTTTTAAAACATCAACTGCTGCTGTGAAGTGATTCAAACATTTAAAAGGGAGGCGTGTTGGCCACAGAGCTTCAGAAAAGATGTGAGGAACAATGAGATGATACAGCGCAACAATGACCGTGTTTTTAAAGCAGGGGGATTTTTTTTAATAGCATGTCTGCTGTGTGTGATAGCTGTCAGTCTCTCTCCCTCAACAAGTACAAACTCAAGTGTGCGAGTTATTGTGCAATTTTTTTTTCATCCGGTATATTTTTTAAGACATCAAGGTTCACATGAAACCTATTGACTGACAAGTTTATTTATTATTTAAGTGAGATAAGCCACAAAAAACATTGCTGGATTTCAAAAAGCACCTCAAAGATCACAAGACTGCCTCTTGTTTATTATAAAATTGTGAATAAAAAATGATCAGAATGCAGGACAGAAATGAATTAAGTTTAAATACGTCAGAAAAAGACCCTCTGACCCCATCCCATCTGATGATATCTAAGAAATATTTCAGACTTCTCCACTGCAAGTAAAACCTTATCCTGTAGAAAAAACTAAGAAACAAAAATGGCAAAAAAAAAAGCATCAACAGTGATAATACAGGCTAATATTAATTGACTGTTTTTTGTTGACAAGCCCTATAATCAATGTAAACACACCATATTTTAATTTAGAGTTAAATATTTATCACTTTAACTCTGAATTAATTACTGCAATATAATGTGGTATAACAATAATGCCAAGTTAAAGCAACAAAACATGCATTACTCAGTACAGAGCAGTCATGACAGTAAAGCAGTTTGCTTATAGATCTGATGTCGTTATGTTGTTGTAGTGTCAACTGGTGTCACTGTCATCATTTTAAGTTTTAAATCTGTTTGGGGCTCCAGACAGATTTTTTGGTGGGTTTGGCAAGCAAAATGGCTCTTTTAATTGGAGAGGTTTCCAACCCCTGATCTAGATCAAGTGTTTCATCTATAAAGAGACAGGTCCACCACCTTACACTCCAGTAACAAATGGATAGGCAGTTTCACATGTCCTTGGAATACATATTACTACTCCATTTGGGCAGCATGGCACTGAAAGTGTTCGAAGAGGACAGAACCAACGTAGAAAACCTTTTTCTGCAACATTCTTGCTGCAGTTGCTTCTCCTTCAATAACACTCATAGCTACTGCTTTGTCCTCCTTAAACAATGCTGATTACTCAGGTTGTTTTCTGATTAGTGACAAATGCATCAGATTGAAGCTTTGCAAGATGGATCTGCCCAATGACCATACCTGTCAAGTTTTGGATTTGAAAATAAGGGAAATTTTCCAGCGCTTGCTGTGAGCTGTCCCACCACCCCAACCAAGCTCCAGTATCCCTTACATTTTAAGACAGGAGTACAAGATATCTAAAAACAACTTGTCAGCAGCTTACCAATTAGTTAGGTGATCAGAATCTGATAGGTCTCCTTTGTTGACATTGAAATGCTGTGGACATTCTTACATTAGGAAAGTAAATTCCCTGTCCCATTTTTCGAGATATTTACAGGACTTCTTTGTTTTTTTGGCAGGAATGCCTTCTCCCTCCTCACATCCATCCATCTCTCTCCTCTGTTGTCCCGGCTTTGTTCCCGCCGTCGGCACTAGCCTTGCAACTGCCACCCAGGCTTCTGCATGTGGCATTTCTTCCGAGGCTAGCGACAGTGTTCAGTTGGGAGCAGAGGCAGAGGAATGTATTTTTTTAATACGGGAGAATTACAGGAAAATAGAAATACTGGAGGATGGCGGGAAAGAGAGGTAAAATACAGTAGTTTCCCGGCCAAAACGGGAGACTTGACAGCTATGCCAATGACAGACAATAAATCTGGTGAATCCAGCAGCTTTGCAAAGATAGATGTTCCAACTGTGGGCAAGGTATATGGATGGATTGCTTTTATAATTTACAAAAACAAATTGTAAATTGTAGAAGGTTCAGTCTTTCCAATCACAAATTGGAAATGCTGGGATGTTTGACCAATGCTACCATATATTTGAGCAGTGCAAAGACATAAATAAATCATTCTGTCTCCCCGGATGATGAGTTAAGAACTTCATTATACTTAATAGTGTGAAGATATTCAACACTATTACCAAAGACTTTACTTAAGAAACAAAGAATTTGTTTTCCTCATAATAAACATTCTGGTGTACTACTAAGTTACAACATTAAGTCAACTGCATAATGTGTTTAGTATAACACTGTGAAGACCATCATGGGCCAAATCCAACCATCTACTTACTGCAGAATCTCCAGCTTATAGTCCGGTCCGTTCGCGAAATTAGTCAGCAGCTTCACGTCTGATTCCTGCAGATTGTTGTTGCTTAGGTCCAGCTTACTCAGAGTTTTAGGGCTCAGAGCTGAGGCCAGCGATGAACAGCTGATCCCAGATAACCCACAATTACTCAATCTGAATGAAGAGTAAAAATGTCAATAAAACATACAAATCAATCAGATGTTAGCATAAAAACACCATGTCCAACAAATGAGTTTGTCCCTTAATTAAGCAGACTTTTCTTATTTTGCTCATGTGAATCACAAACATGTCAGCAGAAATTTTACAGCAGTGTGGTTTCAAATCATCTATTAAAGAGGACATGCACTGAAATGCTGGGAAATCAAGTCTTCACCCACTACAGTCCAATAATCCACCAGTTCATGCTGCAAGATCTTTACATTAATGAAGTTTTGGTGTAGGTGCTTCCACTTATGAGAAACTCAGATAAGGTTCACTATCACACTGGAAGAGGACATCAAAAACTTACTTTGAGTACTAAATATTTGGATTAAAAATGATGAAAGGTAATACATACCTTTTTTGGTGGGGTTAAATGTTGTTTTGAAAATATTAAATTACTACAGAATTAAGAGGTAACAAAAAAGCCTTAAAGAATCATTTTGTAAAAAAGTGACATGTTTGATATCACAATGTGCAGAATTCCCCTTGTTCACCGAGTTGCTTTTTGTTCGTTTATCTTTAAGCAAAATAACTGCTACACTGATTAGCAATTGGTCTTTCATGCAGTATCATAACTACTGTGTGCCTAAAATACAAAAAATACATCACAATAAACATCCACTGATCATCATGATCTCTCTAACGGTCATGGAGAGCTTAAGGTTATTCCAGCTGACAATGGGCAAGAGCTGAGGTACACCCTGGACCGGTAGTCAACCACAGGTAGAGAGACAGGCATCCATTCACACTCATACCCAGACCAATGGGCAAAATAGAGTCACCATTAACCTAATGAGCATTTAATTTTGGACTGTGGGAGGAAACTAATGCAGGCACGGGGAAACCTTGCACGGAGACCATAAAAACTCCACATAGAAGACTCTGGTTGACATGAGGGGTCAGACCACCAATCTCATTGCTGTGAGGCACACCCAATAACTAGCTGCACCTCCGTGCCACCCACACAATAAACATGATTTTAAAATTTCAGTGCATTAAAATCTGGTGTTAGTCTCAATTGTGCGTAGTGATGACGACTCTAGTTCTTTCTCAAAAACAAACTCTGAATGGATATTAGCCAAGAAACTCTTATGGATATAGTGTTGTCCCATGAACACATTCATAAATAAAAGAATAACCAGCCAGGTCATAAGTGACTGGTCAGGCATCTTAAGTGTTTAACAGGAAACACACTAAAAGAAAGATATTGGTGAGCTGACCCCCAGAGTCTGAGCCGAGATCAAACTGGTTTCTTACTTCAGAGTCTCCAGCGTACAGTTTGGAGCCTTCAGAAAGTCACACAGCAGCTCCACCCCTGAATCCTGCAGGTTATTGTCACTTAGGTCCAGCTGTTTTAGATGGGAGGGGTTGGACACCAGAGCCGAGGCCAGAGAAGAACAGCCAACCTCTGATAAACTGCAGCTCACCAAACTGAAAAAGAGTATCAAATGAACAAACTTCAAAAGAAATTGGCTAGATCTCAAACCTTTGGTAAGGGCGTTTAGTGCTGTTCCGCAATGTCATCATCGAAATTTCTGAGGCTGAAATATAAAGTAATGATGAGGATCCACTGACTCTAAGTCCAGATGTTATCACTAGGTAGTAAGTTCACTGCCAGAGTGTGGACTCCTAATTCTTGCAGATGCCCAGGGTGGACGAACCTGACATACAAAATGGACTGTTCAATGTATTTGTCTAGTCCATCTGGGAACAGGCCATAGAAAGTATTTCAAAATTTCAAAATCAGGTGTATGGACAATCGTTCTTTCAATCACTTTCGTTACAGGCAAGTCAGATAATGTAGTAGGCAATACGCACACTAATTCCAATCGCTGAAGCTCGTTCCAAAATATTGGAATATCCTTTAAAATTACTAGGACTCTGTTTCAAAGTCCTGAAGACTTACTGCAACTGCTGTAACTGGATGACTGACCTGAACAGCAGCAGGAGTAAAAAGTTGATCAAGCTGTTGTCAGCCCACAGTTGGAGGTGCTGTGTTTAGCTTAGTTCAGAGCAGTGACTTAAACTATTGATTTATAATAAATGAATCAATCATTTTTAACAAAAAGAGCCTGATAATGATTAACTCCATACCAATCAGGGATCCTTACCATTATATTGCCCTAAGAAGAGAAAAAAACAAATTTCTTACTTCAGAGTTTCCAGTCTGCAATTTGGATTCTTCAGTCCAGCAGACAGAATCTCCAATCCTGAATCCTTCAAGACGTTCCTGCTTAGGGTCAGATATCTAAGATGGGATGGGTCAGACTTCAGAGCTGACGCCACAACTTCAATGTGAATTTCTGACAGTCCGGTAAAAGCAAATCTGTAATGACATGCATATAATAACATGTCATTATCAACTGGTAATGAGTGTTAAGATGACATATTCAGGGTCAGAAGTAGGCAGAAATATTTTATCTCTCTGGTACATTGGTAAATTTGTACATTCTGCAAACATTTCAGCCGATACAAGGTATAAATATGGCAGGGATGTATAGCCGATATATTGGCTGTAAGTATCTGAATATATTTTCGTATCTGCTGAAAATAATATTTATCCTTTTTAGGCTACTATCTGCCATTACCAGTACAGAGTGGTACAGGGATGATGATATTTTGTCGACCCACGCGTAAGTTAGCATTGTGTTGTCCCCCAAACTGCAAGTCTACTAAAAGCTTATAGGGTTTTACACTGTTTTAGATCAAAGCTGATACTTAAGCCTATGTAGAGCCAAACATCTTAACAGAAGTACTAATTTTTCACAATGTTTGTGGCAATAGTGTATGAAATACTGATGTTTAATCCCTTTAAAGCCTGAAAACAAAAATTATATCTACACAATTGTCAATTTTGGAGCTGAAATGTTTATATCACTTCCACTGAGATCCAAAGAGTTCAAATTTCCATAAAATTTAACATATATATGTATATATATATATATATATATATATATATATATATATATATATACATATATATATATATATATATATATATATATATATATATATATATATATATATATATATATATATATATATATATATATATATATATATATATATATATATATATATATATATATATGTGTATATATATATATATATATATATATATATATATATATATATATATATATATTCAGGTGTTTTTGCCACTGATAATCCACTTAAGGACATTTTTATCATTTATTTGATTGTATTCATTTGTTTTTTTTATTATTTGTTGATCATATTGATCAGATAGAGGTAGCATTAAAGTATGTATCAAATATGATAAAACAGGTTTCAAGGAATTAAATAACATTCACAAATGCTTTTGGAGTCATGCCTGCACCACCTTACTGTGCCAACAACATTGTGCATGCTTATCAATTTGTGATGTGTTTTTTTTGCACAGTAATTTCCGCCTCATTTATGTCTGCTTCTCTTTCTCTGAGCCATGTTTCAAGCTAACATTCTCCAGCTTTGTATTTTATTACTCACACAACTATCAAAGCTTTCTTCTAAAGGCATGGCATAGTTACTTGCTGCAGCGTAAGCGTGCCCCAAAGCTGACAAGCTTCAGTGGAGGGAACATGTCCAGGCATGTCTGTATGGCCACAGTAAACATCAGAGCACAACACTGAAAAGCTGAAGCTAAAACTTTTTAAGAATAGCATAGTCAGACACATGTCTGAGCATTTACAGTTGCAGACATCAAAACTGGCTGTTAGAATCAGGGCTAATATGGATCTAACTCCTGAGTGAAAATTCTTGGCAAATTTCAAAAGTATATTAAAAGGACAACTGGTAGCAATGTCAGGTTTTCAATTTAACTACATCTGGACCTACCTAGCCCTTTTGCAGTTCCTGACAGCTGGAACCAGTTTTAGTCGTCCCTGGTCTGATGTGTTGTACTCCTTCAGATTTAACTCATCCAGAACCTCTTTAGACATCTGCAGCACATAGGCCAGAGCAGAGCAGTGGATCTCTGAGAGTCTCTTCTGTGATCTGTTAGTTGACTCGAGGAACTCTTGAACATCCCGTTGTACTGAGAGGTCATTCATCTCCATCAGACAGTGAAAAATGTTTATGCTTCTGTCTGGAGGAACATCCTCAGTGTTCATCTCCTTCAGGTTGTTGATGACTCTTCTGATCATTTTTGGACTGTCTGTGTGACCGATCAGGTCTCCTAACAGTTTGCGGTTGGATTCCAGACAGAGGCCATGAAGGAAGCGAACCAACAAGTCCAGGTGGCCATTTTGACTTCTTAGGGATTTCCCCATGGCATTCAACAAAAAATCGTGCAGTGAATCCATCTGCCAGTCATCACTGTCCTCATCCTCTGCAAAGAAAGCCTCCAGAACATCGGTATTCCCGTTTGTAAAACAGTGGAACATGTAGACTGCAGCCAGAAACTCCTGAACACTCAGATGAACGAAGCAGTAGACTGCTTTCTGGAAGATCACACACTCTGTTTGAAAGATCTCTGTGCACATTCCTGAGTTCACCAAAGCCTCTGTGACATCCAGATCACACCTCTCAAGGTCCTCTTCATAGAACATGATGCTTCCATTCTCTAACTGTTCAAACGCCAGCCTCCCCAGCTTCAGAAGAACTTCATTGTCAGACATGGTGACTTTGTGTAGACCCATCTGTTGTCCCTCACAGTACTTGTGCTTCTTCCTTTTTGTCTGAACCAGCAGAAAATATGAGTACATGTCAGTCAGGGTCTTTGGCAGCTCTCCATTCTTCTCTGAGCTCATCATGTGCTCAAGTACTTTAGCAGTGATCCAGCAGAAGACAGGTATCTGACACATGATGTGGAGGCTCCTGGATGTCTTGATGTGTGAGATGATTCTACTAGTCAGATCTCCATCACTGAACCTCTTTCTGAAATACTCTTCCTTCTGAGCATCGGTGAAGCCTCGTACTTCTGTCACTCTGTTGATTCTTGAAGGTGGAATCTGATTGGCTGCTGCAGGTCGAGAAGTTACCCAGATGAGAGCTGAGGGAAGCAGGTTCCCCATGATAAGGTTTGTCACCAACATGTTTATTGATGACTTCTGTGTAGCATCAGTAACAACCTCGCCAAAGTCAAAATCCAAGGACAGTCTGCTTTCATCCAAGCCGTCAAAGATGAACACAAGTTTACACGCTGCCAGCATCTCTGCTGTGACCTTCTCTAACGCTGGATGGAAAACGTGAAGCAGCTGAAGAAGACTGAAGGGCTTATCTCTGATCAGGTTTAGCTCTCTGAATGAAAGCAGGATCACCAGGGCGACATCTTGGTTTTCTACACCCTCTGCCCAGTCCAGGGCAAACTTCTGCACAGAGAAGGTTTTTCCAACTCCAGCAACACCATATGTCAGAACCACTTTGACTTCAACGGAGGCTTTGAAGATGTCCTGACACTTAATTGTAGTCTCATGGATTTTCTTAACTTTGGAGGTTGTCTCAAGTTGTCTCACTTCATGTTGGGTGCCCACTTCTTCGCTCAGGCCTTCTAAGATGTAGAGCTCAGTGTAGATCCTGTTGAATGGGGTTCTGTGGCTTTTTTCATAAGGTCCTTCAATTACACATTCACATCTTCTCTTCAGACTGGCCTTATGTTCATTTATAATACCCTGCAGACCCTTTTCTGCTAAAAGAGAAAAAAACATATCCTGAGTTTCTCAAATATGTGATGTACTGTTATTATTCCTGATCATGTCAGCCTCTCTGACTTGCTTTACCAGACCTGTTCCTTTTGTCTGACATGCACCACTGGCACTGTCAACAGTAGAACATGAATTACATCTATCTTAAAGGGACTGTGAGGAGTTTCTAAGTAATTACAAAAAAGTCTCACTTTAGATGTATGCCTGATTGAAATACACACTTTAAGATGAGTTTTATAGCATCAAATAGGTTATCTATAAATGCTATTCCTTAGCCTTTCGGTCGGGTCGGACAGAGCTGAACAGGCCTGGATACTCAACTTCGGGAACAAGACAATTAAAACTAGAGCAAATTTATATTATTCAGACACGTCTTAGAGCATCGGGCTGTAAGTAGCGACATACAGCCGGCTACAAAACTACGATACTAAGCTTTCCAAAATTTGTTTGTTGTCACACATCAAAAACTACCGCTACGTAACTAGGAAGAGATACATTACCTGGTCGTTTTGCATCCTGTAAGTTGTTGAAAAAAGAAGTTGTATAGCAATGCAGAGTTCTAAGCAAGGTCTGAGCTGCATTTATTAGCATCACAACAAATACACGCTTTGGATAGCACACGTCTTGTGGTGCGTTCCAGTTGTAGTCAGAAGTAGGAATTTTGAGTTCCAAGTAGGAAACTGCAACTGGAACGCCCCCCAAAGTCAGAATTTCCTACTGGGAACTCGGTGAAACCTCGTCACCCCCGAGTTGACAATCAAAGATGGATGCTCCCAGTATGAACAGTTATTTAGCTCCTCTAATAATCCATTTATTTGCACTTCTGACTGAGGTGTGTCGCTCTAGATCAGCTGTATACATAGTATTGTTAGACTTATATTTACAAAAATGCTGCCATAGTGATAATCACATTCTTCATGTTATATTTGTGAACAACAATGCAGGCATGCTAACAACAGCTATCAATAGAATGGAAGATCGGCATGTTTTTTTCTGACTTCAACTGGAACACTGATAACTCTGAGATGATGTCATTCCCAGTTCCGAGGTTACTGGAATGCAGCATTACGACAGTCGCCGCGCGTGCTCATGGGTAGCAGAGTCTTTTACGTTGCCGGCAATAGATTCTCCTCACAGTCCCTTTAAAGTACAAAACCCTAAACCAGTGAAGTTGGCACGTTGTGTAATCGTAAATAAAAACAGAATACAATGATTTGCAAATCCCTTTCAACATATATTCAATTGAATACACAGCAAAGACACGATACTTAACGTTCGAACTGGGAAACTTCGTTATTTTTTGCAAATATTAGCTAATTTGGAATTTGATGCCTGCAACATGTTTCAAAAAAACTGGCACAAGTGGGAAAAAGACTAAGTGTGTGGTGCATTATGAAGTGTAAAATACAACAATGGAGACCCTGGACTGTACATCGAGCAAGAATGGGAAATAATTCCACCCGAAAAGCTTCAAAAATTGGTCTCCTCAGGCGATGCAACACAGTGGTAAAAATGCCTGTGCCAACTCTTTTGCAATGTGTTCCTGCCATTGAATTCTAAGTTAATGATTATTTGCAAAAGAGAATAAAGTTTCTCAGTTCAAACATTAATCTTGTCTTTGCAGTGTATTCAATTGAACATAAGTTGAAAAGGATTTGCAAATCATTTAAAGTCAATCACCCAGAAAGGGGACTTTGAGCTGAGAGAATGCTGTTGACATGTTCTATATGGAATGCAACCATGTTTTAGGGTGATACACCCCAAAACACAGAGACTAAGACGGCTTAACCTTAGAGAGTAATTTTGATGACCAAAAAAAAGAGGAACTGGGTGAAATTATTTGACAGAATTAAATAAAATGATAGCACAAAATTAACTGAGTTAATAACTGATTTAATGTGAGACTGACTTTAAAGCTTATTACTTCAAATAAATATGAAATGCATTTCATGACTTGTTTCCATACACAATTTACGTCAGTCTTACCTATCAAAGTGCTAGGTCGACCAAATATCTGCTGTCCTTGTCCTCTTCCAGATATTTCCGCACACAGGGAACAGGACCCTCCTGATGAAGTAGACTGGTCCTGGTATGAGATAACACACTGTCTGCAGAGCCAGTGTTCACACTTGGCAGAAACTGGATCTCTCAGGACGTCCTGACACAAAGCACAGCTGGACAGCTGCTCCTCTGTAGGACCTGCTGCGTTTGTTTTACTGCAGAGATGCAATGTAAAGTAATGAGATCATAGCTCATATCTTTTGTTAGTGAGCCACAAGCATGACATGTAATGTTGTCTTCTACATCACACAACAATCAGCTCTGAAATATTCCACAGCACACATTGGAATATCATGAATGGAAAACAAACATTATGAATGCATTAGATATGTCCTCGGTCAAAGCAGACTATAACTTGGCTTTCACCCTGATTCCCCATGAAGGTTATACTTTCACCTGTCGATTCATTTCCCCATGTGTGGAAGTTAAATGATCATGTTTGTGGGTACAGAGATAATCATCTTCTTAACACATGTTGCACTGGTCGAGTGAGGACTTACTTATGTGCTATATATTCTGTTGTATGACATTGACTGTACAAGAGAAGATACAGTTGTATAGAGCTGTGTCAAGAGTGTTCTGTTCTCTCTCTTTATAGAGCAGTCGTCCAGGACTGTAGTTGAGATACAATGTAGATCTATAAAGAATCATTTTAAAGCTGTGTTCACACAGGACACGACTTTGAAACCATAATCGCGTCGCCCACTGAAGTTGCATTGCGTGTCCATAGATACCTCATTTTGGTCACTGTTGCCTGGTGTAGGGTCATCAGCTGCAGTGTTTTGTGGTTTGTAGGTGAGTGAAAAGGATACAGTTTGGAATAATTTTAGCCAATACGTCCTTTTATATGATATGATATGATCGCGGGGCGAAGCTTGAGCAGGCAGGACATCACTGAGCAACAGTGACGGCAACAAAATGAGCTAAGTACAGGCAACAGGACTTGGGTTTGCAACACGATCTTGGTCACAAAGTCGCATTCGGTGTGAACACACCTTAAGACTGAACTAAAGAGGTAATCTAGGCCAAAAGTGAAGCAGTCTAGGACTAAACTAGAGAAGTAATCTAGGTTTATAGAGAAGTGGTCTAGGACTGATAATAGTGGTCTAGGTCTACTCAAGCAGTCTAGTATATATCTAAAGCAATTAAATAAAACAAGCATCTGCAAATCAATCACACAGAAACTTAAAAACTGACTGTTTCTTTAGAATGGCAGTCAAATGTTTTGATAAGCCTGAATTTGATTATTTTATTTTCTGATTATAACACTGATTCTTAAACAGACCATAAGATGACAGACTGGGACTCTGGGGTACAGCTAGGAATGTTAGCTGTCATTTTAGCTTTGTAGACTGATGGAAATATTTGACACAATATATGTGCCCAACTAAGTATATATTCCTCAATAGCATAAACATGCCATGCTTGGCCCTTCGGGATAAGGCCTCTGCAATAAGGAAACTGGAATCTGGTTTTCTGGTATGCAGAGTGTAGCATTATTTGATGACAGCCCTGATACCACTTTCAAACTCAGTACCAAGTTCTGTGAGACTGGTTGAAGTCAAAGATAGACTGCTAAGTGGGCAACCCAGGAAGTCAACATCCCAAGAAGGCCGGTTCCCCACCCTTGCTTCACTGAGGACCCATAGGCTTCCAGACATTTACAGGCACAATTTACACAGCGGTACCACAAACAGGTATCATAAAACGATATTCTCTTACTGGGGTCCTGGTTCACTACTGAAGAAAGGAGGTTCATCTTTAGAAAAGTCACTCTTAATGGAGAGACAGCTGGACAGAAAGGATCCATCCTGTTTGTACCCGTGATTGTTCATCTTCTAAACTCAAGATCTTGTGTAGGTCGTTCAACCTGAAGACAAGGACAACATACAGGGGAGAAAGAGACAGGGTTTCTTTAGTAGTCTGTATTGTAGTTAAGCTGTCAATTCTGGAGTCAGAGAGAGTACAATGACCATCATTTTCAATACTAAGTTTATGAGTGACCAGAGTGTTTGAATTGAAAATAACATTTGTCATTGAAAATGAAATCTGAAGTGTCAAGGAACAATTGGCATCGAAACAATTATAATTGAAACATTTGAAACTCAATGTTACTCTTTTGGCTAATAACACTTTGAAATTACGAGACACACTTTGGAGTCACCGATCTGAGTCAGAGTTGAGTCTTGAGAACTGGGATCCTAGACTCAACTGTAAAACAGTAGTCCAGTTCACATCTTGTGTGATGCTCAATTTGACCTGTTATCACAAAGATTTGCATAAGTATAGTTTAAGGAACATCCTTCCACTTGACATCCTTGTCTATTGGTTTTCGATGGACACTAATGAACTCATTACTCTTAAGAAATGTGTAAATCGATAAACAAATATTCTCAGAAATCAATGACTGAGAACATATTTACAAACTGTTTCACATACTGTCATGTATAGTCACATTTGCAGATTGGGGAACATGGACATGAGTTCAAAGTTGTGTAGACGTTTGCAGATCTGAATTCTCAATATAGTTTTGTACCATTACACTCTCGGCAACCTGGGCATTTTCTCTTTAGCTCTGCAGTATTCTTGCTTTGTGGGATCATTTAAGGGATAGTTAGCTATTTTTAAGGGGAGTTGTATGAGGCATATGTCAATTGTAAACACATGTACTACAGTGAATAGCTCGGTCAGGAAGAAAGCCAGACTGTAAAATCTTAAAAAATCAGCATTGAGGGATTATTCATTTATAATTGACAAATTTCTGATGCATTACTTTTCTGCTCACAAGCCTCTTTTCTCTTGAACACCTTATGGACTATGTGTCCTTTCACCTTGAGCAAAAAAACAGAGCAAAAGAGCTAACTAGCTCAAAGTCAAACCATTGAAAATATGTTCCATAGAATAAAAAATTCAACCAACAAATCATTTATTGTGCTCTCACCTGCAATTCCTTAAACTGAGTTCTTGGCCTAATAAGTAAGAATGTATATAGCCTAACTTCCACACCAGCCCTAATCCAGAGCTAATCAAAACCACTGTGATTAATGTATTTACCACTGACATGGACCTCGCACAGCCCAAATTTACAAATACAGAATTATCCTCGCAAAGGATAAACATTTAACTGTTTTCTTAATACTCAAATACGTAATCCAAAATGGCTCAGAATGCTTATTGTACACTGTAATAAAAGTTTAGATGCTTCATTTGGACCGTTTCACTTAATTAAAAAATACTACCTTAAACAATTTTCTCAGATTATCCACAAATAGTATTTTGGCTTTTTAATTTGGTTAATATAGCTACAATGTCTGAAGGATTAAGGTTCTTAGTGGGTTAAAAGTAATAATAATGACATATAAAGTAGTCTGCCACCGTTATATGTTGGTCTATTTTAACAAGTTGTCAGAAAGTTTTGTCCACTATCTTCCTTCCCATGCCCACATTGTAAAATTGGTCTGGCCCAGTTCTGTCCCACATGATGCACTTCATCTGGCCCACATACTGCTAAGAATGAAGGTTCTTTACTGGCTGATCCAGATCTGGCCCATATCTAGTTCACTAACCACTCACCATGCCAGCAGTAGTCTGTTATGTAATTTGTAACTAAAACACGTTTAACTGAGGTTTTCCCTAACTCTGACGTCGTAGGTCAGTGGAACACACCATTAAAATAATGTAATAAATCATTATATTATAATAAATAAAAGTTTTGCACTCAAGCCTTATGGGAGGGATGCTACAAATGAAGCATGGAGGAGAAGAAACGAAACTCTCAAGATTACAGCCATCTAACACCAAACATTATCCAGTATTATTCTGAAGACTTGGATAAAAATGGTCATAAAGTAGAACACAATCACTCCAAACTAATTTTATCTGATGAAAATACAAGAAAGAAAACAGAAAACAGGAATCCTGACAAACATGCCTGCTACTGTAACAAGACCCACAGTGAATGAAATCAGCCTACATTGTCAAATATAGTTCTTAACTGGTGTTAAATTGATTGTGCACCACATGAACAAAAATATTCTCTGTTCACTCAAAAGCACGTAAAGTAAATAATGTCATCTCTCACCTGGTCTTAATGCTCCTTGTTCGCTCTTTCCGCTCTGCACTAATGAATACAAGGTGAGCCTTAGCCCTGAATGACACGTTCAGTTTCACTTTCCTGTTTCCTGGGAACAGGACAGACTTTACACCTCCCCCTGGCCATTTTCTGAGGGAAACGATGATAAGTGGTTTAATTTTCTGCCAGACTATCTCTGCTATGGTTTAAGAAAAAATGTATAAAATAATTGGGCAGAAAACTTAAATCAGCAATGCCAGTTTTATTCATAAGGCACATGCTTAATGGACTTTATTTTCATAACAACATTGATATCAAATGTTTTAGTGACTTAAGTGAATTTCACACACATCAGACACGTGATTTGGCAATCAATCTCCACAATTAAAAAAAAAAGACAAACTAGACACAAATAGACTACCGGCTGTTACTAATGTTAGCGAACTGGGAGATTGTCTTTGTTTTACGCATATCACACCTCTGTTAGGCCGGATGTTGAGCCGTGGCAGTGGTTCTGCAGAAACCCCCCGGTGAATTTCTTGATAAACCTGTTGCCTATTCCGTCACTGTGAGAGGTCTCTCGGTTCGTGCTGTGCCCTGAGATGGTAGAGCCACCTGTTGTCTGCACGTTGTTGGACTCCTGGTTCTGCTGGGAAACAGTAAAACGGCACGGCTTAAAGTTATGAGTTGTTCTGGGATTTCTGAACTTGCAGAAGAATGTGCCATTATGATATGAACGTTGTAAATGCTCTTTTGAGAGTTTATCAGCCAACATGTGCTCCAAATTGCTTTCGGGTTCCTTGTGTGTGTGTGTGTGTGTGTGTGTGCAGACGCATGGGGAAAACTGCATGTCAGAGCGGCTGTTGTGTTCAGTTTTTGACTTACAGGTGTGTGTGTGCGCGTGTTTGTTTTATATGGTAACTATTGCATAAATAAACTGCTGGTCGTAATTCATATGCTGATAGATAGTTAATAGATTAAATACGTTTATGTCATATATTTTTGCGCTTTATTTCAAACCTATTTATAATCTGAAAATGAGTGTGAAAAATTCATTAAGTGTATTTGTACCTTTAAATCTGAAAAGGGCAGTTCGCGCAATGATCTCTGATCTGATGAGAGAAGGGAACTGGAGACAAGTAAGTGACTTGGACCACCGTGTGTGCATGCCAGCGACTGCAGTGTTTTCTTTTCGCCTTGAACTGATGCAGCCAGTATGGAATAGTGAGAGTGCCAAATTACAAAAATAAATAAATTATAGGCTATAAGAATCCATAAAAGAAAAGGCTAATAAAAGTAGAAATATAAAGACAAATACAAAAAAAGTAGAAAAGTGCTTAATAAATAAATAAATAAATAAATAAATAAACACGGACAGCTTGTCTGTGTGGGTCAAAGCACGCATAGTACCAGTACTTTCCATTACGTCCTCTACCGCCCCCAAAACATAGTCTTCGTCATAATTATGTTGTTCTGACTTCGACGAGTTCTTCTGTGATTAATATCACTTTATATAGCTACTGTATTTATGTATTTATCAAGCACTTTTCTACTTTTTTTTATTTGTCTTTATATTTCTACTTTTATTAGCCTTTTCTTTTGTGGATTCTTATATAATTTATTTATTTATTTATTCTTTTATAGATTTATTTTTGTAATTTGGCACTCTCCCTACTCACCGGTGTCGTCTGCAGCGCTTGTCGCAGTTGGGACGGCGATAAATTGGACGGAGAAGCAGGAGGTGGAACCGTCAACACGCCAAGCTTTGTTTCTATCCGGACATCATTTAGCGGCGCACATGTTACAAATAGCGTTGTTTGGTCGTTGGGCTCATGGTTGAGCTGATGTTTTGATGTCATACTGAGGGAGTTGAGTTCACACTGACTGAGCACCTGTAAAGGACTCTCGTGATCCTGACTGCTGTCCTCCGTCTCTGTGAAGATGCCTCGCGCAGGCCTGAGCTGCCCGGGCTGCGGCTCCTCCAACATCGTGGACGATGATCTCTACTGTCAGACCCAGATGGTGTGTGTGGACTGTGGATCCGTGGTGTCAGAGGGGCTCCTGGCCAACGATCCAGTCGGAGGTTCAGGTATGAAGAGGGATGATACTCTGGCCTCACTATTGCAGACTCTTCGGTGTTATGGGTCAGCGAGTGACCGTGTTAACTGGTGACTTCCTGTCTTAAGCGTTTCTTGTAAAGTAAACAATGTTTGTGTAATAAAATAATACAATCGAGGCAACTGGACTGCGTTCAAGTTTGGGTTCTCAAAACTGAACACATTCCAGTTGCCTCGATTTTCAATCCTTAAGATAACCATGACCTGGATGAATGACAATCTGCACAGACGCATTTCAATAATAAAAAAAGACATGTGTACGGGCTCTTTTATTTATATGTGTCTGCTGTAAACAAAGAAATAAATTAAATAAATAACAAAGAAAAAAGAAATTGAGTTTTTTTTTTGTCAATATTTAAGACTGACAAATCAGTCATACACATTGCCCATGTATATATGAGCAAAATACACAAATGTATTGTTGGTAGATGTGTTTATTTTTACCCAAGGACAATTATCAAAATTGTTTTGTGTAAAAACCTTGATTATTTTATTAGTGTAAATAATGCATTTAACTTTGGACACTCATCCTCTGCATTCTTTGATGGGAGTGAAGAGGAAGCAGAAGGACTGGTCTCAGTTATCCAGCTCTTTTATTACAATGAGTCTAAAATGTGCAATACAGAGACTCTTGGTTCAAATTACGCATCCCTGACAAGCATACACTGCGGGAGTCAGTTCACGAAGTCTGAACCCCGACTATCTGTCCCTGAACCCTTTATAGGCTAAAAATGTTTTTTTGATATTGAAATATGAAGTCTTCGGGCTGTGGCAATCATCTTTTCCACACTGTAAAACCTGATAAGTTCAACTCAAATGATATGAGGAAACCGATTGCCTTGACTCATTTAAGTTTATTAACTTATACTGTATATGTTTTATAAAACCACTTTATTTGAGTTAAAGTAACTTAAATATTTAGAGCTATGGTAATACAGGTAAATTAATTTTATGGATTGAATTCAATTAAGTTTACTAAACTTAAATAATTTATTATTTTATACTCATATAAAGCCTTTGTATGAGCTTATTTAAAGAAGTGACTGCAAATGTTTTAAATAAAGTAAATTGAACTTACATTAATCTCTTTTGCACATCTTATGGCAACTCAAATTAAATGGGGAAACCGATTGCCTTACGCTATTTAAGTTTTAAGAACTCAATACAAGACAAAAATCATGAGCAACTCAATTTTAAAAAAAAACATCAGATAACATGAAAAAATTAAAACATTTCAACCATCACATTCTTCAATAGTAGAAAAACAAATGTGTGCTTCCCTGCAATTACATGAAAGAAATATTAAGACAATATTTGTCTTAGTGCTGATATTGAACAATGCACTAAACACGATTGTCACAATAACAGGAATCTAAATGGCATGCACCACCTCTTGTTTTACTGATAGGATAGAACAACTGACAGAACAACTATCTATGTTTTGTATCAGACAAATTTTCCACCCCAAGACCATGAACTTAATTAAAAGAAAAAAAATAAAGATACAGCATACCAAAGATGGCATTAACATAACTTTGCCATGCATTGATTGTTTTGATAGAAAATGTTACAGTATCAAGATGCCAGCTGAACATGTACACATTTAAAATAGAAATTACATGTGTTTAAGGTGCTTTTTCCACATGACATTACTTTTGGAAATTCATTTTTGTAATCTTAAATCTTTAACAGCATATAATGTGCCTTTAAATACTTAGTGGTTAAAAAAGCAATTTATGAAAATTGTAATACTCTATCTCTATACATCGACACATGGCGAGTCTCAAAGGAAACTCCAGCTGGTCCCACTTCTTTACTTACAACTGCATCCAGAACCACTGCTCTTGTAGCTGTCTCCGACTTCTCCTTAAAATGAAACACGTGTTTAGTATTTTAATAGTTATAAAAGGCTAATGATGAAAAATAACTACCACAGCTTTGCATGGAAGTAAGCATTATTGGGGAAAAAAAGGAAAATGCACAGACTCAAACTGAGCTCTACAAGACTTTGTGTGTATCAGCAATTTTCCATTGCAAATCAAATGACAACAATGGTCTAAAAAGGGCAAAAAGAAGACAAATTACCTTGCAAGTTTTAAAGACCTCTGATGAATCATCCTTCGAGTACGGCACCAAGCCAGCCAGGGTTGCTGTTCAGACTGCAGTGATGTCGTTCTTGTCCTGTTGAATTAACATAAGTTGTGCACATGTTGGGTCTTTAATTTTTACAATCAGCATCTGTTTACCTGTTCTTCATAAGTAGTCGTGAGTTTCTCCATTGTCTCGCCTAGACTTCCAGTCCTCTTCTTTTTGTACAGCTTCAAGTGTATATTGGTCCAGTGAAAAAAGAAACGTAGAAATAAATCATTACAGAAATTTAATCACACTCCCCTTTGTTACTAGTGTGTCACTTGCTCACTGACCACACAAACTATAATACATCCATGGTTAAGTATGATTCGAATGCCACCCGTAAAGTTTCCCATGATGCATTTCAAACCGACGACAGAAATCAGAAGCACAGCAGGCTATCAAATATCTCCGTTGATTCACCACATTTGAAAGTTCAGACAGCATTTCAGGCGAGAAAGTCACCACGTAGAATACCAAAATGCGGTCATTTGAGCCATAAAACGCACGGATACAAATTCCATTTCGACATTTCGGACATTCGGTTAAGAGCGCCACTATGCTACTGGAGAAACTTCCGGTTGACTCCAGAACAAGAGCCCAATTTACAAAAGCGTTAAAGAACTAATAGGAGATAATGAAGAATGCTTTTATTTTGAAAACGGGAAGTTGCTAGTTGCTGATTTTAAGCCGAATGCCGTCTCAGGACGATTTAACATTTACAATACGATGATTAAGATAATGTTACGACCTGACGCTGTTTTTTATTTGAGTCCGTTTTCCAGTATTTTGTCTGACGGAGGTCTTATTAAGGGAGGCTTTTCTGATGCCGTTTGGTCTGAGTGAGCTTTTTCTAGGGTGTTTGGTCTGAGAAATGTACACCATACTCTGCTGTCAAAAAGTTTCAAAACTCAAGTCTCACTTTGGAAACCAGCTTTAATTACTTGCAAAGAAAAGTTGCTCTAAAGAGCAACTGATTCACCCCGTATAACAGACATGCCCCTTTGTTAAGCTTTAATCAGAGTGCAATGTCCGCTTTTGAGAAGTTAGATGACACACAGAGACTACAGCACCCCGGGCCTCCCCCTTCCTGTCTCCATCTCCAAAACAAACATACAAACAAACTTAACATTTTGATAATTTTTTTGAGTAAAAATTATTTACATGGACAAGTTTTGTGGTAGCACATACAACCCCGAGGTTGACTGCGGTTAACAGTTCATTTTTGACATTTACATTTAATTGAAAATGTTTTAGAGGCTGCTGACTTACTGGGGTCTTATAATGATGGAGCACCATTTATATTCAAACATTTTATATTTTCAGATCGCCAATTTCAATATATTGTCGTCTATTCAGCAAACATGAGTTCGTTTCCATAAAATTAGCCAATCATCATCAGTATGATGATAACATGTTAAAGAACTTACAGCTAACGACTGTTTCTTTAAATTTGAGCAGGTACCTTAAATCACAGCAATTGAAACGACAGTAAAACAGAGCATGCAATAAAAAAAATTCTTACCTTATATTTTAAATCAAGTCGTCATTCAGAAAATAATTGCCTGTTCTCGTCCTCTCATTCAAAGCAGAGTAAAAATGGCTTCTCCTGCTGGACTGGGCTCATGTCTCAAATGCAGCAGGGTTTCCTACTCAGGTCAGCAGGGACCGCTCTTGTAGTTAGATAAAATGAGTTCAAGAAATCCACCGAAATAAAATAAGTTCACTAAACAAACTTCAAATGTTTAAATAACACTTAAACAATGAAAAACAAATATGGATACTCAAATCTGCTGAGTTATTTATTCATTTCTTTATTTTTGAGTTAGACCCACTTTGTAGAAATGAGTTCCTGCAACTTTTTTAGGGAATTAAGTTATTTTCACTTACTTTGTTTATTAAAGGGAAACTCCGTTTTTTTGACACCTGGACCTTATTTTTAGGTTTGTGCATGCTCATATACTCACTCAGACAAACATCGTGCAGCTCGGTCAGACTACGACGACCGGTTTGAGTCTGAGTACACGGACGAGGAGCTCCATGAAAGAAGAATGCGGAGGGAGAGAGACAAGAGAGAACAACAAACAGGAGCACGTCCACGACTCCATGCTAACTGGTGGTGCGCTTGTGGACAGTGTTCGCCTATGGCAACAGAAGAGGAGTGTGTTTGCTGCTCAGAGTGGGACTTGAAACCGGCTGACAAGCGTATGGATCTATCCAGGAATATATGTCTGACTACTCTGGAGGATTTCTCTGCAATGACAAACCGGGCTGTGGTAGAGACGAGCGATTTTGCAGAGATTATGTCCCGCGCTGAAGCTCCATTGCCGTGGCCCCCGCTAAGTGCGGCTAAATGGGTTGGATCTAAATAACTTCTGAAGGACTCCGAGCTGCACGATGTTTGTCTGAGTGAGTATATGAGCATGCACAAACCTAAAAATAAGGTCCAGGTGTCAAAAAACCGGAGTTTCCCTTTAAGATGTGCAGTTAGGTTTTACAGTGCATTTGTTATTCTTTCTCATATGTTGATCACCAGGCAGGCCCAGTCACACTCTTGTGTGACTCTCCATCTGAAAGATACATGTTAGCCCACACCTATCTACCTCAAGAGCTGATCTGACTCCTCTAGTAACCCTCTGATCTTGTATTGCTACTTTCAAACACTTCTCTTTTGATAAACACTGTCATGACCATGACATTTCTACTGTAACTACTTTTTAAAGGAGACATATCATGCTGATACATGATTTAATACTTACATATACTATAATAAATTTGAAAACAAGACCTTACACCCCTTTAATTTTCAAAAAAATGAGATATTGTATTTTTTCTGATATCCTAGAACGAGATTTGATGCCTCTGAAAATAGGTCATTGCGAGATGTCTGCGAGATTTAAATTGTCGTGACGACAGGAGGTACCTTTCTTTTTATTGGAGTAATCTGATAAACACTTCCTCCTCTGTGATGTCCGTTAGCCACAAAACCGTCACAGAGGAACACATTTGTCCAGCAGCAGTATATAGATCTCTATCTCACACTCACTCATTACCAGCTCTGGCCTGTAGGGGGACTCAATACGCGGTCGCTGCTTTGAGCCTGCCGGAAAATACAGTAGAAGAAGAAGGACAGGCTGGCTCAGCCCCTGATAGAACTGGCCAATCAGAGCACAAAGGGCTGTGACGTTGCAAGGTAACTGTAGGTCATCCTCAGATCCTCGTGTTTCAACGAGGGCTTCATAATGGCTTAAAATGAGGATTTTGAAAATGCTATTGTGGGGCAATGAAGGAACTAAATGACTTGTACCGAGGGCAGAAATGCTTTACAGGCATCCTAGTCTGGCATAGTGAAAAGGAGAAACAAGCATGATATGTCTCCTTTAAACATAAGCACTGAGCAATACTTTCTTGAGTGAACACATATCTGCATTTGTACTGAGTGGTCTAGCACCTCTCAGGAGTTTTTAACCTTCTGTATTTGTTCTACATACACATGACTTGCAAATGAGCATGATTTGAAAAACACTTAAGTCTTACTTATACTTGCATAAAGATATCATTGTCTGTAAAATATACGTGCTTGTATAAAAAGACATATATTTTCCTTCATTATCATAGTAGTTTACTCTATCAACACTGTTGAAAAAACACATTTCGTTATTTAAATATATACAAAAATCTGGTTTTGCATTTGTACCTAACACAAATTGTCACATCTAAATAGGTTTTCATAAAGTAAGGATTTTGTGCATTTGGCAATAATGTTGGTATTGGCAATGAAACATTCAGAAATATTGGTATACGGATACAAGCAAACATCAAATACTGTGCATCCTTGTCTTAAAAACAGCTAGAAAATTAATCTATTTTATCATCCACTGATATCATGCAAAACACATTAGGTAAGAAAACAAGTCATGATATCTTCTCTTAGCATTTTCTTTTGAGTTGTATCCTAAAATATTTTTTTACCAAAATTATAAAAGTAAGCTTCAGCGCTTCATTTCTCTCTGGTGGACAAACCATGAAACAACACTGCTTCATTGTTAAATCAGTGTTAAATCGTGACATACAGGCTGCGTTACCTCCACAGATTATCTACAGAACTAATAACTACAAGTGGCTTTAAACTGCACAACAACAGATGCCACATTTATAGTATCATGCAGTGACTGGACTCTGCACTTTGTTATCCAATTACAGAAATAAGAGAAAAACATAGATTGCATTCAAGCATTTGCAACATAAAATGGGAATATGTGAATGAGCTCTACCTGTTAGTTCATTTTGCAACTCTTCCTTCTGCCCTCATACAATACTCCCTTATTCCCTGTTCATAGGTTATTCATTGATGCATAGATATAAATTGATAGATTTATCTGTGGCTCAGAGAAAAACAAAAGGACACAGCTGGCAAAAACACGTTGTAATGTACTTCCAATAATGAAAAAGCTGCGGAATGACAGATGAAGCTGTTGATAATCACAAGGCTGTATCATGTGGATACATCTCAGCACATGCTCCTCCACTTAACAGTTTTTTTTTAAAAAACTTAAATTATGTAGACCAAGAATCAGCCCTGTGGCACTCCTGTTTGATTCCAGAAAAGTTTCTTCTTCTTGTATTATTAAAACACATACCTCATGATTAAAAGGATAGAAGTTAAATCAGTTAAGTCATTTCAGTTTATTATGCCGCACTTTATCTTCTTCTAATTAAAGTCTCAGTTAAAAAAAGTGAATCGGATACCATTTTAAACATACCGGTATTTCCAACTAAGTTGACTTTGCTTCCTGTGAAATCGTGAGAACCATCGGTCTTCTTTGTGCAAAGTGAATCTGAATAGCAACAATAATTTATCTTTTGACTCTGTATTTTTATATATATTTTTTTATTATTTTTATTACAGATGTCAGCTACAGCCGGACCACAGCTGTAGCCAAGAAGCCGTGCCCAAGCCTCATAAAAGGTGAGATATTTCCTCTCAGCAGGGAGCTTGTCACAAGTTTTAACAGGATAGCTCTTCTATGTGAAGGTGACCCTGCTGTTTCATCTATACATGCCATATACCTTGTTATACTTTTCACAGGTCTGCAGCGTGTTAAAGCCATATGCCGGGTCCTCTGCGCCCACAGGGAGATTGAGGATCTTGCGCTCACATACTACAATCAGGCCTATCAGCACGAAACCTTCCTCAGAGTCAGCCTCCAGAAGAAGGAAGCTCTAGCCGGGTGCTGTGTTCTTGTGAGCTGCAGATTACGCAATTGGCCAGTCACCATGGGCACCATCAGCTGTCTGTTGGAGGCTGACCCCAATATAGTGGGAACGATTTACTTGGAGATGGTAAAGGTTCTGAAAATCGATGCTCCGATCGTCAGCGTGACTGATGTGATGGAGGGGCACAGTCAGGAGTGAGTAACAACACATCTGTCTGAATGTTTCTGTTCATGGGATGTGATTGCAGTTAGCAGTGTTATAAACAGCTTAAAACCCTGAAGAGGCCTTTGATTTTTCTTTTAATTTAACTGAGGTCAATTGGGTGTTTGAAATCCTTAAACGTGCCTGAATTTTATACCCCTTTCAGACTGTTCAATAAACCTGTTTAAACCCGGTAACAATCGTCTCCTGTTGGCAGTTTGAAAGGGCTTTATCGGCATTTCGACCCGGGTCGACTGACCCAGCAAGCAACACTGGTCTTTATCGGCTTCAGTGGGAACTTCACTCCCATCGATGTAACTTACAAGACTCTTTGCCATCTCAGCAACAAATTCCATCCGCCTCTGTATCATCAGCGTTCGAATGTCTTTCAGTCAGCGCCAAGTTTATACATTTTTAAAAAGGGACAAAAGTACAAGTACAGAAAACAGCTTACCAACGGGTCCACGGCCGCCATGATTCTTTCCATTGTTTACATGGATGTGTTTCGGTGTGCGGATGATGTCATCAACGTGATGACAACGGCCTGATGCACCTGAGGCAAAAGAAAAACAGCCCAGCATCTCATCTGCTGCCGATTACACCTGGGTCTGCTGGCAGTGGGAAAAGGAGTCACTTGCCAATCATTTTTCTTGTTTTCAGTTCCAGAAAACAGTCTTTGGGCTCAACCGCATTTTATTTAAACAAAAACTAGCTTTTAGAAAAGATTCCATAAGTTAAAATGTTTAGGTTAACCTGTGTTGTAAAAACCTCAGTTGACCCACTAATTTTAGTGTGAAAGCGGTATAATTGTTGACCTTTCAAGGTTTGAAAAGTGGGAGAATTTACTAAAAGTGCTTAACTGTTTCACATCATTCTCAGTGTTAGTGCAATAGAAATGCTGAAACACAAAAATAAATGTGTAAATATAAAAATAATTGTTATGATAAAGTATTTGATAAAATAACCATAATAATAAAGAGTTTTATCTTTGTAGATATATAATAAAGTAACCAAACAAACTTTAGGAATCTGATATGATTTTGATCTGACTTTTAATCATGTTGAGGTAAAAATTGTAGTGAAACTATGTATGTGTTTGTGTAAAACCCAGGTAACATAAATTGAGTGGTGAACTTTTGCAGCTTTTACTGAAACTTGTAGACTAAGACTGTAAAACATCCCTTTTTTGTTTATAACGTGATCTATTTTTTCATGGTCAAGAGAGGAAAATGTCTTTTGAGTATTAATGCATGTTTTAGAGTACATAAAAACCACAGCTGTAGGATACTTCAAGTTTTTTTTTTTTTTATCATAACACTGCAAGGTTACCCCATATGCTGATCAACATTTGATTTTCAGTGCTAAAAAATCCAATAGTTGGCCTTACTTTTGGTCTAAAAAGGTTTTAAAGTCTTTAATTTTAGTTGTATAAGTGTGTTGGGACTATTTAGTTAACATGTAGTGGACTTTGTAATTATATACACAAGAAGGGGGAGATGCTAGAGTTGAAAATCTTCTTGTAGCTCATGAAAATGTAGCAGTGCTTATGAGGAAAGCCACCAGGCAGACGAGAGAACCATCTGTCCATAAAATATGCTCTAAAGAAGACATTCTAGCCAGTAACCATGAATAAATTGTTTGTTTTCTAGGTACAAACTCAGCTCTGATCATGTCCCTGAAGAGCTGGTTGCAGACTCAAAGGAGCTGTCCAAACTTGCCACAGCCTTGGTGGAGCTGGCAGCAGACACCTGGATAGTGACAGGCCGAAGACCAATCCCCATCATGATGGCCGCTATCTACTTGGCCTGGCAGTCCTTGAGACCCACCAAGCTGCGAATGAAATTCACTCTGGACAAATTCTGCACTCTTGCCAAGGTGAAAAAGCACAGGGCGGCTGTAAAGAGGATAACAGAGATGAAGGAGGTGCTGTGTAAGCTGGGGAAGGAGATCCCCTGGATTAGAGAGGAGGTGATGCCGGACAATGTCGTGCTGCATGTGGAGGATATTCTAAAAAACAGGACGGCACTGCTAAGGAGGGCATTGAGGACCCATGAGGACGCTCTGCAGGCAGAGTGTCAAACCAGTGGGGAGGACTGCCTAACGGAGAATAACACCCGCTGTAAAACCCCTGATGCATCATCAGTGGAAACATGTGGACTGAATACTGAAAAGGCTGAGACACCAAGGGATGAAGACGAAGATTCAAGTGAACAGCCTGAGCAGCATGAAGGAACCCAGCAAGGCCAGGATCCTGCTCAAAACTGGGGGAAGAGAGTACTGTTTGCCCCCCCGTGTGTGGTTCAGGCTAAGATAAGACGAGTGGAGCAACCGGAGCTCCAAGATATAACTGGTAATGAGGAAATCTCTGACAGTGAAATTGACTCGTACATCCGCACGCCACAGGAAGTCAAAGAGTTCGCTCTGACGCAGAAGACACTATCAGAGCACACAAAACTGTGACATCAGACCGATCCTTTTTGAATGGGTTTCAGTTGTTGGACACATATCAGAATGAAATAAACTCTTCTTATCAGCCTATTCCAAAGAGTTTTTCTGTTAATGATTAAATAAATTTGTGTTAAAAAGTCTTCAAATGCCACCTGAATAAGGTGATCGGACATTGAAATGCACCATGTGCAAGAGTTTTCATTGTGGAGAATCAAAGAGTTGTTTTTTTGTGTGTGTGGATGTATCTGAGGTGAACTTTAAATGAGCCTGTAGGTTTGTGCGAGTTGTGATTGTGATGGGAATACTGGTAAGTTCTGGAATGGTCAAGGAGTCCAAGTCCAGTAAAGCATGATACTGCTCAGTGCAACCAAAACCATTGTGACAACAACCAGCGTAACGTGCATTAATGAGGGGAAGAAAGCCTTCATTTAACTAATTTTAAAAATCACTGTGTTGGCTACCTGTATCTTTCAGAAAAAAATGTAAAGTTCCCATGTCCTGGTGTTTGACAATTTACATCTAGTCTTGGGTGTCTGTTAAGCAAGGATTTTATTTTAGTTGGACAAAACCAGTGGTGTAGTCGAGGGTATACGCCGGTATACGGCGTATACCCACTTATTTTTCAGTCAGCATTGCGTATACCCACTTCTAAACCCCCCACCATTCAGTACCATCTAACTGCCAGGTTGCCCATTTTCCCTCAAGGGTGGTGAAGCCATGACCCACCCTCCTCTGCCTCTAATTGGCTGGTACTCGCTGCCTTCACTGATTAAATTGGTTAAATATGAACAAGAATGCATTGTCAACTTCCTATTTGAAGTATTTTATTTAAATCGGAAGTTCAAAAAACAACCGAAACACCATGTTTGCCTCATGATAAATACATTTTACATTCATCCATTCTGCTTGTGTGACCAGTAGTAACTACAAACTGCTCCTAATTAAGTCATGATAATTTTATAATAGTGAGCACATAGAAATGACAGATTTTTGGGTAAACAGAGTAGTCTTACATGTCACTGGTTCTAAAACCGTATTTTTTTTCTGTACTACTTAAAAAAAGGCAAAAACTTAGAGTATACCCACTTCTCAAGGGACCACTACACCACTGGACAAAACGTAAAAAGTAAGATTTCTGTGGAGAATCAGATGTAGCTCTTTTTCCCTCCTTTAAGGAAACTCTCCAATCTGAGAGGAAGGGCCAGTCTACAGGAGGCCATGATAGTGCACTTTGTGTGGATTGGCAGGCTAAACAATGTGTAATTGAAGGTAGACAGAGGTTACAGACCACTGAGCTACATTTCAATACATTCATGGGCATGGCTTCTGCCTGTGAAAGCAGAAAACATACACTATATTACCAAAAGTATTTGCTCACCTGCCATGACTCACAAATGAACTCAAAGGATAAGTTCGGTTTTTGCAGCTTTCACATTGTTTATAGAATGAAGTAGATCAATATACTCACCCAGAAGGCTTTCCTGATCCAAACAGTGCTTTGGAAGATAATTAGATCCAAAATCAAGCGGTGGACATCCGTATAATGGTAGCACATAGAGCATGTATAGCGCGCGCTCTTAAAACTGCATTAATCGTCCAAAAACTCATTAGTTTCACCAATATTTCATCATGGTCCACTCGGGCTACTCCTCCACGACAATCTGTGTCGCTCCAGACATGTTGTGTGACTGTACTGACCTCTGAACTGAAGAAGAAGAGCGCTTGCTCTGCACATGTGCAGTGCGGCTCATTGTTTCAGGGGAAGACAGCCGGCTACACAACGACTTTCTTCTTCCAGTTTGTGCAAAATGGACGAATATCTATCGGATGAAGATGTTGTGGAGGAGAACTTTGAATATGATGGGTGTCCTTACAGTTTCAAGCCAGAGTTTACAGATGAGGAGCTCATCGAAAGGAGGACGCAGAGGCAGCGCTCCAGGGAGTACTGCGCAGGCACGGAGGCATACATTCTTCTTCTTCAGTTCAGAGGTCGGCACAGTTACAAAGACATGTCTGGAGCGACACAGATTGTCGTGGAGGAGTAGCCCGAGTGGACCATGATCAAATATTGGTGAAACTAATGAGTTTTTGGACGATTAATGCAGTTTTAGGAGCGGCGCTATACGTGCCCTGTGTGCTACCATTATACGGATGTCCACCGCTCGATTTTGGATCTAATTATCTCCCAAAGCACTGTTTAGATCAGGAAAGCTTTCTGGGTGAGAGTATTGATCTACTTCATTCTGTAAACAATGTGAACGCTGTAGAAACCGAACTTATCCTTTAAGTTCATTTGTGAGTCACGGCAGGTGAGCAAATACTTTTGGTAATATAGTGTATGTAGGCGAAGGCTGACCACAAAATACCCTGGACTAAATAAAGTACAGGATTTCTTTCTTGATAAGGGAGGATGTTTCAGCACTAAGCCATAGTTTTAAAACTTGAATGTCTTTTTCTTTTTTTAAATCAGAATTGTGATATGCTTTCATCCATTTGTAGGTGTTTGGGTCATGCCATGCATGGTTTTGAGATGAAAGCCTTGTTGGTGCCTCTTTTGGCCTGAATAACACCATCTACTGGAGGTTTTGTATGTTGTTTACCATCTGCAGGCTGAGTCTCAAAAGCCCAAGTAGCAATTTTTGATTGGTTTTTGTACCCTCTTAAAAGGGCATACTGCAGCCTTGCATGACTTCCTGATACAGGCTTGATGATGAAACACGTCAGAGTTTGTTTTCAAGGTCTTCATGACTTAGCTTTGCAGAGCAGACGGACCTGCCTGATTCATTGTCTGAAATGCTGCAATCTTCATCATGGATAAATGAAACTGTCCGTTTGGCATGTCAGGTTATACATGACTGTGCCATTTAAATAAAGGCATTTTTCCTTTGTTTGTCGATGACAGAAGACAATGATCTGAAAATCATTTTATTCAATTGAAAACACTACAAAGACGAGCTATTTGAGTTTTGAAACTGATACTTTAGTTCATGAACCAGAGTACACAGAGGAAGGGGTTACTTACATTTGCAAGCACCATTTAAAAGATATTTGACTTTAGGGCCAAAGCTTGCAAGTTCCTTTCTTGCCACTCATATTTACAAGCATCATGAGCCGCTAAAAACTCCTTTTCAAAAAACCTGAACTAACCATTTAACTGTAACAAATTGTTGCTTGTTAGTAAGAAGGTTACATGTCCTACTAACGAGGGTGTAGTAAACTCTTATACCACACAGCTTTACAGCCAATAGATCCGCTTGGACAGTTGTGAATGCAGAGTAAGGTCTTTGGTGGTCCCTCAAAATCTGCCAGCAAGTGTACAGAGAAGAATCTGTGCTCTTTTAAAAGCAAACACCAAATAATTATTTGACTTGTGGTTTTCTTCGGTTCATTCCCTTTACATTTACTGATTGATATAAGTAATTTCAATTCTTATTCTGCAAGGTCTTCACACTTGCCTTTAAACTTCTGGATAGCACTGAAGATGTGGAATTGCTTACGAGTAAACAGTATCTATGAAGATCTACATCATATTAGTCCAGAATTCATCAAGTTGAATATTTTTTCTCTGTGTTAGTGCCGAGCTCTATCAAGTGTATAAGATTCTTGATTATAAATTAAATCTAATTACAGTCATGGATAAAATAAGGTCGTTCTGTGTGTTTTAACATGGAGGACAATATATGCAATTTGCAAATTGCTCAGAGGTTTTTCAGTTGTCCAGTCTCTCATCAATCAAATATTCAGATGTGATTGATTGCAATTAATATTCAGCTGCTTAGCTTTATGTCGTCTGTGGTGAAATGCAGGGCAGACAGAGACGGTCAAGTAGATCCATAAATTCTCACATTGTTTCATTTCCCTGTCAGAGCAGCTCAAGTTAATATGCAGAAAACATTTCTGTCCTCCCTGTTATTGAATTAGTAAAATTATATTAGGCTGTGAAACTGCTCTCTGACCAGGCCGGCTGTAATTTCATTCAATTTCATTCCTGCTGGAGTTCCATTGATTGGAGGCAGAGGGATTCCTTAGACTTCAGTGGTTTATTCACAGATTTTCACATTTTTGGTACAGGTAAAATTTGGATTTTACATAAGGAATCAGCACATAATTTACAACCAGTTTGGTGCCCATAAGAGGCAGAAATTCAAAATGCAGTGAGCTTCAAACAACATTTAATCCATGTCTGCTGCTGATGAAATACGACAAAAATGAAGGCACCAGCATAGCAGTTTGATTTTGATGAGTTGTCACTGCAGAGATAATCCTGCTGTGAGTGCATGCAGGAAAGAAACAAATTACCAATAGAGACGAATTAACAGACAAGATGATTACTGCAATGCAAAGACAATTAGTAAGAAACAATCTTCTTGTTTTCAGTTCCAGAAAACAGTCTTTGGGCTCAACCACATTTTCTTTAAACAAAAACTGGCTTTTAGAAAAGATTTCATAAATTAAACTGTTTAGGTTTAATTTAATAAACAGCTTTGTCTAAATATTCAACATATTCAATGCCTCCCTCTGTATGGGGCATGATTTTTTCTTGCATCCTCCATTTTATTTTATTTATCTATTTTGGTAACATTTTTTTAGACTTTGAGGGTTAGGTGATTGATTGTCCTATTAGCCCAAACTGCTTTTCTATAGGCCAAAAAGCCCCAATCACCACCTCATCTTAGCCCCTCTGTTGGTTTTGGAGATTGATCCAAAGTTAGGTTTAGAGGGTATCACAGCCTGGAAGTTTTAAGAAAATAGATTAGACAGGGTGGGGACTGGGGGCATAAATAAATGTCACCAGTTGACACAACTGTACTCCTCGAAAAAATAGCTTGGAAAAATTATTTTGACTGATTTTGGTTCCCCTTAATTATTACCTAACCCACCCACGTGTTTAGCTGTGTTGCTCATTCCACAAATGCAGGATCCTTATAAGTTGTACCTCGTTGTAAAGCAGACTAATCTGCCTTTCTCCAAATATGTAAAATACGATACCAAGTGTTTTATCAAAGCAGAGAAATATGTGACCAAAATAATGATTCCAAACTTTTTTTATTAAACAATAACACCTTCTGAATGTGAAGGAAAGTGATTTGAACGTTGCAGCATGGTGCTTGGTGTGTGTTTCATTCAGTCCTAGCTGATCTGATTTTTCTTCTGAATTATGTCCCTCCACATCAGGAAGTTCAGCGTTCCTCATGTGCTCTCAGTATCCTTCAGCTGCACACATTGGACAGAGCCATACATACAGTATTTACAGCTACATTTAGAGAACAGATTGACAAGTATGCAAACAGGGTTTAAAAGCAAATTCATCTCAGTTCTTACTTTTTTAGTCATCACAGCAGCAACATGGACAGAGTGTTCCCAATCAAGCTGCACAGACGGATAAGCAAGGATGTGGCCATTCTTTCATAATTAAAACACGCGTTTGTCTCAGTTATTCATGAAACAGTGATCAAATTAATTTGCTTTTTTGTTCTGTACAGCTAAGAAGCAATTGATCTACAGCCTGGTGGTTGGGGACCTCTGGTTAACAGTATGGCTGCATCCATGGTTTGGCTTCACAAGTGGTACAAAGGCTCCTTTGAAAATTAAATGGCTGATGTTTCAAAGCCTTCTAAAATTCTTCCAACAGTCTATGGTTACACCAGATTTTAAGACATTTTGGTTTTGCCTCCATCACTCTGGAAGAGAGAACTTTAAATGGATTACTTACATGCTACCAAAAGAACTGCCCTCTTTCAGGGCCACTCATATCCGCTTCCTGTTTGCTAAGAATCACAATCATACACTCCAATCTTTGATGACACATCATTGTTTCCACTGAAGATCTCTAGATACCCTCAATATCAACATCAGCCAAAAGCAACATCTGAAAAATTCTCCTCCATTAAAGCACCACACTGGCAGCACAGTGAGTCGCAGGCACTCCAATGCGATGGTGGCAGTTGAACATTTTCCGCAGCTCTGACCGGAAGCGGTCATGCAGCCACGCGTAGAGGAAAGGGTTACAACAGGACGAGCTCATGGCACACAAGTGGCAGAGCAGCTGGATGAGTAAAAAATAGCGCTTGTTGATGAGATGAATGTCTATATCGCGCAGCACATTGAATACGTGAATTGGGAGCCAACAAGCAGCGAATGCAGTCACCAAGAGCGCAACAAGACGGAATATTTTCCTCTTCCGAGCCTGCTGAATGCTGGCTCTGTCTTTGGTCCTGTGTCCCGGTGCGACACACTTCTTTAATTTGACAGTTATACAGAGGTATGAGACAAAGACAGCAGACAGGGGTAGGACATATGTGACGAGTAGTGTACTGTAGGCATATGCACGTCTTTCTTTCTCTTGACCCAACCAGAACTCCTCACAGATTGTGAAGCCTTCCTCTTTGAACTCCACGTGGTAGGTGTGGGTGATGGCGGGAGCGACAAGCCCACAGGAGAGCAACCAGATGCTTGTAAGGACAGAGACGCAGGTGGCCACAGAAGTACGCTTCTTTAGGGGGTGAACTGTGGCATAATATCTGAAAGAGAGAAGGGCAGTGATCCTTAATAAGTCTACAGTACTCATGTTTTACTCATGCTTGACCAATGAAAAGTTGATGAGTAATTCAAAACCAACACCAGCAGCGTACTGTGAATTATGTTAAAATAGATACGAAATTTGATCATATCATATCATATGATCATGATCATATGTGTTTGGATATGCTAACTTGTTTTTGCATTTAAGGATTTGCTGCAACAATAGAGAGTCCAAATATATCATCAGAGCTTAAGTGCCATAGTTTTCAATCATTAGATTAGGCACTAAAGTTTTTTACTGATATATACCCCAATTATGACTACCCTATTATTTACTGTCATTAGAAACAAGAGAGGGGCTAATGTAAAATGTTAATATTTGTGTCTTAAGGAAACAATAAAAAGAAAAATTGGAAAGAAAAACATAGAATTAAATATGGGTTCAATGGGTTCCTACTCCCTAGAGAGGATAGACATACAGATACAGATAACGATTTGAGTCCTTATTTACTACTTTTGTTCGGACCATTTAACTGAAAGCTTATAGATGCAAACTAAATGACAAGTTATTGAGTTAGAGGGAGTTGAAATGGGTTGCCAATAGTTCAGCTCAGACCTGAGAGCAAAACAAAAAAGAACACATCCGTAAAAAGTAAGTAGTTTTATTAGACTGAATATTTAAAAATGCACATAATGTTAGCATACTGTGGCACTAAGACATAACCTGACAAACCAGTTTAACCTTTACATACATTTTCTCATCGATCTGGGAAAGAATCCACAGGAAGCATTTGGGAGTGAGCAGAATCTTTCAAAAGCATATCTGACAGGTGATTGGAGTCTCATTCCATCAATCACGTTAATTATGGCCCAATTGGATGATGTAGTGGGTGGGCAGTAATGTCATGGTGTAAAGGACAAGCCACTTTGTAAAACAAACTCAGCAAAACATGTTGAAAACAGAGCAAAATATCCTTTTGAGAAGATTGTGGTGGTGTTTTCATTCAATGAAGAAATGTGGTCCAGATCTGATAAAACTGCTACTGAAGCAGTTAGCATCCATGCTAATGTCTCAGCCAGCAGTCACCTCCTGTTGGATTCTTGCCTGTAGTTTCCACCTATACCTGTGGGATGTCCCACTTTGGGACAAGCACAGTTATTGTAGACTGGATCTTGGAAAGATGGATCTGTCACATTCGTAGCTCCCACCTGTTGCTGCTCTAAAGGACTGTGATTGAATGCTGCTTTGGGAGGCTCACATGTCGAAGAGTGGTGCTTTGCAAGATGTATCTGACAGATAACTGACATTGAATCAGGCTAATCCATCTGTGCTGCAAGGTAAACTGGGACATGCAAATGTGAAAAAATTGAACAGGGACTGGGCAAGGACTGACTGCAGTGTAGAAGTCAGGGTTTGTGTAGGACCACACTGTCTGGTAGAAGCAGTGTTAGATATCAACCCCAAAGTAATGAGCATAACTACAGGATGTTGCCAGCAATGATGTTTAAAAAGCACTAATCTGTTTTTTCATATGTGAAGGGAGCATGAATGAGCCTTAAAGGAGACATATCATGCTGATGCATGATTTAATACTTACATATAATATAATAAATTTGAAAACAAGACCTTACACCCCCTTAATTTTCCAAAAATTAGATATTGTATTTTTTCTGATATCCTAGAACGAGACTGGATGCCTCTGAAAATAGGTCATTACGAGATGTCCGCGAAATTTCAAACGTCGTGACGACACGAGGTACCTTTCTTTTTATTGGAGTAATCTGATAAAACACCTCCTCCTCTGTGATGTCTGTTAGCCACAAAACCGTCACCGAGGAACACATCCATCCAGCAGGGGTATATAGATCCCTAGCTCACATTCACTCATTACCAGCTCTGGCCTGTAGGGGGACTCAATACGCGGTCGCTGCATTGAGCCTGCCGGAAAATACAGTAGAAGAAGAAGGACAGGCTGGCTCAGCCCCCGATAGAACTGACCAATCAGAGCACAAAGGGCTGTGACGTTGCGAGGCAACTTTAGGTCATCCTCAGATCCGAGCGTTTCAACGAGACCTGGATAATGGCCTAAAATGAGGATTTTGAGAAAAAGCACTAATAGGAACTAAATGACTTGTACTGAGGGCAGAAATGCTTTACAGGCATCCTAGTCTGGCATAGTGAAAAGGAGAAACAAGCATGATATGTCACCTTTAAGCAGCGGCATCGTTGAAGTCAACTGTCTTCTATGGCTCAACATTATCTTTTTACAGCTGCTTGTGTTTACAATTCCAAAGTTATAAAAGTAGTTTTCATTTGAAGACTAATTTTATTTAATTACGCATTCAAGCAACATTATCCTTTCCATACCATCGAGATTATTGTCACTAGCCATCCTGAAATTTATTGAAAACTCATCAACTTGTAATTATTGGAACACGTAGGAGGTAACTTCTTGGTCGGCTAACAGAAATGCATCATCATTGCACCGCTCTCTAAGATACTGCACAGAATCTTGAATGAGGAGCACCGGATTCTTAATTTAATTACATTGTTTGATTTTTATTTTTCAATTAACATTACGAAGAAATGAGCAGACACTTCACCTGGAACATTCCAGTGATCCAAAAAGTACACGTACAAGGCTAAACATTTAGAATGAAGAAAACAGCAGTGGAGTTGAAATAAGCGATTCCCTTTGAAGCAGAGTGAAGGTAAGTTTTACAAAATCCTTTACTAACATTCTTGTCCTCGCCTCAGATGTGAGAGAAATCAATGGAATGTGTGCAAAACCATGAAAGGAATCAAGATATTTGACTTTCGGGTCGTTGAGCAGCAAAGGTTTCTGGGAATCCACTGGGGGACGTGTTTTCTTAGCATACCTGATTTGTCTTTCTGCTACAAGTTGGATAATTGGATTTTGGGCTAGTTCTTCAGGGAATTAACTTTTGCAGACTCAACTATATTTCTTAAAGAGAAACTAAGTTTTATTCCTACTGCTTTACTCGTTTTACCATGAAACAATGATTGTTATTGCCTTTGCCGAGAAGGTTATGTGTTTGCAGGTGTTTGTTAGGTTCTTTGTTTTTTGGTGGGTGATTTTTAACAGAATAACAAAAAAAATGATGAAAGCATTCGGATCAAATGATCAGGGATGTTAGTCATGGCACAAGGAAGGAGTGACGTGGATGCAGATTCAGGAATTTGACTGATTAGATTTTGGCAGTGATCCTAAGTTGGACATTGTTCCAGGATATTTTCCAGAGACCTGATAACAGTGTGAGATAAAGCAGTTTCTATAGTTTTGACAATAACTTGCCCAATAATGTTAGACATGCCTTGACCAAGGTTTGTGCTCTCTGCACTTCTTGTTTCAAACTAAAGCAGGCTTCACTTTCACACCCAGTACTCATGATGTTTAAATAGCAATAGCAGTAGAAAATTGCCTGCACATGGCACCAATTTTGGCAGGATTGTGTCCTTTTGTTTGATTTTGTTATTTGTCATCCTACAGCAAGTCTAAAATACATGGTGTACCAACAACTGCCACTTATACTGTTACCCTGTTTTATTGGAACCCAGTGACACTGTAATTTTTTATCTCACCTCCATGAAATAATATTACTTGCATACAAGGCAAACTAGAGTAAGTATCTGACTGCACAGAAAACAGTAATGCATAAAAAATTATTTTGCAGCTGATTATTGGCATATGGCAGACTTAATTATCAAAACAAAAAAAATTATATGGATGTTGGTCATCGAAGATGATTTTGTTCTCTTTTTTTTATGTAAAACCATAGTGACTTTATGCCACAACCTGGTATTTAAAGGGTTAAAATCTTTAAAAATGCAAGAATACTTTTTTTTTTTATTTAGACCGATGTTGGTCAAAAATCAAGCCAAAAAAAGCAATAAAAAATATCAGTGTATGTATTTTTGTAGCTAATTTATAAAATGCTTGCGTTGTGCTTAGCAGCTTGAGTGTGACTTTTACCACAACCAGCCCTATGGGATATAAGTAACTTTTATTGTTTCAATGATGGTTTATATTTAAGAATCAAAACTTTGACAGATAATTTAGCACTTACTTACATAAATTATTACAATTGTAGAAGGGATGAAATTCAAAAAGCACTCTTTAAATATCTTATTCAAGTTACTGAGTTTTCGTTTTTTAAATGTCTGCCCTTCATATGAGAATTTTATTCATTTTATTTTTACATGTTTGAATTTAAAGGTTTTAATTTAATGTAAGAGGTTTATTTATTTACAATGACTGTTTTAGGCTCAGTTTTTTTAATGAAAATTTAGTTTTACATTGAAATTAGTGCTGTCAGACGATTAAAAAAATTAATCTAATTAATTATCGGATTTATAATTAATTAATCTAATTAATCACATTTTAATCTCATATCTGCTTAAAGTACCCAAATGAAGAATTTGAATTCTAGGATATTATAAAATTGTAGTGCATGACTAATCAAATGTATACACTATGAAGTGAAGATTTGTAAATCCACATTTTTATTGGTGACTAAATAAAACCAAAGTCAGGGCAACTTGTCCAGAAAATTCTAAGCTCAATCAGGTAACTCAAATGACACTTTAAGTGTGTTTCATAAATCAAATTCAAAATAAGAAAAAGGTTGAGGACATCCAGCAAAACAATTAGGCCTGATGCATTATTAAAGAATGTAGTACAAACATAGATAAATAAATTCAAAAATAAAATAAGACGAAGTCTTAAATATGCCGTTCCTGTTGTCACCTGGGCTTTGTTTGGTTTGACTAGAGACGCATGTGTGAAGTGACGTGCCACTGCCATGTACGGGTCCTTCAGCTGGCCAATATCAAAATGTTTGTGTGCTATGATTAATCGCGATTAATTTTTATAACGCATTAATTTGCTGTGTAATCAATTAGTCTAATTAATGCACTAAAGTGACAGCCCTAATTGAAATCTAACACAATTTTATCAGATACGTCAACTTTAAACTGATTAAAGGACAAAAATAGGAGATAAACTTACAGTTAGTAAAACGAATTAGTTTTGTCACTGATGAAACAAACACACCCACCTGTCCACAGCAATTGCAGTGAGCGTGAACACTGAAACATAAACTGTGACGGGCTGGATGAGGAACACCAGGTAGCACATGGTGCGGCCGAACACCCAGCCTCGAGGGTTGAAAGCATAGGCGAGAGTGAACGGTACACAGGTCACACACATGAGCATGTCAGAGAAGGCCAGGTTCCCAATGAAGAAGTTGGTCACATTGTGCATCTTGCGTGTGTGACAGATGACGTACAGGAGCAGATAATTCCCAAAGACGCCCACCACCACCACCAGCACATAGCAGGGGATGATGAGGGGCTTGAACGTCTGCAGCAGGGCCACATCTGCAAACTCAGAGCTGCGGTTGGAGGAGTTGTTCTGCACTGCGACCTCGTATATGTGTCCATCTGAGTGCCCTGCTGAAGCAGATGGCTGTGAGCTTTCAGTCGAGCAATTCCCCTCCATGGCAGCTCCGATCACTCAGCCAACACCTACACAGTCCAAATAAAGACAGGGCATGTGTCTCAGTGATCGTGTCCTTTAAATCTTATCAGGTCAGTTAGAAGTTAAAGATGATAATTGTGCTGGTTTAATTAAAACTGCAGCATTTTCAAGAAATTGCATTCAAAAAGAAAGTTCACCACCTTTGACCTGTAACCAAAGCATCTTTAATTTGGTTGAATTATTCATAACTCAGTGGACATTTGCTCAAGCTAGAGAAAAATCCTCAAATGAATATTGAGATATCATATTCACAAGGATGTGTCCTCAGCTGTCGTAGGTGCTACAGGAAAAAGATTGGACATTATAATAATAACAGATTGGACATTATAACAATTACGTGTCATGTTATTTTCATTCAGAAAACCATTACAGTGCTTTTACAGACACATCCTTGCAGTGAGAACAAATGATCATAGGGCTGATGATTATGAGAGCACTTGGAGGTAAAAGTCTAACATCTTCCAATAGCCATCCACATCCTTCACTGAAAGGTACTTATGGAAAATGTCATATTCACGGGCTTTTTTATTACTTTGGTTCATCTGTTCTGATGTCTTTTTAGCCTGAATTGAAACATTTTTGTAATTATGTCAATTATTGTCACACATTGTGAGTGGGAAACAAATAGGAAACTAGAAGTGCTCAGGAAAATATTGTTATCAATACTGTTTCATTTCTAACAGAGTGCAATGAACCCTACTTTACATCTTTTAAATTATTACTCTCTCCATTCTCTTACAGTAAATACATGTAAAATCTGGCTGGCAGGCCTTATTAACCAGACACACTAAATGGACTATCCAATGTATTTCACTAGTCCATCTGGGGAAGAAACGTTGGAAAGTGTTTGGCATCGGGCAGAATCCCTCAAAACCAGAACTGGGATGCGATTTAACGATCCTTCCATCAGTCAAAATTAATTATAGACCGATCAGATAATGCCATAGTTGGATGTAGGCGTGGACAATATGGCAAAAATATCATATCACGATTTTTTAAAAATAAAATCACAATCACGATTTTATCACGATTCTTTTTTACGTTGATTTTTCTAGACTAATTTGCATGTTTGACCATTTTTCCCTATGTTTAACATATAAAACATGTAAAACCCTAAAAGAAAAAAAATGACAATCTAAGCCAAAGAAACTTTCTGAACAGGTTTTAATTTAAATAGTGCAGTTTTTATAAAAATGTGCAATAAATGTTAACATAAAAGATAATGAACAACAATAAAGTGAACTTTTGTAACATAAAAACTAAACACACCAAATAGCTTATTGAAAAGGGTCAAATATAAATGCAAACTTAAGTAACTGGTTATCTCTTAAAGTGCAACAATTTAGAACAAATGTTATCTAACTGTCTATAATCTGAGTGAATAATACAGCTGCTTTAGAACAGATTTTTGTTCAGACATCTTCAAGCTTTTATCTCGTTTTCTCTTTCTGTGATGTCTTCACTCTACATAACCAAACAGGAGATCCCACCATGCACTGCGCGTAATGTGCTACGATTGGTTAGTCGGGTGCACGTCAAAGTCTCTGCACCCACACAGACGATTTGACGATCTTTCTGCTTTATGAGATCATCCCCACGTTATAATCCTTAACGATCTAATATCGTCATATCGCACACCACTAGGTGGACGCTACTGCTTTGGCCTAAAAAACAGAACTTGCCAATTTGTAAAACGAACTCTCAGTGAAACACATCAGAAGAAGAGCAAAAATATTCTTCATATCACAAAGTTTTTAGTGCTGTGGTTTGTTTTTCATTTAATACAGAAATGCAATATATATCTGATAAATCTGAGAATGAAGCTGTCAGCTGCTATGCTAATATCCGTATGAGCAGTCACTTCCTGCTGTCGTCTAACTAGTTCCAACAAGTTTCTGCTCCAAAGGACTCTGATTGATCCTGATTGTTTTAGGCAGCTCACAGTTGTTGTAAATTGGTACTTAGCGAAATGGATAGGGATGGGTACATTTCACATTTGAACCAATACCATACTGATGCCCGGTACCTGGGAATCGGTATCGGTACTCAACGGTACCAATTTTCGGTACTTTTGAGTGTGTTTATGGGGTAATAAATATTAATTTGTTTAATATTAAGATCTCAAGTTTTTTCAATGTAAATTTATTTCTCAATTTATAAAATCGGTAAATAAATATAAATTCGGTCGGTACCTCTTAAAGTACCTAATTCGGTACCCATCCCTAGAAATGGATCTGACTGATTACAGACATTGGATCAGATGGATCCATCTGCACTGCAACGTTAAGGTCTTACAGCAGTGAAGATGAAAGCACAGCGGGGGAAACCTCTGTTTCATATTTGAAGTACTTACTGGTTTTGAAACTTTAGGACATTTCCTCTACTAGAAATGTCATCTGCAAGAATTAATGGTGCAAAATGAAACACAATCTTGAAGTTATATCATTATATCATGCGACCTGACACCCATCCACACATACTTATAATTAGTATGAATGAAGGGTGCTCAGTTGTGTGGTGCAGTAGCACAGAGATACAAGTTGGGATCATGGGACTTTTTACTGTGTATTAAGATTTACTGGATCAATCAATGCAAAGTCTTGTCAGTGACAGCTAGTTATAATATTCATGAAGAGAATGAACAAGAGATTGGACTTCCTCTGCCTGCCATCACTGGAGATTTGAATAATCACTGTTGGATAAAATATCAGTATTCTGAGATTACAAATTGGATAAAGATGAATAATTTATAACAGTGTAATGTGTCCTTGTAAGGGTTTTTTCCTGTATGTTGCAGTTCTGTTTTCCACCTGGATCCGAGGATCATAACAGCAGAGTGAGAAAGAAATCCTTCCATTTTTAAATTAAACTATGATCCACATAGAAGTCCTTTTGATATGGAAGCATACTGTGTGAGCTCAAACATTAATGTCAATCTATGTCATCAATTCATATGCCACAGGGCATAAAAAAATCATTGTTATGTAAGACCAATTGCCTCTATCAATCCTTTGGTGCAGATTTATACCAGTCTTATTACTATCAAATTCATGTTTGAGGATTTTCTCTCATGTTTTTCTTACATGTATGGATAACTACAATTTAATTAAGATGTCCGAGTGAAAACCTCTGGGCCGTAAAATCAACTTTCGCATGACTGAGCCTTGTAAATGATGCTGATTTATTCTACATGCTGCATTTAATTTAAAGGAATAAGATGATCTGAAATTATAAGAGCCAAGGGCAATGTTAGGATCAGAGGTATGAGGTTGCTTTCCCCCCAAAAGAAATTGTGAGATTTACACATACTTGTACAAGCTCAATCCTTCCTAATTTAAATTTTGATGAGCACATTTTTTTCCATGCATGAGAGTAAACTCCTCTGTCATCAAAATCCATGGTGTGATCCAGAGCCTCAGGATCAAAACAAACCCTCAACTAGACCAAAAATCACATCACTACGCAACAATAAAGAAAAGATATAACACATAAGACATATTTGAAAGCATGTTAAAATGTTTATCAGTCAAGTAGAGAGTACAACATGGCAAAGTACCTGAGCGTTGTAAAAGATCCTTCACCAAGAAAAGTCCTAACAAAGTAAGTGACCACAGTCTGGCTATACAGATGGGTCTTCACAGGAAGAGCCTGCCTCCAGAGGAGCCCTGACTCTGCCAAAAAGTAAAGACAGGGCACCACTTTCTCACATCCTGCCTTAAAGGTCCAATGTCAAAATTAATTTTCTTTCTTAATGTTGTTAGAAAGGGCTTGGGGAACAAAAAGAACATGATGCCTTTTTCTTAGCTAATTTCTAAGAGAAATGTGCTTTGCCTCTATTAAAGAAAATTGCCTAAATTGCTCTTTTTTTCTGCCTTGGGTTTATTATGTCATATCCATGTAGCCATGTGTGTTTTCTGCTCATCACAGACAGATGCCATGACTGCTCTAAAAGTCGGCTCTGCAGCCTGTTACTCCTCCCCCTCCCATCAGACAGTCAGCAAAGAGCTCACTGTCATAGCCTTCTGTGGCCCCCCTTTCCCCTCATATCTGAGCGTTTACAAAAGGGAGGGGAGAGGAGCTACATCTGATCCTCTACAGAGAGTAAATGTTTCATTTTTTTATTAATCTCAAATCAAATCCTTGATTAAAGCTATGGTCTACGATTTGGAAGCTTGGTACATCTTAATAACCTTTTATAAGGCCGTTATGGTCCTATGGTCCGATCTATGCAATATAAAGGCCAAAAAGAATGAAAAAAATCCATTCAGTATATCCGCTGCAAAGCGGCATAATAGTTGACCAATCCGAACCGCCGTTCCCCGTGAGTCCATCCAGTCCCCTTTCTCCCCTGCTCTGTCCCACCCATGGTCCCGCCTCCTCCCAACTACCTCCCTCATGTGCCGGTGAGCAGCTAGCTGCACAGCTACTGAAGCCGGAGCCGGAGAGGACCAGCACCGAAAACCAGGAGGCCGCTTCTGTTACCCTCCACATCGAAGGGAAGGAAACGTAAAAGTTTCTAGGAAAAGGCTGAAGTAAGGAAGAAACATATATATATATATATATATATATATATATATATATATATTTATATATATTTATATACAAATGTTGTTAGGGAGCGACACAAGCTGGGGGGCGGGATCTTGGAACACGGAGGGGAGGGGTGAGTGAAGGTGGGGGCAGGCTGCGTTTTTCAAATCTGTCTCAACAGCCAAACTGGTTTTCAGATTGTAGACCCTAGCTTTAACAGACATCCAAGACATGACGTAACACCCCAGGAAATGAGACCTCTTAATTTAACGCTATGAGAAAGGAGCACTATACCTAAGATATGCACTAATACGTTATCAACAGTACCCCATGCCTGATTTGATTTATTGACTAATGTTTAATGACGTGTTTCAGCCATAATCATTCATGAGTTATTTATGATTTTTTCAGCTGAATAAGCACAACATAAAAAAACCCACTCTGCTGAGGTTTTGGTGTGGCTATCATAATTACTTCAGCCTAACTTTCAGACTTGATCACGTTTGTGGACCTCAGAACATTATGGCCATCATACTCATCATGACCAACTGATGTCTCACAATGACTAAACCACCATACTGTTTGTATGCAGTAATAAAGTGGTTTTAGACTCAATTTTGCCCATGGCACACCTGCAACCAAACCAAAATGTTAAGACACACCATATTCAGATCCATAAACAGCTTCTTTAATGTGTTATAGTTTCCTATTAGTCTGTTTTATATACATATTTCCCAGGGTACTTGTCTTGTGAGTGTTCCTTAAGTCAGAAAAATGATAGCTGGTGAGTGAGTTTTTCTTTGGATCTTTAAAGCAAAACTAAAAACCCAGTTACTGTTTCATGGGTTAGTTGTTGTTTTTTTCTTTACTCATTCTTAACCACTTTCAATGTAAGCACCTCTTATAAAGATATATTTTTGATTGATTTATTTGACAAACTAATAATAAAAATTAAGGGGGTGCTGGTTTGGCGGAGTGGTTAGCAACCAGGCATGACCAATATACTGTACATACTTCTGCCAGCCCGGGCTCAAATCCAACCTGTGGCGGGTTTGCAGATTGTCTTCCCCTACCCTCTCACGCCTTTGACAAGCCTATCCACTGTCATTCTCTCCTGTCAATAAAGGCACAAAATGCCACAAAAATACATTTAAAAAATAAAAATATTTCATAAGTGACATGATTCTTCATAATTTTTAATATTTGTAAACAAATTATTCCCAAATTTTTATTCCGAGTCAATCAAAAACACATTTTTAATTACATTCATAAATTTTCACATATACAAAGCACACGGTACACCTATTACCTCGGGACACACATGTGATCCCCACCACACAATGTGAAAACAACTGCAGTAATTAGTACATGTGTTCATTAGTAAAACATTTGTTTTAGCTATTTAATCATTAATATGCTCATGAAACTAGAAGTGCTGTGACCACTGGCGAGGCATTTCCAACATTTTCAGGAGAGTTATTGACAAAAATGTGGAAAATTGCACTTTCTGCACTGTTAATGAATCCTTTTAAAAAAAAACATGAGATTACCACCAAAATGATGTAATAACATTTCATTAATGCATAACAGCATGCAGTCAACTTATGATGATTTGTGGACCCTGTAGAAAAGGGTGTCTTCAGGGGTTTTTTTCGTCTTCAAAAGACAGCAACAAAATATTATGAATCAAATGTGAAAACTGAACTATTGAGCTGCCACTATGGTGCTCATTCAAAATACAAACTTACCTTCAAAGTAAATGGAGCAGTGTGATCATTATAACATGCAAATGATGTCTCGTGTGTTAGAAGGTAACGTGAAATATGTAAGAAGTATTGATTACCAATAAGATCCTAACTTAATTAGAGTTTTCACACCCTAAAAAGTCTTATTTCCTTATCCAGAGGGCAAAACAGTTCATTTAAAAATACAAACAGATACAAATAAGAATCACGCAGTTACTTACCAAACCAGAGAGGAGTCAAAGTGTGTGAGGAGCGAAACCTTCCTCCTGGACTTCTCCAAAGCAAGCGTGCATAAGCTGTTTGAGAGAGCAAGAGGGAGAGAGAGGGTGAGGAAGAGAGAGAGATGTGTGGCAGTGACAGGAAGCCAATAAGATGACAGAGACCCCACAAAGATTCATGAGTGGGTTGGACTTGGGGATGACGTTTGATCCGAGCCTGATCAGTTAGTGTAGGGGTTTAGCACTGATAGATGTCAGAAAAGAGACAGTAACTGTAATTATTGATCTGACCACCCACAGGCATGTGCAGGTCTCTATTATTTATCTGGCTGTTCATTGGTCGAGGCGTTCACAGATGCCTTATGCCTAAAGCTTTTTAACTTAAGAGCATATAAAGGTCTCATTATTGCAGTGCTCCAGGATTGTATTTAAACAATGAAGCTGATGGATGAAATGTTTTGGTTATGTTGTTTGGCTAAACTTTAGAGTAGACAAAATGAAATAAAACAAAACATTAATGTACAATAAGGTTTGCAGCATTGTGCAAAAGTTCAGGCTTATGTGAAAAGTAAAAAATCTTTCAGTAATAAAACTGTTAATATTTTTTTCTGTTTAATACTGAAAGGAAGTTCAGATATGGTTTTTCAGGTGATTACTTCTCTCCTCTAATAAAAGTATTTGTATTGTATTTAATGCCTTGAAGCCTTTTTGTCATCTTTCAGTGAAGTACTACTTATTAGGATCAGAGATGGATAGAATGGGCAACACAGCTAAATGTTTGGGTACCACCCTCAAATATGTGCCAAAATCTCCTGATTCCTTGGTAGAAAGCTTATGGTTCCTCTCTGAATTATGGTGAGGAGCTGGTCTTCTTAGGATGTCTATGCTCCCACATATTCAGTGATGTCGTTCTTTCCTGAACCCTTCTATTATCCTAAAATTTAATTTACACCTTTTACCATTGGGGTCAATCTGACCACATGGACATTTGCCTTCAAAAATAGTTTACATAAAATTGTTGAACAAGTTTTTTTGTGTCAGACAATTTGTGTATGTGTTGAATACATAAATAACCCCTTGATAATGAAACCAGTGAGTTTACATGACCTCTGGTACCACCATCAGGCCAAACTACAATTTTAATTAGAATGAATATATTTTGAAAAATTTTCATACAAATCTTCTCAAATTTATTGACAACATTAACAACCACAAGAGTATGAGCCCTATTGATTTTGCTGATGATATGACCTTTCCTGTAGTACCACCATCAGGTCAACCTCTCAGTTTTAGAGTTAGTGAATCCTGAAAATCTTTCATCCAAATCTGTTCAAATTTGGGATGCACATTCAGTTTTCTCAAAAAATGAACTATATTGATTGATTGTTCCCCCCCTTTCCTCTCACAGACATATTTATTTACCCCACCCCCCTTTTGTTATTCCAAAACTTGAAATGTCTTCAGAGACATGGTGGCTCGAAATATTGCCCTATCAGCCTCAAGGTTCCAAAGTCTTGTTGTTGCTTTACCTTTTGTATTGTAAACTCGGGCTAATTGAAAAAGCCTGTGTAGGCTTCCATGTCAACTACACCCAGGTCTTTCCCACTGTCTGTAATCACACACTTCCACTCTAAATATGTCATCCTATGTACAATATGTTCAATCCATTGAGTTATGAAGAGCTCTAATGATGACTTGATAGTTCAAAAAAGACTTGGATTTGATCAACTCGCCAGCCTACACTGGCTTCCTCGTTTTAGCAGTTCATAAAAACAGGTCGTTTCCACATGCCCACACCATGCTAAGTATCAAAGTTTACATGGAAATAGTCGTTCTTCCCACTCCTCTGTTGTGTATCAACTCTGCACCTGCAGGTTTCAGGATGTTAGGTCACTCACACAGATAGACAAGTTTTAAACAGCTAAAACTGCTTGGGGTCAAATTGACCCCAGAGGAACATCAATGTGTGCAATATGTATTCAGCACATTGGAAAAATATCACCATGGTCATTTTATGCTTAATCAGTTGTCTCCAGAAAATTAGGACAAGTCACGAAATATGAAGTAAAAAGAATAAAGTGATCTATTATTTTTAATGATTAACATTGAATTGGGGTCAAATTGAGCCCAAGGATGATAGGAGGGTAATATAAACCATTCCTACAGATTGAACAGTATCTCATTGGAAGGGTGACTTATCTGGATTTCCAGTGCTTTAATATTCAATACTAAATTGTGTTTTTAAGGGAGAGTAATTACCAACTGAAATAACATTTCCAAACTTTTTTGAGGAGGATATAAACAAATGCAAAATAAATGAACTGAGGAGAAATCAAACAAATACTTAGTGCGATCACCCTTTACCTTCAAAAAGGCTTACAATCTTCTTGGTACATTGCACACAATTTTTTTTTTTTTTTTTTTTTTTTAAGTTATTTTTTTGGGCTTTTATGGCCTTTATTATACAGGACAGCTGAAGATTGACAGGAAAGCAGGTGACGAGAGGGGGGATGACATGCAGCAAAGGGCTGAGGCCGGGATTCGAACCAGCAGCCGCTGCAGGGGTTTGCAGCCCCCATACATGGGGCGGACGCTCTACCAATTGAGTTAATGTCCACCCCACATTGCACACAATTTTTGAAGGAACTCTGCAAACGTTCCAACATGGAGAACTAACCACAGATCTTGTGTGGATATAGGTACACACTCATTGGCGTAGATATCAAGGTCATACTTTCACTTCCAGGACTGCTTAATCTGCCTGAAGATGTTTCTTAATTGCAAGGAACATCCAACAAGCTGCACTGTTGCCTGTTGACACATCATTGCACTGCTCTCCTGTCTTTAAATGAACGAACTGCCTCCTGCTATTGTCAAATAATTTATAATTGTGACTCATCGGTCCAGAGTAGCTGCTGCCATTTTTTGCAATCCTGTCCTTGTGTTTGCCTGCATAGTTGAGTCACTTGTTTTAACATTAGAGACCTGGTCTTAAGCCATAATTCTCCCATGGGGACAACTTCTGGGCAGTCTTGTCAGGAAAGGAGATGGGTGTATCTGGGTCCCACTTGTTTCGGCAAGTTTAGAGCTGAGGGCACTGCTGGAAATCTTTTGACTTCAAAGGACAATGTGTGTGCATGATGTGTCTTCCATCTGCAGCACACATTTCCTTGGCTGGCTACTGTGTTTACACAGTGTTCTTAACATTGCCCATTTCTTTGTGCCTCTTCGAAGTAGCTTGAACATTGAATCTTTAAACCCAAGCCTGCTTTGAAATATTTGCCCTGGAGAGACCTTGCTGATGTCGTATACCTACCTTGTGTCTTGTTGCTCTATTAAGTCTTTCCATGATACATGTACTCGAAATGGAACTCGTGTGAACTGATGCTGATTGAAGACAAAGGATACACACATTGAATATTGATTTGATTTAGATTTTTCTAGTTTGCTCAATGTGGGTTTTGTAACTTGACAATTAATAAAAACTATATTTTTATTGTTAAAGCATTCCTACTCTGCATCAACTTTTAACACTTCACCCAAACTGTTGTACTCTACTGAACCAGAGTTGTGAGCCCAATATCTTTTCATCAATTTTTATTAATCTTTACTTTTTTTGGTCAAATATGACCATTCCATGTCTTTATAAGACCTTGTTCTTTATGTTTAACTCACCCTTTGTTTGTGTGTCACTGTGGTTTGTTTCTCTTTCAATGCACAAGCTGCTCCAAACTCATCGCCCCTGAGAGAGCTTTACAAAGTTGTTTAATTTGAAATGAATTGAACACCTTTTAGTTTAAGTCACTTGTGAGTGTGGGGGTGTAGACACTCGCTTGCACTGTTACAACCTTGGGCAAATGCATAAAATGTGACTTGACAAACTTAACCATGACCATCTAATTAACTGAGGCTGAAGTGCTTGAGGGCAGTGCAGTGGTACAGTATAGGAGGTTATTGCCTGTACCTCACAGCGAGAGTGTCTCTAATGCAAACACATATGTCGGTCAGGGTCTCTCTAAGGGATTTGCATTTTCTCTCTGTGCATGCATGTATGGCTTTTCTCCAGGTGCTATAGTTTCTTCTTTCAGGTCAAATAAAAAAATGTTAGCTTGGAGAGGATTAAGGCCCCTGTAAGTTTGAAAGGGATAAACAGAATAGATAATGGATAGCTAGAGGAAGTGCATGACCTCAGCCACGTGGGTGTCATATCATCTGTGGTACCAATGAGATGCACAATATTGAACAGCTACAGTAACACCATTAAGACATAGACACAATGTACTGTCTTTTACATCAGATGCAAGAAAAAAGAAAACTCAGCTCCAACAAGTAACAACTAACCAGTAGATTTATAAAAGTAAAGCAGTGAAAAGGTGTGTTGTTTTGTCCCTGGTGTTGTTTGTTTTTGATTCCAAGGCTTTAGTTACTTTAGGGTGAGATGTGGGCAGGAAGGAGAAGGTCTTGCCAGCTACATAAATGCCTGATGTGACTCAGGGAAGATGTCTGAAGTAGAGTGTGATTGTAAACAAACAGCAACAGTGGAGGACTTCCATCACTTCAGAACTCCATGGGACATTGTTCAGTGCAGGCAGTCTTGAACAGATCCCTCTAACTCCACAGCTTCTTTGAACATGGTGAGGTATGTGTTTTAGTATTTTAGTTTTGGCTGCCATCGCATGAAATTGTGTCATTTTTCTGACCTATAAGCAGACTACAGTGCTACATTAACACTATAATGAGTCTTACTTGAGCATTTAGTCCAGCCAACATTGATCTTTTGTGTAGTTTCACCCTAAAAGGAGGTGATTACAACTTTTTCAGTGGCCTCATTGAATGTATATGTATTGACTATCTTCCATATCTGGCTCTTTTGCTTTATTGGTAATTATATGTACTAGTGCCATACACTTTGAGAAATCCCTCTTAAAATAAAAGCCAAACCCTACCTTAAGGCACAGTAATTGTGTAAAGTCACTTTGTTTTACTGTGTACAGGTGGTTGAAAGCTAATGTAAGCAGTTGTCTGAGACTAGTTTGCTCCCATCGCCAGTGTTGTTCCAAATACAGGGTACCCTCAATTACACTGCTATGTATCCATGTGCTCTATCAAAAGGAGAAGAGACATTGCTTTCATTAAAATTAACATTACATGTTTAAACACATATTCTAATTTAATGTTATAAGCAAAAAATGGGGTATTGACTTGTCACCAAATAATATAATATTTCTATTTTAATTCTATTGTCATATCAGCCATCAAACTGGTATTATTGGTATGATATAGTTGTTTTTGTTTAAATTATCCTGACTGTATCTTTGTGTGACACACACATTTTTTATTGGGTTGTATTTTAATGCATAGATGCTTACGGGAACAAAAATGAGCACAGACTTACAAAGAGATAAAACAAGTCAATCACGGCAAAAACAAAGAAGAAGTTGTTCAGGTCAAGAAGTTACAAGTGTTTTTTAAATCACAGAAGGGAGATTCAGCTCATCACCTGTATCTGTTCTCCTAAGCCATATCCTCTGGGGTCACTTCAATCTTTGTGTTAATAGAAAGGCAGAGAGTTTAGTTACGTAAAGCAAATAGAGAAAATACATTTAAACAGTCTAACAATGATAAGTGCATTGTATCCCTTTTCTGGCACTATTAGAGTTCACTAGGGGGCACTATTCTATTCTGCAATTTTTAAAATAAATATATTACAGCTTTCAGTGAGCTTTATGGATCCCAAACTGAAATGAATCAGAGGATTTCGTTTTTTGGCTTTCAGTGTTCAGTTTGTGTGAAAAAAAATATGGCTTTTCTTTTATTTTCTGAAAGGTGGCAGCTCTGGAGACAGCAGGTTCTGGCCTGACCCTGAAACTTTTACATGTATGTATTGCATTTATTCCAGAAATGTATGACCTTCTCACAAGACTTTGCACTTCCTCTGCAAACCTCATAATCCTGGGAGATATAAATATCCATGTTGACAACCCATCCTGCCATTCTGCTGCCAACTTCCTTCATATTCTTGACACCCTCAACCTACAACAACATATTGGTGTTTCTACACATTTTCGGGACACACATTGGATTTAGACATCTCTAACTCTGCCCAAATCAACGACCTACTCGTCTATGATCTTGGTGTCTCGGATCACATGATTGTGTCATTGGAATTGGCCTTTCCCACCCCCTACACCAAACCAAAGCAACAGTTTCAATTCAGAAATCTTAAAAATATCAACATGGATGCCCTGACCCTGGACCTGCAGTTTCTGTCCTCCAGCTTCAACGATCCCTCTGTTGCTGACTCAGTGGATTTTTACAACCAATCTCTGAGCAGTCTCACATACTGTAGAAGATTTTAAAATAAATCTTAAAACCTATCTTTTTAAAACAGCATTTTGCTAATTTTACATAATAGGTTCTCCATTATTTGAAGAATCTATTTATCTCGACTCTTCTATAAATTGTTTTTAAAAGGGGTTTTAGTTGTTTCTTAATTGTTTTTAATTGTGTCTTACTCTGTAGCACTTTGAGATTGTGGAAATGTAAAGTGCAATATAAATTAAATTCATTTTTATTATTATTATTATTAACATTTGAATACTTAACAACCTTTCTTTCTTAAATGTTCCTTTTTAATTTTAATAATTTTATTGTGCTAAGAGGCCACTTTTTAAAATAAATGTTCTATGTCCTCCTGTGGTTAGTAAATGTGGCCATATATACATTTAGGGAAAAAAGTCAATCTTTTCATGTAATATATCTAATTAACAATACTAATCCATCCCTCCTTCCAACATTGTCCGATTCCTGGCTGATCTTTCTGTAGTGATTTCACTTTCGGGTTATAAAAATTTTGAATCATATTTTCCCATGAGAATTCCCTCCAGTTTTCTGAGCTTAAAGTGCTTTCCTTTGTAATGCATATTTTCAGCCAGTCATCTTCTAGGATAATTATTTCAGCTTTTTTTTCATTTCCATTCAGTATACAGTGTAGAGGTTTCATTGATTGCAAACTGGAATATGTGTTGGCTATCAGTTTATTAGTCCATTTTCTGTATGCATCATTCAGAATAATGATCATGTCTGCGTTGCTATATTATATGTTTCAAATCTTGCGGTTAAATGGATTCTGACCTGAAGGTAGCTGAAATGATCAAATCTTCCTTTATCGGAATGAGACTGTATGTTTTGATGTCTTTAGCTAAACATGGTTTATATCTACCATCCATCTGGACAGGTTTAAAGTCCTTATGACACTCCAGATTTTAAAAGTCCGTCCAGTTTTGAACATGTTGTGTCTGTTTAGTTCTTATGATGCAATCAAGACAAGAAATAAGTAAATAAATAGCTGTATAAGCAGACATTAAACCTCTAACCCAGAGCAGGGTGTAAGAAGAAGAAAATGGCTGCCATATGAGCTCAAAAATGTAAATTTAATATCCTGTTTGCTAGTGTTTGCAATATAGTCTCAAAACAACACCTGCTACTCAGGGAAAGATGTTTTCTCTTTTGTTGTCAACAATAATAAACTGACCTTGTCAGTGCAGAAGAAAAATGACTGATGGTTGTCAGGGAGCAGCCATGTCTCCATCCTTACTTCTGTTTTCTGCCTGTTTGCTCAGACTCTTTAAACTTTGGGCAACATAAATCATGGCTAAAAGAGATAAAGGTGTATTTGGTTGTTGTCATGGGTAACACTATAGAAAAAAGCTTTCTTTAAGCAGCAAGCCCTGCTGCTGACAAACAAGAAATGATCCACATGGGCCAAACATAATCCCCCTATCTGTTCTTCCTGCATGTATGAGGCACAATCCTGGAAACATTCTCATTATAGATACATTACACTGCATTTACCCATGCAGCCATAGCCATCTTTTATCTTCTTCTATGAAGAAGAAGACACTGAATCAAGAAAAAGAGAAAATCAATTATTTACCAAGGGGGGTCACAGAAATCTGTAGAGAAACACAAAATGATCATAGGTTTGACAAGCAGTGCTATAATTCACTGCTTTCACATTAAATAACATATGTGTTGCCTGTTTGGAAGTTTTTACAAAAAGATTGCATCAAGTGAATTTCATTGAGATGAAGACACCTCCTACAAGATGCTTAAACCTGATGATTTGGTGCAGGAACATCAAATCCATTCTCCAGTGACATTAAAATATGTTTTATTCAGCTGTTTTTTTAACTTATTTAACTCTTTTTAACTTATTTTCAGTATATATATAGATGTAATAAAATATCCCAGCATGTTTCATATGATCAGGACAAGGTCAACAGGCAGTTGTCTTCCATGTAAATACAAAACTTAAACCATCATTCAGCCAGGATAATAATGTTATTTGTAGAGACATTTATGAAACATGTGGTCTGTTTCGATGGCATATACTGCATATAAGGAGATGAAAGTGCAGGAGGAAGAAGTAAATAGATTTTGATGGTGATCTGCAGATCCAGGCACTTAAACAGATTGATGAGGCAGTAGTAGTTCAGTCCATATGAACTTTGATTGGGCACTGGAGGGTAGCCGGTTCAAGTCCTTACTAAACCATATTTGGAAGTTGGTTTGGTACCTGGAGATGTTCCAGCTGACTTCCTGAGCACTACATAAATTATTTGAGGAAGGAACCCCAAACCCCAATACTGCTCAGATATGGTTCTTTAGGAGCAGCAAGCCATCACTCTGACATCTCTCCATTAGTGCATGAGTGCACATAGGACCTGTTTGTGCATATACAGATGTATTTCAGCCAGAGTTTTGTAGCATGTCTCAAGAACAGAGTGTAAAGAAATAAATTTCACCCTGGGGGAATAAATCTGTCATCTTCCTCTCATGCAATAATGTTGATAAATGAAACATTAAATCTAGTTTGCATGTGTTCACCTTATTTCTGGTATGTATCTTAAAGGTTTCATGTACTTCTGGCCTTGGGAACCAGAGGTGCCAAGTATTCTTTTAAAGGATTTGTTATTATTGCAGACTAGGGCACTTTTCTATCTTTTCAACTCACCTAAGAATGTCAGAAATGCCTCAGTGGAAGTTTATGATCTGTAAGCACTGCTGCTGCTCGCTCTCATCCTTCTTTCTCTCAGTCTGTTTATTTGTCTGAAGACATCAACATGGCTCTGAATAGTGATGGGAATAAAAGAAATGATTCCAGTTGAGAACCAGTAACAACTTCCTCAAGGAGTCAATGCCTAGTCCTTGTATGTCATTTGATATAAAAAAAAGAGTTGGACATAGATCTAAAACCCACTCACAAATGGGGTCATCCTTCACATGGGAGTGTGTTACATACATCTCAACTGATTACAAGTTAAAAAACAAACAAACAAAAAATTCATCCATTTGGCATTATAGTTTGTTCATTTTTCATTATTGGTCGGTCTATTGGAACTTGGCAGACATCACATTATGGACAAATATTAGTACATTTGTTCAATCATCTACTGATTCATTATCCATTCATCCCTCCATTCTTCCTTGACTGATAAATTCATTTATCCAGTGGCTGTTCTACTGATCCATCCATCCATCCATCTATCCATCCATTTGTCATTCAATTCAAATCAGAACATCCACCCAACTCGTTGGTTACCAACACATACATCCATCCACCTATCCAGAAAAGACAGCTAGCCAGAAATCTGTTTTTTTATCCATCCATCTATCCAACCGTACATTTATTCATACATCTACCCACCCATCCATCTTTAATTCCATGTAGTTTATTAACACACCTATCCTCCTATTACCTATTCATCTATAACTCCATCCATTTCTATTTTAAGCATGCATCTACCATTACAAAAAGTTTAAAATCCATCTCTCTAGTCTTCTGTTTTCATCAAATTTGTTAGTCCATCGATCAATTCAGCACAAGTCCTCATAAACATTTGCCCATCCATCCATCCAAGAATACACCCAAACCCCTTTCTAAGTCTGCAGAGACATCAAATCTCTCAAAGTAACTCTAGAGCATCTAAAGGCTGAATTTTGATGGCTTATTGTGTAACATATTTTTTTATATCTGATATGTTACAGGTTAAAAAAACAAACAAACAAAAAATTCATCCAGCTTTTCTGAATTATGTAATTTTTTTTACTTTTTTTATTGATTTAATTTGTAATTCAGGTTACCTCGAGGATGAGAAAGATAAATAATTCATTTTGATCCTTCTTTGAGTGGTTTGTTTTTTTCTGGCAGTCAGTGCATTTAAAACACAATTTTCACCAAGGATGAAGAAATCAAATCAAAGCAGGCCCAAATTCAATAAATAAGGATTTTTTTCCTTTTGATGCAGACGGAGACCACAATGGTAGGAAACTGTTTAATTTTTCTCCCAGTGTGCTCTCAATAGAGCAGTTTTTGGACCAAAGACAAGTCACAGGGCTTGATCACCATCTGTAGTCAACTAATCTTGCACTGTGTGACTCTTTCCTTTTCTGAAGATCAATCCGTGCTCAAGGAACATGTTTTGATCCTGTGTCATCAGTTATGAAAAGAATGACAGAGCTTATGACACATAGAAGACCTACTGCACTGCCATGATGAATGAGGTCCCTGAATGCAGCAGTGTGTTGATGCAGAAGAGGAGAATGTTGAAGGAGAAAGATATTGAAAAATATTTGTTCATTAAAATTGTATTACAGCATAAGCCCAACATTGGACATCTTGTTTTTATGTAGCATTTGATGCAGATCATGTTGTTCAGTGTCATCCATCAGTATGAATTGTTTATGCACTGAAGCTGCCATTAACAAAAGGCTACCTCTGCCCTTGGGGAGGGGGAAAGAAACAATGTGCAGGATGAATAAAGCAGTACATTGTTCTATATTTCATGGTAATAGACATAGTATCTATTTTTCTCAATCAACATTATACATTTGTACTTTTTACACAAAGTAAATTCAACCAACAACAACAACTTCAAGCAGAACGTTCAAGGTCTGACACTAAGAAAAAATAGAAAATGCTTTTGCATTCAAGCAGAACTACTGAATGTAAGTTACCAGTATATTTCACTCTTTTCTTTTCATCCTGAGTAAAGATCGAGATGAGACTTCTTTTTATGTTCGTCGTTGGAGTGTGTCTGTGCAAGTGTATGTTTCAGCTTGATAAATTCACGGTGTGATCCTAACTTGCCGTCTTTGACAAACCCTTTTGCTGCAGCTGGGATTGTGAACAAATCTTTACCCTATACTCCTGTCGTGTGCTGACAGAAAATTCAATGTTTTCCAGTTTAACAAACCGGCAGCTTTATGTGCAGGAATCTATCGTAAAGCCGTACATGGGTCTATGTTCAACTTATTAAAGCAGGCTATATGTCATGTGTCCAGAGCTGTTTCCATGGTATAGCAAGGTTGCATGTATCTCTGCATGTCCCTAACAGCTCTCTGCTGTCTCAGGCCTGGTACACACATACAGATCTTCGAAAATCTTAGCTGACTTTAAAACAGAGAACCCGCATGAACACAAATAAAATATTTTTCAGTTTTGTTCTTGTAGAATGTGGAGGGCCATGGCTACTTTTGCTTGCCAGCTTGCTCCTTGCTTGGCTTTGGCCATTCTCAAAGCCACATGCTATAGTAGCAGTGCATGCTGATAAATGTAGGATGCACAATGAGAATATTTGTGAAATCTGCCAAAAATACGTGGATGTCATCCTACTTTGGGAAAAATAAGCAGGATGCATTGGCCTAGTTTACCTTGCTTACTGCTGCGTTCAATGCAATGCGCCAACAGGGGAAAATGAGAGGCAGCCAGCTTTAGCTATATATCCATTAGTTTTGATTCTGTTACATTTTTATAAAATAAAGCAGATGAATCTTGGGAAATTCAAAAAATTGAAGTCGTTATATGGATGTTAAATCTTTCTTTTGTGTGTGATCAGTGCATGAGCATGTTTAATCATAACAATTTCAGGCCAGTGCGGTGCGGATCCTCATCTGAGAGGATAAGATAATTAATGAAAATCTTTCCACACCTCACACTACAGAGGAATCATGTAAAATAAGTTTAAGAAATGACAGATTATCAGGCCTTTGCTGACTATGGTTGAAAGATGCAATCTGAGTCAAAAGTCAAGCCTTATGTCGTTAATGTGAACCCCAATTTACATAAAGTGCCTCTTTTTTTAATTCTTAATTCAACCCTTCAAATTCCTATTCTTCTGAAATGATAATTTGTCATTAACTATTCTTCATGAGTCATCCTCCGTGCCTTGAGTTTCCAGAAGAAACAAACAGCTTGAAAGAACAACAAGATCTGAAAAATCAGACACATTTTTGAGGCTGCATCCATTAAAGAATATTTTAATTACTTATTAAAATGTTTGTTTTACCTGTTTGGTCACAAAAGCCTTTGTAACTGGTATCACATTTAATTAAAAGCAATTTAATTCGTTCTCCATGAGAAAAAAAATTGCAGTTGCATGACAAAGGAACTACAGAGAGATGGATTTATGCTTTGACAAGGTGGAAACTGAGTATTGGGTGGACCAAAGAGGGCTAGCATTTGTTTTCCACAAAAGCACTTTGAGGTACACTGTTTTAATGTTTCGTATCATTTTTTCAGCCAGTATCTCAATCAATCAATCAGTCAATCAATCAATCTTTATATGTATAGAGCTAATTCATGCCTTTCTACCTGACAACAAGCTCAATATCAGTCTTAAAAATCATTCAAAACCATGACCCAAAATCTTTTCTCATCATATTCAAGCATAATTACATTCTTTTCCACTGCCAGTATGTTTGATCAACGGTCCTTCAAATTGTTTGTTAAAGAGGACATATCATGCTTGTTTCTCCTTTTCACTATGCCAGACTAGGATGCCTGTAAAGCATTTCTGCCCTCAGTACAAGTCATTTAGTTCCTTCATTGCCCCACAATAGCGTTCTCAAAATCCTCATTTTAGGCCATTATGAAGCCCCCCGTTGAAACGCTCGGATCTGAGGATGACCTAAACTTACCTCGCAACGTCACAGCCCTTTGTGCTCTGATTGGTCAGTTCTATCGGGGGTAGAGCCAGCCTGTCCTTCTTCTTCTACTGTGTCTTCCGGCAGGCTCAAAGCAGCGACCGCGTATTAAGTCCCCCTACAGGCCAGAGCTGGTAATGAGTGTATGTGAGCTAGGGAGCTATATACGGCTGCTGGTGGATGTGTTCCTTGGTGAGGGTTTGGGGCTGACGGACATCACAGAGGAGGAAGTGTTTTATCAGATTACTCCAATAAAAAGAAAGGTACCTCGTGTCGTCACGACGATTTAAATCTCATGGACATCTCGCAATGACCTATTTTCAGAGGCATCAAATCTCGTTCCAGGATATCAGAAAAAATACAATATCTCATTTTTTGAAAATGAAGGGGGTGTAAGGTCTTGTTTTCAAATTTATTATATTAGCCTATATGTAAGTATTAAATCATGCATCAGCATGATATGTCTCCTTTAAATAAATGGATGAGATAAGAAATATTACCAACAGCAACTCCCCAGATGTGAGTAGGTTTCGGTAAAGTTTGGTCTGAGGGCATGTTCAGCATTGCGTTTGAGGATTAGCCACAACGTTACAAACCTGTCTTTAATACAAACAGCTGACGTCACATGGCTCCATTCCTTTCTCTCTGCAGTCAATGATCCAGACCAAGCACAGCACTTCACTGTAAGCTCGTTGTAAACCTCAGGCAGAGGCATAACGATGAAACAGCTGTTCCAGTTTCAACTGTAATTAAAAGTACTTATATTTGAAGGGATGGTGTGGGATTTTAAATCGGGATTGTATGAGGTACACATGGCATTTGCCTGAACATAAGCCTTAATGGCACCTGTACTGAAATAGTCGGTATGTATGGGGTTATACTGACTGTTTATTTTGTAATTACAGCATGGTTTTCACGATAACTTTACTTGTTGAAATAACACTGAATGATTGTTGAGGAGGGAAACTTAGCAGGAATAACAAAAGTCATTGACATTACTGTGATTGGTCACCAGGATAATCTTTATGCATTTCAAAGTTTATTTGATTTGAGAAACAGCAGCATTCATGCACTCCGTAAAGTCAGACTGTATTTTGATCAGTACACTGCTGGCAGAAGGACATGTAAAGTGTGCCATGTATCAAAGCAGCACTAAAACAAAGCAGCTTTGTGGTCAAAAAATAAGTCAAAGTAAATGTTCTAAATGTAGTATTTAATCACACTATGTGGCTTTTGGTGTCTCTTTCACCCCAGATTACTTAGGGTTGGTGGCATCAGTTGTGGCAATTTTTAGCATTTGATTCTTGCTAACTATTTCAGTACAGTATGTCACTGTGTCTTATATTCATGCTAATACAGGCTTATTTAATCCAGGCTTATACAGCACAACATTTCAAAAGTCCTCAATCTTATGAAACTGTTGACATGATCACCACTTGCGTGTTAACCTGATCTGGAAACGCTGGGAGTACATAAAAAATCTGCACAAAAAGTGGATGACATTTTGTCTCTTTTCCATCCATCCTGTTATTTTTTAATCATTAATTTCATAAAATAAATTCACAGGTTAGACGCTAAATGGAATCAGTTTGTTGAAAAACATAATAAGAATTTATATTTTTCACAAAATTAATGTATCAACAAAATGACCTTAAGAGGGACTTTTATAGGCATGGTTTACTTCCATATAAAAAGGGCAAACCAGCTGTGACATAACTGAAAGGAGCATCAGTGGGTGAGCCTATGTCTCATTATATATATATGTGTTTCATTGTAGCGGTTTCATTAATGATGAGTGATAAATTATCATTAATGAACAATAATAAACACATTTTTAATCCTGGCTTGATCAGAAGTAGACAACAGAGCAGGTGTTCAAGCGGGAAAGAAGCATCACATACAGATATCTAATGATGTGCCAAAGATGCATTTTGATGTTAAATTTCTCTAATTGTGGCCTGAATATTAGCCAACATGAACATGTGGGCTCAGAAACAGAAGACACATTTACTTGGCTCACCATGTGATGCTGTTTTCGTACTTAACGGCAGTGACTTCTTGCCCTTGGTTTGTTACATTTGCTCAGTCCATTGTTGCTGTCTGCAAAGAGGTACAACATCTGCTGTTCTTTGGTTCCCTTAACAACAAGCAGCAGCAGTGCTTTGCTGAGAAGTCTGGGATTTGTTCATGTTTGAAACATGTAGTGTGAAAGGAACGTTTTCACTCTATCTGTAATAATTCAGGTCCAGTATGTTTAAACTGAATTCCTTATTTTTGCAGGGCTATGTCTGTTGGATGTCAAACTCCCTGTGCCTTTCTTTCATGATCAACATAAATGAGATCATAATATTCTCCAAGGGCAGACTTCTGCCATTCTGGTACAGCATCTTCTCAAAGCAACAGTCATTAATAATGATTAAAAAAAACTTTACTCATATATGAGCTTTAAAACACATGACCACAGATAAAACAAACACAGAAAACCAGGGAATAATAAAATGAAACAATCAGGTGAAACAGAGACATTTTCAAAAGTCATATTGATAAGGAACAGTATGCAAAAACAGAGGGTCACATAAAATAAAGGAACAAAAAAGTAGTCAACTGAAGTAGATGTAAATATACTACAATAATCCAGGCTAAAATGTCAACATAAACTGGACATATGACATTAAAGGAGACATATCATGCTGATGCATGATTTAATACTAACATATAATATAATACATTTAAAAACAAGACCTTACACCCCCTTCATTTTCAAAAAATGAGATATTGTATTTTTTCTGATATCCTAGAACGAGATTTGATGCCTCTGAAAATAGGTCATTGCGAGATGTCCGCGAGATTTCAAACCTCGTGACGACACGAGGTACATTTCTTTTTATTGGAGTAATCTGATAAAACACTTCCTCCTCTGTGATGTCTGTTAACCACAAAACCGTCGCCGAGGAATACATCCACCAGCAGGGGTATATAGGTCCCTAGCTCACATACACTCATTACCAGCTCTGGCCTGTAGGGGACTCAATACGCGGTTGCCGCATTGAGCCTGCTGGAAAATACAGTAGAAGAAGAAGGACAGGCTGGCTCAACCCCCGATAGACCTGACCAATCAGAGCACAAAGGGCTGTGACGTTGCGAGGTAAGTTTAGGTCAGCCTTGAGACGAGTGTTTCAACATGGGCTTCATAATGGCCTAAAATTAGGATTTTGAGAACGCTATTGTGGGGCAATGAAGGAACTAAATGGCTTGTACAGAGGGCAGAAATGCTTTACAGGCATCCTAGTCTGGCATAGTGAAAAGGAGAAACAAGCATGATATGTCTCCTTTTTTAATGATAAGAAGACAATAGTACAAAAAAGTTAATAATAAGTTGAAGGGTGGTATTATGCAAAAACACTTTGATGTGTTTTGATAGATATGGATATCCTGAGTATCTACCAATGCACAAAGTGGAAAAAAAGCATGCTCAGTCTATTATTCATCGTCCAAAGATGATAAAAACATGCACTCTCATCGTAAGTTAAGCATCAAGGCTCATTTTCACATCACAAATAGATAGATGGACTGATAGATTGATAGATCATTTGATAGACTGTTAGGCTTCCATATATTTATCTCAATCCATACATAGCTGCAGTCCATTTCTTATCTATCATTTATGTCTTTGCAAATTTTATTACATTTTTGTACTTGTGCTGTTTATACTTGCACCTTCATTTTGTTCTTTTTCCATGTTGCAATATTTCATGTACGTAAGTGTTTTTTTGTTACAGAAAAAAATGACTTTGACTTCACTAGCAAGGACCACACCACAAATGTATGCGTTTGAAGGTTTAATGAAGATTTAGGAATATGAGGAATGACAGTGATGAACATGTGACACGAGATATGTTGAGAGATGAGCTGTCAAGAAGGACGTCATGAGCCAGGCAGAGGGACACTCAGCGCGTGGGGGTGCCGTCTCACCGTGTTCTGCCTGAGCTGATCTTGACCCCCCTAGGATAAAGTGAGCGAGGAGCTGAGTGGAGAAAAAAAAAATAACATGATTGAAAATGAAGGTCGCTTTACTCTCAGTAACGTGGATGGACGTAGATGCTATTGTGGAGCAGAGCGACTGATAGGAATTCCAGTGTCGGTCTGATGTGGAGTGAGATTGTGTAGGATTACCTCCTGGAAGTAAAATGAGGTTCAGTAGCTGTGGAGCTAGCTCGATATTGAAGGTTTGTGATGGTCGAGGAAGTATAGGGCCTTTGCAAGGAATCTCCTCAACTTCTGAGTATGTGAGTATGGACTCCACCATTTTGGCCCCCAAGATGGTGGATGTTATCCTGAATGAGTCTGGGCAGATGGTAGAGACTGAAACTCTATCAATCGATCAATATCCTGTATTTAACCAGGTAGAGGATACAGAGTGGGACTCCGGCTGGAGCGAGCTCATTGAGCTGAGGACTTGACAACTGTTAGTCAAACTAAGGCTGCATTTACACGGACACTCCTGACTTAAAGACGCAAAGATTTGTCCTTTGCGTTTTAGAAATCTTCTGCGTTCAGACAACGACGCTCGGAGATGAGTGAATCCACTGTAGTATGCATGCCGGTTCAGTAGATGGCGGTGTAGGTCTGCAGAGAGGCAGCGCTGTTACAACACATGAACAAAGAAGAAAAACTTTTCACAAACAACAATGGTGAATAGACGCACAGAGACGCAGGAGTTTCTTTTCTGGACAACAAATCAGTTCGGACAACAAATCATGGAACTGCATGGAGAGCGTATTCAAAGCTTTCAACTCTGGAGCCTGTTTTCAAAAGTTTCCGTTTTCAGATGAAACGCAACTCGTTTTCATCGAAACTCAACAAAAACGTATTGGATTTGACTGTTTTCGGCGCCATGTAAACGCAGCCTAACTTAGCCTGAAGCTGACGTTTAGCCCTCTTACGAGATGGATTACGATTTCCAGCGTTCTGGTCAGATTATATTGTTATTCAATCACATAGAGCTGAATACGTCACATGCATCGTTTAATCCAAGGTTTGAGTTTAGTTGAATGGTGATGTTAGATAACATTTGTAAAGTGCTAGCTTGAGGGGCTCGCGCGAAGTGGCTTGTGTTCGTCGACATTTCTGGCCACCTACTGGTGTCAAGTCAAACTTACACCTTATGCTATCGATAGACCTTTATGAATGCATATTGGCAATGAGATAAGTGAACATGATGCAGTCATATGATATCATATTATATTCGATAATATATTTTTCATTTCTGACGAGGCTGCTCTCCTTCCTGGCTGATCCTTTAGTCATGTGACCCGGCATGTCGGGGTCCGATGACCTGACATGTAGTCCAGCATGACTAACTGCCATGGCCATGAAGTCCAGGCCACTTCTTCTGGCATATGACCTGGCGAGGAGTGGACCCTACAGCTTGAGGTGTGCTAATCTCCCTGACTGATGCTTTAGTATTGTGACCCGGTAGTGGGGTAGTGGAGTGGGGGAGGGAGAGAGGTTGGGAGAGGGATGTAGAACCTGTTTCCTGCGGTGGCAGTAGGGAGGGAGGGAGGGAGAGTGGGAGAGTGGGAGAGGGATGAAGCAACTGGTTCTTGTAGTGGAGGTGGGGAGGGAGGAAGGGAGGGTCAGTGGGAGAGGGATGAAGGACCAGATTCAGGTAGCTGAGTTGGGGAGGAAGGGAGCAAGGGAAGGTAGGAGGGAGAGTGGGTGGAAGAGAGATGAAGAACCTGGTTTGGGTAGTGGAGGGGGGGAGTGTGGGAGGGAGGGAGAGAGGATGGATGGGAGAGGGATGAAAAACCTGGTGTCAGGTAGTGGAGGTGGGGAGGAAGGAAGGGAGGGAGGGTGGGTGGGTGGGAGAGGGATGAAGAACTGGGTTCGGATAGTGGAAAACGGGAGAGGGGGAGGTGGGGAGGGATGGAGGGAGAGGGATGAAGAAAGTGGTTCGGGTAGTGAAGGGGGGGGAGAGTGGAAGTGGTTGGTGGGGAGGCAGGGAGGGAGGGTGGCAGGCTGTTATTGATTTTACGAGTTTAGCTCCGAATTGAGCCTGAACACTGTTTTTTTCCGAGTACTCGTCAACATTCGGTTAAACCAATTTGCAACCGGTAGCAGTAGGACGACTTAGTCACTACGATTAAGTTAAAAAACTGCTTCGTTTGACATCGTCTGTTGCTGGATTGGAGGTTAGCGAGGATATCCGCTGGAAAGCTTCTGCTTTATGTGGAAAACTGTCGACTGCATCGGTGTGCGTCACGCATAGCCGTATTTGGAGCCGTGCTTGAGTTGCCGGAGCCATGCTGGAGCTGTTGAAGCCGTTGTAGTGGTTGAGGCTGTGGTTGTAGCCGCAGTCGTCGCTGCCGTGATGGTATTTGGCATTTGTAGGAGGGCCAATTAACTAGTTTTCAGCCCTTTCAGCCAGTTTTATGTGACAACCTGGTGATGACCTAACTCTGAATGCAAAGACTTTTTAAAAGATTACTTAACAGGGTGATATCTGGCAGTCTTTGTTGTTGGACAATGTTGGAAATGCCTTCGTGGAGATTTGTGATCTTGTAGTACCTCTAGTTGATGAGTAATTCATGTGCACCAACATATTTCTGTACCCAAACAAGTAAACAGGACATCTGAACATTCTTTTCTAATAGCATTACATAAAAGTGCAGCTCCCTTTTGTTCACCTACCTATGTTTTTATATGGATGTCCATAAGGCTGTAAAAGCGTACATACATTTCTACTTGTTCGACCTTCTGCTCAGAATACTCTTTTGTAAAGTACTGCTGCATTTTCAGGTTTGTGTCCTTGACCATCCCACTAAGCACATTCATTAATGTTCTCTATAACTTTTTAAAGCTCTGTGAATGGTTCAGTTCTAATGAAAGTGAGTGTACAGATGTATAAAACAAACCTTTTAATACCTTGTCTGTTTTTCTCTCAGGCTGTTGAAATGTTGTATTTAATTGGCTTTATTCAAAGTGTTCACATTTATCGTTTCATTGTTCACAGTGAAAAAAAAATGAATCCCCTTTTTGTCTAATGAAAATGATCCCTGCCAAGAACACAGCATAGTACAGGTGCTTCAAAGGGTTTATAAAGAGCACAATAAAAACAGGCATTTCTCTAAAGCATTCATTTGGAAAATACCTGTGCTGTGTCTTGTTGTGAGAGACATTTTATCATTTACTACTTGAGTTGTTGCTCACAAGGGTACAGGGACAAAATCCTTGTTCTAATCAAATCTAACATTGAGAAAATGATTGCAGAATCAACATGTGAGCACCTCCAGGGCTCACATGAACTGAAGCAAACTTTGCCTTGAAATTTGCTGAACACCCTGCAACATCCAAATGAGGCTTTTAGCAGATGGTCACAGAGGGTGGCAGCCCCTCAGAGAGAGAAATAAAGGTACACTCATTATGCCGTTTAACATGGGGAACAGCCAGTCTGATGAGGATCTAGCCATGATTTTTCTTCCTGTTTGCACCATTAAAAGTAATTGGAGAGAGCTTAGAAGGTGAGTGTTCGGCTGGTAAACTAATTTGGATCTATTTTGAAGTCTGCTTATGTAGGGCATCACAGTCAGGGTGAAAGTTGGCAAAGGAAAGTCACAAAACCAGGACAGATCCAATACAAACATAAAGCTAGTAAGATTGTGATTGATGTGATTTAGAGAGGTCCACATCTTTAGTGATGTTGTCTGTTTCCTGAAAAGAAACACACAGCAAATTCACTGAATAATACCAGTAAAGAGCCAGAACTATCCTGAATGTTTCAATTCTACTGCAATGTGCTCAGTAACTAAACAGTGAAGTACAGTGCTGAGTCAAGAGGACAGGCATGGGTCGTACTCTTGGTCATGTACTTGAGGCGATTTTCGCCCTGTTTTGATGTTTATCTGTTTTACTGTTTCTTAGTACAATAATTACAACAACAAAAGTAAATGTAATTAGGTTACCAACTTTCACACAACACGATACAATGATTTCTCAACCCAAACTCAGTTGAATAGAATACAAAGACAAGATATTTAAGTTCAAACTGAAAAACTTTATAATTTAAAAAAAATATTCATTCATTTGAATGTGAGATCCACAACCTGTCCTAGAAGGCTGGAACATGGGCATGTGAACCACTGTTATATGACCTCTCCTTCTAACAACTCAGGAAGCATTTGGGAACTAAAGACACTAACTGTTGAAGCTTCAGTCTCTGTAATTGTACAAAACCCAAAACCAGTGAAGTTGGCACGTTGTGTAAATTGTAAATAAAAACAGAATATAATGATTTGCAAAGCCCTTTCAACCTAAATTCAATTGAATACACAGCAAAGAAAAGATATTTAATGTTCAAACTGGTAAACTTTGTTACTTTTTGCAAATATTAGCTCATTTGGAATTTGATGCCTGCAACATGTTTCAAAAAAGCTGGCACAAGTGGCAAAAAAAGACTGAGAAAGTTGAGGAATGCTCATCAAACACTTATTTGGAAACATCCCACAGGTGAACAGGCTTATAGGGAACAGGTGGGGGCCATGGTTGGGTATAAAAGCAGCTTCCCTGAAATGCTCAGTCCTTCACAAACAAGGATGGGGCGAGGGTCACCACTTTGTGAACAAATGTGTGAGCAAATTGTCTAACAGTTTAAGAACATTTCTCAACAAGCTATTGCAAGGGATTTAGGGATTTCATCATCTACGGTCCGTAATATCAAAAGGTTCAGAGAATCTGGAGAAATTACTGCACGTAAGCAGCAAGGCCGAACACCAACATTGAATGCCCGTGACCTTCGATCCCTCAGGCGGTACTGCATCAAAAACCGGCATCACCGTGTTAAGGATATCACCACATGGGCTCAAGAACACTTCAGAAAACCACTGTCAGTAACTACAGTTCGTCGCTACATCTGTAAGTGCAAGTTAAAACTCTACTATGCAAAGCCAAAGCCATTTATCAACAACACCCAGAAACGCCGCCAGCTTCGCTGGGCCCGAGCTCATCTAAGATGGACTGATGCAAAGTGGAAAAGTGGTCTGTGGTCTGACTAGTCCACATTTCAAATTGTCTTTGGAAACCGTGGTCATCGTGTCCTCCGGACACAAACAGGAAAAGAACCATCCGGACTGTTATAGGCACAAAGTTCAAAAGCCAGCATCTGTGATGGTTTGGGGGTGTATTAGTGCCCAAGGCATGGGTAACTTACACATCTGTGAAGGCACCATTAATGCTGAAAGGTACATACAGGTTTTGGAGCAACATATGTTGCCATCCAAGCAACATCTTTTTCATGGACGCCCCTGCTTATTTCAGCAAGACAATGCCAAGCCACATTCTGCACGTGTTACAACAGCGTGGCTTTGTAGTAAAAGAGTGCGGGTACTAGACTGGCCTGCCTGTAGTCCAGACCTGTCTCCATTGAAAATGTGTGGCGCATTATGAAGCATAAAATACAACAACGGAGACCCGGGACTGTTGAACAACTTAAGCTGTACATCCAGAAGAATGGGAAAGAATTCCACCCAAAAAGCTTCAAAAATTGGTCTCCTCAGTTCCCAAACATTTACTGAGTGTTGTTAAAAGGAAAGGTGATGTTACACAGTGGTAAAAATGCCCCTGTGCCAACTTTTTTGCAATGAGTTGCTGCCATTAAATTCGAAGTTGATGATTATTTGCAAATGAAAATAAAGTTTCTCAGTTCAAACATTAAATATCTTGTTTTGCAGTGTATTCAATTGAATATAAGTTGAAAAGGATGTGCAAATCATAATATTCTGTTTTTATTTACGATTTACACAACGTGCCAACTTCACTGGTTTTGGGTTTTGTATTTTACACTTCAGAATGCACCATGGGAGGCAGGTCTGGACTGCAGGAAGGTTGCTCTGGTTTCCTTTCTATTACTATGAAGCCACACATAGCTCAGCATTGTGTTGCTGAAAGCAGTGACATCCCTGAAACAAGACTGCTTTGTTTCAAAAACTTTTATATCCTAATGTTGACTTGACAGATGTGCAAGTCACCCATGCCATGGGCACTAACACACCCCCATACTATCACAGAAGCTGGCTAATGAACTTTGCACTGACAGCAGTCAGGATGGTCCTTTTCCTCTTCAACCTGGAGGACACGTCATCAGTGACTTTGCCATGCGGATGTAGCAACAAACATTTAACCGACAAAGTTTTTTCCTGAAGTGTTCCTGAGCTGAAATGTCATTGACAGAATAATGTTGGCTGTTAATACAGAGCAACCTGAGGAATTGAAAGTCACAGGTATCCAGTGTTAGTTTTTGGCCTTACTGCTTAAGTGAAGAGATTTACCTGGATTCTCTCCACCTTTTGATGGCACTGTGGACTGTAGATGAAGAAATCCCCAAATGTATTGCAACTGTGTGTTGAGAAACATAGCTGTTAAACTTTTAGAGTACAACTGCATGAGCGGGGGGAACCTTGGCCCATCTTTGCTTGTGAAAACTGAACCTTTAGGAGATGCTCCTTTTACTGTATATCCAATCATGACACTTATCTGTTTCTAATAAAGCTGTTCCCTTGTGAATTGTTCCAAACTGCTTTTTATCCTTCCTCAACTCTACCAGGCTATAGTCCCATTTTTTTAAATTTGTGCAGGCATCAAATCAAAATAAGGAAATATTTGAAAAAAATGAAAAAGTTAGCCAGTCGAAGATTTTCTTTGAAGTGTACTAATCTGAACAAAGCATTTTCAAATCATTGTTTTTTCTGTTTTTGCATTTTACACAATGTATCAATTGAAATTGGGGGGTGAAATTAACTTGTCAAAAAATAGTGTGTATAAAACCAGGTGGTTGCTCCTCTGTGTGATCATCACTGTCATCACTTGTGTGTCTGAAGGGAGTACGAGTGGTGGGTGATTATGTGTTTGAGTGGCTCTTCTTTCTGTGGTCAGCAGAGTGTTTTCTGTCCACATAGAGAGCAGCAAGTGTCCTCAGACACTCATACACAGAAGACAGTGGTGAGTTTGTGTCCTTCAAAACAGCCTTCAAAACACAGAGAATTTTATAAACTCATCTGTTGGCCTGAAAGTAATGAAAAGGAACAATTTTTTTTTTTTTTTGAGGCCTCCTTCTTGTTTAGTGTTTTCACAAGGAAACACTATTTCACTGTCAGGAATCAACAGTTGATGACGGATGTTCTCGTTAAAAATTCCCAGGAGTGACAAGGTATCAAATTATCAAATGTATCAATTAACAAACACATATATAGACACAATATAGAGTAGCAGCACATTGTGTGAACTCTCCTATACAACAGAGGCAACCTGACTGTCCATTTCTCTCTTGACTACAGTAAATACTCCCTTAGAAAATGGAGGACAGGCAAAGACATGAAGCACTTACGGCTCCACACTGCTGGTCCATTCCTCAGCGAATATCTTTCATTATTTGCATATATGCTCAAAACAGAATACATTTTTAATCAATATAAATTAAGATTTTCCATAAAAGTGACAGTCCAAATTCAGAAAGGAGTATACCATTAATGAGACAAAATGACCTGTATTCAACAAAAAGACCAAATATAAAGTTTTATTTATAAAGATGAAGAGTTTAAAGGTCCCAAGTTTTGTTCAATTTCAGCAGGTTTACTTTAGTGCCAGAAGTTCTCAAGCCATTAATTTGTATTTTTGTTTTTTGGCCTGCCAAAGGAATCCCCTCTGTTCAGGCCCTGTTAAGACCAAGCTGCACATTTCTGAGAGGTGGAGCAAGCAACAGAGTGAAGGAGGGGTCTTCTCCTGTTAAGGGCTTTAACTTTTTTATAAAAAAAAAAGTTTTGCATAATATTGGTCTTTAAGTAGGGAGGCCCTGTTACAGTACTGAATCAGTTGAAGTATTAGATCAGAACCAGTGTGAGCTTTGGGATCTGAATTAAAATTAATCATTTTGATTGTTGACATCACCGTACAGCAAGCTGTAAATAAGTAATATTGAGCAGCCCTGTGGCTGACTTATCATTTTTGAGTAAATATTTTAATCTACACAGAGATAAAAGCCTGATAGCCACTCTGAGTATATACAGGGTATATACTCAGACACTACTGTCTGAGTTTAAATTTTATAGAAACATTTTTAGTTTAACAATAATACTAGCTGGACAAAGTTAAAAGGATTTGTATAAGGTAATCTTGTTACTTTTTTTTTTTTTTTTACTTAATTTGGCTAAGATGTGTTTCACTGTATTATCTCAGTAAATGTAAATACTGAGCTAACACTCATTAGATACTCATAGAGCATCTTGATAGAGGAGGGGGGTTTAAAAGCTGATTGGAACATCCCGACCTGTGTGTAGACCATGATGTTGACTTTAATGAAGTCAAAACATAAATAAAACCAACTGATGCCTTTGTGTTAATGTGAACATATTTATTTTTACTGAAGTATATTTAATTGATATGTCTGTTCTCTTTGTTCAGGTGCTAAGTGATGACTTGTTGAAAAGCTTAGCATGTAAAATGACATCAAATTTGAATAATTCCTTGAACAAAACAAACAAGGGCAAGGGCATAGGTTTGATTTTGACATTGGTGGGGACATAAAAGTACACCAACCCCTGAAAGTTGATGTGTTTTGAATTTATGACTGTTTTTTAATGTCATATAGAGCTAATCAAACTTGCAAACTATCACATTCAGAAAAAACTAATTTAAATCTGTCTGTTCCTTGACAAGAATACATTGATGCATGACACATGAACAGTGGGACAGTTTGGGATCGATCAGAAATTTTGATGGTATGGTTATAGTCTGATAAATATAGAACCAAAACCAAAAAGGGCTACAGATAAGTGTATTCCCCAACAATATGAATGTTTAAAGTCATGTTATTAATTCGAGGTTTTATTCTATTTTTTCCCCATAAAACTTTAATTCTTGGTCTTTAATGGTTGCTGCCTTTTAATACACAAATAATACATGGATAATAAATAAAATAACCAAAACAGGTATGTCTTGGCATCAAATATAAGCTTTTTTTAGTTATAAAGTTATATACTATGCTTGTTTTTTATGTTAAGGACCATGCAGTAGTGGCATAATATTGACAGGGGCGTGCCCCTAGTGTCCCTACCCAATTCTGCGCCCCTGAACAAGGGTATTACAGAGACAGTATACTGCTATTTTTCAGTTGTTTTAATTTGTTTCATCTGCACATAGTTTTGCACTGAGGTTGACATGTAGATGCTTCATGTTTCTTTCACCTTTTAAAGGCCCATATTGAGTGAGGAGGTCACATGTGATCGCTGGGCCACAAGTTTCCCACCCCTGGTTTGTGTCTACAAAAAATATGCAGAAATGTTGCATCCATGTCCGGGACTTCAGACGAACACACAGAAGGACACTGAGAGGACAGTAAAGAGCTGACATGCCTCCACCTAGTGGTCTCATTAAGTATAGCCCCTGTCATCTCTTTAGCTCTGATAGCGGGCGGGAGTGTGCGTGAGCCGGGGAAATCCTCCTTTACCGGATTAGACCGCACTTTACAGCCTCAAATCAGCCTCGCAGTGCAGTAATGTAATTGAGTTAAATAATGGGAGGCTGACTCAACCAATGAGTAATTGCAGCTAATTAAACAAATGGAGCGTGCTGACGGCACAGTGATGGAAATATTGGGCAGTAACAAAGAGAACTGAAGGCCTGTAACAATCATCTGCTCTTTGGTTTAATTTGTGTCTCAGTACAAACAGTAAAACAAGGCACCATGGTCAATCAGTGAAATGTCAAGGCCACTGGAATAGACAGAAACATTGAAATGAAAGCTCAAAAGATTGTCTCCAGAGTAAGAAGGCGCTGGATGCTGCTGTGCTGTTTCTCTACTCGCCTCCACACAGCTCTACTGCGCCTCCACACCAGATGTCACCAGATGTGTCTCCCTGAGCATAAAAAAGCTTTATGAAAGTTTCAAAGAAAACGTTAGATTTCAAAGCTATGGGATACAATAATATGAAAGTATTACATAACGTATAACTTAATCAGAGCTGATGTGTTTTAAAGCTTTAGCTGACTGCTGTGTTTCTCTGTCTTCATGTTTCAGCTCCTCACCTTGATGAAGGAATGTAGAGTCTTGCCGTACATCTTCAGGAACTGAGCTTTGATATCCAACATGTCGATCTCAGCCCTGGCAACCATTAGTCTGATGAGGACGCTGTCTGTGGTTCCCAGGCCCTGATGGACAAAGGACGAAAAATGTTCTACCTGAGTGAAAATCTGTCATTGCTGAGTTTTCTATATGTAGCATGATAGACACACATGGCATCAGTTTTAACACTGAAGGGAAACATTTTGCTATAACCAATCATATTTTGTTATTCAAAACAAGGAGATTTTATGAAAATATTACCAAATAAAAAACACCTCACAGTAAAAAAAAAAAGAGTATGGAAAAAGAAAAACATTCTGCAAAAGAAGTCAGGTGTACTAAAGGAATTCTTAAAAATAAATATAAAAAAGTAAAAATTTCATTTTTTAAAACATAACTCAAGATTCTTGAGACTGTAAAGCAGAAGTCACCAACATGTAGATATTGCTCTACACTTAGATGTTTGGGATATTTCTTAAATATTTAACAATAGATGTGCATTAGGTCTTAATTGATGGAGAAGTCTGTAAATCCATGACATGTATGGATCTGGTGAATCCAGCTTCTTTCCAAGGTAAAATATGTCTAAACATTTTACCAGATTGTTTATAGGAAGAGTAAGATGGCCAAACTGTTGAAATGCATCATACAGGCCTCCTTGCACTGTTCTAGAAAAGCCTCTTGATTTTATTTTGTTAGTAACAGGCTGCACAAGTTGTTGGATGCTTATTGGAATTAAATGTTTTAAGGGGTAATCGGTAGATTGAAGACTGCATCTACCAGCTTGAGCTAACATCAAGATAATGTGAACTGGTAGATCTAGTCTCTCTTGCCTGCCAGTTTGGAAAACTTTGATCAGAAAGTTGGTGACCACAATGGTAAAGTCATGAACTTATGAGACCAAACTCAGAATTTAGAAGCTTGAACTCTTTAATTTCTGAGAACATTTTCATTTGTCTTTTTGAATGGACAAACTCAGATTTTAGTCCCACCACACCGGCTCTCAGTCAAGGCCAATCAGCCGCACACGCCTGACTTCATTACCACAGTGTGTTCTGATCAGTCTATCATCACTGAGGTCTGCCTTTTGCTCCTCTTTAAACTCCAAAACATCTACTTTTCTACAAATAAAAATATCAGCAGCGCTCATAGGCGGAAATGCTTGTACCTGCCTATCACTAGCATTTTGTATCTTCATAGGTCTGTATAATATAAACAACAAAATTCTCTCTATCAATGAACGTTGTTAAGAGGAGTGCACATTATTACCAGTACAATATCAGTATGAGCATTGAGCATATGACATTGGCCCACAAAGTTGAATATTGGTATCAGATGATTTTAAAATTTTGCTTGGCAATACAGTCACACATCTAATATCACCAAAAATGTTATATTATGTTCCCTAATTATGAATATCTGATAAATAACTTTTCTCTCTTCCATTATAACCATGGCTTATGTGAGGCAGACAATTCCCTGTCACCTATGTTGCATTACCCTGGACTGATGTTTTAATTGTTAACTCTTAAATGTAAGAAAATTCAGTTATATCTTGTAATATCCTGATAATGTAGAGCACTTTGTCCTGCATTTTTAATGCATAAAAAGTACTTTATAAATAAAGTTTGATTTGATTTTAGGCCACAATAATATCTTGGACATTTAAAATTACAGTCTGTGCTTCATATTTGTTCTTTTTTGAAAGAGTATGTCCATTTTCATCATATATGCTTATTCTTCTGAAAAGGAATGATTTAATTGCAATGTGTACAAAGAAATATTTTTTCTGTTTTTCTACCCTCACCATACCAGTCTGTTGTTTTACCTTATCAACAGTAATAAAACCTTACCTTCATTGATTTGTATAGCCGCTCTGCGAAGAATGCTGGCTTGTTCCTTATGCATTTTACTGAAAAACAAGCACAAGGTCATGGTGTTAGATGTGACATTAATGCAACAAACTTAGTGAGATACACCAAAGTCAAAGGTTTCTTCTATTGTTGTGCCAAATTTACCAACATTAAATTAGTTATGTGGTAATGCATTTTAGAGTAATCCAATGGAATATTTTGATTACATTTTTGTTGTTATGAGTCACACTGCATGTTAGTTCTGCAGATTTAGTCATCTCTTAAACTTTGAAAAATATAAATCATGTTATAAAACTGAAGTCTATTCTTTTTTTTCTGTCCTGATAGAAAAAGAACACCCAGAGGAGTCTGCACTGTTTCTGCTTCTCTATCATCTCTGGTCATGTAGTTCTATTACAGAGGAAACTAAACACAGACGTGGCAGTATGTGCACATGGCTAACTAACCGAACTGGCAAGATTACAGAAAGGTCAGTATTTAATCTGAGAAAAAAAAAACATATGAAGAAGAACTTTTGAAAGAAAGGGACAAGACCAACACCACAATGAAATGTTGTTTAAGGGGCCATGTGGTGTAGTTTTCACCAAACTAAAACTAAACTTAAACAGCTGTTTTTCTATGCTGTGGTAACTGCTTGACTTTACTATTTTTTTTTCTTTTTTCTTTTTCTATATGGATTGTGGCTGGGACCTGGTTGATTTTTTACATGCCACCTTAATTTTCAGGCCAGCTGAGCCAACACTGAAATGTGACATATGCCATTGTTAACCGCTGAACAGGCATGCATCACCACAACAGGACTGAGATATCTGACACTTAACTGAACTCCCATGATCCACTCCACAATGCTGTATGACCTCCTAAATTCTATTCTGCTTTAAATAACATGTTGCTCTGCTGCTTGAAAGCACAAAACTCATATTTCTGATGAGATCAAAAGCCCAAAAGTCAAGAGTCAGCTGAACTATCCAACCCAACTTATGTGGAGGAGCTATTATCAAGTAGAAACTGTGATAGAAAACGAAGCTGTTTGCTAAAAATCTGAGAAAAGTTGAGCCAAGTTGAGCCAAACTAAAATGGAGCACCATCACACTGTGCGCCTCTGTTCACCTGGTTTTTGGTTGTTAGAGGGTTAAAGAGTTATAGAAGTTATTGTGTTGGTAATTCCTGTTATAATGTTTCAGACTATAACATAATGGTCTGTAAGCTAGACTTTAAATTGACAATAGAGTTGACATTCATTATGTTATGAGACAAGACTCTCTTTCATGGCAGACATTAAGATAGGAGACAGAGACAGACCTATGGCCAGGAAGACGTCCTCGAGACTGCCAGACATCTCCCTCTTAATGCTGTCCTCAATCTCTCTGCCAGAAATCTTTTTATACTCCTCAAACACTGTGAAGTTAAGATAAAAAAAAACATTAATGACAGTGGAAGTTCTTAAAAAATCTGTCTGCACAGGGAGTCAGAGAGATCTTCAGAAAGTTATGACATGACCTCTGGGGGAATTCTGAACAAGGGGAAGGATATTAATGCTACATAAACACAAATAAACAGGAACATTAGTTTTGGAGATATTAGCATGTAGTTGTGAGATTATGCTGTATAATCACCTCGCAGCAGATGTTTCTGGTTCCTCACACAAAGAACTGTGAGAAATTTAACCTCATCCGTGCCCCAGCGAGCCTCACCAGCTTCATAGATTTCCTGTGATCGTTAAAATTTGCAAAATGAAGGCATGGATCTAAAAGATACAATTTCATCTAATGAAACTAAAGTTTTACCTTGGCATCCAGGACGGCCTGGGCCTCGTCCACATGGTCACTTTCATCCCGCCCAGCCTGTGAAGGCAAAGACAAACCAAGTCATGAGGAAATGAGAGAAAGGATTGCTCAATGTTTAAGACAGAAAGTCAACAAGGAATGAAAATGCATGTTTTTATGTTGAAGTGAAAACTCCCTCTTCTCTCTTAAATGTTAAAATGGCATTTCACCTAATTACTTTAGACATTTTTTTCTTTTTAAGATAAATACCATTTGTTTTTAAAAGCCATTCACACACAATGTTGAAAAACCCTAAAAGAACATTCCTGGGGTTCACACAACTGCATGTCGATGTGTCTATAGCAAAGAGTTTAACAGTTCCTGATTGTCATTTGACTTTTTGTGGACAAATTTTAAACATTCCCAAACTTCGATGTAACGCACTGGTAGCACACTCAAGTAAGGTAAACTTTGGCTTAATTTGTTCAGCACTACTGACTACTGTACAAACTTGCTGTGCCATCACTCATTGAACAGCATATAAAGCAGGACAAACATAAGCCATGCCCCAGCTGCCGTGGGTCTCAGTATTCTGACACCATGCCTAGAAGATGAAAGATGGCTGTCCCCAAAACTGAATGTAGTAAGAGACGAATTATGGTAAACGGTGTTAATGCTCTTACAAATTAAGTACTTATTTTATTTTTTAATCTCCTTCTCTCTTCCTCTCAAGTTTCCTCACCTGCACATACAATCAGTGACAGTGTGTAGGGTAGTGTTTTCCCTGGTGTGTAGCAGGATACACTAGTGTGCAGTGAGGAAACTCTGGATACCACTACACAAACACTATTGTGAGTTTTTGCTTTCTCTTGAAGTTCTTTAGGCACAACAATTACCATACCCAGTTGCGAATACAGAGAGTATATAGGTGGATGAAATGTCTGAGTTTTTGCCTCTCTTACTGTTATATGTTATATTCAAGATTGTGGTCTGTCAAGTGAAAAAAGTAAGTTTGTTGAATTTCTGAAATTTAGCCATGTAAAATAAATTCTTGATTTTTAAATTATAATTTCTCACAAGTCAAACAGATGTTCATACAAATGTACAAGGCATTAATATATCAAAAATGAGCATGTACAGACTAAGACACAGTGTGAAAGCAGTGGGTTCAAAGATTTTAAGTTCTTACCGTGAGTAACGACACCAAAACCCTCTGAAACATTCCAGATGTGTCCCCGCGAACATCATCCTCCAGGCTCTTGTCATATTCTGTCAGAAAGAAAACAGAATGATTACAAAATACGTAAAATATGAGGAAATTAAATTTTGTTTTAGCATCATTCAATTTCTTTTTGTATTTTAAATCTTTTTTAACACTGTCACATTAAACTATCACTCCAGTGGTAGCTACATTGGATGGAAACTAGCTTTCAAAGTTTTGATGAAGTCTAATGTTTTTCCAATCCATGTCCTCATGTGTGACTGCTTACATTGTCTTATGTGTCTACTGAGTAAGGATTCGATTTAAGTTGAATGAAAAATGGAAAGTTTTCATCTCTGTAGAGGATCAGATGCAGCTCTTTTTCCCTCCCCTTTAGAAATGTTTAGATCTCAGGGGCATAGAGACTACAAGACGTGTTGATAATAAATGAGCTCTGCAATGATTGGCTGCCCAAACAATGTCTGTGAGGGGAGAGGAGGGGTTACATAATAAACCCCAGATGTTAATAGCAGAGCATTTTAATGGGCACTTTCTTTAGAGACATGGTGCATTACTCCAGTTTAATAAATATGTAATGTTCTTCTGCTTCCAAAGCCTCCTCTAGGAACATTAAAAGCAAACAAAATGCAAGACATGGGATCTTTAAAGAGTTTTTTAAAACAAACCAAACATACTGTACGTACAAGAATATATAGGTGAAAGCTCGAAGTTCAAAAGATGTAAAAATGTTTATGCACGTTAAGAGAAAGTTTAATGCAAAAATAACTAAGATCACTATCAAACTTGTCTCAATGTAGCCGCAAAACAAAAAGTAGACAACATAAAGCCAGGTTAAGAGCAGCAACAGCTTTTATACATAATTAATACCTTCCCATGTTCTATAATGAAGGATGTCAGTGAATCCCCAAACAAAGAAGAACACGGGTCTATTCACTGATACACAATATCAGATATCATAAGCATCCTATGGTTGCAGACTGGGGCTGCACTGTGAGCAGATGTCAAACACTATTTTTAGAAGGGCTATTGTACTTTTCTTATAGAAGGCAGTGATGGCTCTTATTTCAGCGTTCGTCCTCGAAGCCAGAATATCAATGAGAGCAGCTTCCTCTGTCCCTGCACCCTGTGATGAAGAGACAAGAGTTAAGACCAATAAACAGACAGAACAATGGGTTGAATACTTTTCAGCATTATAGGATTGTAAATAATTTCAAGTAAACATAGCTTCATGTTTGTGAAGGTTTGATGATATCTATTGTAAACTAGGAATATACTGAAAAAAGCGTTCACTGATATTGTTGTTCTTTCACTCTTTTCTATTCCATATGTTATGTTTAGTCATCAATCACATCAGACAGACCGTTCAATGGATTTCACTAGTCCATCTGGGACAGAGCCCATAGTATCTGGCGGGTGACTGGACAAGCATTCCATCAATCATATTCAATGCAGGCCAATCAGATACTGTAGAAGGCACGCACTACTGCCATGATGTATAGGACCAAACTCAGGTCACTTTACAAAACAAACTCCTGGCAAAACATTGGAAGTGGAGCAAAAATATCCTTTCTATAGAGAAGTTTGTAGTGTTATTTGTTCTTCATTTAAAAAAGAAATTATGTTTAGTTTGATAAAGCTGCCACTAAAGCTGCTAGCATTTATGCCAAAGGCCAGCAGACTGTTTTGGCCCTTTTCCACTAGCACGCCTTGGCCCTACTCTACTTGGCTCTACTCGATTTGCAGCGTGTTTCCACTAGCCCGGTACCTCCTAAAACAAGCTAGTTTTAGTACCTACTCCGCTCTGGTTCCAAGTGAGCTGAGTCCATACTAAAAGATGACGTCACCGACTGCCGGCTACTGATTGGTCAGACAATGTCGTCATTGATGAGTCATGAGCGTGACGACCTAGCATGCTCGCGGTAGCTACCATTAGCTTACCCTCATACGTCTTTTCTTTGCAGCTCGATTGCTCTCGTCCTTGGCTTCATTGTTGTATAGCTTCCAAAACTCTCCCGTGCTTCTCAAGGGGTATTTCTTCTTGCCACCTGCAGCCTTCTTCTGCTTTCCTTTTTTACTCGGTTTGTGACAAAAAGGCGCATATTGTTGTGTTGCGCTCAAAATGACGTGACCGCAGTGCCGTTCACCCCGTCGGGCAGGCGACTGGGGCTAATAGAAAAGTAGCACAAGGCGAGTAGAGTAGAGCCGGGTAGAGTTGAGTAGAGTAGGGCTAATGGAAAAGGGCCATTTGTTGTGAAGTCCCACAGCTGGACAGAGACACAACAAAACTCTGACCTTCATTGCATTTCTCAGCTCATAGGCGTCATAAACAGGCGGCAGCATCAGCAGACCAAGAACGACGCTCCTGAAGTTCCCACTGAGCTCTGAGGACAGCTCATCAGCCAGGTCCTGTAAGACATCGAGAAAACATGACAATGAGTCTGAAAAACATTCACACAGCCCAAATCAGTTCTTTTAAGCAGTATATTTAATGAACGCCATCATCTCTGATGTTATAATGAGTGAACTGTTGCTTTATGTTTGAGCTTTGAGCCGCCAGCGTGGACGGGATACATGACTTCACACATTCCTGTAGCAGTACTTGGGTCTCCTCTGGAGGGTGTGGTTTCTGGGCAGTCTTGTGGACAGAGGAGCTCCTCTGTGTGACCACATGTGGGCGTCACCGTGTGGAACATGACTCACTCTTTCTGCCGGCGACGATCCACACAGACTCTGCTTTTACTGCTGCCTCTTCTGAGGAAGCTTTCATATCATTTTAACAACCCATTAACAGACTGCAAGGTTTTCTGGTTACTATCTAATCCTGTCAATATAATAAACATGCCACTATTTCCCTTCCAGTTAATATATTGATTCACATAAGCATAAAACAAAGACCCTGTCAGTGGGTTTATCCCTCGGTGTATTTGTTTTCCTTCCTGTTTCTCATAGATAATGAGGCCCGTTCTGTCCTAGTGTTTGTTTACAGGTGGTATTCATGTCTACTTTGCTGCAAATGATTAACTTGGAAATTATCAGTTTTATTAGTGTAGTACAACCCCACCTAAAACAAAAAATGATAGGAGATAAAATAATGGAAAAAGAGGAACCCATTCCATTCTTCTATTTGTAAGTGTTAATATGTTTTGTTACCTATGGTGCATTAATATTTAATGAACAATATCCAGCTTTTTACAGCCCAGTTTCAATACAGTAAACATGCCACTATTTCCCTTTCAGTTAATATATTGATCCACATTAGCATTAAACAAAGACCCTGTCAGTGGGTTTATATCTCTGTATATTTGATTTCCTTCCTGTTTCTCATAGATAATGAGGCCTGTTCTGTCCTGTTGTTTGTTAACAGGTGATAGTCATGTTTGCTTTACCGCAAATGGTTAACTTGGAAATGATCAGTGTTATTAGCATAGCACAACCCCACCTTCAATGAAAAATGATAAGAAATAACATAATGAAAAAAGAGGAACCCATTGACGTCCATTATTTGTGAGTGACAATATATTGTGTTAAATGGATTCGAGCTTATAAAGCACTCTTCTAGTCTTTTGAAGACTCAAAGCTGCTTCACACCGGAGGTCACACTTACCCATTCACACCCATTCGCTCTCACATTTACTAACTGATGGTTCTGACTTTCTGTTAGTAATCCATCAGTATCTCTAACACATTCACTTTCATTCTCATTTACACGCCACTGACGCAGCAGTGGAAGCAACTTGGGGTTAAGTGTCTTGCCCGCGGACACATCGCCATGTGTCGATCAGAGCTGGGCTTAAACCTGAAACCCCCCGATTACTGACCAAGTGCCACCGACGCCCACTTTGTGTTACCTATGGTACACTAATATTAACATTACACAAATCATGAAGATGTTTTTAGGCTATTGTGTAAGTTAAAGAGAAAATCCTTCCAGCATAACGCCACATCTTGGCTGGGGCACAAAAAAGATATCTCTCTTAGATATGCTGCCTCTCATGGACTCCAACTGACCAAACACGACAGAGCAGTACTCCTCTATACTCCTGCTGTTTCACTGTCACTGTGAGCTAACTCTGTACTTAATAAAGGTTGATGAGGAGTACACAGTACTCACACTCAAACAGAGGTATGTAAGAAGTGATTTGAGAATACAATTGTTTGGTGCAGTAGGTGTTTTTATCTTAGAATATGTTTTGCCTTATATTTAGTAGAACAGCATTGAATTTTAATCTAAAAGTACCAAACCCATCAATATAATACTATTATCATTATATTGTAGCATAGTCCTGAAAGAATGACAAGAAAAGGCAGGCAGCCCTTGCACTTGTATGGATCTTGGCCTTCGCCGGTGTAGGTGAGAGGCGCAAGTCGCATGGTGACCAAACACCTCTCCCTAGTTACTATATTGGCAACAAAAAATTAAATAAAACAATAAAAATAAACTTGTAAAGACAGCAAGTCCTTTTATACTTTCAATAAACTTTTACTTTTATTGAACTCTGCTCTTTGTTAATCCTTCTTAGTTAGCTTTACAACCAGTTGCAACTTCTAATGATTGTGTATTCGAGAAATGAGCAGTACACCTAAATGTGTGGGTGGCATTCCTCAAAAAATTGTGCCAAAATCCTCCTCAACTGGAGTCTGGTGTTCCGGAATGCTAAGTGGCTGGGTGCTACAAACCTGCTTAGCGGCAAGGTCCTTACAAGTTGTAACTCGTTTAAAAGAAAATTAATCATGCTTTACAGTGAAATAAATTACAATGCCAATAGGTATCACTAAAAAGGAGAATAAATTGACAGAAAAAATGTTTCCAAACTTCTTTTCAGTAGTATAGCTGAACACAAACCTAGAATATTTATTAGGCTTCAAGTCAGATACTGAAACTGCATCTACAATTAAAGATGCAGTTTTGGATACAGTCTGTTAATTCAATTTTAGCCTTATCAGTAAAACAAGATTCAAACAGTTATTCTGAATTTAAGTTTACTGATACAGACGTTGGACTTTCAATGGCCGTTAGCACTTCTTACTCTGTGCTTACTACCACAGACGTGTCAACATCCAGATTATGGATAAACTCTTTAAAATAAGGATTTGGACTTTACAAAAATAAATCCCTCTTGTGGAAATATTTGATGACTGAACCTTATTAAGCAAAACAAGAAAAGACAGAAGAAGCTGTGTGCAAAGGAGAAGTGAAATGAGACTGTTTGTGAGCAAACACTGATTTAAGTAAGAAAATATACATTGTGATAATTATACACAACATGGTATAAATATTAGGGATGGGATGAAATATTGTTTCACAATATATCGGGATACAGTACGTGACAAAATGCATCGAGTTTGAAAAAAATGGATCGCGAAATAAAGACGTCACGTCTGGTAATAGCGCATGTGACCAGAAGTGACGACAACAAACATCAGCACCAACTACCTTGCCTCCAAAAAGCCGAATGATGGAGTCGAATGAGGTTGAAATTGAGGACGCTCCGCTTGGATACAAGTCATATGTCTGGCAGTATTTTGGCTTTCTCATCAAAAAAGACGAAGATGGCGAAAACGAGCCAACTGCTGGTTAGCATACACTCTCTCTAACCTCTCTAGGGTTAGAGAGAGTGTTATTGTTTGTGTTTGGCCTGTTAGGCCTTGTGTTTTCCTGTGTGCAACTCAAACTAAAACAAATAAGTTGTAATTACACAGTAATATTTTTCTTTTTTTACTTTTTTGATATCGTATCGTGACGTTTCGTGACCCTGGCATATCGAGGTGCAGCGTATCATGAGTTTAAGTGTATTGTCCCATCCCTAATAAATATGTGTGTATTTATTCATATACTTTAGATAAACACCCATATGCTATTATGCGTGAACAGAGTGCATATCATATGATGAGTTTGGACTGAAACACCACTTGTTGCTCATTATATCCTGTAATGTGAGCCTTCAGTTTGTGAATCTCTAATTTTTCATGTTGGTGCCTTTGCATCCAGCTTGCAAGGGGTGTCCATGATTTTGTTAATACTTTATAATAATAATAGTAGAATAATTATGATTGCATATTACATTTATGGGAAAGAAATGTGTTGTTTGATGTCTTTCAGTGCAGTTCAGTAGAGAACATTTACCTTCCCAACAGATTGTTTGAAGGCCTCTTTGATACCCTGCCTTTGGGTGATGGTACGGTTAGCCAGGACCTCGATGATAGTTGTCTCATTAGTGCCTGCAAGAAAAAAATACAACAGAGGAGCTTATAACCTTGGAGAAAGATTCTTAATGAGTAAGGATGGAAAGTATTTTCAATATATTTTTGGATAAATATGAAAAAAAAGCTAATTTCCAGTCGTTAGCTGTATTTTCCTTAACTTTTGGACAAATACTTAACTTCTCCTCTTCTTTTCCCAAGTTGCATTTATTGTTTTCCTCTTCTACTTACCATCAATAAAGATGTAGCAAATGTCCATAAAAGAGATTACATAGAAACAGCGGCCAAAAGTGCAGCCCTGCAGATAACCCAGTTGTTTGTTTGCGTTGGCATGGTTACCATCTGTTTGCAATAACACTCAAACTCGAGTCAGGGGGAGATGGTTATGCTAGCTAATGCTAACAGGATCATCATGATCACAAATGTGCTGATGGAGAAAGTAGTGTGTGTTTTCTGTGTCTGCTGAATGTGAGTAAGGATGCACCTACAGAGTTTTAAAACAGTGCAAACCATAATGAGATCAATTTATGACAGCCTGCTGCTCACTCAGCAAATTCAAGACTCTCCACAACATAAAGTGAGGACAGAGAGAAGAAGAGAGGCAAAGTACAAGGGAGCACCTCGCAGGAAGAATAAAGGTGTAAAATGAGCCTAAAGCTGCCATGACAACACTGAGATTGTTTAACTGAACTTTCCAAGAGAAGAGGAAGAAGAAACGGCAAAGGAAAACATGAATTATATCTTTACCCATGGAGACACAGCTGTAATGACACCCTTCAGAAAATCTGTAGCTTATAATGGCTTCAGATTTACTCACCAGCTCCTTTCATGGCTTCTCTGAGTCTCTGGACATCTGCCTCGGCGTCAAACCCGGCTGCCTCGGTCACTGTTCCTCTGTTTCCAAGCTGCTCCGGAACAAAACACCAAAAGAAACAGTCAATCATAAGAAGGGTAAAATTAGAAGCCATTAAATATATTACATGTTTACACCTTAACTGTATGGTATTTTAGCTTTAGACTTTGATATTTAATATATACAGCACTTCATTATTCATACAGTCAAACTTTAAATTGATATTTTTATTTACTTAATTTGGAACTTTGCTGCTGAACTCAAGCTTAACCTCAAAAGAAAATTTATTTATCTTTGTTTACTAAGGCATTTTAAATGTGTTTTCATTATTCTACTACTCTTCTACATTATGCTGCTGTTATACCAGTTTACAACGTATGTCTATCTGTCTATATTCCTTAAAATAAAGTCTGGAAATTTTATTTACTTCCAAAAAAAAAATGTCAGTTATTTCAGTAAGACTTTCATGTTAATTTCTCAAACTTAATTTGAATGACCACAAAGACATCTCTTTCAAGAAACATCGTCTGTTTCAGTGTTCATTACTGCTTTTGTCAATTCATTGGCTGCTTGCCACAATGGATGACCTATAAACTATAATAAATACCAAAATGTGTGTCTTCAAGAAGTGAGAAATGAGATGCAACTCTGAACTGTGAGTAATACTAAACAAGTTATTACAATTATATGACTCAAACACATGATGAATGTGTCCTTTGAGGCAGAGGCCCTTTTACAACTCTGAAGAACAGAACAGAAGAGTCCCTACAGTTCATGCAAAATAATGTAAATTATGTAAATACTAAGGGTGGGAAAATACATCAACCTAAAGAAGGGCTAAACAAATCAGGACATAAAGGGCACTGAGGTCACCTTTTTGATATACAGTATATTCCATTTTTAAAAAAATAGTTACAAATGTTGTTTGAAATAAACAAAGTGCCATTTTGTGTATAAATATTAATGTCCTACAAATCATATTTGACCTTCAGTCACATATCTGTTTTATCTTTGGCCTTCCCTGCATGAAAAAATGTTTTAAATGTCATGATTATGACATAAAATCTGATAAATAAGAAAATAGAAGATGTGTTAGCTTTAGCTATTGAGTTTTACACAAATATTTACTGGGTTTAATGTACCAAGCAATGTTTTTTTAACCCCAAAATATCGAAAAAATACTCTGAGTCTAACTCATGGCTTTCTGGAGTTTCATTTAACTGAATCAGATTAGTGTTAAATCTGTTGAATGTGCACATGCTTTAGAAAGTGTGTTAGCAAAAAATATGTCGTTATAATAAAGGCGACTACTTGAAGCCTTTCATGTGTTTAATGCCAAAGTCATTTTGGCATAATAACAAAATTGTGATTACTTGTGCAACCCTAAAGTGAACACTGTATTGTGCTGATGATCATGAATTTTCTATTAACCTATGAATTAGCATAAATGTAAGTTGTTGTTTAGAAGAGCTGTTGATATTTTATTTTGTTAATTACTTGATATGTACATAATTACAGCACTTTCTTTATGGCTTTAGACACACATAACATGCTTTTATAGAGATTGTACAATAACTTTTTTGTTTTTTTATTTTGAAATGAAAACACAGCAGTTAGACAAACTTACCGCTGCCATTGTACTGTTGAGTGGGACGGTGTGGATTTCTGGAGACAAGAAAAACTGCAAAAATAAAAAAACACATGATGTTACATACACCAGAAGTTACACACTGACCCCCTTGTCACATAGAGCTGTGGTGAGCGGCAGGTCATCGGGTTAAAGGCTGTCAATCGGCTCCATTCTGGATGTCACCCTCATTAACCTCTGATCAATATTTCATGCAGTTCATCATCTCAGAGAGCGTTTCCGTCACACACTCTGAGTCAGGAGCTCCTTTGTCTCCCTCGTTTGTGCCCGGTGTCCCATGAGCTAATCTAATTAAGCTCGAGTTTGTTGGGAAACACCTGTAATTACTCCAATGAGGAAAGGTGGCGGGGGTTTCCTGAAGGGCAGGATCACATTACGCACTGACGTCATCCTCGTACCAGGGGCAATTTAAGTAATGTGGAGGCTTCAGGCAACGGCAATACGAGGCCCCTCAGCATGTCTGTCTATTCAGATCATTTGCTTCATTTGGTGATATTTGGAAGCTTTTTATGGATTTTTTAAGAACAGAAACTTTAAGATTAGTAGCCTCAGTCTGTAACCAAGAGGAGGGGGGAGTACTGTCTTAACTGCACAAACAAGTTGATGATTTTTGGCAGTGTCTAAACATCTGTGTGAAAAGTGAGGAGTGATGGTAACATGTTTAACTGACTTATTCAAACATTCAACCTAAACATGAACTTATTTTTTTGTTAATGATTATGAAATAATATTTCTGAGATGCACAATGTGTGATTTTTTTTCCTCTTACACCAAATGACAAAAACGTTTTGAAAAGCGATCCTGATACTGATGTGGAAACAAGTGAAGGTACTTTTTTATGGCACTTGAATCAATGAAAAATATATTCCCAACAGTGACAGTAAAAAGCTTCACCTGCCCTTTAAGAGCACCACACAGAGATGTGACAGCCTGCTGATAGAAGAGTGGAGCTAAAATTAAGTCTCATTATTTACCAACAGGTTTGCAAAGGCTCCAGACTAAAGGTAAATTACATAAATGTACGTAAAAATCAGCTGAAAATGTCATATTTATTGTTCTCACAAAAGTCTGAAGGCATACCAGGGCATTGGGACATTATCAAGACACTGTTTACACATTAAGATCCCACTGTTCCTTTTAATTAGCGACACAAATACAGTACCAAGGGTAAGAACATTTGAGAGCAGAAGAAAATAAGTTAACTATCTGACCTGAAGGAAGGTTTACTTGAAAATAATACAGCATTAACAATAAAAATTCAAATGAACAGGTTACAACACTAAAATGTGTAAAGTTGTTTTTTTGAAAAATTGTTATTTCAATCAAAAGGCTGATAACACAGCAGAAATAAAGAGCAGTGAAGCTGCCAAAGATAATGAGGAAAAAGTCCAATCAATATTTAAATATTTACATTTTTTAGATCAGATTAGATTGGATTAGATGGTACTTTATTAATCCCTTTGGAAAAAACTCCATCAGGGAAATTGAGTATTAAATACTTACATTTAATACCTCATAATTTTTCATTTTAAGACTTTCTTTGAAAACTTCACAAAGGACTTAATTTTTGCCAAGTAGATTTATCAAACTAAAATGGTCTCAAGACCCTGGCAACAATGCAACTCTGCTGGAGAAATAATGAATTTTTGAAACATTTTCTGCCCATAGTGATATCAAATGGAAAATGGGATAGTCAATTTTAACTTCTAATTAATGTAAACTAATTAGAAACAAGATTCTTCCTTCCTTGCTATCCTTCCAATGATTCAAGAGTTGTTTAAAAACATAGACATTCTTGGGGTGCTGGTTTGGTGGAGTGGTTAGCAACCAGGCACACCATGTACATGCTTCTGCCGGTCCAGGTTTGAATCCCACTTCTGACCAGTTTGCAGAGTGTCTTTCCCTACTCTCTCACCCCCTTTCACAAGCCTATCCACTGTCTCTCTCCTATCAATAAAGGCACAAAGTGCCCAGAAAATACATTTAAAAAAAAACAAAAACAAAACACAGACATTCTTAACAAGATTACTGAACCAAATACTGCATCTGGTCATTTTCCATCATGCTCTGATGGCTATTATTTCATTAAAAATGAGTTACTGTCAACAGGCGATCTCACCCTACCACTTCAGCTATACATTGATGAGCTTGAAATTGCCAATCCTTGGGTCCTTGCTTATGTGCAACCAAATACCATTGCTGCGTGATGTCCATACTCTGGAACAAGATGGTGTCTTCATTGACAGAGTTGGTCAGAATGTCAAAGGAACCAGTTTTTGTGTTTCTGCTGACATTCTGGCTGCTGATGGATTAGGTGGCTTTGTAGAGTCACTTAGGCTACGTTCACACTGCAGTCAAAAGTGACCTGAATCCGATTTTTTGGCCCAAATGTGACCTGTTTCTGATTTGTTTCTGACAGTGTGAACAGCACAAGTCACATTGAATCTGACCTTTTCAAATCAGATTCAGGCCACTTTCAAATGTGGTACTAAATCGGATACATATCAGATTTTCTTGAATGCGACCGCGGTCTGAACAGCCAGGTCGCATTTAATGCGACTTTGACGTCATTCCAGAGCAGCAGTTCACCTCAAGACAAATGTTTTCAAACTCACTTCATGAACAGAACATAATCAGAGGTTAATATAGACATGATTATTAAAAAGTTTGTGCATTTTTCCCTAAAATAAAGAGTTGTAGTCGTTTTTCGGGCTACAAGCTTGATTAAATAATGCATTAAGGGGGAAATGATGAGAGAAAGTGAGATAGCGCTGTGGCCGATCTCCACACACGCGCAGCAGACGATTCATACATTTGTATTATGATATCTGATAAACTTAGGTTATTAACACTGCTCTTACTTTCTGAATGGATTCATCAGACCAAAATTACAGTATACAGGACGCGGAGACACCGATGATCTAATCCATCTCATCCGTGCGCATTTGCGCGCTGCCGTATGTTTCTACGAGACAGCGTCAGTCACAAAACAGTCTGTTGCTGTCTGATCTGCTCTCAGTCAAACTAAGAAACATCAGAACAGATGACAAAACTAAGTTTTTGCCTCTTTGTTAACCTGTTCAGCGCGCTATGGCTGTGAGACGTTTGGCTCTCCAGCAGCGATCTGTGATCGGCAGGGTCGGCAACAGAGAGCATCCGCCTTTAGGCTTTAAAGAAATTAAAATAGCCATAATTACTTTAATAAGAGCTCACTCACGGTGAGCTGTTGTAACATCAGGTTCTGTGGTATGGAAACAAACTTTCCCAGCATTGTGAAGCACAGTTTTGCTCTGTGTTTGTTGCCCCTCATCACTCCGTGCTGTGCGTAATGCCATTCATGTTAAACTGAGCATGCGCGTCACTTCTGAAGCCTGAGCTGTTCACATCACAGTCTGCAGTCAGGCCACATTAGAGGTGTAATCTGAACAGCCAAACAAAAAAATCGGATTTGAGCAATAAATCTGAATTGGACATTAAGGGCTGCAGTGTGAACGTAGCCTTAGAGCAGACTATGTTTGCAGATTCTGTATGGCCACAAGTGAACGGTTTCAAGTACCTGAAGTCAGAGAGGGCGAGTTTTCTCAGAGGACAAAATCCAGCCATGGCAGGCATGTACAAAGTGTTCAGGAGAGTGACCCCTCAAGCAGCTACTTTGGTGTTATAGGTGGCTGTGTCTTGTATGAGTTACTTCTATCCAATCACAGGGTTTCCTCCAGATATACTGCATGATCTACTGGAAGGTATTGTTCCCATGGAGCTTTCTCTTTGTATTAAGGAGATGATCTGGCTAAAGTACTTCACTCTAGAGTATCTGGACCAAAAGATTACATCATTCCCATATCAGCACACTGATAAAGTGGATAGACCTCAGCCAATTCCTAAAACATTTCTTTCTCGAGGAACAATAGGAAGCAATGGAAATGAAAATGCCTCTCTGCTCCGACTGCTTCCTTCCCTTGTGGGCAGTGTAGTACCAGAGGGTGATGCTTCATGGGCAGTTTTGATGGAGCTGGAAGAGGTTGCAGAGTTAGCTTTGTGCCCATCGTCTACTGATGAAACCCTGGACTATTTGGAGTGCAAAATCAGTGATCATAGACAGGTACTCCAAGAGGTGTTCCCTGAGGTTAGGCTCCGTCTGAAGCATCACTATGTGGAGCATTATCCTGCCCAAGTTAAGCGCTTCGGGCCCCTGCTGCATGCTCGGACCATTCGGTTTGAGGCCAAGCATCGCTTTTTCAAAAGAGTGGTGCATGACACTCAAAACTTCAAACTTCATAAAGACAATGCATTCAGACATCAACATTTGATGGCATATCATTTTGCTGCACCATCATTTTTCAAGCCAAGAACACAGGCATCCAGGGTTGACTCTGTTCTGGGTTCTTCTTTGCCAGAGGTAGCTCAGGGACACATTAAAGAACTAAAACTAGTGACACAATCTACCAGACATCGGAGGTGACCACTGATGGGACAGACTATGTCGTGGAATGTTTCTGTCTGTTGGAGTCAGTGGTCTACATTTAGTAAAATATAACTGAGCTCCCTTGTGAATCATGGTTTCATTTTTCTGTGTAGTGATTATGAATCCTGGTATATAGAACATATTCAGTCCTATGAGCTGTCAGTCACACAGACAAGTCTGTCCATCCACCTGCAGTCTGGTCTCAATGATACAGTCCCACCCTCAGCATACAAGTTAAATGGCTCACTGCTGATAACTCCCAAGTGCTTCATTCAAGTCAAAGAGACTGGAGAATTTTTTTTATTGTTTTTATGAATAAATTATAGTGTGTTTTTGGTCTCTCTCTTTGTAATTGAGAAATTAATAATCCATATATGTTAATAGTAACCCTTCATTATCCTGAACTTCTCTTTTAGCACAATGGCAACTGCATCCCCACAACCCATGATTATTTGCATTGTCGAGACTGATCGAGCTAGAAAATTAAGACTTAAAAAAACTAAAAACAGTTCACGACAGGCCTCTCTTGATGCACTGATCACCATTATAAAGAACAGCTGGACCTAGACCTCGACTTCACTTTGTGATATGAAGATCCAGACTTTGATGGGAAACTTACTACCCTGTCTGACATTGAGGAATTGCCACAAAAAGCTGTTGTGCACGTCTTTGTCACACGACTCCAGCTGTCTCGCATCGACTGACACAATCACAGATGTGTCATCTCCAGAACGACTAAAGGGCCGTCTACATCAGGTCTAAAACCATCAAATCGGATACGTTTTCAAGTATTTCATTATTGTACCTACACCGACATCTACTGAACCGGCATGCATACTACAGTGGTTTCATTCGTCTCCAGCGTCTCCGTCTGAATGCAGATCGACTTTGAATATGCAAAGAAAAAATCTTTGCATTTTTAAGCCAGAGAGTGTCCGTGTAAACGTAGCCTAAGTAGATGGCCTCCAGGTCCTTTTCCAGTGCCCACATTTGCATTTGATATTGAGCTGAAACTTCGAGAGAAAAATGCAGAATTTGAGAAGAACAACAAGGACCTTAAGTTAACTAGAGACCTAAAGCATGGCATTTTAGAAAAGCCTGCATCTACGATATATGGTTTCAAAGCTTACCCAAGTGACAAAGAGATAGCAATGGCTGCTGAGGCTCTTGTGGCCAAACATCCCTGCTCGAAGGAGGCAGGATCTGAGACTGGCTGGAACGGATGGAAGAACAGCATCACGTTTAAGATGGACAATTACAGGAACAAGATGAGACCGGCTGGATGTCAGGAAGTTATAGTAAATGCTGGAAAAAGAAGTGGAGGCAATCCTGACAGTGAACCTTCACATTCCAACATTAAAAGACCAAAGCGAGCAGAAGGCAACTTCGTACCCGACTTTCCACAAGGAGAAGATCCCTCAAGTCTTGAGCAGTTGAGGCATAAATTTGTTGAAGAAGTCAAGAAGATTGAGAAGAACCTGCCAGCCATTAGAAAGATGATGCAGACTACATTTGCCCTGCACCGACAGACCATAGTGCTGTCTTGCCCACCTGTGAACGGCTCATGGAACTCTGGGCTACTCTCAAAGTCTGAGGTAATAGGGACCGACAGTGTTAAAGGGACAGTTTACTCAAAAATACAAATTCATTAATCATCTAGACACACTCATGAAAGAGTGAGTGAAGCTTGTTTTGTTCTTTTTTGTTCAGACAATGTTGGTTTGCTATTATCTCATTAACATTAGTAGCAAATAATGCCCATGATTTAAATGTAAATAAAACACATAAGAAAGCCATTAAATGCCTCTATATTTCTCTTCCAAAGTAAACCATGGGTCGTGAAGCTCTGATATGTCATGATGTTTTGAAAAATGTCCTTGACGCCATATTTTCAGCCTTATTGTTTAATGTATTTGTGTTGACATGTGCCAAGCCACTGCATACATTTAATTCTGAAAAAATAGCATCAGTGATGTTTACCTCCGCCAAGGAGGTTATGTTTTCCGGAGAGTTTGTTTGTCCATCCGTCTGTGAACAAAATGACTCAAAAAGTAATGGACGGGTTTGGATGACATTTTCAGGAAATGTTCAGCATGGGAAAAGGAAGAACTGATTTGATTTTGGTGTTGATACGGATCAGCGTCTGGCCGCCATGACGAAAAATGTGATTTTTGTGAATAATTACTGAACAAAAATAGATATCATTATGAATCCAATTGCTAATGGTATGTTTTCATGGTCAAGGAATCTAAATATTTCAATGAAATAAAGAAGGTAGGACTAATATTTACGGTGACAATCACAATATGGGGGAGGACTGTGGTGCTGGTGGAGGTCTGCGCTCTCAGAGTGATTTTCTAATTTTTAATACAACATTACATGTAAGGGCTTCATGACCAGTTGATTACTTTGCATGAGCAATAAGGAAGCAATTTATGGTTTTGTTATGTATTTTATTTGCGTTTGAAACCTGATCACCATTTCCTTCAGCAGCTTTGCTGTTTGCTGCTTTACGGGAATATATGAGATCTTCCAAGTTGAACTGACTTATTGATGTTGCTGTGTTGTTCTTCGGCTGTTTTTAAATTAGGTGTATGCAGAGTTCCAACAGATTACAAACCAGAACCTGCCCAACATATTCTAGAGCAGAGCCTGATCGCCATCTTTCTCGACTGATGACCTTATTCAGACAGAAGCCGTCCAAAACTGCTTCATTGTACATCACTGTACATTTCAAAGGTTGAACCGCTGCACCATTGCACAGGTTTTACTGTCAGCTTTTAACCAGTAAACCTAACAGTTGATACACCTCAGTCTTTAATCATTGTAGGAATTCCATGACATCTACACAGTAACAAATACATGTTGAGTTTTGTCAACATAAAATAATGTGTCTTGTGCACTTATTTTCTCAAGTTCTGTTAGCTTACTTTTTTAAGTTCTTGTAACTTACTCCCAAGTATTGAAAACTGAAAACTTTAAGCTAAAGTAACTGAACAAGATGAGTTGATATAGCTGAAAGCTTTAAGTCATGTAAATTAAAATCTTCCAGTTGACTTAATGAACATTTTTCATTTAATTGTAATCAAATGATGTAAGTAGCAGGTAATTCAAACATTGGAGTTTTGGAAAACTTTTAACTTTTAAGTATATCAACTTAAAAAAATTGAGGAAATTGTTGCCTCACTTTTTTGAGTTCTGGTAACTTATTGGGGTTTACAGTGTAACAACATTTCATCTCATGTTTGAGCAAGAAAACAGATCAGAGTTTGTCTTGCGGCATTTATCCAGCCAACAAAAAACTCACTCTGAATCTTCCTTGATGCCAAATTTAGATTTAACTGGCACTGTAACAGATGTGTGTTTATACTTCAATCATTTGCTGAAGGCTGATGTTGGCTGAGTCAAACCTCCATGTTCACCTGCACAAGAGCAATGTCGTGAGGCCCTTTAGAGCACAAGGCCCTCGACTTCCTTTGCCTAATGGTTAAACTATGTTACATTCATGTGTCAAAATCCTTTTAGAAAACCATTCAGAGAGAACTTTTGTTTAAATTGCAGCCAGGGTGTTCACACACTTAGAAGACTTACCTCTATTTACACAAAAGGATGAGAGTTTGCTCCTGAGACACATATGTGACCTCTGCATTGAAATTTGACATTGGACATACCGACTGATGAAACATTAGCTATAGCTATACAGGTGTGGCTGTAGGTCAAAGCCACACCTGAGAGGTTTGTGATGTCAATGCAGGGCAGGTGAACCCTACACACCAAAGCATATACCTAACCTTGCACAGCAGCTGGATCATCCCGATTCAATGTCTGTAAGCAGGGACAATATGCCACTGAAAGGTTCAGCCGTCCCCAAACTCTTCCCTAGACTGACCAGTGAAATACACTGAACGGTCTATCTGGTGTAGTTACCTCGGACCATCAACAAATAAGATCACATAAGGTGATGTCAGTCTTCCTCTTTGCTCCAGGTGTTAACCACAGGTGTATTAACTACAAGTTTTTGTAACATGTTCACACACAGAAAGGATCATCAATATTGTAAGTTGAAGGAGCATTTTTTAACATACACTATGGGGCTGTTTTTGCTGTACAAAACATAAATTTGCTGATCTAATTAACACAACAGTTCATTATCTTTATTTTTCTCAAATTGTAAAAAAGTGAGACCAGTCACTTCTATGTCTTGGCTGCTTATTTCAGGGCTCTCTTGTTTTCCAGCACTGGTTTCTGGCTCTTACATGCTCATTTCCCTTGTAGAATGCTGGTAGGTAAAACAGGTGGAATTTTGTAAAAACATTTAAAATGTGAAGTCATCCCTGGTTTTAAAAAAAGTTTAAGGTCCTGTTGTTTTAGGGGTTGCATCAATGGCTACAAGGATTAAATTACAGAAATACTCTTATAACCACAACCCATTCCTATCCCTTAGCTGTGGATGGCCTGGTGTGGCCCCTGAGCCACTTGATGATTACTGCTGTTATTACTTACTCAGACTTATTTTACTCACATTCATAAGCATCACGTATGCGTTATTATCTCTCATAACTTTACTCTGATGTTAGTGACAGACTATACTCATGCTAATAAGTTTAGACAGCGCGTGACTAAATCAAACAAAGAAAACGTCAGCAAATTCATGAGTAATTGTGTAACAGCGGGAAGAGGATTCCCCTAAACACAACACATAAAACATGGACAAACTGTACACTGGATTAGAGGTCAGAAGTTTGAGCTACAAACAGACAATTATTCTCCAAGACAGACGAACGTACGAGGAAATGTTCACAGGTAGTTTACCAAAGTTGACATGAGTGTTAAGAAATCAATCGAAAAAGATTGAGGAAGCAGCGCTCACACTTCAGTTGGCATATAGTTGCTGGGCACACCCTGCACACAGACAGACGCAGCACCAGTAGCCTGAGCTCCACTCTGAAGAATAAACTACAGACTCCCCTCTACATTATGTCTCTGAACAAACTTACCTGTCCTGAAGACCCTTTACGCAAAGTGCAGCTCGACGAGAGGGCGAGACGTCACAGTGCCGTGGAAATACAGCAGATAAGTACCAGCCGCTCGGACCACCCACCTCCCGTGATGCGAATATCCAGTAGGGTCCTCCCTCCGCGTGCGCGCTCACAACGTGCACACGGGGCAGCTGCTGCGTTCAGTGTGTGTCGGAAACAGCAAACATCCCAGCAGAAAGAGGAAGGAAACCTCACATTGGTGAAGTGTGCTAATTTGAACTGGCCTGCTCATACTTGGTTTGAGGAATTTTCTCTCCGAACTGCTTGGTATATTAGGAAATCGTGTACTCTTTACTACTGTCCTAACAGTAGGTGGGCTTTTACTTTTGCTTCAAAAATAAAAGCCCGTAAAACATTTTATTAAAAAAATCAAATGCTGCACAGACAGGAGTAACCATTTATTACACAATTCAAGAGTTTAGATAAATTACTGTTTTAAATAAGGAAAATCGGATACAAACCTGAAATAAGATTTTTTTATTTTTTAAAACTGTGACTATTTTAAACTGAATCACTGAAGTATGTTTCATTTTTTGTATTATCGATGGCATTTTCAGACCTGCACCAACCTAGTAATTAACAAAATTAGAAACATTCAAATATACAGTTAAAACAAAATGTGTCTCTACTCAAGTAAAAGTATTGTTACCTAGGCAGATATTAATTGAGGTAAAATTAGATGTAGCTCTCTATAAATGAGCAAAAACAAGTTTATGTAATAATGAAGTAACTCATTAAACCAGGGGTGGGCAACGGAGCCGGCCAAAGGCATAAACGAACTAAGCACCTGCTCAGGGCCCCTTGACCACTAGGGGGCCCCCAAGAGCAATTAATTTAAAAAAAGAAAAAAGTAATTAATTATTTTTTCCGTGTGTGAGTGATGATGATTCATATATTATCAAATGTACGTTCATGTACAAAAAAGACAACATTATGTTAACAGAGTGTAGTTTCCTACTACCTCTCTGCTCTAAATGTCAGAGCTCTGCTAGTAACGTGTGCATCCAGCTTTGCAGTGCGCACTGCACTCCAAGGGGCTAGTTGTAGGTTACACATTATGTCACAAAAAGGACATACCCTTCAGGTGCTGAAAAGAGGAAAAAGAAGAAAGAGGAAGAGGATAAAAGGCAACAAATATGGGCAACTTTCATTACCAAGAGGGCCACATAAAACCATTTTTCCCAGCTCAAGGGCCGCATTGTTACAGATTTTCAGAAATTCTCCAGGGGAAAAAGGATCTTGGCTAAATACCATTAGAGAATATTAATTAATCCTAAAATTAGCATACCAGTATTCATATGTTACATGACAAATAAAAGTTATTATACATAATTAAATGAACTTGACACAGAATTCAAGCAAATTTAGCCAAAATATATAGAATTAAAGCCGACAAAGCTATTTTCAAATCAATGAAATGATGAGTGTTCCCAAATTTTTAAAGCTCAAAGATTTTACTGCTGCCATATTTTGAATATAGTCTTGAGTAATACTTGATATAATGTTCCAATGCTTCATGAAAGAGATTTAGAGACACTATAATAGCAAAGAAGGTCGTAAATAACATACAAAAGCCAATAAAAGTATCAGTCAAGATTATATAGAGTTATTTTGATTAGATATTTGAGTTTTCTTCATATTTACAACTGCTGATTTGAAAATGACCGGCGGGCCATATTTAGTGAGGCGGAGGGCCGTACATGGCCCCCGAGCCACCAGTTGCCCACCCCTGCATTAAACATTTACATACAGGACTGAGTATTTAAGTTCACTTTTCTGTTTCATGCATTAAATGAAGACAACTGGAATGTGATGAGCAGTCATTTGTTTCAGTTCAGTAGTGTACAGTATACCAGTGACTATATAACATTTAGACCTTAAAGAAATAACAAAAGCACGGTTGCATTTTACTCTACTAATCATGAAATAAGATTTCAGGTTTCAGTGAGTATTCCAATCCACACTCTGAAGCCCTACAAATAAACACATCACGCTTGGTTTCTATAATACTTAACAATGAATGGCTAAATTGATTTTACATGTACATGAACTTTTTTTTTTGTTGTTATTTAATTCTATTGACTCAGTGCAGCATAAACAATAAAGCTGTACCAGTCCTCATAAACATGCAGTAGTGTGCATATTTAATAATAGAATAATTCATGTTACCAAAAGAAACCTGAATATTTCCAGGGCAAAGCAAGTTTAATATTAAGATAGCAGATCATGGAAGAAAAACGTATTAAGTCAAATAAAATCTAAAAAATGAATTTATATACCCAAATATGAAGAAAGCACTGGTATAAAAAAGTATAACACAAGTACAAGCACAAACAAGGTTTTCAATTTGGATAGCTTGAGTAAATACTTAGGCTATTTACTTTCCACCGCACCCAAACATGTCAAACCATGTGCCTAACTTTTCTCCAATTATTTTCATTTATAATAATAACAATAACTACAACAGTTACGGGAATATACGTATCTGTATTTTTACAATCTCCGTTTTGGTGAAAATTAAATAAATCAAAAAGTTGTTTGATTATTGTACGTTTTGAAGATGATACTCTCCAATCAGCCATTTTTTAATTTTTATCTCTATGTTAACTATTTTATCTTACTATTTTACTATACTAACACTCTTGTCTTTAGTGCCCCTTAGAAATTCCCCACATTTCAAACGAAAATGTCAGAAGTTTGAGAGAGAAACAGTCTACAATGTCGGGCCTGATCACTGTTGCTGTTTATCCGCGGTTACTTGAACTCAGCTTGACGAGGGGGAGGGGAGGCTGCAGCTGCTCCCTGAACTACATTACCCACAATTCCGTCCGAGCGTCAACAGCAACAGCTAGGATGTTGCGATATCGCTGGCAGCCAAAGATTGCTGTGGTTGCAGGGATTAGGCTGCTGGGTTTTAACCTCTGACTGATATTTTATTGGGTGTTAAGATCTATGTTTTCTCAATTAGAGCCGCAGTTGCAGCACACGAAGGTTGTAGTTTCCTGCCGTCTCTGCGTTTGTTTGTGTTGACGAGGCGCTGGATCGTGCTATAGCGTTAGCTTACAGAAATCATTGTTTAATCGCAAATGAGAGCAATTAAACAGCTTGACGGGCAGCTATGTGCCATGTTACGGTGACTTCACTGGACTGAGGATGGAAAGATATTTTCGGGGAGCTCTGCCAAACGAGTTACACGTCGGAAACATCGCGCACAACACATTATCTTCAGAGGATAACCTGGATAACCTTACACGAAATGTCATAGCGCGTAAGTAGCTAGCACTTAGCTAGCTGGGTAAAGGCTGGACGAGATGGAGAAGGACCTAATGTTATCATCAGCAGCAGCCAACCGTGAGCAGCTGGATGGGTAGCTAAAGAAACAGTTTCTCTGGAGATGCTTTAGCCTCCTGGGTGGTGTAATTCACTTACATAACAGCTAGCCGCTCCAGCTATCACCAACTGCCTTGTGTTGGCAATCAGATGGGAATATTGCCACCAAAAACCAGGGTTGTCTCAGCATCACCATAAGTGGCAAATGCATCAGTGCATGTTTTGAGGCTGTAAATAGACTTTATTGAAGCTCCAGATCTATACAATCCACTCTGCTTTATCTCCCAGTGCAATAACTCAGTGCACAGGAAAAGGCAGCTCATCTGAGTCTCTGTGATTGAGATCTTCCTGTCACTGCGACAACATGAGGAAGTTTTTTGATTCCCGTCGGGAGTTGGTGAGCTCTGGGCCGGGGTCTGGAGGAGGGGGAAGCAGCTCTGGGTCCAGCCATGCAGGAGCAAATTTCATTGGCAAGACCTTCACTGTGGGGAAGCACCAAGTCACCGTGGAGGAGATCATTGCTGAAGGTGAGAGAGGGTTTGCACTCTGGGAGATATATCAGCATTTTAAGATATGTGTAGATGCTTTCAAAGGGTGAGACATCATCAATATTGATAATGCTGATGCTGACTATAGAGATGTTAGGCCTAACAGTTTGAGACTAAGGATCACTGCCAGTTATATGCATATTGATTATAACATCACCTGCATGAATAAAGTTTAAATGATACATGATGAACATACTTGAACTACATTTAAATTCCTGGTAGTAAATAATGACACCACAGACTAGCTGAAGCCCTAATCACTTAGTATTGATTATTGATATTTTAAAGGCACTGTGTCCAGCAAAAAAACAAATTTGTTTGCTTTTAATGTTGTTAAAAAGGGCTTCGGGGACAGCCCTGACACCCTTTGAAAGACCAGTTCACAGAGAAATGTCCTGTGCTTCTTTCAATTGTAGTTTGTGCTTGTCACAGTCTACTGTCTTTCCGTCAGGCATTGTTTGGGCAGCAGAGCTCATTATAATAGCCTTCTTACCTCCTCAGATCTGAGTGTTTTCAGAGGGGAGGGGAAAAGAGTTGCATCCAACTTTTACAGAGCTGAAAATTTAGATATCTCATTCAATTGGAAATCGATCCTTGCTTTATATGCATCCAAGTCAAGATGTAAATGTTCAAACATGCAAGGACATGAAAACTTTAAACACCAGAGATTACAGGAAAATCATACAGACTGTCTAAATGTCACAAAACAAAGAAAATTTAAGGAAAATGGGTGAAATTAGCTCCAGATCCTTTCTCGCCACCAAATGTTGCCAACATGTTCTTGGAATTAAAGCACAGGTTCCCGAACTTCCCCACCCAGCAGTTCAGAGACTCGGTACCCCCTCTGTTCCTTGAGCTGACCTCTACATAATAGCTGTCATTTTCAAACTCACTAGGCATTTTACCTAATACCTGGCATCATGGCTTTGTGTCACCTCTTGGGGATTTCAGGTGAGCTGAGCTGATCTGAGCTTAGACCACACATGCTGTTGAGACACTGCTGACCATGGACAGGTCAGGGTATCTCTCCGGGTGGGGGGTATTGATGCAGAAATGGAGCAACTCCCATTGTCATTTCCCTGATGTTGAAAGACTTCCCTAACACTCCTCTGCTTAAATGGCACATTGTTTTGCTGCTTGCAACTTTCTTTGGAACAAAAATATTTGACTAACTATGGCAAAAACCACAAAGGGTCTAGTAGCTCTATTGTTTTTGTGTCCTCCTTTGTTTTAGGGTTTGGACCACCATTGTTTTGCACAGCCACACTATGACTGTCCCACCCACCATAAAGCAGTACTGGTTCAGTCTTGTAATGGTAAATGGCTCAGATAGCATCCAAACTGTGCAGATTCAAGCCAAGTTGACCAGATCCCACAAATGGAAAAGCACCAGAAGGGAGCTACTGATTTAAATAGAGCTTCATCTCGCACACTTTTGGTTGAAAATATGACTGAAAATCATGGAGTACCTCTACTTTTTGATACCATTAGAATAATATTTACGCTATCATTTTGATATATGTCATGTTTCATTTTACAAAATAATGACATCAACCTCTTCCAAGAGACAGTCAGCACGAGAAAACAACAAAGATGTCAAGAATATAACCATGTCGGGCAGGAGATGGATAAGATCTGAAGTCTGACACAGTTTTACGACATGATGCCTACAAAGCTAGTGACTGCGGCTATAAACAAAAGTTTAAAGACCAGTATCATGTTGAAACCTGTTGATACAGCACATCACTTAATATAAGAAGTGTCATGTGTAGGGGTTGGAGCTGAAATTCCAGTCTAGAATCAATAACAGCTGTTTTGTTTGCTGTTAAAATCAAGAACTTTGTTGTTTCATTAGAGGGAGTGAGCAGAAGCAACAATAAGGAAGCTACAGATGTGATCATGACAGACAGGAAACAGATACTTAACATCATGGCTCAGTTTTACACAAAATTACACATTGTCCAGTGTCTGTGTGATTTCAAGTGAAGGTAGAAACACCAGGAGACTCAGGAGAATCAGGAGAGTCATGAGTTTGACATTGTTAACACTGAAAGAACTCGTATCTGCTGACTTTTTTCAACACAAAGAATGTACAGGAATTGGTAAGGGAGTAAATATGGAGTTAGATCATTAAACAGAATCGATAATAGCATTGCTATCAATGAAATTTTCTCTATTCCCATTCCTTGTCATGTGTTTGACATTGTTGACACAGAAAACCCATACAAGACTACTTTTATTCAAATATAAATGACAAAAAGAGTCAAAGGGGAATCATTAAAAAAATGAACCCATAAGAAGAATCAAGAAAAATATGGGTAATAATAAAGCTTATCAATTCCCTTCTTCATTTGGTTTGTAGGACCTCAGACTATCATAAATGTTACTTGATGGTACCTGTATTCCAGCTAAAGTTTCTTAAACTGGTATGTGACAACTGTATCATTTTTCTTACAGAAAAAAATCCATACACAGTCCATGTTTATCACTGATCCGCCACAAGGAGTCAACATCTGATTTTTGATGCTTCTCGCACAGCCCTTGTCTGAACTGACCAAATGTTTTTGTTTTTTATTGTTATTTATGTTGTATTGGCTGGAGTGTCACTGGTGTGGGATGTTAAGTCACATGACAGACCAGGGATGTAACTTAACGCCATCCACCTCAGGAATGATGTAGCCCTGCATCAGATTGCAAAACAGAGGCCTACTGCTTATTTTCCTCAGCTGGACTCTTGACTAACAACCGTTTCCTGTTAGCTGTTTATGATTCAGAAGTGTGATTCAAGGAGACGGAGACCCACATCATTCTGTACAGTTTGGTGCAGCTATTTTTTCCATTAAAAATGAATGTATGATGGGTTTGTGTGCATTTTGTATGGACTTAGAATGACTGTTGGCCTCTTGTATAAAAATACAGCTGCTAAGTAGGGACCAAAATGAAGCCATTTTCACTGTTTTCATTCTTGACCTAAAATTTTGAGTGTTGAAGCTTCTGTGAAGAGTTCTAGCTGGTAATAAATCTTACTGGTATGCCTCATATGACCTACAAATTCAAACAATTTCACCAGCATAGAGAGTGACTATCCTTAATAGTCAGAATAAATGCTCCATGTATTAAAAGTTTTTATTTTGGCCTGTTCCCTTTAATAGATAGTAACCAGAACATTGGTGCAAGAGCATGAGGGATGACATGCAGGAAAGAGGCTGCAGGCTTGAACCAATTCCAGGCTGCACCCACATTGAGAAACAAACCTCAAAATGTTGGGTGCATGGATGTAACCCATTAGCAGAGCCTTAGCAGAGGTTATTTTGTATAAAAAAAATAATAAATAAATAAAAAAAAAGCTCCTTTAAAACAAACAGTCAAGAAAAGTGGAAGGTCTGCTTTGTCCTGGAGCTGTGCATCTTCACTAGTCTCTCAATTTGATTCAGTTACGACTATTGAGGTAGTGATTAATTCGGTTCAATATGACGATGTATCATGATTTAACGCCATAAGAAATATTCATAATTTTCCATATAACTGCCTAGGGTTACTTCTTAGATAAAAATAGAAGCAGTCAGATAAATATGAACTTTGGCTATTAATTAGAAATGGCAGCCGAGATCAATTGTAGCAGAAAATGTACAGTATTTTCATTGTAAAACAAATGAATACATTTCTTAAGTCTCATCATCCTATACTTGTTTTTCTCTTCCATTGAAACAAAAGAGAACTGCAGTCTAGCACCGGCCCCTGCATGATTAAACGATTATTGACTGTCGCTGCATCAATGCACCTTCATCTATACCTGCATCCCGATGCATTGATTAAATGAATATTTTTGACACCTCTACTTTTCCCACAGGGAGGAGCTAAATGAATGTTAATTTACAAACATGAGCTTTAAAGAATAGCATCTTTTTTCCCAGTTTAAACAAATTCATTCAATTGAATTCACACTTTTTTGTTATATATAGGGTTTGTCTCTGGGTACAGCTGCTAAATCTGTAGCCTTTGAAATGATGCTAGTGCCTGAACAGGACTTGAAACAATAGTCTTTAAAGGAAAAATAGGAGCATTGCTGAAGTTTGTTCTGTTGTGGCCGATTAGATTCTTCTTGTTACCTATGATTCCTGTTACTTATCCTGGGGCTTTATATTTTGATGGCTTGTTGAACAGACAGAGTAAAGACAGTTCAGCATCTTTGGTCAAAATAATAACTAAATGGCTTCTAAATTAAGCCCTTAAATCTGTGTTGGGATTTGGTCAGAAACATATTGAATGTGTTGGTACCCCAGCAGATACTGACACCCATCTTTTATCTACTCTTACACAAGCTATCATGCACAGATAAATGTTTGTGGTGCCTGTCCATGCTAAAGAAATAATCAATATGAAATTAATCTGAAACATGGATAAGCATAGCAAGTACCAGAATGACAATACAAACTAAGGCAAGGACAAAAATTATTGAAAAACTATTTAATTGTTCTCCCACATGTAGTTAAGGCAGTCACTTTAACAAGATGCCCCCGTCTACCTTAAATAATACCCTTAGTTTAAATGAACCGTATCAAAGCAAGACTAGTTGAATGTGTTTTTTGTATCTCTCCAGATAAACATGCTTAAAATTCAAAAGACAAAAGATTGTAAGAAGCACATATACTCACAGATATACATTCAACAATCCCAATAGATCATATAAAAGGAATATCTAAATGCTTGTTACCTTCACAACCAGAAGATTTACACATTGCATAATGTCTATTAAGAGTTTATTTGAAATAATATTGTGTAGGATGTTGTGTATTCATGGATATTCAGAACAAATTGCTAAAATAGACAGAAAAGCAGTGTCAAAAATACTCAGCTCTCAACTGTCTCCTGTTTTATGTTGCTTCAAACATTTCTACTCTAATGTATCTGCCAGAGAGTATTTATAAGAGCATTGAGCAACCAGATTGGCAAGATTTTCAAATCAAAAGCCTTTTAGGTACACAGTGAAATAATACTGTGCCATATATCTGTTTCTGAGTTCAATTATTGCACCAGACGCTGATTGAAACCTTCCTCCTGAACATCCAGCCGCCTCCACTGGTATCTCAGTCAGATTTATTAGAGCTACAGTGGAATACAAAACCATTTAACACGTGTCACATCGAGGTTGCAGCACGAGCCGCAGCGTCTGCTTGGAATTGATGGTTCTGTCACAACTGAACTCGACACAGTGAATTTTTGGTCAGAGCTATACCAGATGGTTAGGCCTCAATGTAGGCCCCCACGTAAACCCTGCAGCGATGACATGATTAATACATGATGCTATAAGGCTGCTCCATTTGGTCCTGCTCGTCCCTTTTGATGTAAGGCCACATGGAGGCGAAACTTGATGGAGCTGGGTGTAAAAACAGCCCTGATGCCCTGAGATCACGTGCAAGAAAACTGATGCTTAAAGTCTTTTTTTATAAACACAGAGTTCAAAACAGTTTAAATATTCCATTAAATTTGAATCAAACAAAGTGATTGCTTATTATTTTAAACCTATATTTAGTATAATACAGATAAAGGACAAGCTATGTAACATTTTCTACATAAACTTTGACATTTTCATTTGTAAGAAATAAGCACATACTCTGAATATGATAGTATGTTTCTAAAATCGTTTTGACAGGAGCACAGCTTTTGAAATTTGCATTGATAAAAATCTGGGTGGCCCTTTTCCTCTTCAGCCAAGAGAACATGAAAACAGATCACCGCTGAAGATACGGTTGTTGTAGATGAGCTGGAGCCCGTGGAAAGTTGGCATCAAATTTGAATGTTGTCTAGATATCTGTCTTGCTTTGCATTGTACAGTCTTAACCTGCTATTGAAGATGCAGAAATACTGTTGTGTCGAAACAGGGGTTTCAAAAAGTGTCAACTGCCAAACACACAGCCAGCTACTTTCTCAGTGACATGCAAGCTACTTTTGCTCATTGTTGGCTTAATGGGTGATTAAGTCAAAGTTTAAGGTTGTTTCAACCCACATGCATCCCGTCAAAAATCACCATCAAGTTACTGTCTAGCTCAGGACCATGAAAATGTAGTTTTGGCAGTATGCTCTTTTGTACAATAGGGGGTGCAATGCTTTGTAAAAGTTTTTTCTTTTTTTTTTAATGTTCTGTGCCAAAAAGGTCTTTTGGACATGTTCTGATTTTGTGTCCTGTAAACACCTTGACTTTTCATGGTCCCTCTCGTGTGTGTAATACCTACTTATGAGTCTGATGCCATTGCTCCATCATCAGGATGAGCATGTGCCTGGTTGGCTTGGCCTGCTGCTGGCTTGAATATATACAGGTGTGCTTCTCTTTTAGATGTAACCATGTTCTGTGTAGGGCTATCACTAGGCCTGTCACCATAACAAATTTTGCTGTATGGTAATTGTCAAAAAAAATATATTGCTGATAATATTATTGTCAATATTGTTTTGAGACGGGGGTGGACATTAGCTCAGTTGGTAGAGCGTCCGCCCCATGTACGGGGGCTGCCAACCCCCAGCAGCGGCTGCTGGTTCTAATCCCGGCCACAGCCCTTTGCTGCATGTCGTCCCCCCTCTCTTCACCCGCTTTCCTGTCTCTCTCAGCTGTCCTATCAAATAAAGGCCATAAAAAGCCCAAAAAAATAACTTAAAAAAAATATATATATATATTGTTTTGAGACATAATTTTTTCATTAATGTAATTATAATATATCTCATATTAAAGTGAGTACACCGTAACAAAAGCAATAAACTTTAATTTCTTAAAAGTATTTAACTGTAATTGGAAGGTTAAGAGTTTTTGAATAAAATAAATATAATTACCGTTATAAATCCGCTAAATCTGCTATAAAACAAACGCACCCCGGTGTTGAGACAGTTGCACAGAGTGAGCCACCTTCTCATCTAGCCTTTTTGGTTGTAAGAGCGGAGGAAGACAAACACATGCTCGTGTCAATTTATCGAGACCGGAAAACTTATCGAGGATGTTTCTATTTATCACGTGGTTAATTGATTATTATTATTGATTATCATGACAGGCCTAGCTGTCACTTTTCCCGAACATCAAACTTGATTAGTTTTTGAGTAAACATGCTAATAAATACGGTATGTTCAACCAAGGCCTGTTGATGGGAAGTGGGCCAGCTGCTTTGCACATTGCCGACATGATTCCCAGTCTTTGTTTATTTTGCCATCTGCAGTGTGGAGCCCAAATAGCTTCCACACAGCTATTTTGCCTGTCCTCCATTTTCTTGAGCTGTACTTTCTGTTGAGGTCAAGAGGACAGTGGATGGTCGGGTTGCATTGGGAGTGTCCTCTGTTGGATCTTGCAGTTCACTACTCCAGGCGCCCTAATGTGCTGCTGAACTGGACACTTAAATTTGAATTTGTATTTATCTACAGCATAAACATAAATTTCACTGCCATGCACAAATGGTTATTTGAATATGAATTATCAGGTGACAGCCGTAGTACTGAGTTAGCAGGCAGTGGTTAGCGTAAGTGTTTCAGGGCCAACATTGTAAATATTATCACAGAGTAATGAAGTTTTTTAAAGCAGAGCAAAATGAAACAAAGGTCAGTTATTTAGGGTTTTCGACTTTGCCCAATAAAAGCAAGGATTTCTCCAGATTCTCTCAATTGAATGTCAGTTGGTGAAATCTCTTAATTTGCTCATTAACTATCGAAATGTTTGCCCATGCAGTAAATTTTGAAGATTGTTGGCTGTTTTCTCAGCCTTTTCTTGCCTGTGCTTCATATCAAGTTTAAAATGTGTGTAGATGGGATAAAGAAGAAAAAAAGGTACTTGTTTGAATTGATGTTTGTGCTTATTTTAAATTTGTGTACAATGTGTAGTTTGTTGTTTATCCTTAACTATGCACATTCAAGGTTTTTTTGATATACTTGGCATATTTTCAAGTATTGTCTTTTTAATTCCAGCTCTGTCTAATTCTTGCAGGTGGTTTTGCCATTGTGTTCCTCGTGAAAACAAATCAAGGGGTGCGCTGTGCCCTGAAGAGGATGTACGTCAACAATGAACATGATCTGCAGGTGTGCAAGTGCGAGATTCAAATTATGGTGAGTCACTTTGGATTAAATACTTATCCAGCTGTGAGTTTATGAGGTTTTGAGTGAGTAAAAACCTTTAAAATTACAGTTGCAAAACTATAATTGGTCCCGCAAATTAAAAAACCCACAAATGTAACATCTCTGTTCTCTCCAGAGAGAACAATTCGATACACTAACAGCCTGCAGCAGGTGTTTGCCTGTTTTGTATTTCTTTGACTGGTTCTTGTGTGCTCCACTTATGTTTTTACAGTACCATCTTGCACATTATGCTATCATCAGGCTCCTTTTGCACAGAAAGCCAAGGGGCCATTTGTGTGGACATCAGTTCCCTTAAGACTTTCTCAGTCATTGTTTTTGTATTTTTAAATTGAAGTTTTTTCATGGTTTTTGACAACTTTAATCCAGTGTGTCAGCATACTTGTTCAAAAACCTAGAGCTGAATATATTCCAGTTCAAAGTGATGATATGTAGCTTTTCTGTCTTAGAATAGCATTTTCAAAAATTAGTACAACTGAAAAATACTTTGCTTTTTTACATATTTTTTATTATTGTTTCGGGGCATTGCGTGCTTTTATTGATAGGAGAGAGAGAGACAGTGAATAGGCTTGTTGAGGGTGTTGAGAGGAGGGGAGGACACTGCAAACTGGCCACAGGCTGGACTTTGTTGCTCACCACTCCACCAAACAAACACCCCAGCTAAACAATACTTTTCAATGACTGAATTGGTGTAAATCTTATTTCCAGAGTGTCCAGGCCATGTCTTTAGCAAAGCCATTTCACTCAATAATCTGGTAATATTTACTGTAATTATTCAGCTGACATGAGTCTTTGTCTTCTCACATCTGCCAACAACACTACTCCAGGTTTGTCAGCTAGCATATGATTAGGGAGGTATAAACAGCTCAGTTTGTAAACAGACCACCAAGTTCTCCTACCCTATACCGAAATTGTATGTACCCATGCAGTCTGTCTTTTACTGTTTAATTACATTTAGCACCAGGTTATGTAATTTAATAATGAATCTCTTTTGAAGCTGTAGCACAATTTCTGAAAACCATGTTCATCATACATCAGTAATTCATGAGGTAAATAGAACATGACGTCCATAATTGCCTCTGAAATATTTACAGTTTCATGCCGTATATTTGCATCACCCTTTGAAAGCAAAGGCCTGCACACTTTCCACCCTTGGAAAGTGTGCAAAGTCCTGCACACTTGGCTGGGGTCTTTGCACAGAGAGCCCAGCCAAGTGTATAACCAAGCTCAAGGGCCAGTCAGCCTGTCACTAAGGGCCTCCCCCATGTGATGCAATATTGGTGTTGCCTAAGCCTACCTCAGTGAGTGCAAAGCTATTCTTGTGGCTTGGCAATGCCATGCTGCAATAAGCAGGAATGTCCCTGAAAAAGATGTGTGAGCGTGTACTTATCAGACCACAGCACGCTTTTCCACATTGCATCGGTCCATCTCAGATGAGCTCGGTCTCAGAGAAACCGACAGCGTTTTTAGACGTTGTTGATATGCAGCTTTCGCTCTGCATGGAGTTTTCACTTGTAGATGTAATAACCTAGTGTGTTAAATCACAGTGGGGTTTTTTAAGCGTTTATTAGCACATGTAATAAAACATTTTACAGAGTGGTGTTTGTATTTAATGAAGTATAATTTGACAATATTCTTCTTAAGCTGTGAATAGACTTTAATCATATTAACGCTCAGCCAGGAAGCTGATGCTTGTTTCTTGTCTGTTAATTTGTTTCTGCATTTGTGACGTCCTGATGAGGATTGACCACAGGCTTACCCTCTTCCTATGTAACATGTACTGCCCTTCTAACAAACTGTTGCCTGATTAAGGTGTGAGACTTAAACATTGCAAAAATAATGAATTTCTTGCAAGTTAGATAGTGTGCAGGAGTTTATCTTTTGTTTCAATTTCATGCCACCTGATGGGTTTAAGGTCACGTGCATTCAGTGTTGGTTTTAGGCCTTTGCTGCTTACCTGCAGCGATTTCTATGGGTTTCCTGAATCTATGATGATGTTATGAACTTTAGGTGGTAAATCCCTAAGTTCTAAGCAACTATACACTGAGAAAAGTCATTCTTTAAACAGCTAATTGATCCATACCTGTGTTTTTTGACACAACCTTCCCTCTCTTTGTTGCCCCTGTTCCACCTGTTTTGGATTGTGCTGCTGGCATCAGTTTGAAAATGGGTGAAAATTTGTACTAAACCAAAAATGTTTGAACATTAAAATGTTATCTTTGTATTGTATTGAAATTGAATATAGGTTGCAAAGGATTTGTAAATCATTGTATTCTGTGTTTTTTATTGCACAGAATGTCCCAACCTCTTTGGAATAGTGGTCAGTAAATTATATCTTATCTCAAGTTCTGGAAATTATGGCTTTCTTGACATAGCATTAACCAAAAACTAAGTGAAAGAGAGCAAACAATGTCCAAATCACACACATGATAACTGAAACATGAAATATCCTGTCATATATTGTCCTGGCACTTTTTTTCCCCTATTGTATCAAAATCAATGTCATTTCATTTCTGAGAGTTCTATATACAAGTTTAATATTCTGGTTCTGAGACAACCAAATTGTGTTTGGAATAATGATATATCAGCTGTGTTTAGAGTTATATCTCTGCATTTTTGTAGCTTTGATCATTTCATTCATACTCACAGAATTTGTTTATGTGTGTCTAAGGGGAAACTCAGAAGAAAGGAAGCAGTGAAATACCAACGAATTTTGGAGGCTGATTTTATCATCATGCAACAGAATTACGACTGAACTCTAATTAAACTTAGGGCTTAGCGTTCTTTGTTTGTTAAATCGCCTCTTACATAACCTACAGTCTGGATCAAAGATTATTTTTTTGTAATTGTGACATATGATATGTTTTTTCTCCCCTGAATCTCTGTGTCATTCTTTAGGCCTACAGCTAGCCCCACACAGTAGACTGACACACACACCCATCCGCACATGCACACAGACAGTGCTTAACCTCAGCTGCAGTACTTGACATTTTTTCATTACCTAATAGGTTGCTGATTTGAGCTCACCATTGCAGCGCCATCTGCAGGTGATGGCCTCACACGGCACCACAAAACACTGACCAGACGGAACATTAGGCACAACATTATGGCACACAAACGTCAAAATATGCTGCAGTGTGGTCTGGAAATGAATGTTCCTACAATTCTTTTATCTAATATGATAATAATAATAATAATAATAATAATAATAATAATAATAATAATAATAATAATAATAATAATAATAATAAACTTTATTTGTATTGCACCTTTAAAAACATTGTTTTACAAAGTGCTTTGACAGCAGTCAGGAACATAAGATAACAAAGCACAACAGTTTTAACACAAGGAAAAAAAGAACAACCGAAAAGGTTCATTAAAATCAAAGAACAGTTAGGACATACACAAATAACGAAATGAAGCTGAGAAAGTTCACGACACATAAATTAGTTTAACCCCAAAAGAACGCACAATGATCCAGGCCCAGTCACTAAACACGGACACAGAGGAGGCCCCGACCCCGTGGGGCCGGAGACACAACACACCAGGATAGAGCAACACACAAGAGGCTGAAGACTGAAGTGTAAACTGCACCCTGATGATTCTATCTAACATGCACAAGTGCCATGTCCAGTGACTCCAGCCCCATGATTCAAGGGCCCCCTCCATGTGTCATAGGAACCCAGACAATACAGGAACACTGCTGCTAAAATGAGACCATGAGGACCAAATAAAAATCAAGGCAATATGAAAAGACAATATAAAATAGTAGAGATGAAAAAAAGAGATAGAACAATAACACAGTGACCTTTAAATATTTCTATAAAGAGATTAAAAGTATGACGCAAGATAAAACAATCTGAATTAAAAGTAAATTGAGACACCAGTCTGTTAAAATAAATAAGAAGTCAATAAAAGATGGAGCTAAAATGATAAGAAAAATAACATCAAATAAAGGATAAAAAACACTGAGACACAATTAAAAGAAAAAGAGACTAAAACACAAAGAAAGAAGGAAAATAAAAGACTAGAAAGATGGCATCACATAAAATCATTTCTGTAAAAGTGAGTTTTTAAAAATCTAAATATCTTTCAGGTTTGCAATAATTTTATATCTGTATGATTCTGGTGAATGTGAAATCTGAATCAAAAGTACTTCACTAGTCTGTGTGTTGGTGTTCAGCTGTCACAGTTGCTCTATACAATATGTAGTCTTAGAAATAAGGATAGAATCATGAGGGAAATAAGCAATGGAGGTTAGAAATAAGTAACAAGAACAACAAAACAGAGTACAACCTTTTTGTAAATGTAGTACCACTGCCTCTGCGATGTCAAAATGAGGTACTGTTTCACCCTCGCTCAGGTCCTGAATTTGCGTGTAGGGCTTGGTAAGATTCACTTACAGCACTTCTTGATTGGTGTAGTTGCTGCTTTTGAAAGACATTTGTTTAAGTTGCAGCTCAGTTTTGGGTATCTTTTATCTAGCTCGGTTATGTCTCAGTTACATCACTTTTTAGTGCCCTGTCACATTGTTTTGTTACTGTTTAGTCGTGGCCCAGGTACAGTCCTTGTGACATTTTTAGTTACTGATTAGTTACAGTTTAATCATGGCAGCTTTGGTTATGGCTCAGTTTAGGTTTATCAATAGCATTTCATGTCACATCTTTTTTACTGCATTCTTAGACACACTTAGAGAAGCTAAAATTAAAGCTGGGTTGTGGCATTTTTACTTTTGATTCACCTGATGCTGATTTACATAACTTTTAGATTTGTATCAAGTACTGCTTAGTTTCCTCATTTCTAGTATTATGGCATATTTTCTTTTGGATAAATTCCAGCTTTGTAACATACTTTGTCTCCATCCAATTTTGGCTCTGCTATGGCATTTTTAATTCCGACTCTGTTATCAGTTATCCTGAAAATGTCTCAATCAGTATAATTGATGTTGTATACTGAACAAAGTTAACAGTGATTTTGTATTTTGTTGATGCAACAGCAAATAAGAGGTTCATGCTTCACCTACATAAATCCAGTAATAATTTGTGATTCTAAGGACTACATCAAGTATTTAATGTCTTTCTTTTGGAGTGGTGGGAGGTTGAGTTGGGCTGCCACTGCAGAAGACTGGAGGGGGAAGCTCCGATAATGTCTGTGGTCAAACATAAGAGCTTTTTAATGCGCAGTGATGTGCTAATTCTCTTGAATGTTTCTGTTTTCGCAGAAAGATCTCGTCGGTCACAAAAATATCGTTGGTTATCTGGACTCCAGTATCACAGCAATGGGATCACGGGATGTTTGGGAGGTCTTTATACTTATGGACTACTGCAAAGGTGAGTTCTGTAACTTAAGAGTAACAGACCCACAATGATGAACAGTAAAATGTAAAAAGAGTCAAAGGCCCCTGGGTTTTAACTTTTTTAAAGTCGAATAGTAGTCACTGTCTTTGATAGAAGCTGGGTGTTCATCCCATGAATGTGTCTTTAATAGACACTACTATTTCACTAAACCCTGTTTTTTAACCTAACAAATTATCAAGCTACTGTCTGTGGCTGAGATATCCATTTTAAATATCAGTACAAACTTTATCAGCTGACAATAATAAATATTTTTACCTCTGCCAAGGAGGTTATGTTATTGCCGGCATCTGTTTGTTTGTTTGTGTGTTTGTTTTTCTGTCAGCAACATAAATCAAAAAGTTATGGACGGATTTCGATAAAATTTTTCAGGAAATGTCCGGATTGGGACAACGAACAAATCATTAGATTTTGGGAGTGATCTGGATCACGGTCTGAATCCGCCATGACGAAAAATGCGATTTTTGTGAATAACTACCGAACTAAAATAGCTATCATTATGGATCCAGTTGCTAATGGTATGTTTTCATGATCAAGGAATCTAAATATTTAGATGAAATAAGGATGGACTAATATATCTGGAGAAAATCACATTATGGCGGAGGACTGCGCTCTCCGAGTGCTTTTCTAGTTTTTTGCTATTTTCTGCTGGTACTACTACTATGGCAGTTTCACACCAGGTGCATGTGTCTGACGCACATGCTAGCTTCAAATTTTGATGTTGTGACTTTCATGCCAGGATCATGTGTGTGCTACATTGTTGCTGCAGCTCCCTGATGTCACAGCTTTTATTTCTCAATAAACTTCACTCCAATAATGAGCTTTGTTAGATTGTGCAGGAAGAACCACAATAAATATCCTGCGAATGAAGTGAAGCTTTTAAATAACTGACCTTTGAAACCAGCTGAATTATAGTAAATACTGAAGTCAATATAGCTCTCTATTTTTAATTTTCAGTCTGTTTTGGCTGAGAAATGTGAACAACTTAAATAAACGAATGAATAAATAGGCACAACTCCTATTATAAAGATTTAAAGATTGTCCACCATTTCCATCATGAAAATAAAATGAATCCAGGGCAGATTTATACATTACTGCCAACATTACATATGTGTGGAAATTACAAATATTACACCAAGTTCCACCCTATAAAGAGGATAACTGTAGTTTAGGAACTTTTCATTGGGAATTTATGGAAATAAACAGGAATAAATCTGGAATTTGCAAAATTGAAGGTTGGGCCTTTACAGGAATTTTAAATACATTTTGGAAAATATATTGAAGCCTAATCTAAATAATTTGGCAGGGTGTAGAGGGCACACTCTCTAGATGCTCTGGACCCTGTACCTTCCAGTGCTTCTTTACTCTGCCCTGTGGAGGACACATTTTAGCCCGTGGATGACAGAAAGTAAAGTTGAAATTTGTTGTTTAATGAAATAATGACAGTTTGATAAAGTTCTACTTACAATTATATCTGTTGAAATTTAATGTTTTTAATTTGATTATTTTTTTTAGGGATGTCTGCCTATGAAAAAATGTTTTTTTTGTATTTCAATATAATATAGTTTGTTAAAATTACTACCTGTATCCAGTTAAGTCCCTTAATTCACATGGAAAGTTTCTGGACATCTACTTGAACCTTTGTTATAGCAAGGGTACTGTTGTTATAGCAAGGGTAATTTCCAGTAACATATCACCACATAATTTAAGACACTGTTATTAGATTGCATGGCATAATACAGCTCTGATGGTCATAGTTAAGTAGCTGGTAAAAAAATGAACAGCTTTTAGATTTATTTTGATCCACCTGCTGCATCAGCAGGAAGGTAAAAAATGTTTATTACTAACCTTGCTTCATGCAGGTGTAACCAAAGTAAGTTTGGAAATAGATTAGATTAGATTAGATTGTACTTTATTAATCCCTTAGGTAAGACTTCTTCAGGGAAATTATGATTCCAGTTGCATTATATTATAAATAAAAGAAAATATAAAATAGTGACATATTGGATATTTGCAAAAATATATTACTCTTCATCCACAGTCAGAACTATATCAGTGCATCATGCGACAGTGAAGTTAATTGCCTCTGATGTCTTTGTGTTATTTGCAGGAGGGCAGGTGGTCAACCTGATGAATCAGAGGCTGCAGACGGGCTTCACAGAGGCGGAGGTGCTGCAGATCTTCTGTGACACCTGTGATGCTGTTTCTCGTCTGCACCAGCGCAAGACACCCATTGTCCACAGAGACCTAAAGGTGATGCGTTTTGCCTCTTTTGTGCTGTGTAATTCTCTCCTTTACAGTGTAAACGAATAGTCTGCCGCAGTTTCCTCACGGAGAGGACACAAACAGTGAGAAACATACAGTGACTGATGCGTGTGAGCTGAAGCTGTGTTAAATTATGGATTGCTCTGAAATGAACGGAGAGGAGATTGTCAGTTGTCAAAATACTTCAAAACTGTTGAGAGCCCAGTGCACTGTAGTGTGTCTGTCATATTAATTTTAATATACTGTCACTCATTAGATGTACCCCATGTAGGGACGTGACTTTTGCTGCAGTACTTGAGTCTTGATTGACAGTAAATTCCTAAAAATGATAGTGTTCTTTTGAGTGACTCAGATTTGCAAGTCATCATGTGAAGTTGGTCTCATGTTGATATTCTTGGCTCATCTTTCAAGTGCACATGTTCAAGGAGACAAGAAACTCTCACAATCCCAGCAGCTCCGCACGTTCGTGACTGCTTGTGTTTCGCTTCCTGTTTGCCCTCAGGTGGAGAACATCCTCCTGCATGACAAGGGCCATTATGTGCTGTGCGACTTCGGCAGTGCCACCAACAGGTTCCAGAGCCCTCAGACTGAAGGAGTGGCAGTCGTCGAGGAGGAAATCAAAAAGTTTGTTCCTCTTTTGGGAGTACAACAGTCTTTATACTCATCCTGAATGATCATGGTTGGATTTTACTGTTTAGTGCATGCAGTTAAAGACGAATAGAACAGTACCACATGGCTGGGTCCACATCAGGGCAGGAGAGAATCTCCACTTACCTTTATGATCCCAACAGGTCTTAATGATACTTGAATTAGATTTTACTTTAATTCAAGGCCCTGAAATGTATTCAGAAGTCTCCACTCATAAGAGGTTTTGAATTAATGGTAGCTTGTTATCCAAAACTTTATCAAATCAAAATTGATTAACTTGATCTGTTGTTTGGTTAAAATTAGAAGCAATAAAGGCTGAATTTATGGCAGGGTATTACCTAAGAATCCACAAACTGCTAATTCAAGGAAGAAGATAAATCAAAGTAAAATTGGCTTAATGGGGAACAAAGGGAATTGTTGGTGGGTGATGGCTATATGCCAGAGTATGAAAAAAATCTTTAATACTTCAAATGATGTCCAAAAGTCCAAAGCTGCAGTTTATGTATGAATGTCTCTTTTTTGTTTGGTTTCCTCAAAAGCCTTACAAAGTTTTAATTAGTTGAAAAACTGTAGACAAGTACTGTGGTTTGAAATAACCATCTATTCAATATGCTTCTTGTGCTCTGTTGGGTGGATTCTCTCAACCTGACAGCTATTCTTGGGGGTGAAATAATTAACATTTGTGATAGAAAGCTGTGTTAAATTATGGATTGCTCTGAAATGAACGGAGAGGAGATTGTCAGTTGTCAAAATACTTCAAAACTGTTGAGAGCCCAGTGCACTGTAGTGTGTCTGTCATATTAATTTTAATATACTGTCACTCATTAGATGTACCCCATGTCGGGACGTGACTTTTGCTGCAGTACTTGAGTCTTGATTGACAGTAAATTCCTAAAAATGATAAAGTGTTCTTTTGAGTGACTCAGATTTGCAAGTCATCATGTGAAGTTGGTCTCATGTTGATATTCTTGGCTCATCTTTCAAGTGCACATGTCACAGGATAAGAACAAAAACAAAAACAAAAACAAAAGCAAAGCAATGAGCAAATACTTGAAAACCCAACCTCCCACCCCACAAAGTGGAGAACATCCTCCTGCATGACAAGGGCCATTATGTGCTGTGCGACTTCGGCAGTGCCACCAACAGGTTCCAGAGCCCTCAGACTGAAGGAGTGGCAGTCGTCGAGGAGGAAATCAAAAAGTTTGTTCCTCTTTTGGGAGTACAACAGTCTTTATACTCATCCTGAATGATCATGGTTGGATTTTACTGTTTAGTGCATGCAGTTAAAGACGAATAGAACAGTCCCACATGGCTGGGTCCACATCAGGGCAGGAGAGAATCTCCACTTACCTTTATGATCCCAACAGGTCTTAATGATACTTGAATTAGATTTTACTTTAATTCAAGGCCCTGAAATGTATTCAGAAGTCTCCGCTCATAAGAGGTTTTGAATTAATGGTAGCTTGTTATCCAAAACTTTATCAAATCAAAATTGATTAACTTGATCTGTTGTTTGGTTAAAATTAGAAGCAATAAAGGCTGAATTTATGGCAGGGTATTACCTAAGAATCCACAAACTGCTAATTCAAGGAAGAAGAAAAAAATAAATCAAAGTAAAATTGGCTTAATGGGGAACAAAGGGAATTGTTGGTGGGTGATGGCTATATGCCAGAGTATGAAAAAAATCTTTAATACTTCAAATGATGTCCAAAAGTCCAAAGCTGCAGTTTATGTATGAATGTCTCTTTTTTGTTTGGTTCTCTCAAAAGCCTTACAAAGTTTTAATTAGTTGAAAAACTGTAGACAAGTACTGTTGTTTGAAATAACCATCTATTCAATATGCTTCTTGTGCTCTGTTGGGTGGATTCTCTCAACCTGACAGCTATTCTTGGGGGTGAAATAATTAACATTTGAGATAGAAACAACAAAGAATGTTTGACCTGCTGCTTTGTGAGCAGAGTCAAGTGAACCAACACATTCAGTAACCAAAGAGCCTCATCTCTTTCTTGACTGGACATGAGCGTTTACAAGTTAGGCTTTGTGCTGGATTGGATGACTTGAGCCCTTTTCATACATGCAACCCTGATATCAGGATGATACCAAGGCAGCCCACCTCTAGCCTTGCAGAGCAGACAGACCTGCCTGATTCTGAAATCCTGCAGCTCTGTCTTGCCAGCCTCCGTTGTCCAACAAATTCACGCAGCTGAATTTTTAATGGCCCAATCAGGGAAGAGAGGCGGGAGCTGTAGAATGTGGACGTGACGACGACCGGAAGTTGAGAATAGACATGCCGATTAGCCTACTGTCCTCATAGATACTTAGAAAAACTTGGCGAAATCTGCCTTCCTCAGAAGTTTACTTGTAGGGATTGTCTTTGACGAGGTTCATGCCACATAGTGTGTTAAATTAATCATCTGTGTGGTACAATTTAGTGTAAGACTTCAACTTTATTCAACTTTATTTCATTTATATGGCACTTTTCATACGTTTAGCAACACAAAGTGCCTCACAGGATAAGAACAAAAACAAAACAAAAACAAAGCAAAGCAATAGGCAAATACCATGAAAACCCAAACCTCCCACCCCCACAAATATATACACCCGAACATACATAGACATACTCGCACACATACACACCCACACACACAAACACACACACACCCACACACATACCCACACACATACCCACACACATACACAGGCTGTTGCTGTTGTTGAGACATGGCTGGGCACCAAGATCTGAGGTGAGGAAAAAGCCGCCTTTGGGGGCCGTGCAGACCGGGAGGAGCCATGGTCCAAGGCTGAAGGGGGCGCCACCACAGGGACCACCCCAGCCCAGGCAGACAGGAGGCCCCACACCAAGGTGTAGAGCTCTGCAGCCACCAGGGCCGGAGCCATCCACGAGACAGCGCCCCAGTCAGTGGACCAGAATCAGCTCCCGGTGTGACAGGCCCCAAGGAGGAAACACTGGGAAACCGAGGGGCTAAAATAGTAAAATGTGATAAAAGGTATAGAAGCTAAAACTGAGTGAATAAAACAGTATTCTTAAGATAGATTAAATAGATAATGTGAAATAAATTAAATCTAAAACATCGAAATAAAACAATAACATAATATAACAGGATAGACTAAGCTAAATAAGTAAATAAAATAATAATAATAATAATGATGATACTAATATAAATAAAGTCATGATAAAAAGTGTAAAAATATGGGTAAGCATAAAAGGATTAGGAGGAGTTAAATTAGTCAGTTAAAAGCCTGATTAAAAAGATGGGTCTTGAGCCTCTTTTTAAAAAATCAACATTCTCTGCGCCCCTGAGACTCTCCGGGAGGCTGTTCCACAGTTTACACCATAATGGAGATCTAAACCAAACTGTTACGCCTGTGATCAGTGAAGCTCCTTTTCTCTCCGTGTTTTTGACAGTATTTGTATCTATCAGTTATAGGCACCTGTTCTCAGAAATCCTTTATCACTGAGCAACTTGGATGCTTACTTTGTTTTTGACTGATTGAATTTTTAACCTCCATTTTTGGACTGAAGCATTACACAAAGCAATTAATATTCTAATATGTATGTAGATCAGGCTTCCCTGATGCCTAATGTTCTTTTTAATGGCTTAAAGACAATCTTTTATCCATGTTATCATCCCAAAATGTTGTGTAGGTGGTTCATTTTCTGTGCACCTCCATCCGGCTGTTTTCCATCTCATATTAATCTGTTCTATTTTTAAATATTTCTTCCTGTTTTTTTTAGGTACACAACTTTATCATATCGAGCCCCTGAGATGGTTAACCTCTACAACAACAAAATTATCACAACAAAAGCAGATATCTGGGTAAGTGAATGGATATGTGTGGTACATACTGTTCAATGTCATATCTATAATATCCCTTGTTTCTAAAATAAGCAATAATTTAAGCAAATTCATTAAAAAAAAAGCTTTGCTTAAGCCTATGTGTGTCATTTACTTCTAAAATATTGTAGGAAGTGCTTTTTTCTCAATTCATTTAAAAAAAATCACCTTAATATATCCTAGATTCTTTATAAATCAATAAAAAAAACAGCAGTTCTTGGTTCAAACGTGGGCTCTACATTTTACAGCCCATTACATCTGCTAAAAAATCAGTGCCTTAAACATCTGCAGCCTGTGGCACCAGCTGTAGTAAATTTTATCTTAATTATGATGTTAAGTGTACACTTAACCGATGTGGAAACTAGTCCAGCTATAACCAAAGTCTGCAGACACAGAGTCCTTTAGAGCAGGAAGAGGTGGAGCGGTGAGCCTGACAACAGCAGGGAGTGACTGCTCTTACAGAGATAAGTGTAGATGCTAATGGGTTCAGTAGTAGTTTGTCAGATCAGGCAACTTTATTTTGATACAGAATAGGGCTGAACGATTTGAGAAAATAATCTAATAGCGATATTTTTCCCCAATGTTGCGATTTACTCTGCAATTGTTTTAATGTTCCTCATCTTATGTATTCTTAAACAAACATAAGCAGAAGATCTTTTTATAGTAAAACCAATATGACATTAAATCAATCTAAGGATAAAAGATTTGAGAAAAAGTGGAGAAGTGAAGAACAGAAGCAAAATGGGTATGAAATTGTAAAAACTGGATAAAAAAAATGGTACAAAAGCAGAAAAAAGTTCATAGGTGCATAATAGGTATGAAATTGCAAAAAAAAAGGGGAAAAAAATCAAAAGTGACTAAGGAAAATTGATTATAGCAGCAAAATTGGGATTAAATTTCAAAAACCATGTAAAATTCCAAACATGGTCTGACGGTGGCCAAAAAAAACATGAATGGGAGCAAGATCGGCATAAAGTTGTAAAAACTGGGTTAAAAAAGGTTAAAATAGGCATGAGATTGCAAGAAACTACATCACAATGCCAAAATGTTTAACACATTTTGGGTTAAAAATATTGCACTGTCTGCGATTTGAAAATTGCAACAAGCCATATTGCGATTTAATCTAATTTGCAATTAATTGTTCAGCCCTAATACAGAATCCGTGTGACATCTTTGAAATTTAAATTTTATCCACAGCCTTCTAAGTATATGGGAGTCACCTATATTTGTGGCTACTACAACTGTGTGCTATTGATCAATCTTTTCTGCCCTCTTCTTTTCCTTCCTCATTCCTTCTCTCTTTTTTGTGTACATATCTGCGGTGTAATGGGGTGTTTGTTTGATGGTTTTCTCCAGGCATTGGGCTGTTTGCTGTACAAGTTGTGCTTCTTCACTCTGCCCTTTGGTGAAAGCCAGGTGGCCATCTGTGATGGCAGTTTCACAATTCCTGACAACTCCCGCTACTCTTATGATCTTCACTGCCTCATTCGTCAGTCCCTCTTCATTTTCTAAGCCTATATAAATTAAATTCTTTTTCTGCATGTTTAATTGCATCTGTGCCACTTCATTTTACAAGTCTCATTTCTGTCTGCTGTTCCTGCAGGGTACATGCTGGAGCCAGACCCCGACAAAAGGCCAGATATCTACCAGGTGTCCTACTTTGCTTTTAAACAAGCTCAGCGGACCTGCCCCGTTCAGAATGTGAAGGTCAGTCCCACTCAGCGCTGCAGTCAGCTGAAATATTTAGATTTTGCTTTGCTTTCTCTCAGCAGGGATTGATTTTCACGACGCATTCAAAAGAATCTGATCTGGGTTTGCTGCCTGACCGACCGGTTTCACGCTGTGGGAGGAAAATCTGGCCGAGTACATCAGTTCCAGACAGTAGAAAATGCTGCTGAGAATGTACATGCTTACTGCTAAGTAGAGGGGACATAGTCACAATATACTGATATAGAGTTGTCCTTGAACTTGCTATCACACTTGGGGTACACAGATCTGAGCAGATGTCTGCAGCAGCTTATCACGACCTGCATAAAGGTCGTGTGAAAGGAAGTCAATTGACCACGGAGAGAGGAAGTTGACAGTAGATGAAAAAAGATGAAGAAGGCATCAGGGTAATGTCAGAAAGTGGTTATGAAATGTTTCAGTATTAAATTATCTCGAAGTGGTGAAGACATTCACTCTTTAAGGGACAATTTATGTTCTTCAGTTTGTTCAGCTGATGAATTATATGATAATGATGTCTCCTCATATAGCAGTCCTCACATCATTTCTGTATGAAATCACATTAAATATTGCAATCATTATATCATAGCATATTGTGTATTATTGTTGCATGTCATTTTTGTGTTGTATTGTCATTTACCGTGAATCTCCCTCCACTATTCAGGGGTCTTCTTTATAACTTGGTTTCTTTTCCATTTGCTATCGCTCAGCACTCATGGGGTGCTCAGCTTTGGAAATCACTTAACCAATCAATCAGAAGGTTGAAGGTTCAAGCTCAGCTCCAGCTGTCACATGGCAATGTGTCCATGGGCAAAATATTTAAGTCCAAGTTATTCCCACTGCTGTGTCAGTGCTGTGTAAATGGGAGTTAAAGAGAATTAAGGGCTTTCCGAATACTGATTGACAATTTGTATAAAAACTGCTTGGATTTTCCATCATAGGTTTATACGGCTAACAAGATGGATAAAAAGATTTTTTAAAACAAAAGTAAAATTGCTTTATCAGACAATAGACTGTTAGCTTGCTTTCAATGGGACAAAAGAGCTTTACAGACGAGAGTCTTGATTTTTGAGTCGATTCTTTCCTCTCCATTCTCCTCAGAAAGCTTACTTTATTTCCTTCTCGTGGGTTCATGGGATTATTTTTCCTTAATCAAGGTCACTCCGTTGATAATAGAAACATTAATAATGTATATTGCTTCTGTTTTTAGTTTTTGTAATTACAGAGTTGTTTACCTCAATCTTATAATACAGAGATTTCAATTTATATCAGATGAGAAAGCTAAATTGTTGAATTGAAAATAAAAAAATGCTTTTGGAACATCATAAAAAGGTGTTCACAAAATAGGATATTAAAAAAAATTATATCTTTATGCTTTTTAAGTGTACTGTTAAACTGCAAACTTATCTTAAATAAAAGCTTTTTGTAAAACATAAATATTTGTCACCAATAAACAGAATCAACGTCTGAAGAGCAACCCACTGCATTGCCACTGATTGTATCACCTGACTGTTGCTTGCTGCTACAAAGCACTGCTACCCTATCATGTTTAATTTCATTTTTGTCCATCACATTGTGTCGTATCATATTATTATATATATGGTAAAATGAGTTTCTGGGATTATTGTGTAGACTGAAAAAATCCAGAAGTACTTATCCTCAGATCCTTTCAGTGGACCAGAATCATTGAAATTTTGTGTTCTGCGAGTTCAGCAAGGATTTCTTCATTGATATTTTATCTCTTCTTCATGATGCAGAATTCTCCTATTCCTACTAAACTTCCCGAGCCAGTCAAAGCAAGCGAGGCTGCTGCAGCAAAGAAGAGCCAGAATAAACCCAGGCAAGCATGACCTGCTTACACTGTATTACAGTTAAAGCTGTAGTAACACTACATTTTGTTGGAATCATTCGATAGAGCCGCTACTCTGACACATATTAGAGAAGTATGCTTGCACTTTTTCTAATGATTAACAAGAAAGCCAACACCCTCCCTTTGTTTCCAGACTGACAGATCCAATCCCCACCACTGAAACCTCCATCACCCCTCGCCAGAGGCCCAAAGCAGTTCATACTCAGCCTGCAGCTGGCATCTTACCCATCCAGCCTGCGGCCCTTACTCCTCGTAAGCGGGCTAATCTCCCTGGTGGCGTGGCTCAGCCTGTGGGTGAGTACAGAGAAACAACCTAACTGTACTTTCTGTCACACAGAGAAGAAAATGAGCTTTGGAATAAAGATGTACATTAAAAAGGAATTCCTCTAATCCTTTGTGCAGACAGTGACTGGTATGGCTCTCCAAAGGAGCAGATAATGTCCACAGGTTAAGACTCATCAACATTAAGCAAATTAAGCAGAGGCCCAAAGTGACTGTTGAATCATTTTGCTACAGGCCAGATTTGTACCTGTTACACATCATTTTAAAGTATTTGATAAGCATACACAGATAATTTCTCCCCTTCTTTGAATTTTGGACATGTAAATTAGTATCAGGTCTACAGCGTACCTTTTTATGTCATGTTTATTTTATCTTTTTCAGTGTAACAATCAAAGTTGAAATGTTTGCATGCCGATGAGTCACGTGCTGTCTTTGCTTTTTGTATTATCCCACAGGAGTGAGCTTGGACCTGTCGCAGCCCGCTGCAGCGCTGCAGTCACAGAAGGCTCAGGCTTCAGCTCTGCCGCTCATCCAGTCACAAAACAACTCAAGTCAGAAACAGGTACGCACTGACAAATTACAGTGAACCCAAATCAATGCTCTGTCAGTTTTAATTTTGTAAATTCATTGTTCAAAAAGAAGATGGGATTTCCTGAATGCTTAAAACATCTTGAGCAGTTTATGTTTGGGTGGACGTCTTTGGTTCGTTCTTCTTGTTTTAGAAAAGCCAGGTAGCAAACTCTTTGTCGTTTCAAACATATTTTTGTCCATATGTAAAAACAATTATCTTTTTTCTGTTTTTCCAAAATTCAGTGTCATAATTTACAAAAGAATATAGTGCATCTGAAATCTGTTCTTTATTTCACCTTCTCCTCCTGTTTCTAACAGTGAGTGTGCCCTAAGAGATAAATGTGTAGCCACTTCAACAAATGATGTGTTTAAAAAGATAGTAGATCAGTGATTCCCAAACTGGGGTGCGTGTACCCCCAGGGGTGCGTGTACCCCCAGGGGTACGCGAATACCTGTCAGATTTTAAACAGTTGTTTCAGTAGTTCAAGTTCAAACTGGCAAATTTTGCACTGTGAGATTTATAAAGGCCTGAAGTGTTGGCAGAGAGGCTGAGGATGGATTTGGTAAGGCATCTTGGAGAAGAAAATCTGTCCTGAATTATCATAGATTCTTATAGTAACTTAAGTTCAGTCAGACAGTCTCTCGTTAGAGCTGTGGTGAGTTTGTAGCAGCTCCAGTTCATAACTGAATATGTTCCAGAAATGTACATTTCTTTTTTCAAAAGTGAACTGGTGGTAAATAAATCTATTTAGTGAGAAATAATTCACTTTAAGAGATTTTATTTGTGTGTTATGCATGTTAAATGTGGAAGGTTGGGGTTACAGACTAATTTCTTTTTCTAGCTGCTATAAATGCGTGAGAGTAATGGGCAAATGGCTGGAGGTGTGTCAAGTGTCTGAAGGGGTGCAGGCTGGGAAAAGTTTGGGAACCACTGCTGTAGATCACTTGTATGGAACAAGCCGTTTTGTGCAGTTACTTTTGAGCTCCAAAATCTTTTCTGTTTAGCCACAGATCAAGTGTAGGTTTTTATTAGATCTGACAAAAATTGACACTGAATATTTAGGTATTTTTAAATAAGATGGCCTCTCCTGTTTTCTGCCTAACAGCAAGTGCAGCCAGCCGCAGCTCCAGCAGCAGAGACTGCAACAGCAACGAAGACGACACCAACAGCAGTTGTGTCTCCGGTGATTAAAGCTGATGTCCAACCACAAGCACAGCTGCCAATTCAGCAGCAGACCACACCCCCTGCTGCGGCTACTACGGCCCCCCAGCAGGCGGACCAGACTCCACCAAGCCCTGCCGCCCCTCAACGTCCGGCTCGACGTAAGCAGCCGGGCCAGACTTCAGCCCAGGGTTCACCTGTCAAAACACCCCCTTGTCAGGTGCAGGTACCTCAGCAGCAGCAGCCTACAGTGCCCCAGGCTTCAGCCACCTCCGCCGAGATCAGCCAAATAGTAGCTGAGATGGTAAGTGGTTTTCTGCTCAGCATCTACCATGGAGGCTGTTGAATTGTATTTTATTTATGGTCTGATATTATGTCTGTCAATCATTTGTCTCTAGCAAGTTCTCTGAAAAAAAATCTTCTTTTTTATCTCTTCAGACTCCACCTGCTTCTCCAAAGACAACTGAAGAAAGAGGCCATCAACGCACTCCAAGCGACGCCACACTGAGCAGTGTTCCTGCTGACCTCACACAGCAGCCGCAGGGAGCCAACGGAGAATCCGCTCTAACCCAGTGAGATGTAGAAAAAAGTGTTAACCTATCCAAAAGTGTTAAACCTTATGGTTCTGATGTTAATCATATTTTACGATTTTCCCTTATTTCAGATCACTTACATCTCCACCAAACTCCGCCCAGTCCTCTGTTGTGGATGCAGCTCAGGACCAGAGCAAAGCTGGATCCTCTGACACCCCTACACAGCCCGTGTGGAACCCATTTGATGACAACAACTTTGGAGATGAAGTCAGAGCTGATGAAGCAAAGCCTTCTGGTAAAGTTTGTGTCTTTATCACACTTGTTTATTAATAGCTTTCAGTCACTTAACTAGCACGGGTTGACTGAAGGGCATAAAGAGTTGAATTATCACCAGTACTGCATAAAGCTTTTACTCCTCTTTAATACAATGCACATATTCATTCACTGGCAACAACAGAAAACTGGCTTACCGATATGTTGGTATACTAGAAGATTATTTAACACTCTGGAGCCTTACATAGCTTAATTGCCTTCAGGCTCACCAAAGTCCACAAAATGAAGGATCTGCAAAATTTAAAGCTTCAAGAAAGTGTTGCCAACTTCTGCAGCTTTTGTCCATCTCGCTGTGTTTCTCAACACATTTTGAGCAATGATGTAAAATACACAGCAAGGTGCATCAGGTCGTGTGCTATGAGTAATTCACAATGCTATACTTATGGTCATGATGTCAAGTGTCTGCATTTTATGTCTAAAGTCGCCTACACACCAAACGCGACTTTGCGACCTGAGCAACCACTCTCCATCTAAAGTCAATGTTCAGCTGCGATGGGGCGGGGTTAACCCTACCACAATGCAACAGACGTGCACTGGGCAACCTCGTCGCTTGGTTCCCAAAGTTGAAAAGTTTGAACTCTTCAGGCATTATTGCTTGTGGCTTTGCGGCAACAGCCAGTCAGCATTGTGTAGGTGTGTGATGGTACCCATGACAGACTGTTTTTATACCAGTTCACAGAGTGGCAATCCATGTCCCTGTGGGAAACATTAGTTAGTGAGTACTTTAGTTCCACCTAGGCGGACTGCAGAGAACTCGAAGCAATGCTGCTGCAGGACCATCGGCTGCAGTGTTTTGTGGTTGGTAGGTGAGTGAAAAGGATACAGTTGGAATAATGTCAGCTAATAAATTGTATTATATGATATGATATGATCGCGGGGAAACTTTAGTAGACGTGACGTCACTGAGCGATGGTGAAGGTGACCAAAAAGAGGTATTAAGGGGCAGGCAACGCTGCTTGGGTGGGCAATGCTTTTTCAGTCGCAAAGGCGCGTTTGGTGTGAACTTTTTGGTTGGAACAAAAAAAATTGTGTGCCGTAACACAGGATTTCAAGGTTGTTTAATATTGCTTTTGCAATGGAACACCATGTTAATACCATGTGTGTTATATTTTTATAGAATTACCTTCAGGAGCAGAGGCTGCACCTTCGGAGGAGCTGATTCCTGGCCTGCTAGCCTCTAATGCTGATGATGCAACCCAAGAAGCTGGTATGTCACAACTTTCATCTTCAAATCAAACACCCCACATTTATTAAACAAATTAAATTTTTATTCATTCAAGAATTTTTGTGAAAATCACAGTTTTCACTAACAGCTACATTAACTGTCATAATGGCTCAGCCTCATAATGTAATAAAGCTTTATCCAAAGCCCCTTGTTAGGAGTGTTTTTAGCTTGACAAGAAATGGCCTCCACATCAACTAGAGGAGCAAACAAGACCATGATCATCAACACTGTTTATTTTTATATTTCTTGCTCTGCTGTCACAGGGAGGGTATCAGACAAAAGGATTAGCTTCATACTAACACTTAAGTAAGAGGAGGTTTCACATAGCCCACAGGTGGCACCAAAGAGCAAGACATATAGGCTGTGCTGTGTCTCAAAATAGTGCCTAAACAAGGCAGCGTGGTCGTGGAAAATTAAGTGGATGTGAAGGAACTGCAGCGTGTGATGACTCTGCACTGTTTTTGTGGCTTGTATTTTCCTGAAATTCTAATGATTATATGAAGAGTTTGGCACCATGTACAGCAATTTGTAACATTACCATCTGAGCAGAGAGAGAACTGAGCTGTGACCCTGTGGCACAAAGTTAGGCTTAAATGGCATGTACCTGACACAACCCCACTTAAAAAACAAACTATTGCTTTAAGATCTTTTACAGATATCAAAAGTAAAAATATTTTTGTTATTACACCACTATTGACTTATAGCAAAATAATGCACTGTGCTGATGAGTTTCAATGAATGTCAAAGTAAGAGGTATAAAAAGTTCTGTTTTTAAAGGCTGTTTCTGTTTGGCAGCTGAAAAACCATCAGCCCTTGTTGACATGGATTCCGGAACTCTACTCCTAGCAGTGCCAGATACTTTATGTAACCTCCAACTGCCTGATACACCAGGTAAATAAATCACTCTGCGTATCTACGTGCACATATGAGCCCACCTTCATATAGCTTCTTTTCCTTTCTGAGGCAGCATACTTATTGTCTAAGACTGTAAAAATCAGGTAAAGACTGTCATTTATGTTCTTTTTAATGTTTCAGAATGAATAAATAAGGTATAAATAAATGATCATGAGGAAATCTATCCATTTCAGAGCTAACCACATTTCATCAAATTATTTAGTGACAAGTTTTCAGTTTTGAAAGAACAAAATCCCATCTGAGCTCGACATTGTCACGTCAGTTATTTCTGTCCAGGCTGATTTTATGTTTCTAATATGTCAATGTATTTTTCCCCAACACTATTTATTTGACTTTAGAGAAGCTGATTGAAGGCCTCAAATCTCCAGAACCCTCCTCACTCATGCTTCCTGACCTCTTGTCATTGTCTGATCCCTTTGGTGGCTCTGTGGAGGAGTCTGCAAAAGGTGAGCGTTAGAGACGGCAGATAAAAGGGTGTTTTTCCGACAAAAGGCATGGAACAGCAAGAAATTCATTAAGTCAAACTAGAGGTGATGTTTTTTTTTTCCTCTGCCTAGAAAGAAATAGCATCACTGAGACTTAGATTAGTTTGTTTCAAAGGATCTGAAAAGTCAGATCCTGAGTAATAAGTGAGAAACAGCTTTGTTAGAATGTTGGTACGTGTGTCTAAGAACCATCAGAAAACCAGACTGAGGGTGTCACTCTTTTCTTAACTTTGGTTTCTCCTGATGCTGTTTAGACTCTTTGACTGCAGAGGACTCACTACTGGGCTGCTCTCTGATCTCCGCTCCGTCCGCCCCTCCAGTAGGCAGCACCACCTCCTCCGTTTCCTCTGCTCCCACCTCTGCAGCCTCGGCTCTGGATGATTTTAGTCTGTTGTCTGGAGACTCTGGACAACCTAAAGGTAAGCTGAAAGAATCCAAAGAAGTCTGAATACTTGTACACCAAACCACAGTGCTTTTGAAGAAATAATAGAAATTTGATCATGAGGAGAAATCATGTCAAAATCTACCTGCATCATCTACTTGTACTTTGGTGGTTTAATAAGGAGGCAAACACAGATCTTCACCGTTGATTGACAGATATCCATTCTTGATTTAAGTTTAAAGCTAAATGCTGGTTAAAAAGACCCTCCTCATTAGTAACAGAGATGTGTTTCTTTGTACTACTAACTGATAGTGCTGCTTAAATCACAGTCTGTCAAACGTAGATACAGCTGAGCCAAGTTTGAGCAGTTCTGTGCTTCTAAAGCTTCTGAAATCTGTATTGTGTCCTGATTGCAGAGCTCTACAGCTGTGGCGTGTTTTTTTTTTCCTTCGCTCTGGAAATAAACAATTTAACTGAAGTTGACAGCTTCATCTTGAATCCCAGTCTAAATGTGTAAGCCAGCTGCATGATCCTAATTATTTCAGATATCTCCTCTAAATAACTCATCAAATACACTTTTTCTGTCAGAGAGCCTTCGATGAGTTATTGAAGAAAAATGAGATGTTTATAGTATTTCTTTTGCAAAGGAGTTTTGAGCTGAAGAGGCTTCTCCTTTAATTCAACACAATGTTCTTTTATGTAGCTTCACCAGTGATAGCCAGAGGCCAGGGATGTACAAGTATTGTACTCAGGTGAAAGAACAAGTGAAAGTATTACCCTAAAATCTAAGTAAAAGTAAATTTATCATTTAAAAAAAAAGGACAACTGCTGTGATGAGTCAATCAGTCAGTTGTCTTAGCATGGAAAAGTGGAAGCCTGTGGAAAAGCAAAAGCCTATTTAATGAGCATTTGAGCCAAACATTATGTTTTCTAAACATTTGAGCCAAATTTTAAATTCCAGCACTGAAAAGCAATTTAAGAAGTGACATGATCATTTGTTCAGTCTGAGTCCTAGTTTTGCATTAACACATTGTGTCAATAAATTAAACAACAAAATATGACTGTTTTTATTTTTTTCACTGATAGATATAGTCCTACTCATCATTATTGGCACCCATAAAGTTTAAGTACACAATGTGGCAGCACAGTTTCTTTACAAACCTCTCTAACTTTGCTCTGCATCACTTTATCAGACTCAAACTTCACAGAAGTAATGTTCACATATTAAGTTTTGTAAATTATACTTCATTAGCTACTATGATCATGCAGTCATATTTAGAATAGGCAGTTTTAATTGCAACCACTTGAAGCCTACAAGGAAAAGAACACCCTACCAACAATTAAGCATGGTGGAGGTTCCATAATGCAAAGGAAAAAAATGGCCTGTTTTAAAATGGCCAGCAATGAGTCCTGATATCAATCCAATTGAAAATCTTTGGTATGGCTGAAATCTGCCATTGGGGAAAAGAAACCTGCAAATGTTCAAGAGCTTGAACAATTTACGTAGGAAGAGTGGGAGAAAATACCAGCAGAGAAGTGCAAGAAGCTTGTAGATGGCTACAAGAAACATTTGGAGGCTGTCATCAGTGCCGAAGGGTGTTCAACAAAATACTGAAGAGGGGTGCCACTATTGCTGCACGTGCTTTTTTTTTCAGTTCTCTTTGAAATTACAATATGTAACTTGTAAATATGTTTTTTTGTTTGTTAAAGTATTTTAGACCTTCAATTAAAAGATCCTGATGACATAAATTTGGTACATTTCAATTTATTTCTAAAGATATTGTTAAAGCAATGAAAATAATGAAGGGGTGCCAATAATACTGAGCAGGACTGTATATTATTTCCAGACTAAATTATAAAAGCCTATTTTAAACACAATTTTTTGTTAATAAATTTCACCTCCAAAATTTGACTAACTTAGCCTTGTGGATTTTCTGCATCCGCGTTTCTGTTTTAGATTAAGTTCATATATTAAATTTTGGTGACAGCAGGAGTATGGGCACATTCACTAATGTTCAATAACATTCTAGTTGTCTTATACAGAGAACCCCTGATCCACCCGTATTCTCAGTCATTTTGAGATGTCCAGCTTAAGCTTTTGCCACTTTAAGGCCCCATTCCCAACACGGGTCTGGTTTGCTCTGGCTGGTTGGTTGGCCTGCCTACTCTGTGGTAATTGATCAAATCAGTACTGCTTGCTGCAGTGTTGTCAACAACTCTGCACTCATTCTGTGATATTTACTTTAAACTTGGCTACCATTAGCCAAGGGGCTTAAACTGCCTGTGAGACAATGGAAGGATACCACACTGGTAGGTATATTCAGGACGGGCAAGGGAGCAGGTCATTTCAGGCAGCTACAAGAATTGTAAATGAGGAAAAAGGGGGAACTCCCAATGGACTTTGTAAAGTGCTCCAGCTTGTGGAGACGACATGGAAAACATATTAAGAGGTGTATAAAACTTGAAAACCATAATATGGACTCTTTAGACTTAAAATCAGGCACTTTAACAATTCTAGGTGATAGAAAACTTTGATCATCAGCTTTATCATTATTCTTGTTTTGTTAAGTATTTTCTTTGTTGTGTTTTTTAACATTATATTTGGGACAATATGGTACCCTGACTGCTGATTTTCTGTATTGGGGTTCTTGTGCATGTTATCGGGTGTGGGGTCTCAGGTTTAGGTTGAATGGTATAGTGCAGGACTGTAAAACTCTATCACAGAGAGACCTAAGTTTTAACTGTAAATTTGACTGTTTTTTTTGTCATAAATATTAAATAATTTTAAAATTAATAAAATGCATTAATCTGATGATCACTGATCAGAGTGATATTCAAGCACTGGGAGGTGGGGTTGGTGCACAGGCATGCGTGACAGCTGTTTGCTGATTTGTAGTTTGTGTGGTGGGAGCAAAATTTAAAACAGAGGGCCATTCGTAAGAGATATAAGACATCATCTTGTGGGCCATTTGTGATTATATTGCAGGCCATGAGTTACGGTAGGCGTGTCTGATTTCGTGTGTGCATTTTGAGGCTTATAAAGGGTTTAAAAATCTATCCTTTTCTCTGTAGTCAAACACATTCAAAATAATTTCAGATTTGAAAACTGTCCAGTGTGTTGCCAGGTTTCATTTCTTCAGCATCCTAGACTCTTTGATTTTGTTTGTTTTTCTGCAGACTCATCTCTTCTGATCTCAGACTTTGAGCCCCAGCAGGCGAGTGCAGAGCCTGCCGAAGAGGACGAGTTTGATCCCATTCCCGTGACAGGCCGAAAGAACTCCCAAGGTAAGTTTCTACATTCTCTGCAGAGTCTCAGGTGGGTCAAATTGGTCATCAGGATTGAAGTACAGGCTGTTTACTTGGTTTACTGGGTTTTCTTTCAGCTGCATGCCTCAGTTACTAATGAGTTATAATATTTAAAAAAACAATATAAGTAAAGGGTAAATTCTGCCCTCTCTTTCTCTCTCTCTTCTCTTTCTTGACCTCCCCTCCTTAACTGCCCGTTGTGACCCCTCGCTTCTCTGCTCCCCTCCCCCCTCTTTTTTGCCTAATTCCCACCCACCCCGTCTCTCTCCCTGGCCAGTTTCAGGAGGCCACTCACGCAGTAACAGTGGCGGTTCTGAATCCAGCCTGCCCAGCTTGGCTCGCTCCCTGATGCTGGTGGACCAGCTCATCGACTTGTAGGCGCCCTTCAAGCTACCCCCCCAAGCCCCGCCCCCCATCCCATAGAAGCTGTAACACCGGATTATAGACTGGCATAGCATAACAGCAATCAACACCTTTTGTCATAGTTAGCTTCCTGCAAAACGCTCCCAGCTGTCACCTCCATTCTAGCCTCCACAGTAGAAACAGCCTTCGCCTATCAGTGCTTCTTCATCCCCCCTGCCCACACTGCATCATCTCCCCCTCCTCATCCTCTCATCTCTCACCTTCTGACTCACATTTTCTCTTTGTTGTACTCTCTTCACATCAGTAAGAGTGGCCAGTAGACTAACATCACTCTCTCCAAACATAGCATCTCTCTGTTAATCAGGATATAATATTGCTATCCCATTTGTTTGAACAATATTGCATTATGTCTAATAGCAAACAATAGAAGATCATTGTGTAATGTACAATAGGCATAGTTCTAAGTGGTTGTAGTTCTTATGGTGCACAAGTGAATTTGTCGTCGTTTGCCTTTTTAAATTCTCCTCCCTGTGATTTATTTGCACATTTTGAGTCAAACCATGAAAAGCGAATAGAACATTTGTTCAATGAGATTAGTTTATTTCCTCTGTAAAAGGCATTCTTAATCATGTAGCCTGATTTGCACAGTAGCATAAATGTTACCTCTGTCAGGGCTGTTGAATGAAATATATTAAGCTGCTATAGATTATATTGAAAGATAACTTCAAATTAAGGATGTTATTTGAAACAGAACAGCCATAACCCAAAGTCCCCCAAAAACACAGCGTTATGTCATCACTAGAAAAGGAAAATGGATCACTAAGGGTCATTTCTTAAGCTAAGCTACACCAGTGCATGATGAAGACTCAAAGTTCACAACAATCACAGTTTTCTGTCCAGTGCCCACAGTGTGTGTTGTAAGCTTCCAGGCACCCATAGGCATGCGTGCATAGAAGCAAGGTGTGTTTTGGTGCAATGCCAGTTTGAGGCAGCAGCAAAAGCCACTGATCAACAAAGACTAAGTCAAAGCTCGATTGCAAATGATAACCCTGCAGTTAAAAGTGTAAGTCAACCATTAGTAATGGATTAGCATGTTCATAGTGGTCGCCTTTCCTCTAAAATCTGCTGTATCAATAGCAATAACTCCTGGCTGATGAAGGGGGAAAGAACTGACCCTTCAGTTCACTTAAGAATTATACTTTCTATGGCGAACAGACAGCTGTGAAGAATTGAGGGATTGATTGCAGCGTTTTCAAGCTATCGTTCATACCCAAATTGTGTGCTGTTCAAAGGTATGATATGAGAATATAGCACCAGTCTTTCAACCAAACCAAAAGTCCCTCAGCTTTCTCATCAGGTGCAGCCACTCTGTTTTCAGTCCCTCAGCCGCCAAATCTTACCTTTTGGAAATATTTTGGCGAGCCTAAAGCTTATCAGTGTATTGTTTACTGCGAGTGGGATGTGTACATACACAACAGCTACATTGCAGGATGTGATGCTGGTCATGTGGCCTGAAGCACGACATTCTGACACGACTGTATTGCTTTATGGCAAGACCAGTTTATTTATACAGCACAGTTTAAGAACAGACCAATTCAAAGTGCTCCGAACACAGTGACAAAGGAAAAATGTCATGTCAGAGTAAAGCAGTTATCAAAAGAATTAATGCAGCATAGAAGTTAAAAAAGAAGAAGAAATGGGGATAAAAAACAAAAGCTAAAATGTCGAAGAAAACCTTTTTTTTTTTTTTTTCAAATTTAACCACCCTAAAAGTTCTAGTGCAGTGTTGGAATTACAATAGTTATCCAACAATGTAAGCTCCTTTTGTTTTTAATCTAAATGTAAGTGAACTTTTGTGCATCCACACTTTTCACTTCACTTTATCACACTTTGGTAAAAGTTAATAGATGAATGGATAGATTAAATTAACAAACTTTGTACGTAGTAGTTCCATATATGCTGGGACAGCCCAGCTTTTCGCTTGTTTCATACTTAAAAAAGCCTAGCTAACAGCCACTGAAGAAAAGAAACATTTCAGTGTCAGTTTCTCTCCGGGGTTTTCTGTTTGTTGGTTCACTTGCAGCAAAAATCTACCATTGCACACTGAGGAGCAGCATGCGTAGTGGGAAGGCCTGTGTCTTTTCCCCATACAGAACCAGGCTAATGTTTGGAAAGAGGCCATTTCACCAGACAAATAATTCTGAAACAAGTTGAATCTTTGAATAAAACATTAGCAAGCTAAAGAAGCAAAGTCCAATGAGTGTGAACACAGAGCTGAGAGCAACAAACCCGGGTAGTAGCATATTATACCTTTGAGCAGCAAAAGTGGGTTGGACATGTCCTTCATTCACTTAGTCTATGAGCTCAAGATCATGTGCTTTGTGCTGGTCCAATGACGCTCTATAATCAATCTTGTTTATGTTAAGCAGTGACGTGCCACAGAATATGGTGAATCTACTTACCTTTAAATAAAACAATAAAAAAGTCATATCAGACTGATCAACAAGGACCTGCTTTATCTGCTGTTAGTTTGTAATGAAATTAAATGAATGGAATAAGGTGTACAGCAGAGTGCCATATCAATAGAAAATGCATGAAACCATGAGAATGATTTAATAATCAGCTATAATAGGATTAGTATAAATACAGTAGCTATTAAATAGAGGCTGTTAGTGACTCTTCAGGTTGACTTTTGGCACAAACAGATTAATATAGCATTTCAAAAATGACATTCTCTCACTTTTATGTTTTACCACCATGAGCATTCATCCAGCATTGTGCAATCCTCCCCACATTCCTGTCAACTGTTTACTCCTTATTTCTGTAAATAGATATCTGCAGCCCTACAGGCTCTTATCCAGACCATAAAAGTGGTTATTCCTCCCCTTGTATATATGAAGTCATTGTCATAAAGCTTTACTTGTGGAAAACATATTGCTTTACTTGTGAAATCTCATATATATATCTTTATATGTAAACTCTGTATATAGATATATATATGACCAATAAATGACATGGTTCTCCTGTTAATAAATGTTAATATGAATAGAGTGTTAGAGAATGAATGTAAGAAATAAATATTAGTCTATAATAAAAAATATATATGATTCTTAACACCATAATCACATGAATAATATTGAAGAATATATACATATTTCATTCCTCTTTGTGGAAATGTGTGTTGAGAAAGTTTTTTTCTGCTCTGTTATTGTCAGTACATGATCATGTATAGATAATAATCCTGGTCTTTGTTCAACCTGGAGTTTAGGCCTGATCCCGTGTCTTATTTCCCCTCCTCTTCTGCTGTGAAAAGAAAAAGTGAGCCTGTGTTCTGTTTGTTAATGTGAAATAATGAAGGATTATATTTTTATTCCAAACTTGTAAGAGTTTTCTGGAAAAAGTGGATGCTGACTCTTAAGTCCTGTTTCATTTTATTGCTGAACTAGAACCTTTATTTTGAAAACTTGTGCTCTGTAAAGCTTTGTTTTTGCTCTGCCGGTTGGTTTTAGTGATCACAGAGTTCATATCAAAAAGCATGGCAGTGTTGTTGAATGTTCTGTTCATGTGTGTTGGTTAACAGTGTTCAGATCAGTATGTGTGAGTGTGCGTGGAGTCAGAAATTGTTGGTTGTGTTCTTTTTTTTCTTTTCCAGTAGCCTACTTGTGTTTGTTGTTTACTGCAAAACATGGCGACGAAGTGAACACGTTGTCATTAAAGTCTCTTCTGAAAGCACAGCCCCCTTCCCCACCCTTCTCTAAATTTTCTCAGGAAGACAGCGACACATCACTCTCTCTGAGATACCTATTGGCTTACTGCTTCTTGATGTCTGCTGGAAGTCTGTGCTCCATATCGCCGTGTAGAGAATCTGTCTGATAGGTGATGTGCGAGGGGCTCTGTAAATGTGTGAAAGGGTTAAGGTACAACACTGCTGCTGCAGCATCCAACCAGCTGTCCAGGGTTTGAAAATCAACTCCAATCAGCAATACAAATCTCTGTAGGATCAAACGAAGGTGTTTTTTTCTTGCTCATTATCACAGTGGGAAGACTACCTCCAGTATTTATGTCCTATTTGTCATGTAGAACAGGATTTTTTTGTACTTTAGTAACACTGAGAGATTAAAGCTCCTGTGGGAAGATTTTAGCTGGTTAAAAAAACATCTAAACGTAAGTGAGATTAACCGTCTCTATTAAATTATCTTTAATTTCTTTAAAATCTGTCAGGGGGTAGGTGGCAGCCTTTTGTATCATCACATATTTAGCTTGATGATTCAAGAAAAGATGATAGGTTGAACATATGTCACAGAAGATTAACAGGGGTATGGATTTTTTTTTATCACACCTTTTTCCTGTTCAATTTTTTTTTTTAAATTTTGTAAAATTCCGACATTTCCCTGAGGCTTTTGGCTTTAATCTTTCCGCTCCATCTTCAATCTCAGAGTTCTGACATAGATCTACAAAACCCACCGTTAATGGAAGAATTAAGACTTTTTCCGTAGAATACTGAGTTGTTTTGTCAGGACTTCAGATTAAATCTAAGAAATCTGACATTTTTTTGAAGAGTCCTGATTTATAAAGTGGAGCTCCAACTTTTTTAGAATTTAAAATGAGACTAAAATGAGACTTAAATCTCAGAATTCTGACATATTTTTAAGTGTTGTCTTTAATCTCCGACCAATGCCTTCTTTTATAAAACATAACTACAATAATAATAAAATATAATTATAAAAACTTTATTTATATAGCATCTTTAAAAGCAGAAGTTTACAAACTGCTTTAATAGACAGAACAATGACAGAAAAAATATAGCGTTGTGTTTTTGTCTCATTTTGAATTTTTTCTTCATAATGACTTTGTTTTTCAGAGTGTTGAAATTAAAAACTAAAACTTTTCTTAAAACTTTTTGTCCTAAAACACTGAGCTTTTTCTCCAAGGATTCCAGCTTTGTTTTCATAAATTGGACTTATCAGTCCTCTCAGTATTCTGATTGAAATGATCCTGACTGTTATCTGGGATTGCTATTGTGGGTGATATAAGAATTTTAGATTTGAAGTCACAATTTTGCCTCATGATTTTGTCTTCAAATATTAAGTTTAATTGCAGAGTTATGAGTTTTTTTCAAAACCCCAGGACATTTTGTCATTTTCTTGACAATTATTAGTTATAAAAAAACATTAAAATAAACACAAATCCGAACAAAATCAGTTATAGGGTTATTAAAAGGTAAGAAAATGGCCCATTTTTTCTCCACTAATATCTTGTGCTCCTGCACATGTGCAGAAAAATAGTGGTTAAAGTCTCCCACAGGAGCTTGAAGCATTGTTCTGGAAAGTAAAGTAATTTAAAAATAATTTGGATCATTTGGGTTGTAATAACATTTATTTCATGATAACTATCAGTAACAGTCTATAAAAATGCTGATAAATGCACAAATCTTAACAGGGTTACTAAGATTAAATAGGTTTATTTAATTAACTGCACAGACTTGTAATAAGTGTGACTACTTTTAAAAGACTAAATCAAGGTGAGTGGTAAATGCTCAATCCTAAACGTTAAAACTTAAAACTTGGAGTTCAAGAATGTGGCTAAATTAAAAAAAAAGACAGATGTTGAGACATGTTTGTTTTTTCCCATCTCAGTGGAGTTATTTTTATATTGAGACTGGAAGTATTTTAAGCAGACCTCCTCATTTAAATCTTAATTTCATCATTTTATGTTTAAGTCTGTTAAGAAGAGCTAACAGGAGTGAGTGGGATCACAGGAACACTCCTGGGTGTGTAGTTTGTAAGAACTGCATGTACAGCTGAAAGCGTCCGTTTTCATCACCCTCATTATCTTACGATCGATTAACAGTCACTGTTTGAACCTATGCAACTTCCCAAGCTTTCTCCCTGTAGCCGCCAATTTGCTGTTGTGATCGGTAAAGCCAAGCGATGTGTGAGATTAGTCCTCGATGTGAAACAGCAGCCCCTCGTCTCCTCTCGGTGTTCTGCCAAAAACGAACGCTGTCGATTATCTGAAACTATCTGAGTGTTTTTGAGAAGCCTCTTTGTCTTTATGGCCCAAACTTGCGTCAGAGCTGTGGTATTGTGTGCTCCTTCTATTTTTGTGAGATAATTAAAGAATTATAAAGGGATGGCAAATAAAATACAAATGTGAATGTCAATGTGTGGCGTATTGATTTTGAGATCTGACGGTGTTGTTGGTTATATTTGTAATAACAGTAAAAGAAATAACACACCTCACAAATTAACCATCGTTGGGTTTAAAATGAACAGAGCTTTTCAGTAAAATGATAACGTTCAAGCCATACTACAAATGATTAAAAACGGTACAGCTTCAGTTAAATGTTTGATGTGTAATTGGTCTGGTCAGGTTGTACTAATGTGATTTTAAAAAGTCATTTTGCCAAATCAAGCAGTTGGTTTGTGAAATTTTCAAATAAGGATAATTATTGACATCTTAAATGAGTGACTTTATAAAAGGGGTGGCTCCTGGGTCACATTTTCCAAAGCAATCCCATTTAAGATTTTTTTTTACCCATAGAGATAGTTTAATAGGTGGGTTTCAGGTAGGGTTGGTCAATATGGAGGGGAAAAAAAAGTATTTTTTTTTTATTCAGTATTACGATTTATTTTATCACAATTCTTTTTGTTCTCTATGGTAGCATATACTGACCAAAACCAAACCTTAATCCATATTAATGCGCAAGAACTTAGAATATAGGTTGTTTGTTCAAATCTTTAACTTGTCTTTGGTAACAATGTTAGCATTGGACTTTTTAAACATTTACCCTTTCAGTTGAGACCCTTGGGTGAAGAAAGCATATGGATCTTGAATAAAGGAATAATAATTATTTCTATTTTCCTCTATTTTAAAAACAAATATTTAATAAATTCGGCAACTTTCATCACCATTTATGCTACAGACAAACCCAGGATTTCTCTGCTTTGACAAATCATGGATATATTTTCATTGTTCACCATTTAAGTTTGTAAAGTTCCTCAAACCAGTGGCAGGTTATGTTTAAAAAGCTTAACATCAACTTGAATTAAAAAGTTTATACATTTTAGAAATTCTTCGTAATTACTAATAGCGTAGGAAAATAATTACTAACAGCCTTAGCAGAGCTGAAACAGAGGAGTTTATACACAGATTAAAATCTTAAATGAATATCTGAGTGGATTTTCAAGTCAAGAAACTAAAACACTATGTTTTGTGAACATCTGTGATCAATGTAGACAGAAATGAAGATGAATATGTGGCCTTTAAAATAGTGTCATGTTTGATTGAAGCCCGTGGGTCTATCCTCACTGTCGCTGAACACTGAATGTGAGAAAGGAACAGATTTTTGTTCTGTAGTAACACTGAAACAACATCATGATCTGGATAGTCATTGAAAACCACTTGAAGAACAATTGCAAGCATAGCATCCTCTAGTTTGTTTGGAGTTTAAGTGTAGCTAAAACTACATCTTTCATAAGAAAAAATATACAAGAGCATAACACATCCTGAGTTTATTTTCAATCCTGCATGTCAAAAATAGAAAGTTTTGAGAGCATGGGATCCAGTAAATGATCTGTGTAACTTCACAATAGGAAGATTCATTCAACTGTGTAATGTACTAACCCCATTCTTACTCTGATCAGACGACAGGTTAATCTACTCAGGTAAGACCAAACACCAATTTTATGCCCCATTAAGTATCACTCCATGGTTTTCCTTTTTCTTGTGTTTATTTTTACCTCACTGGTGAAGATCATTTTACTTCTGCCTGCTTTTTGAAAAAGATAAAAGCATTTTCTGTCACTGACTGGTTAGGATTCTGTCACAGCCTCACAATTTGTCATTTGTTTAAAGATCTTTACAGTAAAGCTCTTTTAAACCCTTTTTCTTGTGAATTAAGGGTTTTCTGCCTTAGAGGTAACCCTGACTTACTTGTTTACACTTGTCCCTCATAGCAGGAAGTTTTCCTGCTGTTTGCATGTCAGTCAACAGATGGTGGGGAAAATACAAAATGGCCAGCAAGAATATTTGGGGGTTAAAGGAAAAGTTCGGTTTCTGCAGCTTTCACATTGTTTATAGAATGAAGTAGAACACTATACTCACCCAGAAGGCTTTCCTGATCCAAACAGTGCTTCGGGAGATATTTAGATCCAAAATCGAGCGGCGGACATCCATATAATGGTAGCACACAGCGCTTACACTGTAAGGACACCCATCATATTTAAAGTTCTTGTCCACAACATCTTCATCTGATAGATATTCATCCATTTTGCACAAAACTGGAAGAAAAAAGTTGTTGAGTAGCCGGCGGTCGCCCCTGAAACAATGAGCCGTACTGCGCAGGCGCGGCAGCCATAAAGAAAGTTTTCAGTTCAAAGGTCAGCACAGTCACAAAAACATGGGTAGAGCGACCCCGGACTATCATGAAGGAGTAGAGCAAGCGGACTATGATGAAATATCGGTGAAACGAATGAGTTTTTGGACGATTAATGCAGTTTTAGGAGCGGCGCTATACATGCCCCGTGTGCTACCATTATACGGATGTCCGCCGCTCGATTTTGGATCTAAATATCTCCTGAAGCACTGTTTGGATCAGGAAAGCCTTCTGGGTGAGTATATTGATCTACTTCATTCTATAAACAATGTGAAAGCTGTAGAAACCGAACTTATCCTTTAAGTCTTGGTGACAAACTGATCTTTGAGTTCACACATGCAGCACACTTTGGCAAAGTCAGGATCTTTTCACATATGCAGCCATTTTCTAGAATTTTGAAGGCAAACAACACAGAAATTTCCCGACTATCGTGTTTACACTCATAGCAGAACGTTTGACTGTTTAGCTGTCCGTCCATGGACGGGTAGTGGGATGTAAAAATGCAAAAGGACCAGCAGGGAAATTTCTCAGTAAAGTCTAAAGTGGAAAAAACAGCTTGTTGTGTTCATCTGTGCAGCTGCAGACAATTTTCAGCGTTTTTGTGCTTGTGTAAATGTGCTTCATGAATGAGCTTAAAAACCCTGTAAATGTCCTCACTTACCTGAGCTGGCTGTATGAGTAAACACAAACAGATGGATTTGCAGACTTTACCCTAAAATTTTCTGAGAAGTTTATGGGTGGCATTTGTGAAAAGCTATTCAAACAGATGTCCACCTATGTTTTACTTTAACCCTTGCTGAGTAAAGACTTACTCGAGAGAAATTGCCCAAGTAAATATGGCATAGAACGATTCTCTTATTTCCATCTGTGATCAAAAGTGGCTCATCAAACACAGATTTGTGACAAGAGTAAAAGCAACATGAAGAAGATGAAAAAAATGAGAGTTGGCTGATACTTTTTCATTACTACCTTGAAACAAAATATGTTGAAAATTATGTGTAAAATGATGTATAGATTTTGTCTTTTCAATCATTTAAATTTTATTCCCAAAACTTTGACTTTTTTCCTCGACATTCTGAGGAAGTCTCGAAACTATAATTCAGATTTGCAACTGTGTTTTTATATGTTTAGTACTGAAGTTCTCAGTACTATGAAACAAAATGGATTTTTTATTTCTCTTTGAAGAGACTCCACTAGCTCTAATACCTGGTTAGAACATAAATGCTAAGCTCTCTGGCTTTTACATTCTATTACAATAAATCTCTCAGTTTACTTCACTTGCATTGGTCACAGTTTGACCTGCAGTGCAAGAAGTCATCTTAATTTTCGAAGTATCAGTCTTTAAACGGTCTTTAAAAGGAGTGGATTTGATTTTTATTTTGTTTAAGAAGACTCGCCCTCCTCTCATTTTCTCTCTGGTGCCTGGCTCTCACGCTCCTCTGCAGGTTTATCTCATACATGAGAAAAATGCTACAGAATTTAAGTAACAAAGCAGCATTGGAGTGTAAAACCCAGTAAGATTCCTCAGAATAAAATAATCTTTCCTTTTATCTTCCTTCTTTAAAGATTATTTCATTCATATTTGCATACATTATGTTTTGTTGGTATCAATATTACAGGACAATGAGGCAGAATGAGAAGGTCTTTTGACTGATCTCTCGTCCTTTCACAGACCAGCAGAGGGAGCTCATCCTCAACACACATCGACCTGCTCACACTGAGGAAGAGGAGACTCTGAAGCCCCAGCCGAGGACTCCAGCATGTCTCTATAGCAAGCACGTGCAGCCATCAGATGAAAGAACCCTGAAGTATCACACTTTACCAGCCGCTGCCACTGGTCTGCACTTTGTACCCGCTAACCCAGCATCACATTTCAGCTCTGTCACCACTGATGTCTTCCAGCTGGCTCCTTTTAAAAAAGACAGCAAGATGGCATCCAGCAGCAGCTCCTCCTTTTGTTCATCTCATAAACCTGCTGACACTTCTGATGTTTTCCTTCAGGCGCCATTTGGGAAGAAGCAGGAAACCACCAAAGCTGTTTCGAGTAACACTCACATATTTAAGTCTGGATCGCAGCAGATCAGACCTGTCAAACACTCTCCTCTGGTCAGAGCATCTTCTTCTGATGCTGCTCCTCAGTCTGTGGGTGCGCTCCCTCCTCACACTCGTCCCCTGCACCCTGAGGCCCCTCTGCTCCAGCAGCCTGTGGCCGTGCACAGGGTGGTCTCCAGGATCGGTCAGCAGGCTGCTGTAGGCTCCGTAGCTGTGGGGCCGCTGCACGCCTGGACCATCAGAGGCAGAGGTTTGGATGATCCGTTTACTGCCGCACCTTTTCAGCCCAGATGTTCTCAGGGGAAACCTACATAATAAAAACAACTGCCAAGCCCGGGCTTTTTAGACCCTCCATAGAGTTCTGTATGGACCACGCATCACCTGAAAGTTAGCATCATAGGGCTTCCATTGGCAGAAAGCTTGTGGGTTTTTAATGGGTTTTTGGATTTTTGCTGGAAAAAAATGGGTGAAAAAATGTTTGACACTCAAATGTTTTTTTTTCATCAGGAAAAACTTCACAAATGGACACGACTCCCAGAACTCTTTCCAACGTAAATACAATTGCAGAAATCACAAACTCCAATGCCGAAAGTTGGGAAGTTGTGTGAAATGAGGAAAGACTGTGATTTGCAAGCCCTGTGCTCAGTAGAGATGATAGAATGAGTATAGAGCCGTTGACAACATGCCGTTGAGCAGTGTTGAGCCGACCAATTACCAGAAAGTACACCGGTCAACCAGTCAGAGTGGCCTGTGCTCATTTTCAGCATGTTTTCACTTGAATACAGTAAAAAGACAAGATATTTTATCTTAAACCATTAAATTAAATAGATTTTAGCACTTTCTTTATTTGATAACTGAAACGTTTCAAAAGCAGTAGGGAAATAGGTTAAAAATAGCTTAGAAAGATGCACAGTGTTGAAAAAACCTGGAGCATTTACAGGTGAAGTTTACAAAGGTTACTAGAAGGGGGACAGAATCTCCACTGCTGTTTCAGGAAGTAATATTTACGCCCCCTGTGGACGTCCTGCAGACAGAATTGGGGGGAATGGGTTGATCCCCCTTTCTCCATCTCCAGAGGTAGTATCAGAAGCTTCTCATAGCAAAACAACAGAAAACAGGACTGCTGTGAAACAGCTGAGCCAAAAGACAAGAAAGACGGGACACAGCGTGTGATTTTTGATGACGTGCTACTGCTGTGACTGACACCCGAGAAATAAAAGATTAGAGCGAATCTGATCTTGAAATGCCGTTGGATCTGCTTGATAGTCAGGAGTCCAGTAGCAGATCCATCTTGCCAAGCTCCAGTCTATGAGGATTGTGGTACGACCAATCAGGAAGGGCTACGAGTGAGACGACAAGGAAGTGGCTGCTATCACAGAGATTAGCATAGATGCTAACAGCCTCAGTAGCAGTTTTATCAGTTTTATGGCCTGCAGTTCTTAATGAAAGGAAAATCAAATAACACTGAAAGCATTCTCGATAGGAATAATGTTTCTGCTCCACTTCCGACATGATAAGGCAATAGTTTGCTCGACGAAACACTTTTGTTCTGTTGTTTTCTTAAATCATGGAAGTAGCACCTACAACTACATTATCTGATTGGCCCTTAGTAAATATGGTTGCTGCAATAATCATCCAGTCACCTGCTGGATATGTTTTTGAAATGTTTCCTACCCATTCTCAAACACTTCCTGGGACTGTTGCCCAGATCGACAAGTGAATCATACTAAGTGGTCCATCTGGTGTGCCGTATCATGTTTACTGTGGCAGAGCTGCAGAGAGTAATAGTTTTTGTACAAAGTTGTATTGGTAACATTTTTTTAAGCAATAAATAGAATTTCATTAAAAAAAATCACGTTAAGAGAGAGAAAGTTTTAACAGGTAAAAAAATCTATAAATGAAGACTTACAAAAAGAAGTGAAGTTTGTCATAATGCATTTAGGCTTTGATTCCTAAAATACATTATGCAATGAAGGGAGAGAATTATGTCAAAATATTTAAACATTTAGTGTCTTCAGTTTCAGATGTTTACAGACAGTTGTTTGATTGGAACTTAGATACACAATGATTATTGAGGCCTTTTTGACAGGTTGCAGACATCAAATTCAAAATGTGGGGATTCGAAATCAGAGTTTATCAAATTTTGTTGTATGAGCAGTTTGTGCAATGTCCCAACTTTGAAGGAAACACTCGTAAAAAGCTGTTTAATTCTTGGTGGAGCTGCACCAAGGCCGACTGACTTTAAAACCACATCTACTAAGTTTACATGTTTGGTTGGATGACATTTTATGTTCCAACAAACTCTGCTGTCTTCATTCATGACTTGTAATTAACTACCTTTTTGAAGTTGTGAAAAAGTTTGAAAATCAAAAGAGGGGTAACTTCAGATGTTATTTTTTTATGTTGAAGTAAAATGTTAAAATCTCTGAGGCTTGTGTTTATCACAAACCTAATTCTCTACACTTTACCAAGATCTGATTCAGAAAGCCCAAAGACTATAAGTTTGATGGAACCAGATATGCTTGGGTGGTTTTAGGACGCATCACTGCTACACTGACAGGAACCAAAGCTCATTTCAGGTTCAGTGTTACCCCTTTTTTCTCATTTACTCCTTTCATTTAACATCAGTATTAGAACAAGTAAAAACTTTTTCGTAAGTAGTGATGAAGTTCTACCTCAGTCTTACTGTCTGCTTTAGACTGAGCACCAGTAGTGACTTATTTCAGCGCATTATAAACAGTCTCAAATTTCAGTGTAAACAGAATGAAGGTTTAATCAGAACCTGATGTCTGTCTGTTTAGATATGTAACAGTGTTATTCAAATAAGGACTTAAATGTATGAAGTGTACGATATTAATGAAGGTCTTTTATACCAAGATCTTTGTAAATGTCACTGTTGTTGGCCGATATATATACATATGTGTATATATATATATATAAAATCAGCATCTTAAATATAGTTCTTTTATAGTCTTGAAATGACATGGTATCTTTTGATAGCAATTTAAGTTTCTAAATCAGAGGTAACTGGTAACTCAAGGGCCCATGTCCCCTTCTCAAATCAGAAACATGGAGGAAAAAAACTACCATGAAAGATTTAAAGTTGAGTTTCCAACATCCATGCTCAAGTGACTAAATGCTTCAGAGCATGAAAATATGTTTTCATTTTTGACTGATGGTACGTTTTGTTTTTCACTTGCAAGAAACTGTACAATGACTGATAGCTTGTAGTCACATCAGGACCACTGACCACAGTTTAGAGCAGTCTTACATGTTTGCATCCACAGAAGAACTGATATGTTAGTGTACCCCGATACATCAGCCGAAACAATATTGGAAAGCCAAAAGCCAGTCATCAAAACTATATCAGTTGATTAATGGTATTGACAGCTGTGACAATTTTCAACAGTCAGTATTCCAGCTGTTGGAATTGGCCATACGTGTCCCAAATATTGGCTGTGATATTTTCAGGATGTATGAAGGTTCCATAGTTGTTTGCCTCATTATCACCCAATATCCACTTTTAGGAATCAAAAGCACAATTTATTAAAGATTAAAATGTTGTTTTTCATTCTTCAAATTTGTTTAAAACACACTGCCCTATGAGAGTAGTGTGTTGTTTTTAATTCAGCGGAGGCTTTGTGCTCTTGACAATAAATACAAATTTTGATATTGGTAATAATGAGTTTGAAAACACTGGCATATCAGATTTCTGCAAAAATCCAGCATTGTGTACCCCTTATGCACATATGTTGGAGAATACCTCCCATTACACCGATCTACAGTAACATGGCTAAGGTAATTTTCTCTATGTTTATGGATCAATGATGCCATCGGTTTTCATTATCAAAACATTAGTGAGTAATAAGCTAACATTTCGTTTTCATGTTAGCCATAGTATCAAGATCAGTACCGACTGACATTTTGAGCCAGTGTATTTTAAAGGGAGTAATTCTCTGATCAAGTGAGCACAGAAATGTGTCCATATTAGGAGAAGTCTGTTTTTCACCACTGTCTTCAGAGACTTGGTGGACTGCTGTCAGCATTAATCCGCTCTTTGCTTCTATACATTTCTTTTTCTTCCTGAAATGGGGCTCTGTAGAAGTGCGATTATGCCTGTTTCATTTATTATTGCATTCATTTAAGAATAAAAGGCATTTCTGTTTATAAATAACACAAACATGGTTAAAATAAGATAGAAATTGAGAACTTCTCTAGAGTGTAGAGGGGAAGTGTTTTTGTTTGTCTTGAGAGTGAGTGTGATGCTCCATGGAAGCTGTCAATATTTATATTAGGGATCAGTCCAGCCTCAGCTCTGTATTAAACAAGAAGACTGGTTTCTCTTTGGCTGAAGGCTGGTGTATAGCTGTGTGCAGTTCTCTGAAGCTGATGTTGCATAGTGCTGAAAGCATCTGAGGCACTGTGGGGTAGAAGACAGTTTTTCTATTAAAAGTTACTGTTTGATTATAAGGTGAAAAAGTGGCATGTTTTCTCTTTAATCTTTGAATAACTAGCACTTAAAGTACTTTGTTTCTTTCAGCAAACTAAAAGTGATTAGAATTTTTATGAGATCATGTACAGTATATGTTACAGTTATTCCCTCTGGAGGCAGAACAAACTGCACATGACTTTCTTGGAAATAAAAGTTGCAGATTTTTGTTACATACATACATAGTTTGTTTACAGATTGTGCCTTAAAATGTAGCATATCTCTGGACTGGTCAGTAATCATTATCTGCAAAACAAAAGCTCACAAATGTTTGTGTCGGCCAAAGAAATGTAACGAAATGCAATGTAATGATATTGTCCCTTTAATTAATTATAGAACATGAATTTATGAATATTTACGGATTTGAAAAGAAGAAACAAGTTGCACAAAATCTGAAATCACAGATCATTTTGTAGTTTTAGTTTAAGGTTTTTTCAGTGTAAAGGTTATAAAGGACTAAAACTATTCAAGCTCATGTTTGCCAGTTTAATGCACCTAATTTGTTGCAGGCATGTCTTTAAAAACTGTAATAATTCTTCTGGAGGGATATTTTAAACATGCTTATTCTGTTCATGTTGGTTTAGGTTTCATTTATTCAATCATATCATGTCTTTGTTCAAATTCACTTTTTTGTGAGAAGATTTAAGTGTCAAAGACAGAAGAATTATCATCTTTAAGTGATTTCCATGTAGTTCTCTTAACATGAAAATGTGGAAAAAATGTTTAGTCTTGAAACTTCAAGAAAAAGTCTGTTTACCATGCTGCCTTTGTTAACGTGTTTATTTCTGTATCATCAGGCTATTAAGACTGGACTTATGAAATGCTTGTAAAGTGATACTCTATATTGTATTTTAATAAAGACTGAAAATATATTATTCCGCATCATGTTGTCTGCGGTCTTTTGTCAGAAGTGGTAGAAAAGAATCTGTGATTTTATTTTTCCTAACCATACATAGTGATGTAGAATAGATAATGATTCTGCTTTGCAGGCATATTGTTTCATGTTGCCTTGATTTCACTTGAGAATACAGTTTTAGATATTGATAATCTAGCACTTTTATGTAGTGTCTACAAGCCGCTAAGTTTAACCCTATAAAGCCAATTGTATCATATTTGATACATACTTTTATAATGCCTCTATCTACTTAATATGATCAACAAATTACAAAAAGAAAACATCTGAATACAATCAGATAAATGATAAAAATGTCCTCAAATGGATTATCAGTTGCCAAAAACACCTAATGTATCAAATGAGACATGAAAAATCTATATGTTGAATTTTATGGACATTTTGATTTGTATGGATTTTAGCAGAAAGTGAAACAAACATTTCAGCTCCAAAAAATTAGAATTTTCTGGCTATAATCTATGGTCTTGGGCCTTAAAGGGTTAAGGCCTTGCAAATTTTAAAGGGATACTCCAACATTTTATCTTTTTTTGTCTTTCCTTACTCCTGAGTCCATCACAAGCAGGTACATACCATTCTTTTGTCTGTGGGTCCAGTGACAAGGAAGAGACAGGCAGTGCTCGCCCACTGCTAATTAGCTTAGCTCAGACACTAGGATCCTATGGGTAGCATTAGCCTGCCTCTGCCTTCAGTCATCAGATTTACTCTTCATCAACTCATAACAGTCCTGTGTGTTTGTTGTGACTTTTTTGTAACCGTGTTATGTGATATCGATTTTTAGACTTAAGATTTTCACTTTATGTAACTTTTGGGACCGTCAAGAAATGACTTGGCACTCCTATTGCTCCTCGAGTAACATTTCAGCATGAACAGTGAAAACTAGATTTCCTCTTCTTTTATACTTCTTCTTTTCTATACTGTTACAGCACTGTAATTCAACAAACCCAATTTAGAAAATGAGAACTTCTCTACAGTGTAAAGCATAGGGGAAGTGTTTTTTGTTTGTCTTGAGAGTCAGTGTGATGCTCCCATTTCCAATGAAGTTTGGACGTTGTGTCCATGTGTTTTGAAAAATGTTACAGACATCAAATTCAAAATTAGTGAATATTTGCAGAAACACAATGTTTATATAAATTAAAGTTTATAAGTTTGCAAACACTTACTCTTGTCTTTTAAATGAAATTAATTGAATATATGTTGAAAAGGATTTGCAGATTATTGTTTTCTGTTTTAACTTACATTTTAAACAATGTCCCAGTTTAATTTTGAATCAGAATTTGGTAATCAGCTTATAATGTGTTCTTAAGACAGAGTGAAAAATATCCGCTAACTACAGCAGGAGTAAAACAGGAAAACACCAACCAATAATCATGCCGATACCTTTTTTACACACATGGTAATTTCTGATTATATTTAATCCTGTTTTCCTTGTAGCGTATAATGAAAATGCCCAATTTAGTATTGACTCAGGAAAACCACACTGGCAATTTAACCCACTGATGGTCACAAACAATTTTCACATATGCGTTACTTAAAGCAAACCAACAAAAAATATTTGGCCAGAAAGATCTTCATAAGCATAAGAATTTACTGAAACTTCATTTGAATTTGCAGAGGTTAAATGGAGGTTCTGTCTTTTGCAAGTTGGGATCAAAATCTAATGAAACCCACAATTTTGAAATTAGTTTATCAATGATGTGGATTGCCAGTGGAAAGAGAAATCAAATCTGCTCTTTTTTTCTTTCATACGAGAAAATATCAAATCATTTTTTAAGCAAAATGGAAAAAATTTCAGTCGATGATGAATAAGCAGAAAAACACATCAACAGCATGAACCTTTATTTCAACATGAGGAGGCGTTAAACTGAGCCTGTGTGAAAGATGAGTGTGCTCTTTTTATTTGAAAAAACATTAATCACTGGTGAACTTTGGTTTAGCATTAGGACATTAATTTATTTTTAAGAGCATATGGAAAAAGAGTGAGCCAGATCATGAGCTGATATCCACACAGTAAACTTGTCAGGATTTGTTTATGTACATGGAAATGGATAAGTCCTTTGTTTTTGTGTTAATTTATTCAAGGCTGAGAGTAAACTACACCGTGATACATTCATTTGTAAAAGCTGATTTATGGTTATTGATGGTGCTGATTGCTGCTGTTAATACAGCCAAGAAGGACGACTTTCTGGCCAAGTTTGGGCTCCTGCTGAGCATAAATATACACATCATGTCCAGAGATTTGATCTGCAGTACAAATGGTGTTCTCGGGTAACATATCAAATCTTCTATTCAGGGATTTGTGTACATAAGAGGAACAGAATACAAACAGAACAGTTTACTTGAGAAAAACAGCTGAATAAAAATAACTGCTTGGCATGTGTTCATCTGTTATAAACACATACATCATACAGTGAAGGTACAGTGGTTGATCAGAAAAACCTGTGGAAGATTTTTAAAAATGTGAAGACAAGGGATGATCATGGGGCTCAATGACCTCGACTTTGTAACATTTTAGTGTAACCAGCCTGTGAAGAACGATTTGACCTTTGTACATATTGTACGTAGTTTTTTTATGTATTTGAACTTTGAACATCTTTAACACTGCATTCTGAATCTCTGTATAATCATTGCTTAGCAAATGCATACTTCAGCCCCCCACACACACTACATGGCCTTGTGCAGGCTTCTCCTTGTTCCTTTCTTATCACCTGTCCAAAACTCTGTGCGCCTTCGAGACTGGCTCCAACCGGTACAGAGATGAGGAGCCTGTGTGAAGGTCACTCCACCTCACGAACCCCCCACCCCCCACCCCACATGTTACATACACACACACCCTTGTAAAAGAAAGAAGACATTGTATTTCTTCAGTTCAATATCTCAAACTGTTTGACACTCTGTATCGTTGTACTCCTTGCTGCAGGTAAAATTTGCCTTGATTGCATCCAGCTGCCTCTCGTCATCTTTATTCTGAATTATGTCAGGTGTTGGTACGAACATTGAAAGCATTACTGAGTAATCTTAGGACTGTCAGGGAAAAAGTCCTGACACAGCCTATCACTGAGTCAGAGTGGATTTGTGTGAAAGTTGACAGAAATTATCTTTTGGAGTTTGGAGGAATCAGTTTTAAATCAAGTGATGATCATGAGACCCAAGAATGTTCAACCATAAAACCTTCAAATCTTGATAAATGAACAACAAATAACACTAAAGTTGTCTTGATATGAAAAACATATTTTGGAAAAATAAGTCCTACATTGTGGCTCACATTTCATATTTTACACTTGGCAATGGCCCCTTCTACATTATCTGATTGGCCCACAATGAATGTGATTGACAGAAAGGTCATCCAATCACCTGCTGGATATGCATGAACAAGTGTTCATTACCAGAGATGGACTGGTTAAAATATATTGGTGTGACATAAAAATGACAAAGATGGACAGACCAGAAACAAGAAATGACAAAAATTAAAGAAAAGAAAACATATACAGAAGAAATGCGATAATGCAGTCTTAACGGATGCATAATAACAAATTCATATACATAAAATAACCACAAACAGAAAAAAATTACTACTCACAGATGCAAAAATAGCTCACAAATGACACTAATGCAAGTCTCCCTATTATATAAGACGAGTGGGTGACATTTAATATGTCTGCCCAGGATGTCTATTGTCTTTAATTGGCCTATTAAGTTGACCTCCTGATGTGTCAGTAACCTAAATGTATGCAGCTGATCTAAGGAGTCACGATAAAAAGGTACATTAAGGTACAATGAAACATTCATTCAACCTGAAAACTGCCTTTTCACTGCTCACTGAGGATTTGGTAAAGTATTAAAACTGTGTAAAAACCCCTCTGCCAGATCTCCATGGCATCATAGCTGGATTTTATATTTTATAGTCTGTCTTTTATCCGACTGCCCCTTTTTCTGCCAGTTTCCTCAGACACACCTCCATGAGCTCACTGCCCACAGGACAACACAGCGTCTGCGAAAGCTCCCCTAAATGAAGAAATGACAGAAACCAAGGCAGGCACATGGAAAAGATATAAAAGAATTTATTTTAGTGAACCCAGCTGGATTAGGACTCAGCTGACTGGCTTCTCTTGGCTGGTTATATAATCCCAGTCCGATATCAAATTACATTTTTTTAAACTACACTATGCACATTTTTACCTTTAATGGATTCTGCTTGCTTTATTGATCGTAAGTGTTGTTATAAATAGAGAAAAAGTGTTTAATTTCACACCATTTATCTCACCATTAATACAACCACATTTAAGCTGTTAGAATATTTCCTGCAGTGACAGCCAGGAAATCCGAGCACAGCAGCCCAGAAGGTTTTTTTCTGTTTTCCAGCACAGTTCTCCAGTTTTCCATAAGTTTTGATGGTGCCCAAAATATTTCCATAAAGAGACATTTTAGGCCAACGACCACATTAGCAGCAGCTCAACTACTCTTGTCCTCAGCTTGTCAGAGATGTGAAAGAAACCTCTCAGGGAAAACTCAATTTCATTTTTATTAAATCATCTTCATTTTCTTATTAAAACAAACCATCCCTTGAACCCATCCTTTTACTTTTACATCCATCTGGATTTACTTGAATATAGCATCTTGTAAATCTTTGTGTATGGCTTGGATTAAGGAGCAATGTGTCAATACCACTCAACACTTGTCACACAGTTATCAAAACACTAGAGCAACAATATCCATCCATATCAGCTCATCCTTGTGTCATGGAAGTTACATACTTGTGTGAAGTTTGAGGAAAATCACTCATGCTTTCTTGAGTTACTGGGTTTCATGGATTACCTGTGCTAGCAAAGGATGATCATGAGACTCCTTGACCTTCATGGTGGTGTCTCTCTGATCCATTTGGTGGTGTCCCATGATCATCAGTATCTAACAATTCATTTTTGAATCGAGTTGAATTGAGATACATCTAGAAACCCCTCTGTTTCTGAGATGCTGCATCCATTGACAAAGGATTTCTTCTGAATGGCTTGACTTGACATTTGAACCATTAACACAAAAATGTGTTCATTTAAAGGTGCAGTGTGTAGAAATTGGCATTTTGGAGACATCAAGCTAGATTTTGGAATGAACCAGTCCGTTACTCAAACATCGAATCACTCAGCGACAAGGGCCAGTGAAGACCGAAAAGGATTGTGTACAGGGCATCTTTTATAACAGTTATGAGGTGAGGGGTTTTCATTCATATTAGTAACTATTATTTTCATATATTACAGGTCAGTTAAGATGAGGATTAAAGGTATTGTAAACTTTTTTTTTATACTAGCGAACTGATTTACTCTCGAGTGATTTTGAATATACAGTATGTGGTCACCCATTTCTAAAGTTTTAACTATCAACAGGCGGTTTACATCCTTCACTACAAAGCAACAACATTCTTCTTCTCTTGTAATACCCGCTCTCTTTCTTCTTCTTCCTTGCCATGTCCAGGTAGATTTCAGGACTGGCAGCCAGACCCGTTTTCAAAAATTGCATTTCGCTCTTTTTGTCCCCAAAACCCACAGTAGTAAAATAAAAAGAGAACAAATGTTTTATGGGAATGATTGTACACCTATTTCAACATTCTTTACACATAAATAGAAACATTATATTCTATATTCACTGTTTCCTTTTGGCAAAATAATGCCAACTTCTACACAGCACACCTTTGATTTATGATCAGGAGTTAAACTCAGTGCACAGCTTGAAAAGAATGGTTTAAAATATGCTTAAGTGTTGCCTTCAGTAGATTTTATTTACAAACCCCAATTCCAGTGAAGTTGAAACGTTGTGTAGTGATGCAAATACAAACAGAATACAATGATTTCCAAATCCTTTTGACCTTTGTTCAATCAAATACACTACAAAGAAACAATATTTGATATTCATGCTGATGAACTCAATTGTTTTTATGCAAATATTCTCCAACGTCAAATTTGATGCCTGTAACACATTTCAAAAAGCTTGGACAGGGACAACAAAAGACTGGTAAAGTGAAGGAGTGCTCAAAAATACATTCCAAAGGCAACCAGCTTAATCGCAAACAGGTGAGTGTTGAGATTGATATAAACGCAGCATCCCTAAAGGCTTTTTCATTCATAAGCAACGATGGGGTGAGCTTTGCCACTCTGTGGAGTCTAAACATCTGCAGTCATTATTATCATCAAAAGATTTCAAGACTCCAAAGAGATCTTTGTATGTAAGTGTCCAGGCCAAAAACAAACATTCAAGGTCTACAACCTCTGGTTCCTCAGACAGGACTGCCGTAAAAACATGGTTTGTGAATGACATTTTCACATGGGCTCTGAAAATGTCGGAAGACCGTTGTCAGTTAACACAGTTTGTTTCTACATCTTCAAGTGCAGGTTAAAACTCTACCAATAGAAAGTTGTGTATCAACAACACTGAGAAATTCTGCCAGCTTCTTCGGGCCCTGAGCTCATCTGAGCTGAACTGACGCAAAGTGGCAAAGTGTGCTATGGTCTGAAGAGTCCACATTTCAACTTATTTTGAGAGTTAATAGACATCTTGTCCTCCAGGCTACAGGAGAAAACAATCATATAGACTGTCATCAGTGCAAATTATAAAGACAGCATCTGTGATGGTATGGGAATGTGCTGGCACCCATGGCATGGGGAACTTGCATATCTGTGAATGGACCATTAATGCTGAAAGGTACAACACACAGGTTTTGGGGCAACATATGCTACCATCCAAGGGACATCTTTTTTCAGAGAAGTTTCTGCTTTTTCAGAGAGACAAGGCAAAGCCACATTCTAGATTAGATTAGATCTAACCAAAAGTAGTAGTAACGTCCTTACTCTTACAGTAAATAAAGCAATAAAGCCCCTTTTTGCATGTTACAAAATAGTCAAAGAGTGCAGGTACTAGTCTTGACTGCAGTCTAGACCTGTCTCTAATTGAAAATGTGTGGCAAATAATGAGCCGCAAAATATGACAATGGACACCCTGGACTGTTGATGAGCAAATTAAATACATCAAGCAAGAATGGGTAAGACTTACAAAGCCTCAGTAGTTAGTGATGGGGATTGGTTTTATCAGCGCAGTGCTGTGCTCATAAGTTTACTACGGCCGCACAGACATGCTCCAGCTATAAGCTGATAAAACGTGGCTAAGGGACTACAGACTCTTTTAACAGGCTGCTCGAGCACACGCTCTCTGAAATGTAGAGAAAAGCTGGAAATACTTGTTGGGGTATACTTGCTGTAAACTACGCAGATATATGATGGCAGCTGAACATCCCCCTGAGTTGGTTTTGAGTGTTGTTTGTGTACGTTGTCTAGGATTGAGGTGAGCTGCTGTACACACGACTGGAAGGATTAGTGCAGAGTCAAAGGAGATATGACAGAGTGAACACAACATTTTGAACAACTATAAAAAAGTTTTAAAGAGAAACTGATAAATTAAGAGCTCAGTCCTCGACATCTTAACAATATGTTAGACTGAAACATGACTGTCAATGTAGATGATCAGGTAAATTCTTATTTAGAAGCCATAACCATCCTTTGGGGATAACTTAAGTGTATTAGTTCAACAAGAAGCCATGTAAACTGGTGTCTTTCAACTTTGTCTGTGGGTGTGTTTGTGTTACTGAGCTCTGAGCTATTTTCAACATGTAAACTACCATTAAGTGTTTTTTGATAGATGATCAAAAAAAAACACTCTACAGTAAAGGACTGGAGGCTACACCCTACTAGGCTTTTTTAGCTGGTGCTTTAACTACAGCATGTACAAGCACAGTCACCTGAATGTCATCAGGCAATATGATCACTCATTGAACCAAAACTTCTATAAACCATGCACCATGCATTGTTCAACAGAGTGCAAGCATTGCTGGTGATGAGGTTTAGCAACACATATTTGGCAATGACATTGATTACTGGTATTTCCTTTGTTGGTTTAAACTTAGGATTGCTGCAATTGTTGCCTTACTCGAACTTTATTTCTCACACATCAGGTCGGTAAGTTCAACATGAGGTCTTTTGAGTCCACTGGTGGTATTCTTAAAGCTAGGGTCTACGATCTGAAAACCAGTTTGGCTGTTGAGACAGATTTGAAAAACGCAGCCTGCCCCCCCTTCACTCACCCCTCCCCTCCGTGTTCCAAGATCCCGCCCCCCAGCTCGTGTCGCCTCCTAACAATATAAAGTATATATATATATTTCTTCCTTACTTCAGCCTTTTCCTCGAAACTTTTACGTTTCCTTCCCTTCGATGTGGAGGGTAACAGAAGCAACTTCCCGGTTTCGGTGCTGGTCTTCTCCGGCTCCATGACGCTTCAGTAGCTGTGCAGCTAGCTGCTACATGAGGGAGGTAGTGAGGAGGAGGCAGGACCATGGGCGGGATTGGATGGACTCACGGGCCAATCTGAACTGCGGGGAACGGCAGTTCGGATTGGTCAACTATTATGCCACTTTGCAGCAGATATACTGAATGGATTTTTTTCATTCTTTTTGGTCTTTATATTGCGTAGATCGGACCATAGGATCATAACGGCCTTATAAACGGTGTTGTTAAGATGTACCAAGCTTCCAAATCGTAGACCATAGCTTTAAATAACAAGCATGCACAACATTATCAACAACAAAAAACAATGGATTTGCATAATATGTGTCCTTTAGTGGAAATCAGACATGTGAGGCAGTATGGTCTGAGCACATAATTTTCTTAGATTTAATGTATCTTCATTCACAAAATATTTACAGACTAGAACGTATAAAACACATGAGGCAGTTGGTCAGAAAAATGATTTTGTGCTGTTTACAACAGGAAAATGCTAAAATGCAAGTTTGTACAACTGTTTTGCACGTCACAACAGTCAAATGGTAAGGTCTGATTGAAAACTAAGAAAAAATGAAAAGTGCATTGATTGCTTTGCTCCAAAAGCACTTAAATTGCCAAAGCTGTGCATGCTACGCTAGCAAAACATTATCATTATCAAGACTGAAAAACAGTCATAGTTCACCATAAATCATGTGAGCCACTTGTTGGGGAAACAAATGAGGCATAATGAAAGACAGGTCGTTGTAACTCTTGATCTTGGACACATTAAGATAGATTTTTTCATGTCTCCACTCAGAGCTTGGTCCCTCTTTGTTTCATTTTGCTAGATGGTCTTTATTAGTAGTTCTCCTGACTGGGGCGTGGAGGAGGACGTGATGGAGGAGGGGCTCTACATGGGGCTGGACCCTGAGGTGGAGGTGGTAGGGATCCTGTTGGCGATGGGGGTGCGTAGATCGGGCTTGTGTTGGTTGGGGGCAGGGCTCTGTTTGGAGGTGGAGTGTGGGTGGGAGGGTTGGTGGAGGATGGAGGAGGAGTAGATGGTAGAGGAGGAAGCGTTGAAGTTGGCGAAGGTGGAAGGTGGTAGAGGTTGTCGTCTGATGGGCGGCGCTGATAGCAGTGGGGTAAAGTGTAGACTGGGGTGGAGGGGTGGTTGTAGATAGGGTAGCGAGGAGTGGGGTAGGATTTGTTTCGGGTGAAGGTTATGCAGCGACCCTGTGATGGAGACAGGAAATGGTTTAAAATTTTAGAAATAGTTAAAGTTTCTACATGCATAGGAATAAAATGTCAGTTCTGCCAGTAACAGGTGTATAAACAAATGGGACATATATACAATTTAGTCAACAAAACAACATCCTTTAAGACACATCCTGTCAACACCATGCCCTAATTCAGACATTGCACCTCATCAAGCAGCAGCACATGCCACTTGTCCACAATTGCATCTGTCAACAATGTAGTTCTATGCCCGGTGTCCTCCTGCATCAAGTACTTTTATTTTACAAGTGGAGAAACAGACATGCATTGCTTTGGTGAGTGGTTGAATCAAATGCTTTTTGATACACAGCCGTGTGACCCAAATAAAAATGTCTCCCTCAGGGTTGTGAGTGAAAGTTAGTCATTTCGCTCAAGTAATTGATGAATGCTCCTTTCCACTTTCTTCACTATGTTATCAGCTCAACAAGCTCTGCTGAGAAAGAAAAGCAAAAGAAAACAAAGAAATCTCTCCATGACGTCTATAATCTCTCTCTTTCATTGCTTTCTGTAAGCATTGATGAAAGCAGGAAATACTTTAATATATGAATCAGTGTTATCAGCCTCAGATGCTTATCGTGTTGAATTCTTTACACTCAACAAAAACAATGAGCCAGCTTATAAAAATAAAAAAGCAATGAAATAAACTAATCTATGCTGGATTGTATAAATGGATGCAGGAGCAGGGTTAGCAAAGCAGAGCATATACAGTAGAACAGAAGTCTTGGTTAAATAGATGCAAATAGGTGATGTGTTTGTTTTGCAGAAGCTGTTACTGCTTTCCAATCAAGTCCCAAAACGTATTTGTATAGACCTGGCTTTCCAACAGACATTTGATTTTAGCATCATCAGCATTTTAGTAAAATTACTGTAATATCATTTTATGGCTTTGACCTATATTTTTTGATGGCTTTTTCTTTAATTTGTTCAAACTGCATGCTGTTATGTGTATAACTATCGTTCTTTTCTTTGTTATTATAATAATTATTGTTATTATATGACAAGCTTTTTTAAAAGTCAGCCTCAAAACTGATTGGAAATATATGGAAAATGTTAAGTAGCGCCAATGCAGCTTATTCAGTCATTTCTGTAGGACAGCCTGATAAGATAAACAGATAATCTGAAGGCTATGAGGAAAAGAAAGTCATTATTCATCAATAATTTGGGCGCTAATATATTTTCCGTAAGGATCTGGCCTTGCTAAGAGGTCTTTACCCTGTAACACGCTGGACTGGACACAGATCTGATACTAGTGTTGGTGTGCAACAGTTCAACATACAGTATTTAAGACGCTTGCTTGAATATAAAGGATTTGTTAAGACATGAATCAATGATTTAAGAAAACTTTTAGACCCATGCATCGATTGGCAGGTTTTCAACAGTTACAGCTTCCAGCAAATGCAAAGAGGAAATTCCTCTGTCAGGAAGAATTCATGCCTGCTCCACCGCTCTGACGCTGAGAGAGCGTGTAGACAGGCAGCATCCACGTCTAATGACTTCAGCAGACAAAGCATTCCTCCAGACAATACTGAAGCTGTTTGTACCTTTGTCTACTCGCTGAACCTCATGAGAGTTTCTTTGAAGTCTAATTTGATGCAGCTTTGAAAATTTGAAAAGTTTTTATTATAGCAATGACCAAACATCTGCCGGTCAAAAGTGCCTCACAATCTGAGGGTCTGTTTAAGCTAAATGTACCGGGACCTTTTGGTTAAAGGAGCTCCTGCTCAAGAAACCTCAAATTTCCTGCCTACCATTGTTTGTTTCCACAGAGGCTTAAAGTTCCAGGAAGGTTATGCAAATCAGGCCAAGCAATAAAAAGTGACTTCACAACAATATCAGTCCAGATGGTGACAGTTAAAAGATGACAAGGTTCAAAAACAAAGATGACGGCATAGGACACACACCACAAGCATCATTTGTACAACATTTCAGACAGTCTAGCATGAGGGAGATTTGACAAGAGCTGTCTTTGATTGTATTATGTCACATAATCTGTCACAGACTTTGTTTTCACTCACTCTTGAAATTTATTATTATATCCATGCAAGTTAAATCCTAGTCTGAGGGTGAAGCTGTGGGCAATTCTGGTCTGGTAGACTTTAAGTTGGCAATTTACCTCTTTCCCCACATCATTTATACACAACTATCACAATACTGGTTACATTTATGTGCAGTCAATATTCGGGTAAAGGTCAATATTTGTTGGGGTGCTGGACTGGCAGAGTGGTTAGCGACCATGCACGTCACATGTACATGCTTCTGCTGGTCCAGGTTCAAATCCAGCCCGTGACTGGTTTGCAGAGTGTCTTCCCCTAGTCTCTTACTCCCTTTCACAAGCCTTTCCACTGTCTCTCTCCTATCAATAAAGGCACAAAATGTCCAAAAATTACATTTAAAAAAAGGTCAATATTTGTTTCTAAAACATTCAGAACTAATAAAAGCACTCGGAGAGCGCAGACCTCCGCCAGCACCACAGTCCTCAGCCATATAGTCATTTTGACCATAAATATTACTCCTACCTTTATTTCATTGAAATATTTAGATTCCTTGTCCATGGAAACATACCATTAGCAACTGGATTCATAATGATTTCTATTTTAGTTCAGTAGTTATTCACAGAAATCACATTTTTCGCCATGGTGGCCAGACGCTGATCCAGATCAACACCAAAATCGAATCAGTTCTTCCTTTTCCCATGCTGAACATTTCCTGATAATTTCATCCAAATCCATCCATTACTTTTTGAGTTATTTTGTTCACAGATGGATGGACGGACAGACAAACAGACGGACGGACGGACACACAGACAGACAAGCTCTCCCGAAAACATAACCTCCTCGGCGGAGGTAATAAACTGTTTACATGTGTGAGCAGACAACATCTCAATGCACAGCAAACGTCATGATGCAATGCGCATCATTTCAGCTTCTTCCTCCTGTATCCAATAGCGACAACAACAGCAGCAGCAGCACGGTGGATAATGAACAGTTGGGGGCATGTAGCAGTTGGCTTTGTGCTTTGGTGCAGGTACTGACCGTCCACCAGTACTTAACACTTTTCTTTGTCAATGTCTTCATTATGGAAGAGCTGTGCCACAACAAGTACTGCCTGTACTGAAAGGCCAAGATTCCTTGTGAAAAGACCATGCCAGAACACAAATGAATGTTCCTTTTGATGGGGATATCCCTATAGGCATAAACAGTACATGACCCAATATTCAGGTTTGAAAAGGAGTAACCCAGGGGTGATATCTGGGTTTTAAAAACCCGGAGTATGAGCATATTGTGGTTTTTCAATAGGGTTATTGGTGTTTACACAGACATGTGCAACCAGGTTATTTCTAATATTCCGGTTATGAAAGAGTTAATGACTGCATGTAAACAAAGCCACTGTTTAATTCAAAAGCCTGTGGGGGGTAAGAGAAAAGCTGAAAAGAGCTGCTTCTGGCCTGTTGGCTCTTGGGTCATTCAGCCTCTTTATTTAGTCCTGAAGTTGGCCTTACTGCACATGGCTTGGACACCTAGCCATTAGCTATCAGGCTGACTGTGATTTTTAACAGCTTTTTTTCTTCTTATGATAAAAAATAATAATAATTTGATGGAAGTCTTAAAACAGTATTCAATAACAAAAGTGCTGCCAGGTTGAATTAGAGTTCTGTTTGCAAGTACTTTTCAAAATAACATGCTGCAACTACTTGACAAATCAGAACCCTCCATAAAATGTTTGAGGTGTGTAACTGAACAAGGTCTTTTCAAGGAATAGATTAACTACCCAGGAACAAAATATGGAGCCTGGTTACAGAACTAAAAAGTACAACTAGTCAAAAGGTCAGTTTGTTTACATATTTCAGTCAAGAGATAGTGCAGAGGCAGGTCCAGTTGTGGCACCAGCCTTTTGACTTTCCCTCTCCTTACAGCAACTCATGTTTATATCTCTTGATAACTACAGGAAAACAGAGCACTTCATTTGATCTCTAAGCATAGCACCTGGGATACTATTAAATACTAAAAACAAAAAAAAGCTCTCACCTAGACATCGATTTAGACTGCCAATCACAGGTGGGCAAACTATTTAAAGTTTCCATTCCTGCTCTGCTCTTTTGTTAACTCTGAGAAAAACACCTGAGGTGTCAAAGCATGAGTCTGTTTTGCTTATGGAGGTGCACCAGCACACCACACAGAAAATGAAATATTGGCTGCCTTAAGTTCAGTGAGTTTGGATCAATAGTTCTGTTGAGTGTGAAGTGAAGGGAAAGAAATAATACCTATTCAAAGATGAGCATAGAAAAGTGCAATCTATTATTGATTGCTTTTCCTCGCTAAAGTAACTCAAATGTAACTTTCAGTCTATATTTCGGGCAATTTTTTTTATTAATGGTAGGATTTGGAGAATTTCTGTTTGGGGTCATAGACCCTTGTAATCTACTGTGACTGCAAAACATCTAACAAGCTTAATCCACATTAGTCTGTAAATACAATTAAGAAACAACTGTCTGTCATTAAGAAATGCAGATTAAAGAAGTTAATAAACATACAGGTGGCAACAAAGACCTTCAGTATGTAGGATGTGTTTCTGCCTGCCAGGGGAATCTGACACACCAGATAACCAGTCAAAATATTTCACCTGTCCATCTGGACAACAGCCCATGGAAAGTGTTGTCAAAAGCATATCAGGTAGGTGACTGGAGGATCGTTCTGCCAATTCCACTCATTACAGGCCAATCAGAAAATGCAGTAGGTGGGTGCTGCAGTCACATTGTGAATTAGGACAAACTTGCCAAAACATGTCAGAAGTGGAGTGAAAGTATAATTTATATTGATACAAAATTCCAGTGTTGTTTGTTCTTCATTTACTAAGAGCATATCCTTCCTGCTGTTGTAGATTACATCTTTGCAAGATGGTTCTGTCTGAGTACGGACGTTGAATCAGGCTGATCATTCTGCATTGAAAGGTAATGCCAGGGGGTCCAGTCCGTAAATGTGATGTCTCATAAAAGTTTCCTTGGAGAGTCCATGCTCCCAGAAACCTTTTTTGAATAATTTGATTTTATATTTAATTTGGGAAGACCTGATCCCCAATCTGTGGAGTGTGCCATACTACCTTGTATCTTTGCTTTTTTAAATATTTTTTATTGTGGATATGTCTCACCTTATCTCCAGGGTGAGGTCGCATCACAGACACCCGATCATAGCCTTTTCTCAGGAACACGCACAAAGCATCCAGTTTACCCTGAAGAAATGAGAAATGTACCCATAAATCTCAAATAAAACCAGAATCCTAAAATGAATCTCCACAACTGCAGCAAAAACAAACAAAAGTTATCTAATGAGCTGATTTATTGAAGCTGGACTTGGTGGAGAGACAGATAAACAAAGAGAGTATTTTGTCAGTAATAACAGCCGCTCAGCAGATCCCATACTCAGGGGTTAGCTCAGTTCATGCCTGGTTCTTATTACCATCGATCCAGCTGACTAATGTGTTCGGAAACGAATATTTATTAACCATTTCCTGGTAACACACTTTTCTAAGAAACAGTAAAAATGACACATTCTCTAGGTTATCTCAGCTGACACTGTCATCAGGAAAAAGCTTTAAATATCCAAGCTGGTTTCAAAACATCTGCAATATGCATTATCCTGCCTTTAACACATGTTGAATTACGTAAAGATAATTGCTGACAAAAAAACATGACTTCTCCAGTCCAACAAAGTGACTGAGAGTGAAGAATCTGTGAACTGTTGGTGAATAACAAAGAAGCACCTTGATGGGAGAGTACCACTTCTGAGAACGGGAATATTTGTGCATGTGGTAATGATGCCGGGGTGGTGTGTACTCGTACTCCTCTGCTGGCATCACGACTCGAGCGTTTTTCGCCTTTTCAAGTTTGGCTCCTTCCTCTGTTGAGCCTTTATCTCCCCACCGAACCTGAAACAGAAACAGGAGCTGTCAGCTCTGTGTGTTCTGTAATCAGTGACAAAACTTTCAGTTGTTTATATTCAGCTACAATAACTGCAGCTGTGTTTAGAGTTTTTTCCTGCCATGTTTGGATTGTGGCTTCAGTGTTGATTTGTCACTAGGTCTTTCCAGTTTGACCGAGAAAAATCTATAAATGTTGGTTCGGATTGCTACGAAATTTTATACAGACTTTATTGTTCTCAGAAAATTAATTCCATAAACATTGTTCACCTATTACTCAAAGCTTTGGGCAGGGAAAAACAAAATGGGTCCAATTCTCTGGACAAAAAAAGCAAGAGCATGAGTTAGGCCTACTTTTGAGGGGTAAACCCCAATCTGGTCAGAATAAGTGAAAATAAAATATTTCAAAAGATATCATGTGATCTGAAGACAGTTTAATTTACTTAAATTTAGTCTTTTTTATGTATTTTTGGGGCATTTTGTGCCTTTATTGATAGGAGAGACAGTAGGCTTGTGAAAGGGGATGAGAGAGTAGGGGAAGACACTCTGCAAACTGGTCACAGGCAGGATTCAAACCCAGACCGGCATGTACATGGGACGTGCATGGTTGCTAACCACTCCACAAAACCATCAAAACCAAAATTTAGTCTTTTTTTTTTTTAATTGCAAAACTTTTCCTATAAAATTGGGCTGTCATTGACTTCCCGGCATTGGGCAGCAAAGGATGGGAGCAAGTGGCCTGTCATCTAAGGGCCATTTCACACTGGATGTATTTTACTTGCCTGACAGCTGCTGTGAGTGCCGGTTTTCATTTGGCTCAGATGTTATCAAGTCACAGCTCGCAGGAGCCACACGTCTAAGATGTGTCTCCCAAACCAAACATCTCAAAAATAGAGGAGGTTTGCTTATTTTTCCATTAGCTACATGTGTCTCTAAAACTGACACCAAATGGAGCATTCAGTATATTTTATTAGTCCAGCTGGGAAAGATCCCATAAAAAGTGTTTGGAAATGGATTGAACCTTTCAAAAGCATATCAACACCACAAATTCTTTATAGAAATGTTTTTTTTTTCCAATTACCAACATATTTTGGCAAGAGTTTGTTCATGGACGTGACTTCCCTTCTGTCCTTTAGGCAGCATCAGCAGAGCCAGCCTATCACATTATCTGATTGGCCCATAATGAACCTGACTGATAGAATGTCCAGTCACCCTACAGATATGCCTTTGAAAGGTTTCTCCCCAAACACTTCCGATTGGCTCCGTTCCAGATGGAGGAGTGAAATGTACTGAACGGTCCATCTGGTGTGTTAGGTTAGAATGCAGCCCAGGCCTGATGAGAATTCCACAGAAGTTGTTAGCATCCATGCTAATCTTTGTAGAAGCAGTCACTCCAGCTGTGTTCGAAATCGTCCACTCATTCACTCACTCACTATCACCTATGTAGTGTAAATGAAATAGTGGACGACATAGGGAATGACCAAACGACATTTTGGACACTACACTGAAATTTTCTAAACGTCGTAGCGTCAGCTTATGAACCGGTTATTCCTGTGACAGAAGTGGACGCGCCTAAATTCACGTAAACAAACCGGGCACTCAGGAGGATAAGTAGATAAGTAGTGGAGAGACAGATAAACAAAGAGAGTATTTTGTCAGTAATAACAGCCGCTCAGCAGATCCCATACTCAGGGGTTAGCTCAGTTCATGCCTGGTTCTTATTACCATCGATCCAGCTGACTAATGTGTTCGGAAACGAATATTTATTAACCATTTTCTGGTAACACACTTTTCTAAGAAACAGTAAAAATGACACATTCTCTAGGTTATCTCAGCTGACACTGTCATCAGGAAAAAGCTTTAAATATCCAAACTGGTTTCAAAACATCTGCAATCTGCATTACCCTGCCTTCAACACATGTTGAATTACGTAAAGATAATTGCTGACAGAAAAACATGACTTCTCCAGTCCAACAAAGTGACTGAGAGTGAAGAATCTGTGAACTGTTGGTGGGAGAGTACCACTTCTGAGAACGGGAATATTTGTGCATGTGGTAATGATGCCGGGGTGGATAAGTAGCAAATTTTGAAGCTGTTTACAGCCGCTAAAAGACGTTAAAGAGCTACGCTATGAACGTGTTAAAAATACTTTAACGTTTTTTTTTACATTTATGAATGAAAGCAGTGCCCAACGGCCTTCCTTCTCTTCTTCTTCTATGGAAAAACACATCCGCATTGCATTGTGGTATACGGGAGTACAATATAGGGTACATTGTATGTACACTCACTTTTGCTGTGCATTGTGGGTATTTTGTAGTGCACTATATAGTGGATGAAATTTACTGCTGAGAATTCGAACAACACTACAAAATGGCGAACACACTATATAGGGCACTATATCTGTGATAGTGAGCGATTTCGAACACAGCTTCCGTGTTGTCTTCTCACTTGTAGCTCACACCTCTTCCTGCTCTAAAGGATGTTGACTAAGGTGTGCCACTTTGGGCCGCTCACAATCGTTGTAGACTGGAGCTTGGCAAGATGGATCTCCGTGATTGCAGACAACCAATCAGTACAAATCCAGTGTTTATGACTACAGTAGTAGAATATGTCACAGAAAAGGCAAATACCATTTAAGTACGTTTCCTGTCCATGGCTCTCAATTTTAATGTTCAGTTTTTTAACCTCTTTAAAAAAAAAAAAAAATCTTTGTCAGTCAGAATGCTTTTTTTCTACAGTTTTGACACATCAGTTACTTAATGAATCAGGGTCTTGAGGGGATGTTTATCATGGTTCTTCCCTAACTATTTAAAGAGGATGATTATTGAAGTGGTATTTTAGGACATTCTGCTGTGACAACAGGGAGAGACAGCAACAACAGCCCACACACAAGCCTGGTATGAAAGCCATAGCATTCTCGACTTGGACCTGGTACTTACATCGACCTCATGCATGCAATGAAAGCCTTCCCAAATACTGAAATACTGAATTGGAAAACTATTTTTGATTGTTTTTTTATTTAGAAGGAGTAAATAAATGCAAATAATTTTGGTGGACATCCAACATCCAAACTTTCCCTCACTTTAGCCATTTTCACAATGCACGTAGACATTTCAAGTTGGCTGTGGATGCACAAAAAAAAGCAGCACGGGCAGTGCTCCACATGCAAACATACACACACTCACACTCCCCCACTGAGTCCACGTGCTCCCCTCTCATTAATATTACACCTCTATTATAGCATGGACAGTGGTGCTATGTGGGGATAATAATATTGCAACATCTTTTCCTCCTGCAGAACAGACATTTTGTATTGAATGAATTCATTTCAAAAACAGGACAAATATTACATTTGAATAAGGAATACTTTGTACCTCAACATGAGAGCATTTTATTCACAGGATGGAGACCTTGGTGTTAAGGCCATGCTGTAATATTACTGTTGCTGTTAGTGATCATAGCTCCATTTGTATGTTATTTTTTGAGGGAGTAAGTTTTACCTCTGCCAAGAAGGTTATGTTTTTGTATTTGTCTGTTTTTGAGCAAGGTAACTCAAAACTGAACAAATTTTGATGAAACTGTCTGAGAATGTTGGTCATGGCATAAGGGAAACGAGTGATTAGATTTGGATGGTGATCAAAATCCGGATCTGTATCTAATTTGTCAACATTGTGAAATAAGTCAGTGTTCCACATTTTTACCAATGTTAGGTAATAATGACGAATGACCATAAATGCCTTAGCGGAGGTTTGTACTCTCTGAGCACTTGTAATATTACCTCGGATTGATATAATGATTGGATCTGATGACTTCAACATCAGGAAAAAATATTGCCTTGTGCTTTTCTATGGGGGGACTAAAATTGTTGTAAACACTGAGAATTTTTGATAAAACTTGTGTCATTTAAATCACATTTACAGTGTTTACTTGTCATACAAAGTCAGATTTGCTGGTGTTTAAGTGGAGTTTAATAGTCAAAACTTTTGGCCAAATCCTTGGTAAGAAAATAAAAGATCGCTCTCCCTCAGAGTTGGGATGTTTCATTTTTCATGTGAATGTTTATTTTTTTCTGCACCCTGGAGAGGACTTGTAGATTTCTTCTACAACTGCCTTTGGTTTGGCTGAAAATTCTAACAGAATAAAACAGGATAATAATTTAGCCTAATATCATTTTATACAATTTATGTGTCCCAAAGATAAAAAGTATTTCACTAAAAAAAGTGTTGTTTATGTTGTTTAATGAGTCTCATAACTTGCTAAGATAAATTAAAGACTGGTCCATCACATCACACATAGAGCCTAACTCATAACAGCCATAATGTTCATTACTGTTTTACTCCCCCACAGCTGCCTCTGAAGAGCCATGAAGGCTTTAACTTGGCAGAGAAGGTACTTAAATGAGCTATGCATACTTTCCACTGCTCTGTTTGGAAGTGGTGCAGCTTTAAAGCTCGAGTTAAGAGCCATCAGTCTGTGAAACACCTCACACCGAGAGGAGGACTTCAGTCTGACTGACCTTTTCACTCTAAAAAAACAACAGATGTGGTCCCTCCTGACCGACAGACCGATACTTCCTGTTGCTCACCTCCTACCTCTAACATAACGTGGATTCCAGTAACATTTACAGTTAACAAAGCACTGTGAGCTGTGACCTGCACTTTTCCCACTCTTGACATTTTCACTGACGATTTAGCGGCAATGCCAAAGAATATTGTGCCCATACACCATAAGGCTCTTCTTTGTGTGGCTCTCTTTAGTTCACATCAACCTCAGTTAGAACTTAGGTGGTAATTGTCTTGCTCCAAGTTTGGCTGATTTCCTTCTTTAGCCATGGTGTCCAGTTCATTTTCAAATTCCCCGATCAGTGTCAAACACATAGAAAAACAGTGCTTCGTACATTAGTTTAACTGCAAACTTTAAAACTTTGAAACAAGCTATCTTATATGCCAGTCTTTGGAACTGAACCAAACATGCTTACCCATCAACATCCAATGTTTGTAACAAGACAAGAAAAAGCAAGGTTGACCCTTATAGTTTATATAAAAATGTCTAAGCAGCCAGCACTGACTCAGATTTTTACATCTGTAATGTCATATCTACAAAAAAAACCCTGTAGTTTTGGCCATGAGAGCAGTAACCATACATTAAAGTCACCCAGCCTGCAGGTGCCTCAAATTCAGAAGCTCTGGCATTTGTTTGAAAAATAATATTTGATATTGACTGATAGATTCCTGGAACCATAAGAACCAAATTTTGGATTTGAAGGAGCTTTTTTTCTTTGTCTGTTTTTCACTGACAAAGCTTTTTTAGTTTTTCAGTGGGCATTAGCTGCCTTTAAAAAAACACCATGCATTGGTGTTGCATGCTCTGATTGCCTCCACCAAGGGGAATATGTTTCCAGAGTTTTTCTAGTTGTTTGTTCATCTGTTAGCAAGATAATGTCAGAAGTTATTAACAAATTTTGCAGAGATTTTGATCTGAAACTGGATGTGAATCCAGGAAAGTAAGACCAGGAAACCATTAGATCAGGGCTATCCAGACTTTTCACCAAGGGTCACACACACATATACAGTACATAAGGACAACTGGGCAACTTGTTTTGAAGTTTTCTTACCAATGAGTGAGACATTAATGAAAAACAAAAAAACAATGTGGAACAGAACCCTGAGGTGATTATACATTCAAACTCATGCTAGTTTTCCATTCCTACCAACTCCACCTTTAACTCGAGTCTAGACAGTCAAATGTAATTTGAATTTGCTTTAAGTCATTTTGAAATAATCCTTCTGAAACCATCCCTACTCTTCAAAAAGTAAGAGCTACTCTCATGAACTGTGCAGCACAAGGCTTAAAATAATAAAGTGCTCCTTTATCTTCAAGGGAGTTTTTGGTCTGACACCAAAACCTTTTGCTTTTTTTACTCAGAGAGAATTTTTTTCATTTCACCCTCTGAAGGGGCTAAAAGCCACGACTCCATTACAAACACGTCATCTGCTTGCGTGACTTGTCTGCTGACAGAGAAAACGTCCTCAGCTCTTGACTTAAAACAGACCAAATCTTGGCTTCGATAAAACATTCAGCAGATTTGCTGTTCTTGCAGTTTATTGGCCAATTGGCTTCATCTTAGCTCTCACTGGCTCTACAAACAAGCCACCACAACTGAGTGACTCAGTCTTCTCCAGCATGGACCTGCACACTCATCTCTTTTAAGGAATGAGTTGCTTCCTGCTCTGCTTTATTCTTCTCCTGTACTTTTGTTTGATCCCTCTCACATTTTAGAATGTTCCAGACAAAACCAGCTCCACAGTGATGAATTGCATATGATTTCTGATCTGTGTTTTTTCTCATACCTCCATCCTCTTGATTCCCCCGACTCCACGTCCACCATAGTACGAAGCATCCACTGTGGGCCAACGTTTCTTAAGAAAACCATCCTCGTCATCCTGTGAAAGGAATCAGTATACATGTTTACAAGAGCAGAGCAACACCACAACTTGAGAGATTAGCCTTATGATTACAAACTAAAGCTGAGTAAAATCACTTACAGATATGTCCTCCACAGGTGGAGGAGGTGGCGGCTCATGAATAACCTGAAAACAGAAAAAAACACGAGACGTAAATATGGCTGACATTCATTATGTAACTTTGGTCTGAGTTGTTATTGGGATGGATGATGTACCACTGTGCAGCAGAGTGGCCAGAACCACCAGAGCAGAGCGATGGTGAGAAGGAGCAGCAGGATGAGCAGAGCAATGGCCACAAACTTTCCATCTGACTACAGAGGGAGACAGATCAGAAAAATAAACATTTGGGCTGTTACCATTAATTCATACAACACATATCTACCAAATGCACACACACAGAAACACAGAATGAAAGCATACGTTTTTGGTTTTAAATCAAGCAAACACACAAAACTCTTTCAACTCCACCTCGAATTAAAGGCACAGAAGGCAGAAAGGCAAATCAGGGTAAATTATGGTGCCCACAAGAGCTGTAATCTGTTTTCTGTATTTTTCAGTCAAGCACACGCTTCAAATTTAAATAAGGGCCAATTTTCTATGATTTTCGGGGACTTGCTACAGGCCAACTTGAAGTGGACTGTGGCTGGCTCCACAGTTTGGACCCCCCTGTTCTAGATAAGCTTAAATTCAAACTCACTGCAAGGAAGAACAGACCTGTCCAGGTCACCTCTGGACAAATTCTGGACCTAAGCTGTTTTTAAAAGGACTTTTACCACCAAGCCCTGATATATTTATCAAACAGACCAGGGTTCAACAAGTAAGAAAATAAAAAATAAAAAAGTGAGGCCCCCACGAATATTGTGGCCCTGCGCATTGCGCTAGTTCTGACTTATTGGGAGAAGCGCACCGGGGTCCATCTGTGGGAAATATCACTGTTACTCTTAGATTCTCAATGAACAAATGACTGACAAAACTTTTATGTTTAGTAGGATCACATAAGATTTCAAGTTCATTAAACCTAGCTGACACATTTATTTTTGACGTTAACACAATAATTAATATCAAATCACCTGAAATTGTATAAACTGTACAAAGTCTAAAAAGCTAGATTTGACCAACCACTCCAAAACCTATTTTCACAGAATTTAAAAAAATGTTGATATGACATGTGTCTTCTTGAGGTGATCTTGTACTCACACAGCTGACTGCAGTTATAGTTACTGAGCTTGATATGAAGCTGAGGCCATTATTCATGCTGACGTGGAGAGTCGCAGTCCTGAGAAAATGACAAGAAAGGAAATTAGAACGCTCTTAAATTGGTTTATGTCATGAATTATAAAATTGCAGTCTATAAGAGGGAATAATCAGAAAGAGGTCATCTAAGGTCTGTTTGTAAAAAGAAGTCACAAAGCCTCATTGTGGTAGTCACAAAACATGAAATGAGCTGATTCCACTTAAGCCATGGATGACTTGAAAGAGGGGTATGAGGTGAAGCTGACAGGCAAAGTGAGTCTCTGTTGCTAAAACAACAGTCTAAATGGACATCTCACTAGTACTCCAACTGTTGGAAACAACATTCTCCAGATAATTAAAGGTCAGTGATGGAATTTAGCCTAAGTGCAGTCAAACAGGGACCATCAAATATGTTTGTATAAGGGCCAGTTCTTTTCATTACAGGCTTTTTGGAGGGTGTGTTTGTTTCTAAAATACATTAAAACAACATAAATATTTTGGTCTAATCAACTTTTGTTTCCCCCGAGTGAGATCAGCCACTACCACCCAGTTTGCTGCCGAAAACTGAGGTGGTAGGGAAGACTAAGGGGAAAGTGAAGTATTTTGGCTTGATAATAGTCTGGATGGTGCATTTGGCCCTGGGGACACCAAGTGATGACCCTTTTCTTTCTGATAAAGAAAAAAGTTCTCGACACACTAGGCCTGTGCTCAAAATATCGATACGGCAAAATATCGTATCGCACTCCTTCTGGATACGTGTATCGATACGGATTCTACAGAATCGATACGGCCTAAATATTTTGACAGTGGTTGTAAATACACTTTGGGTAATGTTAACAGTTGCACAGTTCAAGGTAGAAGATGAGCTACATAATGAAGCATATGTTCTAAATTTGAACTTAGGTCTACCATCTTTGAGGATCTGAATGTATGTCTCTCAAGTTGTAGAACCACTTAAAACTCATCCTTGTTTTTTTTCTTCTTATAAGAAAAAAACTAAACTTGTCAAAATTTGGCTTAAAGCATAGTCAGTGTTCACAATTTACGTGTATCGGGATACGTATCGTATCGTGGCCTTAGTATCGGGAGACGTATCGTATCGTGAAGTTGCTGGAAATACCCAGCCCTACTACACACCTGTAATTATGCTTTTTCCTGCTATAGAGAGATGTCAAGAAGACTTGTTTTTGTGGGCCAACTAGGGAGTTAGTATCACGCTAGTTCCCTTGACTACATGCCTCTGGGATTTTACCCTGTGTTCTGGGATTACTGCTGATAAAAAAGGTCTGCGTCAAACAGAAGTCCATGAAAACTACATGTTTTGCCATCATAGACAAAACCTGACTTTTAACACTATCATTTCAGGTTAAAAGTAATCAGTTTAAATAGTGTTAATCAAGCTACTATGGAACTACAACATGATGGTTGTTCTTTAAAGCAACAACCACACTTCCACATTGTGACACTTTGTTTGAGAATTTCCACATAATTAAATGATCTGGTCAAGTTGGGGCCCATGGCAGTGGCTATGGTGTATCTATTATTCTTAATTTAAAAGAATCAGCAATGATTGAAAAAAACATGAGGCCATTTTTGTAACATCAGACACATTTAATGATGCAGAATCGAGTGTTCAAATCTCTTTTGCATGTGTTCTTCACAGAAACCATTTCAGGCAGCTATCTGAAATTTTTTTTAAACAATTCCAACATGCTTTTGGCCTTGGAAACTTAAGGTACAAAAATGTTAACTCACTGTTGTGTTTTTGGACTTGTTCCAGCCCCACTCTTTTGAGAAATGTTTCTGTTTTTTGGTGCCTCCAGTGGGCAATTATGGAACTTTTAATGAACTTTCCTAGACAAAGTCAATACATTTTATCTAATAATATCTCAAGAACACCTTGAGAGATGTTTATTTACATTTTGCACAAATTCACACTTTACTCAAGGATGGCATATTTTGGGGGTCAAAGGTCACTGTGACCTCACAGTGAGCACAATACTTCAATATCGATCAAATGGTGCACCAGCTGACACTTGGTCTTGAGGGTTAAGTGATTTCATTTTGGAGATCAAAGGTGATCTTGCACCATATTATGTTTTTAAGGAGATATGCATTCCTTTATGGACTGTCTTCAGGTTTTTTGAGTTTGTGAGCACCTACACACTGATAGTCTGTTTGCTTCCCTTTTTTAACTCAAAACTGAACCAGTTTACTGATTTGCAGACATACAGACTTTGCTGTCTTTATTCGACCATTTGTCTGATCTAAAACAAACAATTACATTTTTCAGTAGAGGTAAAAAAACAGTCCTTCTTATTGAACCACCGCAGAACTTTCTCTGGTGGCTGAATACCTCATAAAGGCATGTAACCACCAGATATGCATTTTAATTTCATAGAGAGGACTATAGTCCCTTAAAAATTGCCATGCATTTCAGAATTATACAGATTGACATTTTTAGTCTCTTTAGTCTGATATGACCTAGATAAAGATGTCAGTGAGTAATGGTATCACTTACGTGCCCTCTTTTTCCAGAACAGGAGCAGGACACAAAAGGTAAACATCTCTCACCACCAGAGGCCTTTTCACTGCGGAAAAAGAATCAACATGCAAATTTATTTTATGATAAGCTATAATTATGGGATTTCAGATAGCACTGTAGGTTTTAAAGAAAAATGAAATTAGATCTGTTTCTGCCGATTCCTAAACTGCAGAATATTCAAGCCTCAAAACACTCCTTTCATATCAAATTCCTGGACTTCCTCTCTTTATGGAAAACTAAACAAATGAAGCAGGAATGTGGTTTATTTCGCCTGACTGAGCCAGTGTCTTGCGTGTGCAAAGACGCTGCTCTTCCCTGATGAGATCCACATTCCTCCTGCAGACATCTGATAGGCGTTGAGCTTTAAAGCAGCAGATATAGAGTGAGGTGACAGGCCTCTGATGGTGTTTTTTTGAGGATGGGGAGTTAAATCGTTGAAACCCACAAAGAGCCACATTCCCCTCCGCCAGATCCCATTATGTCTGGCCAAACCAAACCTGGCACAAAGATGCAAATGGCCACTGAGTGAAAGACCAAAACCTGCTGTTTTTCTACTCTGTCTAATAATAGCCGGGTGAATTTGATGTAATTTTTGGTTTCACACACCTACTCATTGTTTTCTGGAGTTTTTGGTGTCTCGGTTTAATGTAGAAGACAGAGGCCTTACTGAAGCTTACTGTTTTGATGATGTCTCATAGAGTTACTCAAGAAACAATGGTATCATACATATTCTTTTGACATCCAGTCACTATGAAAAACACATTATGTATTATTCAAATGAGTCTTTGGTTGAGAAAGGCTAACTGTTTTCTTATGTTTGCAGTCTTTATGCTAGGCTAGGCTAACAAGCTTCAGGAATTTCCTCTAAACATAATACTAAATATATCCTAACTTACAGTACATAGAACTTTAAAAAACACAGGTTTACAAAGTGATTGACGGAGGGGAACAATCAGAAAACCAGCACAATAACTTTGGCAAAAAAGCAACTAACCAACAATAAAAGATCACATTTTAAAGCACAGAACCCTCACAAATATACCCAACAGTGTAATAACCCAGGCATAAAAATAGCCTGTTCATATGCCATAAGAATCTAGAGAATACAAGAACCCAGGAATATAAGATGCAACTATTAAAGGTGTCCAAAAAATACTGATTTACTTTCAACTCAAAGGAAATTCATAAAAGATTCTGAATTAGTTCAATGGTCTCATATTAAAGTTCCCATCTCCTGTTGTGTTTAACCTAATAATCTCTGAAGAGGATTCGATGCAGCTCTTTTTCTCTCCGTTTTGGAAACGCTCAGATCTGAGAAGGAAAGCTTTGATAATGAGCTCTACAATGACTGCCAAAACAATGTCTGATGGGAGGGGGAGAAGTGGTAGAGGCCACAAAGCAGACTGCTAAAAGCCATTGTGTCTGTCTATGGCAGGCAGAAAACACACGTGTAGGTGGAGGCTGTAAAGTTATGGACTTACATAGCAGGGTATGCCAAATGCAAGAACTGCCTATTGTGCCACTTTTACCATAGTAAAAAAAAAATGCTTTTGAGAATCTACTTACTCAAAGTCACTGTGTCATTGATGCGAAAGCTACAGAGAACCTTCTGGACATCTCTGGCATGATAGAATCCATTTCCTTTAACAACCACCTGGAAAGATTCTGTAAAAAAAAATATGCATACAATGTTTTTTTAATGGGGAAAATGTTTTCTGGACTTGTTTGAAATGGTTTTGTGTTTAAAAAGCACCACATAAAAGCAAAAGAGTCAACAGAAAGGTTTATAAAAGAACAGATACTAAGCCAACATAAAACCTGAATCAGCAAGCACTTAAGAACAGTAGCACTAAATTATACCACTAAGTCAATAAAATGGTATCAAATTAACAAAACAGTAAATGTTGAATCTTTTGTCATTGTCTTTTTTGGCTCTTTACCTCCTTCACAGATGCTAGACGGCTCTACAGCCAAGATCTCAATGCACGATCTCTTCAAAATCTAAAAAAAAAAATTAAAAAGGGATTTTAACTTAAGGAACACTTAATTTAATTAAAGTATGTATTTTATATCTCAGTGTTATGTTGTGTCAGTCATACCGAGTCTATGACCCCTTGCAGTGCCTGAAACCCATCATTCACAGGAAACACATGGTCCTTGCTGTCGGCTATAGTTGAAAGCTGTCAAAAACATTACATGGCTTTACTTTCTTCGTTTAGATGATTAATTTACCTTTCAATGACCAACTGTAGACTGTGATACCTGTGTTTCATTGAAGTCTTTTACTCCAACACAGTACACTGTGGCTCCAAGCTGCCGTGCTCTACCAGCCTGTTTTAAAGCATGCAGGAAACAAACAACAGATAAGACTTAGTAAAATGATAACTGACCATATAATCGCAAATGAGAAGCTTTTCTTAAGGGTAAAAATATTAAGCATCCAGTTCTTTCATCATTGCAGTATATTTCCCTTTACAGTGGGTCAAGTCCTAAATTTTAATCCAAAGAGTAAATTGTACCCCTCAAAACAAAAGTTGGTAATGTTGTTTTGATCAATTCTTCCTCCCATTCGATAATATGTATTGGTATGATAATTTATATCAGTGAAAAGTCTATTTAGTCACCTTCCAATGAGGCACAACTTGTAAGTAGCTCCCGTGAAATGTGTCAGTTTGAAGTTAATGAAGTTACAGTTACCTTACAGAAAGTAAATTCTACCGTAGAGGAGATCTCTAACAAAACCAAAATAAAGTCAAATGTCTGTGGAGGCTCTGTCCAGCTCGACCCACCTCTGCTGCTTACTTGTGTTGACTTGAGGAGTCAAACTAAAAATCAAATTAATTAAACAAAGACCACAACTTATGGAGTACACATTTTGTTTTAAATTGTGCTTCTTTGTAAGAGACAACCTTGAAAAAGACAGATAAGCAGTTGAGATGGGTGGAGCTGACCTTGTCTCAACTTGGGAATATTGTGTTGAGTCAGATTGTTATGGAGTCAAAGACTCAGGGACAAAAATGTATGTTAGAGGGGGGATTTGGACAAAGGAACAAACAACTAATGGAAGAAATAACTGTGTTACATCAGAAGAAGGCAGCATAAACACCAGTAAGATACAAAATATGCAATTATGGCACAGTATTTAAAGTAGCATCTGGTGTTTTTAAGGCAGCAATAACAGCGTCTCATCATGTTTGGCCAACTCATAGTAGAAATATTAAGAATCTCAAAAGCTTTACTGTTGAAAGTTTACTAAAAAATAGGATAACTCATATTTTTCAACTTTTTCTTTCAACATATTGTGCCTTTCATAATAATATGTTTGTATTTGGGAGGTGTTTTATCATGAAATAGCATGCTTAGGTAATCAAACATGCATCTTTTCATTGGCTGGTTTTTATGTCACCTCTCTTTGTGCCATGTCAAACTGATTTTCTCTCAGTTCACCATCCGTCAAGGCGATGATTACACTCGCTGTCCGATAACCTAAGAGCCAGAGGAAAATCAGAAAAGCTGTTTTAGTCACATGTAAGGTAACATTAAACCTTTCTGTAAAAAAAGTTTTGTAATTTCAAAGTAGGAGTCAGCATGAGCCACTGAAAAAATAATTTAAACATATTAGTCATGTGTGGAAGCAGGCAGTATTACATGATGATTCTTTCATATGTTGGAATTTCTATGAAGAACACGTCCTGTGAAATGAATGATTAAGTGCAAAAATGAGTAACAATCTACTCACCATCTCCGGTGGCATAATAAATTTGATGGCTGGCCTGAAACAGAAGATTTTCGGCGTCAGCGGCAGTACATTAAATTGGAACTCATTATATAAAGTTAAGATGCCATCCTGTTGCATAAGCAGGATCATTTTTATATTGATTTAACAGACGGCTTACTCGTTCTAACCCTTTGTCCATATTGGTGTCTCCACCCGGCTGCACCATGCGGAGCTCCTCCAGTTTTGCTCTTATCTGCTCTCTGATTGTCAAAATTCAAACATTCATTATAAAGATGAAATGAGATTGCACACATGCCTTTATCTAACAGACATTTTACAAAACTGAGGTGTTTCTGTGAAGGCTGTGCACATGTTTACCTGTTTTCTGTTAGTGCCATTAGAGTCCGCCCCTCTGTGGAAAAGACAATAAAAGACATCCGCAGCTGAGGGCTGAAAAGAAAAAGAGACAAGCATCAGCCATTACTGACTGTTCTTTCATCTTCTTTTCAAATCAGAAACTTTCGTGTGGACTTACCTGATAAACTTGTGAGCCAGGTGGTCAACAAAGTAATAAATCTCATTCCAGTAATGTTGTACACTGCCAGACCTGGAGGAAGATTTTGGAAAACCATTAAACTGACTTGTTGCTCATGAAACAACTTTCCAAAATAAAAGGTATAAGTGAAGGTCCTCTTTAATCCTCCCAACTCCATGGATCTCCAGCACCCTGCAGTACTGACATTCACTTTGTTTTCTTCTATCTTTGGAATTGTAAAAGGGATCATTGAGGATAACTGTGTTTGGAAGCTCACTCTTTTGTCTACACATAAAGGACAGGTCAAATACAGTATATCCCTTAAAGAAGTCTTTCCAGAACACAGTCATGAAGTGCAGTACTTTACTTTGGAAACTTTGTATTGTTGTGGATCTACAGTGAACAATTCATAACTGGTCATTGTTTAATCTCATTTTTTGATTAAAACCATTGCAGTGATGTCATTTAACCTTGATTTTGACCCACAGAAAGTGACAACCTCTTGTCTTTGTGTTGACCAATTATATGCAGCTCTCTAGTTTTCTTGACTGTAGTGTCCAATCAGGAGCAGCCAAAGGTTGACAAGAGACAAGAACCTGTCAGATCCCAAAATAATTAAAAAGAAGGTGTAAAAAATGTAATGAGGTCATTTGTGGCCAACACTGTTTCCAAGAGGGGCCCCAATAATTCAATGGAGTGAAACAGGGGTCTTAAAGGAGACATATCATGTTGATGCATGATTTAATACTTACATGTAATATAATAAATTTGAAAACAAGACCTTACACCCCCTTAATTTTCAAAAAATTAGATACTGTATTTTTTCTGATATCCTAGAACAAGATTTGATGCCTCTGAAAATAGGTCATTGTGAGATGGCCGCGAGATTTAAATCGTCGTGATGACACGAGGTACATTTCTTTTATTGGAGTAATCTGATAAAACAGCTCCTCCTCTGTGACATCCGTTAGCCACAAAACCGTCACCGAGGAACACATCCACCCAGCAGCAGTATATAGCTCCCTAGCTCACACTCACTCATTACCAGCTCTGGCCTGTAGGGGGACTCAATACGCAGTCGCTGCTTTGATCCTGCTGGAAAATACAGTAGAAGAAGAAGGACAGGCTGGCTCAACCCTCTCGGCAGCTCTGACAGAACTGACCAATCAGAGCACAAAGGGCTGTGACATTGCGAGGTAACTGTAGGTCACTCTGAGAACCGAGCGTTTCAACGAGAGCTTGATAATGGCCTAAAATGAGGACTTTGAGAACGCTATTGTGGGGCAATGAAGGAACTAAATGACTTGCACTGAGGGCAGAAATGCTTTACAGGCATCCTAGTCTGGCATAGTGAAAAGGAGAAACAAGCATGATATGTCTCCTTTAAGGAATGAGTGTAAATATCATGATTGTATACAGTGTAATGTAAATATCTTTATATCCTTGTACAGTTCCATTAATTTTCCCGATAACTAAAGCAGGAGTAAACCATGTTCTGATGTGAAAAGGGCTTTCTCATTATTGTTCTAACAAGAAATCTTATCCTAAAACAGGATGCCTTGAACATTAGCTTAACCTGACACACACAGCTTAGACCATTTATAATTTTTCACTAATCTATCCCATGTTTGTGAATGGGCAAAACCTTTATAAAGAATATCCAGCAGGCCATTGGACAATCATTCTGTCAATCAACATTTATTATGGGCCAGTCAGATAATGCAGTAAGCTGGTGCTACTGCATTACAGGGAATATTTGTTTTTTTGTACCCACCTAGTTTGATTTTAAAAGGTTTTAAAATTTACATATTCGTCTTTTAAGTACATGGTAGACATGACCCATGCTGTTCTGCTATTGGTCAAACCGTCAAGTCCTGCCTCAACACAGCGTCTTTGTCTGTCAGTAAGTTAATCAACAGTTATGTGAAGAGACAGTTTACAGTATGACAGTGTCCACAAACTGGCATCCAAACAAAAGGAGGTGATGACACAAGCCTTTGCCCAAAGCACCCAAAAATGGCCAAACAAACTTTAAACAAAACCCTGAAGATTAAAGAAGATAATGACTGCAACAACAGCCTTTAGAACCCATACATTCGATACTGCTAACTTTATGCTCTCCTCATTGAAAAAGCATTACAGGAAGATACACTGACTGATGTAGCGTGGACACTTGAGCACTTGGTGACTTACTGCTTGAGTGCTCACATAAAGTTAACTTTAAACAAATACCCCTGTGATCCTTTCCACAGGAAAAAGTGCTTGTAAACTAAAAATTTAAGGGGATTTCTGATTGTAAATATAATTGTGTACTAGGCACAAAAAGGCTCGTCAGTTTGGTCTTTGCCCTAATGCCAAAAAATGTCATTTCTGTACATTTTTGCTACAAACTATATGCCAAAACATTTTAAATTGTTGGTGTGCAATCCTTCAGATACCAAATTTCATTGTTCATCTTTTATGTAATGAATCATAAACTATGAATATTACCTCTGAAATGTGTTGACAATATTTATGGGCCTGTCTAGCTGTTGATCAATGAGAAGCTAAACTGGAAGGATTCAGTCAGTCAGTTAGCTTTAGTTTTGTCTTTTCTCTTGAAGGGCTCAAGCTTAATGTTTCCACTTATTTAATGTGGCTCCACTGCTCTTATTAAAATGCCAAAAACAAAAACAGAAGTGCCACGTCTCTGCCTTGGTTTAGCACGGCTTCATGCAAAGTCCTGATCTTAAAAACAGGTGCTGACTCAATCAAACAATTTGCAGTCATAGAAATTTAAGAAGCTTTTCAGTGCTTATGAAGAATGTTAAATTAAATATGCTCGTCTCTTTTCATGCCATTCTTTCTCCCCCTCCCTCGTGTTTTCGTTTATCCTGTGATGTGAGCCTCGGCACACACATAACCAGGATCTCAGGGTCTTTGGAACATCTGGCTCTAATGGAGAAAGGGTTGTGCAGCGTGGAGCAGAGTGCTGGAGCTGGGACTAGATGAGAGATCCTGGCCACAGTTTGACAAGTGAAATCCCTGAAGTGCATTTTATCCCATCAAAACATCCATTATTGCAGAAACACACTATCAAGTCATCCTTCCTTTAAGGAAGGTAGAAAGGCAGCTCATGCTGAATGTTTATTAGGGCTAGCATACCAGGCAAAAACATGTCTTGGTCTTGATATGACCCGTTCAGGAGCTTTATGTTAGCTTCATGACAGGTTAATGGAGGGTGAAATTTAACCCTTCTGTCTGCCCTCACCGAGCTTTCAAATAGACAGAAGACTGCCTGTGTGTTCAGCAAACAAGGGGAGGGAAAGGATACACTGATACCATTTCTTTAGACTAATGCAAAAACTTAAATTTGGTTACATCTCTCTAACTGACTGGAATCTACAATGACAGCAGCTTTTGAAATAAAAAATATATATTTTTCATTTAAACTTGAAAAGCACACGGAGAACACAGACCTCCGCCAGCACCACAGTCCTCACCCATACTGTGATTTTTATTTCATTGAAATATTTAGATTCCTTGACCATGAAAACGTACAAAGATGCACAAATGCCGAAAATGGTCATATCTTGCAATGTTAAAGAATCCTTTAACCCTTTGACTTCAAAACTAAGAATTGTATTGCAACAAATTACTTGCTGGTAAAATTGTTTTCCTTCCTCTTCATTTATAAATATTTCAGCTTTGTTTTTTCAGATCACCCAATTGGGAAGCAGAAATGCACATCAACCTGCTGGTTGACTTGCCTGTTAAGGGTTATCCTGGGCATGAAAGGATTTCTTTCATTTCTGCTACAACTTTTTTTATTTTCATATAGTAACATCACAGAAAGCAAACATTAAGGTATTTAGACCCAGTTTTCTGAGGAATCATAGATACATTTATCGTTAAAGGAGACATATCATGCTGATGCATGATTTAATACTTACATATAATATAATAAATTTGAAAACAAGGCCTTACATCCCCTTAATTTTCAAAAAATGAGATATTGTATTTTTTCTGATATCCTAGAACGAGATTTGATGCCTCTGAAAATAGGTCATTGCAAGATGTCCGCGAGATTTAAATCGTTGTGACGACACGAGGTACCTTTCTTTTTATTGGAGTAATCTGATAAAACACTTCCTCCTCTGTGATGTCCGTTAGCCACAAAACCGTCACCGAGGAACACATTCGTCCAGCAGCAGTATATAGATCCCTAGCTCACACTCACTCATTACCAGCTCTGGCCTGTAGGGGGACTCAATACGCGGTCGCTGCTTTGAGCCTGCTGGAAAATACAGTAGAAGAAGAAGGACAGGCTGGCTCAGCCCCCGATAGAATTGACCAATCAGAGCACAAAGGGCTGTGACGTTGCGAGGTAACTTTAGGTCAGTCTGGAGACCGAGTGTTTCAACGAGAGCTTGATAATGGCCTAAAATGAGGATTTTGAGAACGCAATTGTGGGGCAATGAAGGAACTAAATGACTTGTACTGAGGGCAGAAATGCTTTACAGGCATCCTAGTCTGGCATAGTGAAAATGAGAAACAAACATGATATGTCTCCTTTAAATTTAGATTGTTCAACTAAGACATGATTGTTTGAGCATCTAGAAATATGTGAAAAGATTTTTTATTACTCCGATGTTTGTTCTTACTGTTTTCTGAGGAGTGACGCAGCAACAATTCACTTTGTTTTTTTTCTAGTTGTTCTCACAATTACATCCATGTACAGCAGCATCACCAAGTGGAGAGGTGAATAAGGACAAACAGCAAAAGGTTTGTTTTCAGAGTCTTAAATACAATGGTATGGTGGCAAAAAGTCAACCGAACGGTTACAATGCCAGTCAAAAGGTTAAAAAATTCCTGGCTCCAGAAGGTGATCCGTATCACTCCTAAAAACTAATAATTTGTTCCTTGTTCCAATCCAGACATTTCCTGGAAATTTCATCGAAATCTGTCCATAACTTTTTGAGTCATGTTGCTAACAAAGAAACAAACAAAAGAACAAACAGACGCCGGCAATAACATAACCTCCTGGCAGAGGTAACAATCAATATTTATGATAAGAGTCTTGTTCCCCTCAGTAGGTCATGGGACTGCATATGTCTATATGAAGCCACTCAACTTTTCTCCACTTCTCTTGACAGAGCCTTGGCTGGTCAATGACAGAAAAGTGTTGAAGTGCCCACACTCGTGGCTGTTGTGACATCTTCCATGTCACAAAAACAACATACAGAGACTGTTTAATGCTCCAAAGCTCCTTGTTCTGAGACTCATTGCAATCCTTAGTCTATTCATGAGGGTGAATGTGATCACTGGACTTACATAATGTGAAAAATGCTTTCCACCATAAATCCATTCTCCTTCTTCTGTCCTCAAGAGAAAACACATAAGCACTCTCAACTATTATTTAAACAGGACATTTCATTTTGCAAAACTATTTTGAAGCGATGAGATGAATAGATTGTTTTTTAATTTGTATTTGTGGAAACAGAGCCTGTGAGACTTTCTAATGTCAGGGTAACAATGCTGTAATAGCATCTAAAGCAGACGTTCATTTATTAACAGACAATTTCTACGTCTCCTCTTACATCACTACAACATGCCTTGGGGAACTCATTGGTTGGGAGTTGGCTGGATATTGGCAGGAACTTTGGAGCCATTTGGCTGTGAGGGGAAACTGAAAAGGCTGCATCTGTATCCGTTTCAGACTATTTCAATGCCTGGTATAACTAATCACAGGAGATTAAAATTTAAAAATTAGAAAGTAATCCTCAATAATTCAAGTTCTCACTTATTGCAGTTGGTTGTAAGACTTGATAATCCCATCCAACACTTTTGTGTGGCCAACTCCACAGTTTCATAAATCTAAAAAAAAAAATCCTTGATTGTGATAAATCCACTCTTCATACTGTAGAAGATATTAGTGTTTCACATTTATTTGTCATAAATATCTATGAGATACCTAAAAAGCTCCCTAAAAAAAACCCCAAACATCCTTCAAAGCAGACCAGAACATATCCACGTGTGTTTTGTTTTGGCAGGTATGACTCTATGTAGGTCCTTCTGTGTTAACACTGTCAAACACATCAGTCACTTGGTATATGTGCGATGGAAAATTAAACAAAAACAGAGTGCTGTTGCCACATGTGACACCTACCACCCAACAGGAGCACTTTCTAGCATAAAAATAATTCTAAAAAACTATTGATATTAATCACAACAGCCTTTTTCTTGCTTTAGTAATATTAAAGGCTGCAAACATTTTAATTTCAGACACTCTCATGGCCACTAAAAATGTCCAATAGGAGCTTTAAATTGATAACTGCTGTGTGCTGTGTTAATGTCTTTGTCTCCCTTAAACTTGATTTACCATTATCCTGCACATTGACTGAGTAAGACACATTAATCAACAGCTTCACCCTTCAACATAATGCTTGCCCTTTTCATTTTTCCCCAACATTACAAACACCAAGAAACAATTTAAGTTATTCATCCAAGTAGCAGCTCATTAATTCCTCTGGAGATCTTTCTTAATGATGTTTGCACCTGCGTCCTCTGAACAATTTGTCCGACTCATGCACAGAAAATTAAAGACCTGTGTCTGTGATAAAAGTAGAAGCACTCACTTGTCCAAAACAAAGAAAAGGTCAAATCCTCCGTAGCAAGATGAGCCTGCCTCCCTCCTGTCGTAGATCTGCCCCACGCTGCCGGACACCAGGACCAGCACCAGAATGCCCAGCTCCACACCGAGCAGGACCTGCCTGCAGCACTGGGACATCACAGAGAGTTTACAGGACAAAATCAGCTCAAGCAGAGAAAAGCTGCAGATTTCAGTCTGCTGTTCCTCTCACAGCACTGTGGTGTGTGGAGCCATGCTGTGCAGAGTGATCTCTGAGGTTCCTCTCTGGACTGGTATCACATCTCCTAAGCTGCAGATGTGTGCTGGCTGAGGAGGACTGTTGCTTGACTGAAGTCTCCCTCTACCTCTTTTTCCTCACTAATTATCTCAGCACAGAGAGCCATGAGATCTCATAAAAAATCCTGATCACGTAACGAGACTTGACAAGGGGTTTTATGTGTCTTTGGCCTTGATATCCGAATCATTCTCCAGCTCACATCATCAGACTTTTATTTTTACTGAAACTTTTTTCTGCAGGTTTGTTAAATTTTACACCTTACCCACTGGTACCACTTAGTGGTGAGTCTTGCAAAATGCAATTTACTCCTCTTATACATAAAAGTTGTTTTATTCAGGGGTTTCCAAAAGAAAGACATGGAATATTTAACTTATCATATGGAATTAACCAGGTTAAATCAGTTTATTCCTATATAGTATGAGTACATTTCCTGTGATTACTGTTGGGAACAATATCTAGGCTAAGTTTTCATCTTTGACACAGTCATACTGACTGACTAATTGTCTTTTCTTTATGGTTAATGCAGGGCCAGGATAAGACTTTTGCTTAAGCTTCTTACCTATGAAGAGTTTAAGTGTCTTATTCCATTTTTTATCGTCTTGTCTAAAATATATTCTTGTGAAATATTGATGAGGGCGTCAAGTATTTCACCTGACACAACTAAGTAAGCAGTGCAAAAAATAGTATGACTATGGATGGTATAGAGCAAGGTCAGACATTAACACCTGCCACAAGCAGGTGGGTCCTTTTGTTTATTGTTAACTAGAGCTGAACAGTTTAATGGAGATAACAAATACTGCCTTCCACAATTATACAAACTGAGTTATCAAGATTAAAAAAATGCTCTTATTACATGAAATGTTGAACTTATTTTTCTTTTTCAATCAATAAGAATAAATATTTAAAGATATTTCTATTTTCACAATTATATATCTGTGTATTGTCCACTCTTTGTAAAGTGTCAAAACATGAACATTCACGTGGTACATTTTCTAAAATATGTGAGTAATCATTTAACATAATCATGATCAGACAATCAGTATCTATTAAAATAATCTCAATCATGATTCTTTACATAATTGAGCAGCTGTAGTTTTAGCTGGTAAATTTACCTACCACAGAGGGGGTTGTCAGAAGGCATTTTGAACATTGTCGGACATGTTGATGTCAAACTTGTAGAAAACTGCCCTATCTCGCACTTTAAACAAATCCTTAAAAAAACATACTGGATCTGTATCTTGATTTAATCACTAAATCTAATCACTCCTTTCTTGTGTTATGACCAACATTCTCTGAAATGTTGGTTCTGTTTAGAACTTACTGAGTTATAAGCAAAAATGTGGAAAACTTAATTTTTGGACATTGTTAGGCTGTTTTCTGTGTTTATGCAAAGCCACAGGAAAACCTGGAGGCTTCTAAGTTAAATGTGAAACACGAACTTTATGCTCATCTCATCTTACAATCAAAAAGACAGCGGACAAAAACAACTGTATGTGCAGCATTGAATCATCCACAAGTGTCACAAACACCTGCAGATATTGTCTTTTATGTTTATAATTTTTTACATTTTTTTATTGTTATCCTCACCTGTTTACCAGGTGCCTTTTGTCTGGCCTGGTTTTTCCCTAAAGTCTCTGGCCTCCTGCCCCCCAGCTGCTCCTCATCTCCAGTCAGTGTCTTGTAGCACGCTGACAGCTTTTTTATTCCTTCTGCCAGAATTCACAAAGAGTTGTCGAGCTGATGTGGTGTTTGAGGAGATTTATGATTTCCTATTAAGAAACCAGACAGAGCTCAATGTTGAAATCATTATTAAACTTTACATTTACATTCAAACCAAAGTTAGTATAAATGTAAGCAAGCCACATGTTGAACATCTTTTCAACAGTTTATGAGCAGATTAATGTTTTGGAAAGTATATTAGTTTACATGGATGGAGTCAAAGTTTAATAGGGCATATTATCTCATATGTCCTTTAATCTAGGGCACAGACAAAAATGTGTATTCAAGACTTAAAACACCAGACACTAAGGTTAAAACACACTTGACTAAAGAAATTTTAAAAAATGATAATGGTGAACTGCATTACACTAAAAGAGCAAGCACATTGTTTAGTCCTATAGCTACTAGGAATCAAAAAATCCCCCAAAAGGTAATTTGGCTTATTATTGACTTGCTCTGTACAACACAGAGATGAGCTGCGAAGCTAAGGTTTAGCAGATCATAACAACATGAGAGCCTTAGTTAAAAAACTGACAGTCAGCAAAATGATCAACATTTACTTTTCAAATTAATAAACATTTCTGTTAACATTTAATGTTCTCACAAACATATGACAGATAAATGAGAAAATCACTTATTTCAAAGTACTTTGGCATGGCCTGTGATTATGAACTTCCACTGTACACAGCACAGAGCCAGCTGTCTGAGGTCACAGCTGCAGCACTGGGGTCTGCCAGCAGAGGGCGTCAATGCTACAGAACACTCAAGACCCCCAGGGGGGCTGTTCAGAGCAGGGGTGGGCAACTGGCAGCCCGGGGGCCACATGCCGTCCTCCATCTGCCATAATGCAGCCCGCTTGGCAGTTCAGAATTAAAAAAAATGCATTTTATGATTAAAATTTGACCAAAATTGCCATGGCAGAAACATAGTAATGTTTTAAAGAAAACAGAGCTAAAACTGCTTGTTGTTCCTGTTAAACTCTACTCAAATACATTTGACTAAACAGAGGTAAAATAAAATTTACAATTTTTCAATAACCTGTAATTGCTTTGTTATTTGAATGAAAACTTATCTGAAGCTGGGTTAATTTTTGGCCTATTAGAATTAGTACTGCAAGTTGCTTTTTAGTTTTGATGCATACAAATATTTATAAGCTGCTTTGCTGCAGCGTAATAGTGCAGCAGATTACTGCATTTGACTCACAGCCAGAGGGTTTCTGGTTCTGACTCCCTGTATCCACCAGGGTCTCCTTGTGTGGAGTGTGCATGGTCTCCTTGTGCCTGCATGGGTTTTCTCCAGAACCTATGGTTTCTTCCCACAAGCTAGAATTGCGACTCAGATCTCAAAATTCTGACCATCTGTTTTCTTAATACTGAAATTTTCTGCAGCATTCAAAATGTTAACTTCTGACTGTGATATCAGAAATACGACTTTTTTTTCTTAGAAATATGGCTTTTTAAAAAAAAAAAAAAAAAAAAACTTATTTTTTCTCAGGACTTGAGTGCCTTCTTTTTCATCATAATGTCTACTGTTTTCATAACAAATTCACTGTTTCCAACAAATTCTAACTTTTTCCTTGGAATTCTGCCATTTCTGTAGATTTTAGATTTTTTTTTTTAAATCCTGAGTTCTTTCTCTGTATGCATTAATGAACTGTGCTACTGCTTTCCTGCAACAAAAGAAGACTTTTTTTTTCCAGTTTTTGATATCTTAGAATCTTGAGTTCTTTCTCAGAATTCTGACTTTTTCACAGAGTTAAAAACATATATATACATATTTCAGCCTCAAACGCCCTAATTCTTTCCCATAGTTTTCTGATCAGGTTTTTCACTTGGGGTCACCCTACTTTAAAGAAAAAACGCACCACAAATAGTAAGGCCTTCCCTGAAATACACAGCCCTCTTTTATGATCAAAAGAAATTACTGAGAAATTTTAGATCTACAGGTAACACCAGACTTCTCTCTTATTTCTGACCATCTTTAATCCACATGTGTCCTTGCTTTACCTCCTTTAGTTCCCTTAACACCAAACTAACTAAACAGAAGTGACAGTAACTGGGCATTTTACCCAGGAAAAAAAATGTGGCAGTTGTCCTTACTCCTGGTGCCAACACAGAAAAAACTCATGCAGACTGGGTCTTCTCTTGCCATCACTGCAGGGAAACTGTGTAGCAGTAAACAGCAGTGAGAGGATATAGCATTGTGAAAATGAAGCTAAATTTAAAGACAGCTGATTTAAATTAGTTTTCCGTAGGCATACATGCACTTGGAGAAGGATGAGGAAGAGGGCACTCTGGAGGTAAGAGTTTTTATTTGTTTAATTTGGTTTCTAGCTCTTTCCATGAGATGTTGACTTACATGCAAATAGATTAACACCTGGGTTAATAATTGTTTTTTATCAAGGCAAGCAGGTTATTTCTGTTATGATCTGCATATATAAGTAAGCCCTCTCCAAAATGCTGTACATTTTCTCTCACAGTCAGATTGAATGAGGTCACACATTATGTAAACGTGTGTGAGCCCTGGTGCTGCAGGTGAAGTAGTTCTGGCTGCAGCTTCATGCATGTGTGCGCTCTGCTCTCTATGTCAGAGAGTCACCGCTGCAGAATGGAGACGTGAGAAAACAGCGTTTGGTTTTCATGATATCACACCACAGCTGGTCCTGGAACTCTTCCGTACATTTTGAATCCCTGCTCTTTGCTAGCTTTACCTTTGCTCTTTGTTTAACAGTAGTTATGGGAGTTATGTTTGCCTACCTGCTGCTGTGCGTCTCTTTGCGCGTTTCTCTGGCTGCTGAGTTGGAGTTTGAGGACTCTAATTTTACCCTCCTGGGTGATGTAATCGACTACAAGGACCCCTGTAAAGCTGGTACAGTGTCTTTTTTACATCATGTGTGTTTTTATTGATTTTTTTGTACCCCTGTTGATGTGTAGGTGATGTGTTTTGGGCTTTAGCCACAAAGGCCACAGTCACCGTGAGGCCGAAACATTTAAAGGTGCATTTGTTGCACGTAATGGCAGAATACAGTTAAACTAAAGTTAAATATAAAACACTGAAAGACACATTTCCAAAACTAAATTTGTGTTTAATTTATCTACTTTTTAACAGATCAACAACTGTTTTATGTTATTGTTAGTTTGCGGTATGGAGAGTCAGTTAACCCTCAGGGCTGTTGTTCATTTTACGCGCTTTCTATTTTTCATTTGATCATTTTGGTGTTGCTGGTGCATATAGCATGACTATTGGCAAGATTGTGTATTTTTATTTGATGTTGATTTTTACACCCATGCTCCTACAGTAAGTCTAATTACACTGTACAAACTAGTGTTACACTCATACCTGTAAGCACAAATAAAGTGCCATTTAATCCAACTTAAATAGCAATTTTTGATCTTACTTCCGTTAAAGCATAATTTTTGCATTTATTGTATATTTATCCGAGTGTCAGTGGCTATTGCCTTGAGTTGGTCATTTATAGGCTACTACTCTCCACCAGATAATTTATGAAAATGAGAGTGAGTATTTGATACTGCCGAATAATTGGCATAAAAATCCGTGTCCAGTATACTCCAGGCTGTAATAATTCTAAACAAAAAGACATCATTTTCGAGCAGCATATTTCAAATGACTTATTTTTATTTTTTTGCTTTCATCTAAAACATGGTGGCATCATGACCAGAAACCTGGCATCTACAGGGGTAATATCTTACAAAAATCACGAACGTTTCAATACATATGGTAAGAAAAAGAGCTGAAAAAACAGTCATTAAAAGGCTTAGAATAATTTGTGTCTTATAACTTTTATAGCTGTCTTATGAAAACTACATTTTGTGCATAGCAGTGTGAGTATTTGACACTGCATTGAAAACAATAATGCATAAAAATCAGTGTTGCTTCTAATCATTGACATATCTCAGGCTGCAATAATCCAAGACAAAATATCTACTTTGCATGTATTATGTATAAAAAATAATTCATTTATTCTATTTTTTTCTCTTAAACCGTGCTTGCTTCATGACAACAACCTGGCACTCATAGAGTTAAATCATCTATCAATCAATCAATCAATCAAACTTTATTTATATAGCACTTCTCCTGGAGCATATGTAACTCAAAGTGCTTGCAGAGAAGAAAAGAGGAAAGGAGAGGGGAAAATAAAAAAAATGTTAGCATTTGATATCAATTATTAGGTCAGCTTAGCTGAAATGTAACTAAATGAAAAAAGTGTAGTTTTGTACTCAGCTGAATGAGTGTGATTAATATCAGGCCTGGTCCATCTGTTGACTTTTTTGCTTTACCTTGAGCAGTTTTTTAAAAAGCAAAATTTGTTAGAAAAGTTAAACACTTTATGCTTTACTGGATTTTGTTTTTGTCTGATATCCTTTTTCCACACAACAGCAGTATGTATTCTAATTTTGCATATACATACCTTTGGGTTTACATGAAGATAATAGACCAAATATATTCTTAAAAGTGGCTATGAAACTCAGTTTCTTGATTTTTTTTTTCTACAAGCAGCAGTGTAAAAGCAACAGCACTGTTGACTGAAACCAATGGCAGCATGATAAGTGGTGACAGAATGGCAGCATTAATTTTATTTATTTATTTAACCAGGTCTCTCCCATTGAGATCAAGCCAAGATGTCAGCATCATTGACAAAGACCATGATCAAGTATTACGGAATGACCATGATTGAAATGAGCCTTTTAAGTTGACCAAGATCATTTGCAATATTCAAAATTGTTGAATTATGACAGGACAAAGATCTGCAGCAGCATTGTAAGTTTGCCAAGAGCAACAGCTTCATTATAATTGACCAAAATCAAAGCAACATTTTCTGCCAGTCATAATTGATGGAAGCATAATAAGTTGATCAAAACCAGCAGCTGCAATAATATTTTTTCAGTGAACCTTTACCAGAAGTGCGAGACACTGCACTAATTTTCAACATTATCTAGAGCAGGGGTCTCAATCTCAGTGTTCCTGGGTTGCAGCTGGAGGTAGAATCTGGGTGAGGCTGGGCCACATCAAGTATTCCACAGAAAAGGTTTTCAAGTATTCCAAAAAAGTAAAACTGACCTAGTCTTCTCAGTCTTTATTTTTAACAGTTCTTCAACATGAATGTTTCCTTCTGAACATGAATGGGTCCTTTGAAACATGTATGGTGCTTCTGTCTTCATTTTAAGGTTGAAATGTGTTTCAAGGCTCAAGACAGGTTTTTGTGGTGGGGGCAACAAAAGCTCTTTTGATTGTAGAGGTTGCAGACCCTGTGACAAAGTGATAAAAGAGAAAGCCCAGGGCCAGTGCAGCACATGCAATGACTTGGCAATAAGGTGCGTTTGAGGAAACACGTGGTCTGCACCAAAAATAATCTTTGATGTACAGTAGGGGAACCCTAAAAATACTGTCCCGCAGGCCCATGGTCCAGGCTGAAAAACATATATTCCCAAATAGGATGGCTGAAATTACATCACATACAGGGCAGTTCAAAATATAAGATTAAAATTGACTTTGAACAACTTTTTGATTAGATGCAGCATGTATATTACCTTGCAGTGCAGCTGGATCAGCCTGATGTGATGTCTGTAATTAGATGGATCCATTTTGCCGATCTCCAATCTCCAATTATTTTGGCCCAAAGCGGCACAGTCCCATTGGGATCCTTTTGCGCAGAAGGAGGTCAGAGCTACAAGTGAGATGATAGCAAGAAGTGGCTGCTTTACAGAGATTAGCATCAGTGCTAACAACTTCAGTAACAGCTGTATCAGATTTAGACCATATTTCTTCATTAAATAAAAACAAGTACCACTAAAATGGTATTTGTCAACATTTTCACTCCAGTGTAAAGTACATGAGTGTACTGTCTAAATTGCTCTGAAAAAGTTATTTAAGTACAATATTACCATTGCCATAAAAATTGAACTGATGACATATTAATGGTATTACTTTGTTTTCTTTGTTAATAGAAAAAGCTATTGTAATGTATGAAAAAAAGTTGATAAAAGTGCACATTGGCAAAAAGTGGAGTATTTACATTTTAATATGGTGGAATATAATTATTTAATGGGTCACTCAATTAAAAAAGCAGACTCTTGCATATACATGTTTGATAAGCTGCCTGATTTTGGTTTAGTAAGCTTTAATACTTTAAATGTAGCAGATAAAAGGTAAAAACAACACTTAAAATAATTTTCCCACACTTTTATTCCATAATTTTTCAATGTTTATTTAACTAGAAAAACTTTAATTGGATTAAAAGTCTAATTTGCAAGAGACATGTAGCAGCAGAGTTGTAATGTTACACACATTACAGTTACAAACACATAAAACTTATCCCACAAATCAAAGTCTCAGAGCAGAAAATCATCAGTCAAAACATCTACAACCTGCATCTTCTTCCTCCAGTGCCTCTAATTTGATTTTTAAAAGTTTAACAGAAACCAGCTCTTCAAGATACAGGTCTTCAAAAAAAAAAAAGTAAGATCTCCATAAATATAAAATGTTGAAGCTTATTTCTAATAACCTAAATGATTAACATACAAATATATAATAAGTTTAAACTTCTGATAAGCTCCTTGAGATTTATCAATTTATATTTATTTATTTATATTTATGCACTTTTGTCTGCGTCATCTCACTTGCCAACAATGACTCTTGGTGGGGCCCTCAGCTGGTCAGGGTCCCTTTTCACTTGTGACTTCTGAAACTTCCCAAACACAACACTCATCTCCTCCGAGCTGTTGCCTGGAGACCAGAGGTCATTGAGGCCGTGCCAGCTCGATCCTCGGCTGGATGCCGGTGAAATCCCTCTGGCTGCAGGGCATGGGGTGCACGCTGTGGGGGTGACAGTCATTTGCAGTCACCCTTTGCATGAGTGAATTCACATCAAAGGCCGACGCAGGGCCCGCTACGTCTTTTCATTCAGACTTTCAAAGAGAGTTACATCACGCAGCTAAATGAGTTATTAAAAGAGAAAAAAAGAGCCGTTCTGCTTGAGTTAAACAACGTGAGATCTTGATTTCAACAGAAGTAATGCCATTATGATGGAAAGTTTAACCCAGAGAAAAATGGATTAGATGTGTCTGTGATGTCATCAAGTTTAAGGGGACTGTGAGGAGTTTCTAAGCAATTACAAAAAAGTCTCACTTTTACATATATGCCTGATGGAAATACACACTTTAAGATGAGTTTCATAGCATCAAAATAGGTTATCTATAAATGTTATTCCTTAGCCTTCCGGTCGGGTCGGACAGAGCTGAACTGGCCTGGATACTCAACTTCGGGAACAAGACAATTAAAACAAGAGCAAATTAATATTATTTTATTATTTATATTACACATCTTAGAGCACCAGGCTGTAAGTAGCGATATATAGCCGGCTACAAAACCACGATAAGTTTTCCAAAAGTTGCTTGTTGTCACACATCTAAAACTACCACTACATAACTAGAAAGAGATACATTGCCTCATCGCTTTGCATCCTGTAAGTTGTTGAAAAAAAAAGTTGTAAAGCAATGCAGAGTTCTGAGGAAGGTCCGAGTTGCATAACAACAAACACATGCTTTGGATTGGGTCACATCTTGGTGTGTTCCAGTTGTAGTCAGCAGTAGGAATTTCCGGGTTCTGAGTAGGAAACTGCAACTGGAACGTCCCCCAAAGTCGGAATTTCCTGCTGGGAACTCGGTGAAACCTCGCCACCCCTGAGTTGACAATCAAAGATGGATGCCCCCAGTGTGAACAGTTATTTAGCTCCTGTAATAATCAATTTATTTTCACTTCTGACTGGGGTGTGTCGCTCTAGATCAGCTGTATACATTGTATTGTTAGACATATTTACAAAAATGCTGCCATAGTGATAATCACATTCTTCATGTGATATTTGTGAACAACAACGCAGGGCGTGCTAACAACAGCTAACAATAGCCTGGTAGATCGGCATGTTATTTTCCAACTTCAACTGGAACGCCGATAAGTCGGAGATGATGTCACTCCCAGCTCCGAGGTTACTGGAACACAGCATTACGACAGTTGCCGCGCGTGCTCATGGGTAGCAGAGTCTTAATGTCACCACAAATAGATTCTCCTCGCAGTGTCTTTAAGAAAGGACACTTTTAGGCATGGATTAAAATTTTATTAGCCAGCAATGTATCTTAAACTGTTTCTGGAGCTGGAAATACAAATTTTGGTAATTTGAATGTATTTCTCTGATCATTTAAGCAATCATCTCATAAATCTTAGTTTAGGAACAAAAGTTAAGCTTGATTAAATTTAGTTTCCTGATGCTGCTGACCCAACTTTGGTCCAAATGTCTGTAACATCTGTTCTAAATTTTAAGCATCAATCTATCATCTACATCATTTATCAGGTCGCAGGGGCTGGAAACTTTATTAGCGACAATTGAGTGAGAGGTAGGTACTCCCTTAACCAGATGCCAGCTGATTGCAGGCCACATAGAGAGACAACCATTCACACCCACACTAATACCTAAAGGCAATTTAGAGTCACTAATTAATGACGGGCTCCACTTGATCTCTGAAGTTGAATTGTCAGTCCCACATCAGATAATCACTGAAAATGCCCTCTTTGGTTAGAATCTACTCATGAGAAGTTGAATATTTTTAGGTACCCCAACTTAACAAGCTCACAACTGGAATGATGATTTTAGTCCGTGGAAGGAAACCAAAGTGCCAGAGAAAGCCCATGCAGACACAGGGAGACCATGCAAACTCTGAAAAAAGACCCTGGTTGATATGGAGAGTTGAACCAACAGCCTTCTTGCTGTGATACAATGTCCTTCATGTCAAAGAACAGGGGCATTATCAGGGCTACTCAGCATATTTCAAAGTCAATAGCATCTGAACCCCTCCCTCTTTCCCTGTTTATAGCACCAGTAGCTGTCTAAAATGGTTCGTTTCTCCGGCCTCCTGAATAGAACTGCCACTGTGTCATCCCACAGTTTTGTACCATCAGCAGACTGTAAGGTGAGGGCCATGTGAAGGATACTTCCATAGGGCAACATTATGAGGACACACATACCTGTAATTTAATGAAATAAATAAGCAAACAACTTAAAAATTCAGTTTTTAAAAACATAAATATTAAAGCTGAAAGCTGCATTTATTAACACAGAATTGAGGATGATGTTTGGGACATTTTAACTCACAAACTGGTTCAATGAGTTATTTTGGCCCAATTGTTTTTAATTATGCTTCATAGAAATTATTACAGAAAGCAATTGCAACACACCGTATCTACCATTTTGTTGGTAAGTAAAAAATATTGATGCTATAAAGGGTTGTTAAAGAAATGTTTTATTTTAAATCCTGCAATGCATTTTGCTTTTGTACAATGTGACGCAGATACCTGTAAGTGCTTCATTGTAGATTCATCATCTTCATTTAAACATTTTTTTAGAAACTTGAAACTGACTGTGGGGCTATATCAAGTGAAGGAGGCAAAAATTAGATGTTAACAATATGAAAAAACAAAACAAGTTCACCAATAATTAAACACTTATCTAACTCTGTGTTATTTATTCTCTCTGGGATTGTTTGTTTGTGTATGTAGGTCAAAGGTGAAACTTATCCATATACATTTTATGCCACTGACTTGTTTTGCAGACAATCCTGTCACTGATTTTTGGTCAAGTGAATCGGAATGTTATAGGTGACATATCTGTCTAACATGGTTGAAAAATACAAGATAAAACTACTGTACATTTGGGGTGGGGGGTTGGGAGGTGTTTCAGACTCCTATAGGTGACTATCCTACAACAACAGCTCAGTGCAAAGTGCTGAGTGTACTGTAGGTCATTGTTTTTAGCAACCATGCAAAGTTCAGCACAGTGAGATCACAATACTGTAAAGAATTCAGGTCACATCTTCATTTGGTGAAATGACTCAGCAGTTGGACTGTTCTGTATTTGGGAGGTCTGTTTGCTGATCAAATAGACACATGGAGCCCAGCTCGGGCCCCTTTCAGAGAAAGCCTGTCCACTACAGACATGAAAGCATGCTGTGTGTTTTGGTTCCTGAATTCAGGAGGATACTTACTGAAGTTTGAAAATAAAATGCAAATATGAAGTAATTTATCCAAAATCGTGAGTAGTAGCTGGACAGTAAGTGCGCCAAATTGTTTTTGTCAGCTCAGATACAGCTGCACAGTATTCATGAATCTGAGTTGCTTTGGGGAAAATTGGAGTCTTTGTTTGTTCAATTTTCTCTTCAAATAATGTCACTTTCATCACTGATGTAGTGTAACATATTTTTTTTCAACTCTTCCAATGTGTTAGCTTAAAGGAGACATATCATGCTGATGCATGATTTAATACTTACATATAATATAATAAATTTGAAAACAAGGCCTTACATCCCCTTAATTTTCAAAAAATGAGATATTGTATTTTTTCTGATATCCTAGAACGAGATCTGATGCCTCTGAAAATAGGTCATTGCGAGATGTCTGCGAGATTTCAAACTTCGTGATGACACGAGGTACATTTCTTTTTATTGGAGTAATCTGATAAAACACTTCCTCCTCTGTGATGTCTGTTAGCCACAAAACCGTCACCGAGGAACACATCCATGCAGCAGGGGTATATAGGTCCCTAGCTCAAACTCACTCATTATCAGCTCTGGCCTGTAAGGGGACTCAATACGCGGTCGCTGCATTGAGCCTGCCGGAAAATACAGTAGAAGAAGAAGGAGGACAGGCTGGCTCAGCCCCCGATAGAACTGACCAATCAGAGCACAAAGGGCTGTGACGTTGCAAGGTAACTTTAGGTCATCCTCAGATCCGAGTGTTTCAACGAGAGCTTGATAATGGCCTAAAATGAGGATTTTGAGAACGCTATTGTGGGGCAATGAAGGAACTAAATGACTTGTACTGAGGGCAGAAATGCTTTACAGGCATCCTAGTCTGGCATAGTGAAAAGGAGAAACAAGCATGATATGTCCTCTTAAAAGGAACGTCATAAGCAACAGATAGCAAAACTAAACTTTTTTTCTGTGACAATCTCTTGATCTAAAGCCATTTCTTCATCTTTTTTTGTTCATTTTTGTTAACTATCTGATGAAAAACAGGCTAATTTCAGGTGTGTTTTGTTTGATAATAAATAAGATTATGCTTTGGTGAATTTCCTCAAGGCCCATGTGCTACCAACGCTAAACATTTGCGATAAAGACAAGGAGGCAAGGAAAAGGGGGTTTTGTTTCAGGTTTATTTCTTTAATCAGGGCTGGGAAGGATGATTTGTTACATTTTTTCTGAGAAACTTGTGTAGGGCTGGAGGAATTACAATGTCTAAAATGATTAGCTTACAGTTTAATCAAAGTATATTGCAATATCGAGACAGTAAGTTTCTTTTGTTCCAAGCTGGATGCTAACATGATATCAAGTACACAGTGGCTAGCTAAAGTTAGCAGCATGGTTAATTAAAGGGGCAAAGTGGTATAAGTCAAATAGTTAGCGAACTTTGAGTTTGTTTTCATGAAAGATGCAAAGACTTTGCCCAACACTGTGTATAAATTTACTGCAGAGGTCAGTCATGTCATGTTGCTGTTGTGCTCGAAGGTTACCCAGCGTGTATATGTTTATTCAGGCAAATCCAAAATCACTTTTAGTAAATTTTGTTCTGGTTGTAACATTTTTTTAAGAATATGCTTTGGAAATTCTCTGTTTAATTTTTTGTTTGTTTCAGCTGCCTTTTGGGGAGATATTGCTCTGGATGAAGATGACCTCCGCATGTTTCGAGATGCTCACAGACATGCTGTTATGCAAAATGCGGTCCAGACCAACCACACAGACTCAGGTATAAAAAAGTATTTACAAAATGATTAATTATTTTTGTTTGTACATTTTCATGCAGGATTAAGTCAAGCTAGATTTACAGGCCTGATAATGTAATTTACTTGACTGGTGTCTTTGTCTCATGCACCAGAGGTCAATCAGTGTCCTAACAAATGCCTGGGATATGAATCTTTTCTCACCATTCAATAACATTTTGATTCTGAAAGTAATAATTTTGTTCAGAATCAAGTTTAGATTCAGAATAATTCACAATTCTCAATCAATGCTCTATCTGTTTGCAAAGGGTGCTTATTTTAGAGTTTATTACAACCTGATATATAACGATATATATACCTGAATCTTAAAGACTTTGTTGTTTCCAATCCTGTCAAGATGTAATACTTGAGAGATGAAGCAGCCACTGAATATAGTTTTGACTTAAGCCTGGAAGTCAGGTAAGGCTGTGCAGCTAAAACTGTCACCAGTTTTACTGTTGCTGGCTGCTGATCTGCTTTTTTGACTCTGGGAGACAGCACATCAGAAGATCATTAAAATTTCAATTTAAAGAGTCCTCACACAGAATACGTCATTTCAGGCTTCATCAGCCAGGACTATTATAGAAATCAAAAATGCACCCACGTGCTTTTAATGATGGAGTGATGGGCTGGAGTTTTCTTTGGTCCTTTTCATGCAAGCATCCCATGCGCAGAAAGCTAAAGGCTAACTTTTGTAGTGAAGCGCAGCTGGAACCAGCCAGCATCTTGTCATACCTGTTTACTACCAAAGTTCATGCAGATAAACAATAGGCAGCATGTTTGCAGGCGCTTGAAATAGGACAACTGACAGATATATGTATTTCTTTACAATTAGTTCAGAATCTTAGAGAATAAGAAATGCAACACTGATATCATTCAGTTTTTTCCTACACCTCTAGTTCTGCCTTTCAGCTGGTTATTCTAACATTCTTCTGGTTGACCTTGCCAACAAGTTTGCAAGCAGTTACTGTTTTAATGAGTCTAATGCTTATTCTTTTAAGAAATGTAGATAACAAACAGCAAAAAGACAACTAATGACCTCTGCCATGCTGACTGACTTCTGGCTCAAACCCTGTTTAGGAGACTGTGGAGCACGAGCAGAATGTCTGGTCCCATCAAGACATTTAAATAAGAGGATTATGATCTCCACCATCATTGTCTTGACACGTTAGTCTGACATCCAAAGTCCAGTTTAGTCTAAAAAGAACAATGATTTCACTTTTTCTAACTGCATGTTAACACAGTCTTGTTAGTGGCTTAGTGTACAGGTTGAGCTCTTTTATAATTCTAATGAATTTTGTTCAGGTAACAGCACTGCTTCTACAAGTCAGAGAGCAGCAGACAGACGGACTCTTCATCGTCTGCGAAGAGCTGCCACCTCCAGACCGGAGCGAGTGTGGCCAGACGGCATTATCCCATATGTCATCAGTGGGAACTTCAGTGGTGAGTTCTGGATAAACACAAGGAATAGCTGTAAGCGGTTAAGTAAGAAAATGGTTATTGCCATATGTGGTTTTTACCAGATGAAACCAGGTCAAACTTTAATTTCTTTCAGGCAGTCAGCGGGCCATTTTCCGTCAGGCCATGCGTCACTGGGAGAAACACACCTGCGTAACATTTACCGAGAGGACAACTGAAGAGAGCTACATTGTTTTCACCTACAGACCCTGTGGGTGAGTTCTTACATCATGACTAATTTACCCCTCATTCATTAATACTGCAAGCTGTTCCACTAACATAAGCATCCTGGCATATGAAACTAAATGCTAAGAGTTAATCTTTTAACAGGGTTTTTCCCTCATTTTGTCTTAAGCATGTTTGCAATTGAAAAAGCAAAATACTATTTAGTTAAAAATATATCCTGGTATCAGATTGTCCAGCATAGATGTTAATGCAAGGAAATGCTGCATGTAAACAGAGTCTCTGTCGTTCACTGCAGGTGTTGCTCCTACGTGGGTAGGAGAGGCAGCGGCCCTCAAGCCATCTCTATAGGAAAGAACTGTGATAAGTTTGGTATTGTTGTGCATGAACTTGGCCATGTGATTGGATTCTGGCACGAGCACACACGCCCAGACCGTGACCAGCACGTGAGCATCATCAGAGACAACATCCAACCAGGTACGGTCAGTCAGAGATGTTGCTGTCAGTAGATGTTTGTCCTTGTTTTTAGATGACTGATTGCATGTTTTACCAGGGCAGGAGTATAACTTCCTGAAGATGGAGCCAGATGAGGTGGATTCTCTCGGGGAGACATATGACTTTGGCAGCATCATGCATTACGCCAGAAATACATTTTCCAGGTTGGCATGTGCTTCTTTTTTGTCCTATGTTTACTTGCCCAAAGTTTAAGCTGTGTAATTTTTTCATTTTTATTTGCTTTGTGAAAGTACTCTAAACCCACACTCATAAGTCAGTCATAAGTCGCAAGTTCCTAAAGAGCATTAGTGTTTGGGAGCAGTGATTCACTTTGCCCTTCACGTCTGCATATTCAGGCTGGAAAAACTAAGTACCAATTTTTATGATGAGGCTACCAATGCTTTTGCTGCTATAAACAATAATCAATTTGAAATTGGCTTCCAAAACAAGATAATCATAATAACATGATCCCTGTGTTACATACTGTGTCAGGCTTCTTTTATCCATTGACTTTTTCCTCTGTTGTGAATACAGTTGATCCTCCCCTCCTCTACAACAATGGCCCCCAATCATTTTCTATGTACCACAGACCAGTTTTATGTTGAGACAATACTTTCACAACCAGCTCTGGCAGGGTGGTGTTAGTGGTGGTGTTGGGGGAGTCTGTGTACAAACAAACACTCATGATGGGTATAATAATTTTAGCTCACCATGACAAAGGATCAGCAGAGTTTAAATCCTGTTAATCAGCATGGAACACCCTGGTGTGCTGATTCAACCAGTGAAAGTGCAATCTGGTGTCTCTTAGCTGAGTGCTTAGGTATGTAGGTTTTCATTAGACACATACTATGTGATGAATATATTTTTTAGGGATGCAGAATATTAGATTTTTTTTGGAATATGAGATGCAAGTATTTCAAAACTTAGCCAATCTTACCCAATTATGATATAGGATATGAAAGTGTATATGGATAGAGCTGGGTTTTTTTTTTTATTTAGCCCACATACAAAATTTATTTTTGTTCAGTAACCACAAAATCAAGCGACAACTGCTCTCATAAGTGCTATTCTTACCAATTTATTAATATGCTGATGAAAAATCAGCCACATTTTTTGTGCTTATAAGCTTATTCAATTAAAACTATTTTACAAAAACTCTACATAAATAAAAGCTTTAAATATCTGCAGGAATGTCCACATTTGCTGATACAGACACTTATGTTTTGAAGTAATTTTTGCTAACCCTGTTATTGTATTGATAGTATCATGGATTCTTAAGATCTTTACCTTATAAAGAAGTTATAAAGAGACCTTCACGAAGACTATCTTTGCCAATAGCTGCTACAAAAGTATCTAGAATGACACTTGGCTGAAATGCAACAATTAATAATTTAAACTTTTATTATAGGTATTTTTAAAGTGGTTTCTATTATAATTTTATAACCTATAGCCAAGCAGCTGGACCTTCCTGATTCAACGTCTGTAATTATGTAGATCCATCTTGCTAATCTACCAATCCTCAATATCTGTGAGTGGCCCAAGCAGCATCCTTTAGAGCAGGAAGAGGAAGGAGTTACAAGAGACGACAGCAGGAATTGACTGCCGGTGCAGAAATTAGCATAGATGCTAAGAGCTTAAGCAGCAATTTTATCAGATTCATACCACATTTCTTCATTAAACTAAAAACAAACAACATTGAAAGCACTTCTCCATAAAAAGGATGTTTTCTCTCCACTTCTGACATGTTTTGATAAAAGTTCGTTCTTAGTGGCTTATGTTTAGTATATTTACACGCAGCACCGCGGGTACTGTATGTTATCTGATTGGCCCATAATGAATAAAATTGCTAGAACAATCATCAAATCACATGCTGTTATTGAAAGGTTCTGCCCATTCCCAAACACTTTGTATGGGCTCTTTCCCAGATGGACTAGTAAAATTTTGTTCCTCCCCTGCGTGATTAAGCACAAAACTAAAAGTCTGCAGGATCTGGACATCTCTCTCTCCCCTCTTTACAGCATCAGTGACTGCTCAAAAGGCCTTCACAAAAACATCTACCAGAGTGATGTCATACCATTACAGTACATTGGTTTGAGAGGCAAGCCCATTGCAGAGCATAGACCAAAGACAGAATGGAGTGTCACCATGGCATGAGCAGCACTGAACTTATTAATTAACACAGAGTAGACCTGGGAACTAATCAGCACAGATGTGGCCAAAGGGGGGAAGGGAGCCTTAAGCGGGGTACAAACATCAGGCTTTTCTAAAGCTGAAGAGATTTTTTTTTTTTCTGTCAGGGACCCACACATGACAAAAAATCAAGCATTGAACATTTTTGATCGTACTGTGTGTGCTGTGCTCTGCTATTCTTACCACACCCAGAATGACTCTGTCCCACCAGTGATCTACAATCTAGACCTCCGGACAAGAACTCTCGTGTGATCAGATGCGATTGAATAAAAATTAAAAAGGAAAAAAAACGGTAAACACAAAAAGCAACATGGAAGAAGACATACAAACAGACAGAATGATGATGGTCTTGTGACTTTTTTTGACAGAAAAATCCAGAACAAAAAAATGGCTTTGGAAAAATCCTGGAGACAGCTTGAACATGGTCTGAACATGCAAAAAGTCTACTGACCAAGCTATGTTTCAGGTCACACATACTGAACAAGTTTAATGTTCATGATTGTTGGCCCCAACCTGTTTCGGAGGAGATAACCGTGGCAAATTACCTCTTAACACACCCCAGACCACAGGATAAAGTATAATCTTATAAAAAATAAGATAATCTGGTGTTTGCCGTCCTTGGTTGGAAAGGGGGAAGTTTGGACAAAAACAGCCTGATAATGTTTATGTGTGTGTCCCGCACCAAGTTACCAAGTAACTTGTACCAAATTTTTTTTAAAACATTGGCAATTGTGAAAATATGCAGACATCAATAATTAATATATGAACTACAGTCAGAAAATAAACTGGAGGTTTTTTTTTCAAAACAGCAATTTTAAAACAATTTGGTGATCCCTCTTGATCTCTTTTGGTTGTACAGCTCATAAGGAGACACCCATTTTTATTTATTTGATACTGTTTGAACACAGTTTTATATTAACCCCCATTTGTTCTTTAATTCAGCTCTTTTACGGCTCCATATGAGAGCTGCTGGGTTTTGATCTGTAATTGTTACAGAAATGTTTTCACACTTGTTCGTCTTTTTAATTCTGCCTCGTGCATGTTGTTTTCCTGTTGCTCTTTTCTCTTTGCTTTTATTTCATTGTTACCCCCAAGGCCCACTTTGCTGGTTTGGGTCATGGAGGCAGGCCAAGCTAAATAAAGGCCTGGCAGCCCTGGCTTTGTTGAACAATTTGGGCTGGAGTGGCCTTTTTCTCTGGCATTCAGGAGCGGGCTCCACTGAGCCGCCTGGCACCGGCGAAAGGCCCCATTCAGAGCTCTCTGTTTGCACATGCCTGTCATTCATGGGTGCATCACCATGGGAACGGTGTGAGAGGGAGTTCAAAACCTGGGGGGAGATTATCAGAATCAATAAAGTATCAAGGTGATGAACAGAAGTCAGATCAAACTGAATCCAGTCTGTCACGTAATAATTAGAGAAGTTCAACGATCTTCTCTTGATCCTGCACTGATTGTTTGATTGGATTGAACTCTAATTTTCTTAATGACTGGACTGTACATGTTTGTGAATTTCTGAAACAGAGGAATCTTTTTAGACACAATCCTGCCCCGCTATGACATCAATGGTGTCAGACCGCCAATCGGACAGAGAACCAGACTCAGCAAAGGAGACATCGCACAAGCTCGCAAACTCTACAAATGTGCAAGTAAGACACATCTGTACTAAAAATGAAGCTTTATATTGTTGCTGTAAGGCACAAACCTCCTATGTTCAGGATTGCTTATTTTCAGGTAATGAATCAAATGTTCTCCTTCTGATAGAATGAAATAGTATTCACATTATTTTTATGTGTTTTAACTTGGTTAAAAGTTTATTAAAAAAGTCACTAACATGAAAGTTGCCCAACAGAACTGTAAGATGAAAAAAAACATAAAACTGGAGATAGGAGGTTTTTGCCCGACAGCAAAGACATAATCAGTATATATTGATTTTAAACTTTCATTGTTTCCAAAGCAGTGAAAGCACTTCAGTTAAATGAAGTGAGAAATATAGATGTTTGACAGATTAACAGTACTCAGTCATTCAATTTTTTTTTCTATTTTTAGGTTTATGTAACAGTCTGTGTTTGTGTCGTTGTGCTTTGTTGTTGAAGAGTGTGGAGACAGTCTGCAGGAGAGCTCTGGAAACTTCTCATCTCCTGGATATCCTAACGGCTACTCGGCATACGCTCACTGTGTATGGAGAATCTCTGTGACCCCTGGAGAGAAGGTGAGTGATAACGAAGGTTAATGCAGGAGGGGTCTGGCTGTCGACCTCTGCATTCAGGCCTCCAATACTGTTTGGCTTTAAGTAATTACCTGCTATGCTCATTTTCACACCAAGTTATTTATGTTTTTAAAAGCTATTCTTTAGAACAGATGTCACTAAACTGTAAATCTTGATCTACTAATATTTTTTGCACGTTGCTAGTAGATCTTTAGGAGTAGTTTTGCTAGGTCTTTATCTGAAACATGGGAGGAAACGCTTCACCAGTTAATTTATCTTTCACCTACTTGGGACTAGTGGATCAAGCTGCTTTGCAAGGTTGATTATTTGAATTTTGATCCTTGATCCTATTATTTTGTATTTCTGTTTCTTCCCTTTGCCACAGTCATGGATTGTAATTTGTATCTACTGACTTAAATTTGGGTAACATTTAATAATGATCATTAAAATAGATAATTATTAATTGTGGTTTCTTGGTGAATTTGGTCAGGCAGATCAAACTTTGTCTCATCATAGTAGATCTGTTAAAACAAGGTGGCCACTGTTTAGGAGATTACATTTATGTCCAAACTAGAATAAGTTAGGTAATATCACTAATCCCACAGTAAATTTTGAGATAAACTTGATTGTTTTTGTCATTTTAGTGTTGAAAGAAAAATAACTTTAAGATTTTGACTTGTTCGTAGAAGTGCTCCATCAAACAGAGGAGGCATGTTACACATTAAAGAGAATATAAAACCAAAAAAGTACAAATACCTGTTATGGTATGGCTAGTTTGGTTTTGTTTTGTATGGTTTTTTCCATGTTCCTTGTTTAGACCTCTTGTGTTTCCTGTTTTATAGTCATCTTGTTGTTGGTCTTAGTTAAGTCTTAGTTTTTGTGCCTTTTCCTGTTTCCTGTGTTATTTTGAAATCCCTGTGTTTCTCATGGTGTTTTCCTGCCCTCCCTTCTGTGTGCTTCTGATTGTGATTCCTTCCACCTGTGTGATTGTCTCAGTTGTGCTTGATGTTTCTCCGGAGTATACAGCCTCTGTGTGCCCTTTTGACTTTGTTTGGTCATTCATCATGCATGTCCACATCTCTGAGCATCTCTGTTTCTCCAGTGTTCCTCTTGTTTTGTAGGTAGTTTCTGTTTTGGTTGAACTTTTCTCGTGGACTTTGATTTGCACTTTGTATTCCATTTCTAGCGTTTTCTTTCTTTGTTTGACCAGTGTTTAATTTGATAATTTGAAAGAGATTTCTTTTGTATTTTGTCTTTTTGTCAAAGATTTGTTTTAAGGTCTTTGGACCTGTTTCAGTTATAAAAATCTTTTTCTTTTTATCTGCATTTTGGATCAGTCATCTTGTTTTTTGGTAGTTTATTTGTCACCATATTCTAAAATTCATTTTAAGCCATGTCTTAAAACCCTTTTTGAAATGAGCTGTGTGGTTGAGATATTTGCAAGTGGAAACCAGATTTTATTACCTCCGCCAAGGAGGTTATGTTTTCGTCCGTCTGTCCGTCTGTGAACAAAATAACTCAAAAAGTAATGGATGGATTTGGACGAAATTTTTAGGAAATGTTCAGCATGGGAAAAGGAAGAACTGATTCGAATTTGGTGTTGATCGGGATCAGCGTCTGGCGCCATGGCGAAAAATGTGATTTCTGTCAATAACTACTGAACTAAAATAGATGTCATTATGAATCCAGTTGCTAATGGTATGTTTTCATGGTCGAGGAATCTAAATATTTAGATGAAATAAAGGTAGGAGTAATATTTATGGTAAAAATGACAATATGGCTGAGGACTGGCGCTGGCGAAGGTCTGCGCTCTCCGAGTGCTTTCTAGTTTTGTAATTGGATTCAAACTTTAAGTACCGTTCATGATTTAATCCATCACCTCTTGGCCTTACAGTGCAGCCTGCAACTGGAGGTCTAAAGTTGGAGGTCTGGGCGGACATTAGCTCAGTTGGTAGAGCGTCCGCCCACGTACGGGGGACTTCCAAACCCCAGCAGCGGCAGTAGGTTGGAAATCCCGGCCACAGCCCTTTGCTGCATGTCTTCCCCCCTCTCTTCACCCGCTTTCCTGTCATTCTCCAGCTGTCCTATCAATCAAGGCCATAAAAAGCCCCAAAAAATAACTTAAAAAAAAAAAAAAAAGTTGGAGGTCTGCTAAACTGTCTTATTAAATGCTGTTGGTTCTTCACTATATAAACAGTAATTACACCTTTAAAGCCTGAAAACACAATTTTTTGCCAAAAAAAATCGAATTGTTGGAGCTGAAATATTTTTTTCACTTTCTGCTAAAATCCCAAAACATCAAAATTTCCAAAAAAAACTTTTTTTGTATCTAATTAGATGCATTAGGAGGTTTTGGCAACTGATGGTTATTTGAGGCTATTTCTATCATTTATTTGATTGTACTCAGATATATTTTTTTAGTAATTTGTTGCTCATTGATTAGGTAGATGTCTCATAAAAGTATGTATTAGACATGATACAACAGGCTTTAAGGGATTAAAGTCATTTAAAAATCAGTGACATCAGACTCACACTGATATAACGTGCCAGTCATGACAACTGCATACCTTGATTAATATTATAGCAAGTGTAGTTGGATGGCACACTGAAGGCTGATCTCTTGGTTAGTGGTGGAGAGACATAATTTCATGGATAAAAAAGTAGTATGCGTATGCATTGTGCTGGTTCTCATGACAACAGTCATGGAGTTATGGCATTGACAGAAGTACACTATGGCCAACTTACTGCATTCCTAACACAACTAAACTTTAAACTTTTGTTCCATCTTGTTACCTCTTCTATGAAAGACTGTTATCTGAGTGTGACCCAGTCCAGTTAGTGCCCATGGCTGGTTTAATTGTGTATCTAACATCTTTTAAATCAGATGAAAAATGATATGGTTCAATGTTCTGAACAAACCCTGTAGTCCTAGTTTACAACCTGTTTGTAACTGCCTTTAACGAAATGCATTAACACATTGACTTCACATGGGGTGCAAATTCAGATTTATGATGTAGTAAAAGTCTCAGAGGCGTATCTACAGAAACTGCGACTTCAAGGCAAGGGAACAGGACGTGCTAAATTGCTTGTCATTTTGATGTTTAAGGATTCATCACAGCACTAATTCATTGTTCTGTTTTTCTAGATTGTTTTGAACTTCACGTCTTTGGACCTCTTTAGGAGTCACCTGTGCTGGTATGACCATGTGGAGGTCAGAGATGGGTTCTGGAGGAAAGCTCCTCTAAAAGGTCTAACTACATTTCACATAACACTTCTGTCTCTACACCAGAAGTTATAAAATACATTTGTACAAGGGCCAGTTTTAGGCATGAACAATAATGCCTGACCAAAATCAGTACCAGTAGATAATAGCCTGAAATGGTGATTGTCCCTATTGGCAGATATTAAAACTTTTGCTGATATTTTCAGCCAACATTTGGCCACACAAATTGGCCATATAAATATAAGTATTTCCTATATGATGGCTGTACTATTGATAGAATGTATACATGTGCCATTCTAGTTTACCTCATCACCAAATATTTACTTTTATTAATTGAATTAAGTCTAAATTAAGTCTCTTTAATTAAATAATTATAAATCTTTTAAAATTGTTTCACACCTGTTTCCAACAGATTTACTGCGACCATGAGAGGTCAGGGCAATTTAAGTTCACCGAAGGCTTTGTTATCTTGGCAAAAAATATCAGTATCAGTATTGGTATAGGAAATAATGAGTTAGAAATATTGGCATATTGGACATAGGGAAAAATCCGATGTTCATTACTAGCCAGTTTATCTTGACATACATCACTGGGGGGTTGGATTTTAAACCAAGTCAGAATAATATGGATATTTTTATTTTAGTGTTCCACTGGGTTTGGCACCAGTAGACTCATTCTCCTGGTTCAGTGTTGGCTAATAATGGCTGACTGATGGAATTCAATAAAAAAAGAACATTCAGTCATTCCTGATTAAATGGTTTAAATCCTTGTTGTTTTGGTGGTTGCACTAATGTTTGTGTGATTTAACAACAAAAACATATTCCTAAAACCACAACAAATATTTTCCCTGAAATTTTTGAGTGGATTATATTCTGGAGGGCCTGATGTGGTCCCCAGGGTGTCACTTGATGATCGCCACTAAAAGCAACATGATTAAAGGAGACATATCATGCTGATGCATCATTCAATACTTACATAATAATACAATAAATTTGAAAACAAGACCTTACACCCCCTTAATTTTCAAAAAATTAGATATTTTATTTTTTCTGATATCCTAGAATGAGATTTGATGCCTCTGAAAAGAGGTCATTGCGAGATGACCGCGAGATTTAAATCGTCGTGACGACACGAGGTACATTTCTTTTATTGGAGTAATCTGATAAAACAGCTCCTCCTCTGTGATGTCCATTAGCCACAAAACCGTCACCGAGGAACACATCCACCCAGCAGCAGTGTATTGCTCCCTAGCTCACACTCACTCATTACCAGCTCTAGCCTGTAGGGGGACTCCATACGCGGTCGCTGCTATGAGCCTGCCGGAAAATACAGTAGAAGAGGAAGGACAGGCTGGCTCAACCCTCTCGGCAGCTCTGACAGAACTGACCAATCAGAGCACAAAGGGCTGTGACGTTGGGAGGTTACTGTAGGGCAGCCTGAGAACCGAGCGTTTCAATGAAAGCTTGATAATGGCCTAAAATGAGGATTTTGAGAACGCTATTGTGGGGCAATGAAGGAACTAAATGACTTGTACTCAGGGCAGAAATGCTTTACAGGCATCCTAGTCTGGCATAGTGAAAAGGAGAAACAAGCATGATATGTCTCCTTTAAGGCATATGAAAGATACCTGTTATATTTTTGTCTCTTCTCCTGAAGGACGCTTTTGTGGGGACTCTCTTCCTGATCAGATCATTTCCACTGACAGTCAGCTGTGGGTTGAGTTCAGGAGCAGCAGCAGCTGGGTGGGGAAAGGATTCTCAGCAGTTTATGAAGGTACGACACTGATAAAACATTAAATGAGCTTCATTCTTGAGAGTGACAAGTCAGTCAATTTGACAGACAGGCTTTTTGTACCCTGTCATGAAGATGAATAACAGGAAAATCTCCCTACTCACATCGTCTGCAGCAATCTGCGGGGGGGAAGTGAGACGGGACAGCGGCCAAATCCAGTCACCTAATTATCCCGATGACTACCAGTCCAACAAAGTGTGCGTGTGGAAAATAACCATGGAGGAGGGTTTCGATGTTGGCCTCTCTTTTCAGTCATTTGACGTAAGATGACTTTAAAACATATTGATCAGATGTAAAAGAATTGAAGATTAGAATTGACATATTTTCATTGTGTTTCTTTATTTCTGAGTGTTTTCATATACTAAATCTTAAAGAAATCAAGGTTTTTGTTTAACTCAGTCATCAGCTCAGAATTCCTTTTTAGGAGATAAGCACTCTGCTGAAACACTGCCCTCTGCCTTTATTTCTTTTTTCTAACTTCACAGTCCTTTGCTTCTGCTGCAGATTGAGAGGCATGACAGCTGTGCTTACGACTATGTGGAAGTGAGGGATGGAGGTTCAGAGAGCAGCCCACTGCTTGGACGTTTCTGTGGCTACGACAAACCAGACGACATCAAGAGCAGCTCCAACCAGCTCTGGCTGAAGTTTGTATCCGATGGATCTGTCAACAAAGCTGGATTTGCTGCCAACTTTTTCAAGGGTCAGAAAGTCTCTCTGGACTTAAATTGCCAAAAAAAAACCTGAAATTAACTTTGGGTTAACATCTGTGTGCTATCTTTTGCTAGAAATGGATGAATGCTCCAGACCAGACAATGGTCACTGCCAGCAGCGCTGTCTGAACACTCTGGGCAGCTACAGATGTGCATGTGATCCTGGATTTGAGCTGGCAGCGGACAGACGCAGCTGTGAGGGTGAGTGTGCAGCAAACACCACATTAACTTCATGTGGTACCAAATTTTATTTTAAACTGAAGCAGAGCCTGCAGATAATTCCAACTGAAACAAATAGACTTTTGTCATCTCTTTCTTATTTCAGTAGATCAGTTTTTGTATCCTTGCAGCTGCTTTGCCCAGCTGGGTCACCCCTGACTGTTGGTGACTTTCTTTACTCCTACTTTATAACTTTTAGTGTTTCACTTCAAATAAATTCAGCGTATCTCACTTAATACTTTTTATAGACCTTAGTTTTCACAACATTTCATAAAAACTGCCTATAAATGTACTAAATTTAAATTTACTTTACTTTGATTGCACACACCCTCCTATTTTAAGCTGTCTGTAATGTTAGAAATACACTGAATATTATGTTATGGCCGTGCATGCAAATTCATAATGTCAGTGTTCTTTTTTTGCAGTTTTTGTCCAAGGCACATCTAAAATCAATCCAAAATCTCACAACCACCATATTCATATCCAAGAAAAACAACCACTCTAAGATGTGTCCCATAATCATATCATTCTGTCTGTAAATGAACATTTTTATCCACAAATGCACAAATAACAAATGCTGCATTAAAACAAAAACACTCAAAAATATATTCCAATAAGCCATAACATTATAACCACCAGTCTAAAATGGTGTTGTTCCTCCTGTTGCTTCTACTCAACAAACTTGTAATGAACTGTGTATTCTGACACCTTTCTATTAGAACCATCACTAACTTATTCTGCAATTTGTGCCACAGTAGGTCGTCTTTTGGATCAGACCTCACTGCCTTTACTCCCCACCTGCATCACTGAGCCTTGGCAGCACATGACTCTGTCCCCCTTGTTCTGTCCTTAAACTACTATTGATAGATACTTACCACTGCGGACCGGGAACACCCAACAAGAGCTGCAGTTCAATTTCATCCCTGCTGACTGCCAGATTGCGGAGCTAAAAGCACTGAATGTTCCCTCCGTGCATGTGCAAAGGGAACAGTCAGTGCTTTTGGCAAAAACTGTCTTTCTGAAGAAGTCAAATTATTGTTTTTGTGTAAAGCAATCAAACACTAGTTGGTTTCCCCACAACAATTGCTAATTTGATTTGAAACTCAGGGATATGTTTTTTGAATTTTATGAATGCAGGCTTTTGGAGTTTTGCAGAAATCCCCTATGCTGATATTTCTGAACTCATTATTGCAAGCATCTTCATGAAAACTCAGTTGTTGCTTTCAATGTGACTATTTGTGGAAGAAGCAGTCAAAAAAAATGAAAATTTTGATTTTTAAATGTACCTATACAGTGATAACAAGGTGAAGCAATGCGGTACATTTGTGTATTTTGCTAATGTTGCAGCCATATATAGGATATGTATGACTTATATGTGTGCCTGATATGTAAGGTTGATCCATCAGCTGCAATTACCTGCAAAAGCTCAAATAATGGCTGACACCGAAATCAAACTTCATCGATTGTTTTTTTGGTGTTTAAGCTGTACTGGTTTAAGTTCCAGGTGATTAAACTTGTCTTTTATGTAATTTAGTCTTAAAAATATATAAGAATAAGCATTTTTCACATAGACTGGTGTACTAAAAACTGGTAGATATCCAAGAGTGACCCACCTGGGGTTTAAAATTGGACACAAGGAAAAACAGTCTATCCCTGGTTTGTTGAAAAAAATATGCATCAATTTGGATTTCATTATAGTCTCCCTGTTTCGTAATTTGGTTAAAGTAAGCTTACATTGATTAGTGTCTGTTAAATGTGTTTTTGTCACTCCAAAACCCACCTATCCATATCCCAGCATCAGTTTGTAGGCTTATAGAATATAATCTGATGCAAACCTGACTTTGAATGGCATATTAAAAATGACAGTATACTAATTTAATAGCTGCATTTAAGCAATTTTCATGAGATGAATCCAAGGTTTGCTTCTTCTGTAACTCTCTTTTCTACCAGTAGAGGGCAGTACTGCATTACAACTTCCTTTTCACAAGTCCACTGAATTGCTGAAATGAATCACTTAAACCCAAATTTGGCTTTTAGGTGAGATCCAGAGGCTATTGCAGTCATAACGCAGGCATTTCAGGAAATGTGATTAGTCCAATTTTTATGTGTGAAAGTGAAAAGTGTGAGCACCACCCTCAGGTCTGTAAAAGGGGAAAGTGCCTGACCCATAGTACAATCATGAGTCTTCAGTTTTTTGTTATTTACCCTGCAATCTTTGATCTTATTGGTGTTTTTAATTTAATGTAAAAGTTTTCTCTATTTTGATCACACTTGTTGTCACTGGTTCTTCCGTTATTTTTAATGTCATCAACACGATGAACACCATGTGATATTTCTATTTCACTCGTGTTTTTTCTTACTCTTCTGCCACTGAATTCTCTGTTCTCCTCCATCAGCAGCTGCCTGCGGTGGGTTTATCACCAAACTCAACGGGTCTCTCAGCACCCCCGGGTGGCCCAAAGAGTATCCTCCAAACAAGAACTGTGTGTGGCAGCTGGTGGCACCCATTCAGTACCGAATCACTCTGGTGTTTGATGTGTTTGAGATGGAGGGGAATGATGTAAGTCAAAGAAAGAGTTTGTCTGAGATGTTACAGTTTCTTTGACATACAAAGTGAGTAAAACATCCCAGTGCTTTCCATCAGGTGTGTAAATATGATTATGTGGAGGTGCGCAGTGGCCTGAGCTCTGACTCAAAGCTTCATGGGAAGTTCTGTGGAGCAGAGAAACCTGAGGTCATCACCTCTCAACAAAACAACATGAGGATTGAGTTCAAGTCGGACAACACCGTCGCCAAGAGGGGCTTCAAAGCTCATTTCTTCTCTGGTAAGAAGATGGAGCATCAGAGAAACACAAGAAATGGCAGAATTAAATCTATCTTAATATAATAATTCTTGCACATTCTGAATTTTAGGAACAGTTTTACTTAATTTATTTTCATGGGTGACCCTAACTCCTAACATAGTAAACGCTCACAAACTCCTGACACTAACCAAGAAGCTTTTTTAAAAAAAGGTCCAAATCTAACATTGTTTGGAAAACATTTGGTCGAGTTTCCTTCACAAATTTCAGGGAGTCTTTATTGTTTGTCAGGATGTAAAAATGTTCTTTGAGATGGCAGCACAACTTATGCATACATATAAGCATGTTGTTGCTGTCAGGTTCAAACAAAGTTGATTCTTTTCAGGGGAAGACAAATACATATTTTATTGTTTTGATAACAAATTATTTTCTGTAATTATAATTAGTTTAACGTTTACAAAAGTCCACTCACCTATATAGAAGGTGACCAAAAGCACTGTTTCAGGGGGAAAAAATGGAGATAAGAGGTTTGTGCCTGACAGTGATGTGATGGGAGGATATTGATGCTGCAGTGAAATTTAGAGGCTTACTTCAAGACTTCAAGCATATTTGTAAAAGCAAACAGTCACTGATACTTTAATAGTGGCAAATCATGGTATTAGACTTTATGAAACATAACTTGTTATCAAACACAGTCATCTAAATAAAATAATATGGTCAATTTAGCTTTTGAATTTGATACTAACTGTGCTGGGCTGATTTAAGACCAGACATGCTGCTGTATTCTGGGTCGTCCATGAAGGTTTAAATGTGCATGTAGGGAGGCCTGCAAGGAGGGAGTTGCAGTGGTTTAAGAGTGAAACTACCAGAGCCTGTGCTGGAAGCTGTGTTGACAGTTCTGTCAAGTAGAGTCTGACCATCCTCGTGTTAAACAGCCAACAAGATCAATCAATCAAGGCCACATGAACCTTAAAGTTTACCTAGTCATCAACAATGATACCAAGATTTAACAAGATTTCTGTCAGACTTTGCAGGCATGAGTTTATTGTAATCAAGCTGAATATTGATCTATGATTGAATGGAGAGTGGTGCCCCTCCACTTGGCCCAGTTGTTAAAAAACATGTGCTAAGGTGCCCACCTGGTGGGCAAAACACACTAAAGTGCCCTTATAGGTGGAAAAAATACACTTAAGTCCAGATGACCATTAGAACCAAGAAATACTATGAAACACTATTGTTGCAATGACTTTTATGTTGAGCCCTTTTTTGATCTATATCGAGACATAACTATATCTCGCAGAACCAGCTTGGATTATCTGGTGCTAATATGTTGTTACAATGCATTAGAGTACAGAAAATTGCACCTGCTAAATTGAAAATGTTTTGGGAGAAGACCCCCAGACACCCTCTGGATTAATTTATCAATTTCTGTTTTTTCTTCAAAGTCCAACATTGAATCTACACAGTAGATGTTGATCCTAACTACAAACTAGCTTGAGTAGTCCATCTGGTTAGTCTGTTTAAATGTGTCATTTGTGTAACATAAACATGTCTGAAGTGCTCTTGAAAACACATGAAACTTTGTGCCCTTTTTGGTGACAAGAATGCGCTGTATGTGCCCTTTTTGTTCTTCTTGCTACTGTCCTTGAAAAAGTCTGTGCATGCCACTGATTGGTGTTTTTTTTTTTTTTTTGGATGATACTTGGTAGTTCTTTAACACTGTGTCTGCTCTCACAGCAGATTTGTAATCAGCAATTGTTTTTTTCTACATATTCAAAGGATTCACTTGTTTGTTTTGGCATTTCTTCAGACATTGATGAGTGCTCCAAAGAAAACGGCGGCTGCCAGCATGAATGTGTGAACACCTTTGGGAGCTACAGCTGTCAGTGCCGCAGCGGCTTCATGCTGCACGATAACAAACATGACTGCAAAGAAGGTACAGTGTGTGTTCCTGAGTGTTACTGACGTCCACACACTCATCACCAAAAAGCCTGGATACTTTTTCTGTCTGTTTGTCATCACAAATCTGTGCCAGCTTTCTCTATATTGGCACTTGTTTTTTTGATCAGCAGCAGTCAAATCTGGCCTTTACAAGCATGTAAAAAACAAACCACAGACCTAAGTGTGGGTACCTTTCAAAGAAACTGCTTAAAGCCACTCATAGTCTCTCCAGAAATGGGAAATCCCCAGAGTGTTTGAGTGTAGAAAGATTTCATTTTGCTTTCATTTCTTTCACTGTTAATGGATGCCTGTTCAGAGAAAAACACCCTGCAGGAAACTCATGTTAAAGACCAGGAAATGATGTCATGCGTCTTTCATTGCTTGGCTCTGATATGTCCTTTTGTTTGTTTTCAGCCGGGTGTGATCATGTTGTAAACTCCGTGTCAGGCACAATAAGCAGTCCGAACTGGCCTGATAGATATCCCAGTAAGAAGGCCTGTACCTGGTCTCTGTCAACAACTCCAGGCCATCGTGTCAAACTGGTAGGCCAGCAGACATGCTTCTCTGTCTGACAAAAATTAAAGCCATGAAAAGCAGAGGTCTTTCATTGCCTTTAAAATGACTCAGGTTTTCAATGAGATCGACATGGAGGCTCATCTTGAGTGTGCATACGATCACCTGGAGATCTACGATGGGCGAGATACACGTGCACCGAGTCTGGGACGCTTCTGTGGTGCCAAAAAACCCTCTCCTGTCCTCTCCAGTGACAACAAAATGTTCCTGCGTTTTTTCTCAGATAACTCTGTGCAGAAGAGAGGCTTCGAGGCCTCATACAGAGCAGGTATGCCAAGCAATAATAACTACTGTTTACGTCCCAAAAAGAAAAAAATAGAGCTTTCTTCAAAGATGTGTTTACTGAGCTGCATTTTTTCCCCCACACTTTTATGAGCTCCTCCGCTTTTTGACCCTCTAATTTTGTGGTTGTGAATTCCCAGAATGCGGAGGAAGCCTGAAAGCTGAGGTCAAGACGAAGGATCTCTACTCTCACGCCCAGTTCGGAGATAACAACTACCCCAGTGGCTCGGACTGCCTTTGGGTGGTCTCTGCAGAAAAGGGGTATGGAGTGGAAATCATCTTCCAAGTGTTTGAGATCGAGGAGGAGACTGACTGCGGCTACGATTACGTGGAGCTGTATGACGGTGCTGATGTCAAGTCTCCGAGGCTGGGCCGATACTGTGGATCAGGGGTAAGAATAAAAATATCACTCTGGCATTGATGCAGAAGGAGCAACTGGACTTGGTACATTTTTTGAAGATGTTTTGCCTCTTTTAAGCTTGTCCAAAGAGATGCTAGACTTGGAATAAAGTGACCGCCTCTTCTTTGTATTATTTTAAAGAAAAGCAAGATTATGCAGGGAGAATATAAATTGACAACCAAAGAACCTTTAATGTTAGAGTGGGAATAACATACAAAAAATGGCAGCATGCTGTGGCTGCTTAACATCTTTTATTTCAACTGCAGCAATAAACATGACTAACCCTGCAGTGCAGATGGATCAGCCTGATCTTATGTCTGTAATCAGGCAGATTCATCTTGCCAAGCTCAATTCCACAATGGTTGTGAGTGGCCTGAGTGAGACAAGAATGCTCGTGTGGAGATTAATAAAGATGCTAACAGCTGCAATGACAATTTTATCAGATTTAGACTGCATTTCTTTCTATGAAAAACAAATAACACTAAAACTTCTCTTTAGAATATATATTTTCACTCCACTTCCAACATGTTTTTGCTGAGAGTTTGTCTCACAATGTTCCTTATGTTCTGGCCTTTAGATCACAGCAGTATTCCCTGCCAACTGCATTATCTGATTATGCCACAATGATTTTGATTGAAGAAACAATCATCCAAACACCTGCCAGATATGCTTTCACAAGGTTCTGCCCATTCTCAAACACTTTCTATGGTCTCTTTCCCAATGAACAGTGAAAGGGGTACTTTCCCTGCATGATTAAGTACGTTTCTGCACAAAACAAAATCACTCCTGTAATAGTTCATTTAGTGCATTAGGTTAAAACATGACAAACACTAGAAAACAGTGCAGACCTCCGCCAGCGCCACAGTCGTAACCCATATTATGATTTTCACCTTAAATATTAGTCCTACCTTTATTTCATCTACATTTTTGGATTCCTTGACCATGAAAACAGACCATTTGCAGTTGGATTCATAATGATATCTATTTCAGTTCAGTAGTTATTCACGGAAATCACATTTTTCCTCATGGCAGATCCAGACGGTAATCCAGATCACTTCCAAAATGTAATCATTTGTTCCTTGTCCCATCCTGGACATTTCATGGGAATTTCATCAAAATCCATCCATGACTTTTTGAGTTATGTTGCTAACGGAGAAACAAATAAACAGTCAAACCAACAAACTAACAAAAAAAACAGACGCCGGCAATAACATAACCTCCTGGTGGAGGTAATTAGTAATTTTTTAAAGCATTTTTACAATTTAGTGCAAAATGTGCACATATTAAACCTTATTTCTTTTTTTTTTGTCTTCCTTCAGGCCCCAGAGGAAGTGTACTCTGCAGGAGATGCCATTGTTTTAAAATTTCACTCAGACGACAGCATCAATAAAAAAGGTTTTCACATACGTTACACAAGCACAAAGTTCCAGGATACACTGCATGCAAGCAAGTGACTCTTAAAAAAAGACCTTATCCCAAAGCTAAATGAGGACTTCAGCCCTAACATTAAGAGGGACACACCCCACATCCAGGCGAGGAGTGAATGCATGGATTGACACCACAAACACCCACTTTCGTACTACACATATGTTGGAGTGGACTTCTGCAGAGAAAACTGCAGCTTTGCTCTGCTTTATTCTAGAGCTTTATAGGATGAGAGGAGAGGAATAGTTTGCAGTGAGTAATTTCAGTCGCCAATAATGGCATAGAGCTGTTATAAAGATATAAACTGTATATATTGTGATATTGTTTGCTTTGTTTTTATAATCAGCATCAGATGAGTCTCTTTTTATTGTCTGAGCTTTAAAGTTTGACCACTTATTATGAATGTAATGCACTTTGTTGTATTATGTCACTGGAGGAATTAATTCAAGTATAACGGTATCCAATCTAAGCTGACATTTTGTGCAGTAAGTTAACATTCCCTCACTTCAACACCCGTCATTGCACTATGATGACAAAGGAAATAAGAACTAGAATCTTTACCCAATTAAAATGACCTGAAAGTTAATAAAATGCAACATTCAACACATACACTAACTCTGTGCTTCTCAAACTTTTTTCCTCAAGGCACACCTACAATCAAAAAACTTGGGGCACACCATATTCAAAATAAAGCAAAATATCCCCTTGAAATGCACTGCAATATCTTATGGGTCTGTGCTAGTCAAATCTGATTTAGGATTTTTTAAAACTAGTTATCCAAGCAAAAAAAATAATTAGAAACTGTGATCATATTTCAAAATTTTAGCAAATGGCAGCAGTAACTTGTGACTGGACAGATTCCCAAGGCACACCATTTAAGAACCGCTGAACTAACTGGCCACTTAATTAGATCTACCTGCTAATACAAGATTAGACCCCCTTTGACTTCAGAATCTTAAGTTTTTGTTGCATGTATTTAACAAGGTGATGTAGCCCTGAATCAGAGGTTTTCGTCTATATTAGCATGATAGCATAATGCAGATGCTGCACATACAGTATGTTGGCCGGACATCCACAATGCTAATCTTGCGTTTCACCTAGTTACCATGGAGGTCCTCGCAGTGCAAAAACCCCATTGATGATTCAAGTTTTGTGACATGGCATGTTATCCTGCTGGAATTACTCCTCAAGATAGGAACACTGTGGTCAACTAATAGGCACACTGTGGTTGTTTGATGCACTACAAACAGTAGGAAACATTTGAAAATGTCAGACCATATACTGAATTAAGCTGACATATGTAAGAGAGATCTCTGGCTGTAATTCTCACGTTAATTAAAATTACTATCTATAACCAGGGATCAAAACTAGCCATTATATTTACTCAGACTATTGTCATTTAGATGTTTATTTCATCAGAACTTCTCTCTGTACTTTATTATTTGTTTTGTCATTGTACTTTAATCGATTTCATATAACTTAGCACTGAGCAAAAAAAAACTAAACCAAGTTTCCATTAAAGCTGGAGTTGGTAATCTGATTTAGATACACTTTTTGTAATACTGGTTAAAATGGTCTTTATGACCCAATGGCAATCAATTCATAGTGTGCTCTTAAAACAGAGCAAAAAATATCCGCTATCTACAGCAGGAGTAAAACAGGGAAAACACCAACCAATTAACATGCTGTGTCACCAGTTTTTAAACCAATCAAATCCCATCACCATTCTACCCGCCTGCTGTGCGTACATTTTGCCGGCGTGCACAGACTCAGTGCGTGTAGCCGAGCTGAGAGGGATCAGAGTCCGCTGGAGAATGCTTACCTGTCAAGTTTAGGCGTTGTAAATGAGGAAAGCCCACTACGAGCCGTCCCACAACCCCAACCAAGCTCTAGTATCCCTCACATTTAAAGACCGATGTACAAGAAATCCAAAATAAACGCTTTGTTTTTCTTGGTTTGTTCTGCTGTTGGCTCTAATCGTGACAGCTGCCACCCAGGCTACTGCAGGTGGATGTTCTCGCGAGGCTTTTTCTTCTTCTGTTTTACGGCAGTTGGCATCCACCATTTTGGAGCATTACCACCCCATTCAGGCAACTGAAAGAGTTGAGTTTGGAGAGGCAGAGGAATGTTTTTATTATTATATCATGACACGGGAGATTTACAGGAGAATACTAATACAGGAGAACAGTGGGAAAGAAGATAAAATACGTAAAATACGGTAGTTTCATGGCCAAAACGGGGGACTTGACAGCTATGTGGAGAATGGCAGAGGAACTATCTATACCTCGATTAACATCGGGCTGTGAGCACTAACTAACTTTCCGTGTTTGCTTCTTTTACTTTACTATGATAATCTTTTGGTGTTTTCTTACCACTTACTGAGACATGACTTGGTGTAGTGTAAAACAAACACGTTGTGCTGAGGGTTTGGAGTTAAATCAGTCTTCTGGATATATTAGCCACGCATGCATGTGAGCAGGGGGGGTGGGGGTCATTTTGGAGGAGGGGTGGGAGGAGCTAGACAGAGTCCTAAGGAGATGCTACATTCAAATTCATGCTAGTTTTTCAAAATTACCGACCTCAGCTTTAACTAGGGTTTTCACAGCACCCAGTTTTGAAAGTAAATAGTGACTGTTCAGTTTGAGAACTGAACCACTCATTAACAACGTTAAACGTAAAAAGTACATTTATAGTTATTTTTGAATTAGTTCATAAAGGTAAACTGTTCATCTACATTTACATCTGCTATTCTATACTCTTTAAAAAAGTTTAGAGTCATTATTTTGGTTGATAATTTCTAAAAGTTTGGAAACAATATTTGGGTTGATAATTTCTCCCCTTTAATAATCCTAATTAACCCTTGTATGACCCTTGGACATTTTTGTCCATTTCCAAAATCCAAAACCCCCTCACAGATAATCCCCCTCCTCACCAGAGTTGTTTTTTGGTGAAGAAGTGTCATTGTGGGTAAAATTTCCAATGCCCAACTTTCAGTGTGAAAATCCATTATTTGACTATGTAATGCATTTTTAACCTATCCATGACGCCTCGTGGACAAAAATGTCCATGTTCTAGAAAGTAGCTAAAAAAAGGTCACAGGGGCGTAATTTTTGGCAAGCAGGGGTAGTTTTGGGTTTAATTTGAGGATGCCAAGTTTCAGCATGAAAATCCATCATTTGACTGTGTAATTCACTTTTCTCCCATCCATGACCCTTCAAGGACAAAAATGTCCACTTTCTAGAAAGCAGCTAAAGAAAGGTCACGGGGGCGTGATTTTTGGCAAGAGGGGCTCATTTTGCGTCACATTTGAGAATTCTGACTTTCAGCATGAAAATCCATGATTTGACCCTAAAATGCCTTTTTATCCCATCCATGACCCTTTGTGGACCAAAATATCCACCTGTCATCTAGCCATTGGTTATTATAGATATGTGTACTAATTATTCTCAAAATATCTGAGGTGACTCGTGGAGTGACACTAAATCATTTTTGACATGGATTTCAAGATCTTAACCCCACATCTGGGTGCTGTTTTTAGTGAGGGAAAAACTACTAAACGGGTTGACACAGAAATGTTCACAGAAAAGTATTATATATAATTACAACAGCCAATAAATAACACGGCAGAAATATATTTGAGTACAACAGCCAACAATTAAAAACTGACAAATAAGGTGACGGAAGAATATAAAGGTGGCTAGGAGAGAAGGACTAGGGAGGTTCAATTGCTGCATTTTAGGCAGTATATTGCTTGAATGCATCTCTTGCAAAGAAACTCCTTGCACCCAGTGCAAAAAGTCCTTTTTTGCCCTTTTTCCCTTGTAGCAGGACCTGCAGAGACCCCTGGCTCGTACAGCCATAGACATAATAAAAAGTAGACACCTCATTGGCAGGCAGGGCACAAGAAATACGTCTTGGTCCGGTCAGCCCCGCCATTCAGTGTAATGTATTTGCCAGGCACAATGAAGTGTCAGGGCATCCAATCAATCATAACTTCATGAAAACTGAATTGATTTCATGAGTGTTATTTTCTGCACATATCATACATCTAGGTATGATATAGGACACATGGTTTGGCGTAACTTTAGTGAGCTTGATGGTAATAGAACTTTCTGATGTGTGGCGTATCTGTATGTCAGGTATTTTACAAACCACACACGTGTATATAAATATATAAATACATATGTGTATGCATATATATATGTCCCAGCACCAATAGATCATAGCGGTCGATACGATACGATACGCCTACTCTTTATTATGTCTATGCGTACAGCAGCAGCTCTAGTGGGTGGGGTTGGAGCAGTGGCAGCAGTAGTGGCAGCATTGTGTGCTCCTCTCGCAGCAGCTCTTGTCAATGGGCGGACAGCTGGTGGTTGAGGTGGAGCTTGTTGTGGCAGAGCTACCGTGGATAGAGTAGGATATGGGGCAAGAGTGGGGGAATGACATGCAGGAAACAGGCCATAGGCAGGATTCGAACCTACGCCACCTGCTAGAGGGTAAACCTCATGGGGCATGACCTAGACCACTAGGCCATCTGCGCCCCGAGTCACCTCACATAATTTGAGAAAAATAACTACACATATTTACAATAACAAATGGCTAAATGACTGGTGGACATTTTTGTCCACAATGGGTCATGGGTGGAATAAAAAGGCAATTCAGGGTCAAATCATGGATTTTCATGCTGAAAGTCAGAATTCTCAAATGTGACACAAAATGAGCCCCGCTTGCCAAAAATAACGCCCCTGTGACCTTTCTTTAGCTGCTATCTAGAAAGTGGACATTTTTGTCCACTTGAAGGGTCATGGATGGGAGAAAAGTGAATTACACAGTCAAATGATGGATTTTCATGCTGAAACTTGGCATCCTCAAATTAAACCCAAAACTACCCCTGCTTGCCAAAAATCACGCCCCTGTGACCTTTTACTGGACATTTTCTAGAAATGGACAAAAATGTCCACTTGAAGGGTCATGGATGGGATAAAAGTGCACTACAGGGTCAAATAATGGATTTTCAAGCTGAAACTTGGTATCCTCAAATTTAACCCCAAATTACCCCCGCGTGCCAAAAACCATGCCCCTGTGACCTTTTACTGGACACTTTCTAGAAAATGGACAAAAATGTCCACTTGAAGGGTCATACGTGTAACTTTTTTGAAGGGTCATTCAAGGGTTAAGATGGTATTCTACATAGTTAAGCCTGATTAGTCAATCTTGACAACCTGTGAGAATTGTGCAATTATGGAATGAGCAACACAATTAAGCATGTGGGTAGTGCTAAAAAACAGTGAAAAAATAAAAACACAGGACTTGTAACATCTGAAATTCACTTTAATGTTTATCGTTAAATGTAGACAGAAAGAATAACAAACCAGTTAATGTACTGATGCACAAAAACAGTTGAGCCACTTGAGTTGAAAAATTAACACTCTGGACAGTGCTGATTAGGAGTTTTTTATAATAGATACTGTTATAATGAGTAGCATTTAGGAAAATCCAGTTCTATAAATGCTTTTATGAAAATGTTACCCATACAGTTCGGAGTGATTCTAGTGGCTGTATAAGACAGATCACCGAAGGTAGTCAGAGGCATTCAGCACCACATGTCAAAAGTAAGTATACAAGTCATGTTTTGTTCCATTACAAAGAAAGTTGAACTACTCTACTCTTTAACTTCTCCCAAAATCCTGAACAAGCTGAAAATCTGAAGTTTTATATTCTACAGTACAATCACCTCAATCACATTTTCAGATGTTCCTAAACCACAGTACAAAGTCAAAAATTGTTCAGAGTACATCTTACAAATAATCACTGATAAAAAGTCACAATCTCATTTTCTTCATTGAAGCCCAGCTTCTCTGAACTGAAATGTGTGTGATATGATCCAGTCGATTGACTGAACAAAGTTTTCAAAAATGTATTTAAACATTAAAATGATGTGTTTCACATCACCTGAGTTGTAGAGCTCCTTTTCAATGTCTCCATTTCTTTTAAGGGGGGATACAAAGATCACTTTATGTAGAACAGTGTGTTTACATGCACAGTTCAGTCAAGTTTGCTGATAGCTTAATAACAGTGTGACAGAAGTGTGAGATGAATCACTCTGCTCACTCACTGAATGTGAAGCAGTCATGTCATTGCAGAACCAGGTGTGTAGCTAATTTAGTCCAGGTGTGATGAGCTTTACTGTGTTTACTCTACTGTTGCTGACTCATTGTCTCACCATCAGAGATGGAAAAAAAAACATCTCTGAGTTATTTGTCCTCGTGTTTGAACATGGTGATCTGCTTAAGCACTTAAGAAATGCTATTGTATGATACTTTCCCAGCATTGCCAGTGGCTTTAGATTCAACCCAGACTTTTTTTCACCTTAACACCAGTCTAGTGGTTTCATTTTAAAAGCCACATGCCAGCACTGGTTTTGTTTTTTCTTTCTCTATGCACAATCAAACAGGACCTTTTGTGGTTTGCAGTCAGCTTGTTTTCTTTTTTTCCCTTGGCCAATTTATTATTATTATTATTAGTTGTTCCCTAAAAACAGCATTTCAGAGTCTGCATTTGTCCCCTAATTAGACAGAAGTCCAGCCCTTATCCCAGTATATATACACCAGTGGGTAATCAATTTTATTATCTAAGGCATGTGCACCTCCTATGCAGTATGTAGCCTCATCAAGTATTTACTGAAAAAGTAATCATTGTTAAAGCCTGGTTCAGCTTTGGTCAAAATATACAGTACATCTGTGACAGGGATGCTAACACAGCTGAAGGGGTTGGTGTCCCTTGCTTTTGGAGTCTCAGGGCATAGAGCTTGTACTCCTGTGGTTTTAAACTCCAAGGCACTGAAACACCTACTAATGAAGTTAGGTTGACATTGCTGGTGGCGCTGTGGTGTTATCAGGAATGATGACGGGAGAAGTGCCTGTCCGGCCTGTGCTTCAATACCTGACCTGACCTGAGATGCTTTCGAGCTTTCATCAAAAAGTAGCTGTCCTGGTTTGGGATCATTGTGTACTCCATTAGATTACATATTGTTACATATATTTGAGTTTAAATATACATGTATACAAATGTCTGAATATTCTGATTCAACATGACATCTATTATTGTCCCTTTACAGTTAAATTATAAGTCAAATTGACAAATTTCAATAATTTGGCCTTCTGAAACGGATCATGAATTAAACCAGTAACCAAAGCTCATCCCTGATCTAATAGCTCTCTCTGTATATGGGGTTGATTTATTTATCTGACTGAACTGATTGAAGATTTCTGGTTTGAGAAGTACGGCCATTCCTGGCATGGCTATATGTCTGCATCTTTTAGACTGGACTGAACATGGCCTCTTCCTATGTGAGTAAGATGAGCTAAAGTTCGGTTTAGATAACATGCGCAGTAAGACGGTGTCCATCGCAGCACATCAACAGTGTTCCAAAGGCTCCTACGGCTAATGTCACATGGCTCCATCCAATTCTCTTACAGTCTATGCTTGTATGTTAAAAAACAATGTAGCCAACACTTGTGTATATTTCATACACCCTACAATCTATTTTGGAAATAAATTAAATTAACACTATCCTTTTGGCTCATTGTCATATCTATAAGCAGCCAAAACATTACTGCTGTCAACACCTAGCCTGTATGCTAGCACTATCCTTTAGCTTTAAAGACACTAAGCTAAAGCATACTGTCCAACTGCTGGGTAAATTACCAGTATGTTTATATTACAGATCAAATACGAGTACAGAGACTGAATCATATGCAGAGCAGCTAGTATACCTGTATACTAGAAATACTAGCTTGTGGAGTATAATTAACGACTGAAGATATCAATCTTCAATCACATTATCTAAGTGTCTAAGCATGACATTTGATGAGAGGCAAAGTCTAACAGTTTTCCATGCTTCTCCAAAGTCCTTTTTTTTCAGAGTAGCTCTAAAATGTCACTTTTTGAATTGCATGTAAACTCACTGAGCCTTGCACAGATTAACAGGTGGGGGTAATATGCTAACACCACAAACAAAGTCAGAGGTAAGAGTAATGCAGGAGATGGAGGAGGAAGTGTTTCTACTTGGTCAACTCCAAGTAATTTCTTTAGGACACATCAGTATCAGCCAAAATACTTATGTACAAATCACTTTAAGAAAAACACTCTGGTGTTCTGTTCTTGAAAAAGTGTCAGTCATTTTTGGGCTGATTTGTCCAGCCTTCTTAACTTTCTATCTCTCGCTTTTTTAAATCTTTGGTAGGAAAACTTTGAGAGGCTCATTTTCATGGACTTTATCCAGAAAACCCAGGTTGAAGTACGGGTACAGTGTCTCGTTGAAGGTCTCCCGGAAGGTGTACAGGTGTGTCATGCACTCTGCATTGTAGAAAGACACCAGGCCCCTCTTGTAGTCCAGATACACCCCGATCCGGGCCAGCGGCTCCTCCAGTGACAGGACAGTTGGGGGTGAAGTGCCAGCCATGTACTGTATCCCATATGAGAGTGAGAGGGTCCAGAAGCCATTTGCTGGCAGAGCTTTGATGACTCCCTTCCTGGGCACTGACTCCCGTGCCACACCGACAGTCCAGACGGTGCTGCTGTAGACTTCGATCTCCCAGTAGTGGCGTCCATGAGTGAAGCCCTGGCTCCCAAGTAGGGACAGGGCAGCATTGAACCTATATGGGTTGTCCTGCACAGTGTGGTTGAAGGTTTGGTAGCGCACACAGGTGAGGGAGGAGGTGAGGCTGAGCCAGGGGTTTGCTGTGCTCGAGTTAAACGTGATGGCTGCTGGGACTACAACAGAGAATACATGACAGTCATAAAACATTCCCAGATGATTTGTGTGAGTGTAGGTGAGTAAATACAGTACGTAAAGTTTAGAAGGAGAGTTGCTTATTTTTCAGTGGTGTTCAGACATGTTATTGAACATTTTTCCATTCACAGTACTGCCTCAACCCAGCAGGACTTCGAAGTATAGTGTTGCTGGCTCTCAGTCTATGGCAAGGTAACAGCTTGTTCCACAGGTGGCTACGAGCAACAAAACAAAGCTACATATAGGCCTGAGATGTACTTTTAACTAGCCAGGAATTAACAGCATGCCTGCCACATGATTCATTTTCTTTCTTTCTTTATGTCAAACTTACCCTACTGTATGTTTGTCAGCACAACAACCAGTTTGAGAAGAGACAGAATGAAGCAAAGATCTAATCTAGCACTGCCCTTTCCTTACAAATCAGATTAAATACTGACCTAAAATCAGTACCAGCTGTCAATATTTATGTAATAATATAAATACATAGGTAATAGCCACATTTCAAAAACTGCTGTAAAAAAATCTTCACTGAAATATAAATCTCTGCATGCACAACCCCATTCTTCATATAAATCTCCTAGAGTACAGTTCCTCAGGCAGTAGCCTATGGCTAATGCCAATGCAGACTGACTGCGCTAGTCTTTTTATCGGAACATTTTAACATTTTTGATGCTTTTGTGTCATACTTCAGTCCCCAGTCCATGAAAAGCAGGTATACACAATTCTTTTGTCTGTGTGCCCAGTAACAAGAAAGAGATGAACTTAGCTCGCCAACCACCAGCTTAGCTTAGATGCCCTAAGTGTAAGGGTAATTAATACTTTAGCCTGTCTCTGTCTACAGACATGAGATGCACTCTAGACCCACATATACCCCACAGTCCATGGTTCAGACTCCCCTCCCCTCTTCTCTTCGTGCATCCTCAGCTTCCAGTACATGTACTTCTTCCACTGTATTTTCTGGTTCAAATAGGTGTTTCAATAGGTTTGAATCTACATCATTGTCCTCTGTTCTAAAGTCTGCCATAATCCTTAATAACAACCTTCTTCTACTCAGAGGCTTTGGTTTGTTGGTATGCTGTGAAGCATTTTTTGAAAGAAGTACTTATGCTCTTCACTCTTGCCAATTATTTCATCAGTAGGTTTCAAAAATTGAATAAAATGCTAATCGTAGTCTAAAATTAGATAACATTGTATCAAGTCAATAAAATATAACATGCGCACAGGACCATCTAGATTTTATCTGATGTCCGTAGACAAGAGACAGGATAAAGCACTACCTATATAGCCTACTTTTGGCGTTTGAGCTAAGCTAAGCTAGCAGTTGGCAATCTAAGTCCATCTCTTTCTTGTTACTTGACACACAGTCAAAAGAATGATGTCTACCTGTTTGTCATGGACTGGTTGAGGAAAGACATGAAAACATAAAAAATGTTGGAGTGATTCTTTGAGAATTAAGTCAATGCCTAGGCAAGATGCAGCATATACATAGCCTTTAAGATTAGTTCACAGGCAAGGGGAACAAAAGTTTGATGACAGGCTAATAAAATAAATCCACGGTTGTCCATTACCAAACAATGTGTCACTGTCACTGCACAAACAGACATATCTTTTTATCTAGCTGATGAAAGATTATTTATGTGTTTGGGGCTATTGGTTAAACCTAAAAAAATAATTAAATAAGTCTAGTGTACAGGTTTAAGTATCAATGGCTGTTTGTTTTAGTTTAATTTATCAATCAATTTTGGGGAGTATATTTAAGCTTCATTATTATGATTGTGCATTTGAGGACAAAAAAATTCTAGGATTTATAGCTGCAGTAAGTGGTTTAGCATTTAGATGCTTCACAGCCCCCCTCTGGACGTAAAACTATGCTGCAAAAGAGTCACTGTGCATCAACAATAAGAAGAGGTAAAACATGTAAAAATCATGTCCTGTACCTAGACATTTTTGTCTGTGTCACTGAAACAATCTGGCATTTTCCTTCTAGCAAGCCACTTTGTTGTAGCCTCAACTCGCCACATAAAAATTCCTTCGTTTGCTGCACACTAAGTTTGGGTCTATACTGTATGACTCAACTGAAAATTTGCAGACTTTGTAGACTGAAATGATTTTGTCTTTTTTCTAACAACCGAAATATCCCCGTTGATTTGCAAAGCATAAGGGGTAACGTGATGTACCTGGATAAATGCTTCCCTTCATAGATTTCCACACTCTGTACTGCAGGGGCCCTGCAAACCGACCCTCACACAGACTTGGAGGAGTGAGTGCAGGTTTCTCAAACTTCAGGGAAGGCCTGCCAGGAAAAACACATTTAAGCAGTCAGGAAAGAGAAGGAAAACAAAATAAATTCCAGGAGTAAAACAGCTGAAACCTTTACCAACTCACCTCTGGAGCAGCACTTTGATGCTCTGAAATGAGACAAAGGATAAACACAGGAGATGTGATTAATTTTGTTGTATCTGTAAGACGATAGAAGTTTTTCCACATTACATCAATGTCTGAGCTCACGCGATCCCACCCTTTGGGTTCTCCCCGCGGCTGGGGGAAAGTCCCACAGCCATGGCCCTGAAGCTTGGCTCTGCGCCTAAACTAAAGCCCTTATCCTCCAGATCAGCGACTGAGATCATTGGCTCACATCCTGTCTGCACGCACTTCTCAATTCTTTTGTTATCCAGTAAGTAGAAACAGTGCAAACACTTCTACTAGTAGGTCAAGTCCAACCTTTAAATAAATGCAAAAATGGTCTTAAGGCTTTTCAAGAATGCTGTGATAACTAAAACAGGAAAGCCAAAGTGGACCCACCCTGCAAAGCCAAATCTGAGATGTTAAATATGGGGCATATTTTAAAGTTTTGGCACAAAAACGTATGCAGGAATGATGATAAATCTAACATTCAACCCCCCAAGAGCTGACTCGACATGTTTTTTTAATAGCTTCCACATGTGCTGTTTTTGTATGATGCTTATGTACCCGCAGCAGAGTGAAGGGGTCCTGCTCCTTCAGCTTGTCCTCAATCTCATGCAGGGCCCTCTGCAGGCGGGAGATCTCTACACACAGCAGGGCCTTGTGCTCATCCAGACGGATCAGCTCTCTGCGCTCCTCTGTCTTCAGCTTCACCTGCAGAAGCTTCTCCTCTTGGTACAGGAACTGGTGCAGGTCACTGAACTGGGCCTCAATACGTTGCTTCAGGTCAGCTGTGTGCTCCTGATGATGGGCAAAGAGGAGACAATGTAGTGTTGGAATGGGCATAAAGTGTAAGATTTGCAGTTTTAACACATTATAAATGGAGATAAACATTTTTTAGATTCAGGAGGCATTATTGCATTGTTTTGTAGGAATATTCATGTATGGTTGGTACAATCTGATGCACACCTTTAGCTTTCTGACTTCTTCCTCAGCGTCCCTGTCCCACTGCAGCGCTGTGTTGAGCTCAGCTTTAAGAGAGTCCATGGAGCTGTTCAGGGAAGCCTAACAAATAAACACAAATCAACTGACTGATGTCTCAATAAAAACAACATCACATGTCCTTGAATATTTAGGAGATAACCAGGAGATGGATTCAATTTAATATAAAAGAATAGGGACCCTGTTTACAGAGAGTGCCATAATGCAGGAATGATGTAGCATTTTCCCTCGATAGCAACAACAGAAAGCCTATGTGATTTTTCTCTGTTTGGATCTTTGCTTATAAGAAGCTCTGGAGAAAAATAAATTATGAAACCTACATGAGCTGATCATGAGATAATCTTAACAACCTATGTTTCTAGATTTTTTTCTTTTAGCTTAAATGTAATTGTTGGGAGTGAAAAGCTGGCCTAACGAGGTTGGTCCTCAAAAGCAGGCAACAACAGATACATTTTATTATTTACCATTGAACATTAAAATCTTATGTGCATGTGTTCACCACAAATCTTCTTCATCCAAATTTGTATTCTAGTCTAAATTCCATTTACTTAGTGGCATTGGGGATCAGGAAGTGGTGCTTATTCCTGCGCCACTTTTTTTTCTTTTTTGTAATTTCTCCCCCTCCCGCGTCCCCTCAGCTGGGGAAGAGTATGTGTTTGTTGTTCAGGCAAAGTTTTTACGGTGTTTGAAATACATGTGATGTGATGTTTTCCTCACAACTATGTTGGTCTCTTGCTGACTGCTGAGAAGTATGATTTAAAAGACATATTTGAAAGGTTGTCTTGCAGCTATGCTAGCATGCCACGTACGATTAGTAAAGCTAGTGTACAAGCAGGTTACATAAAGCTAACTTTAGTGCATTTTTTTAAAGCTAAATTATTTTTATGTTTTCTTACACTTCTTCTTACACTTCTTCTTCTTCGTGTTCACATAACCTTTTGCTAACTAAGGTGTATGAGCATGAAGCTAATGTATGGTAAACTATGCTAACCTAACACATTACATTCAGCTCACTCATGTTACATTGACGTTGACATGTATCTTCCTAGTCCAACTTTTGTGAATTTGAAATCAAGCTAACATATGCTCATGTAACACTTAAGTTATTTTGATTTGCACATTCCCCGAAGCTAACGTGTGATAACGTGGGAAAGTCTGGTGCCAGCATCCACGGTAATTCCAGCTCCAATATGGTATCTTAGAGTTGTTGCCGTTAAAGGGATATGCAAACATTTGTTTTGTTTTCATATCTTGCCTCACTCCAAAGTTATGACAAAGACAACATTCTTACGACTGTACATGCAGTAACAAGGAAGAGACGGGCAGAGCTAACCCAACTCCAAGTGGCTTAACTCAAACACTGGGAGTCAATGGGTAGCCTTAGCCTACCTCTGCCTCTGCCCATCTGATAAACTCTTCAGCAACTCTGAAGTCCTGTGTGCTTGTTTCAACTTGTTTCTTTTACCATCACCTTATGTAATTTGTTAAAGAAATACAAATGAAACTAGACTGAGGGGTGCATGCACAAACCACTGTAGAGGAGCTTATAAGTAGGTCAACAAAACATAGCCTCTGTTTATGAATAGAAGAAGACTGGTGCTAAGACTGACTTGGTAAAACAGGACAAGGATGATTTCTTCTGGGTTTAATTATTTTGAAAATTACATAGAGAGCTAATTTTAGTCTCTAAACTCTGTTTAGAATTGCTTTATCTGATGACTGTTGGCAGTGACAGGCTAACGCTATCTCTTGACTCCCTGTTTTTGAGCTAAGGCAATTCACAGTGGGTGAACTCTGCCCATCTCTTCCTTGTTGTAGCATGCACAGTCAAAAAAAGGTGTCTACCTGCTTGTCATGAACTTGGGAGTGAGGACACAAAAACAGAAACAATTGTTGGTGTATTCCTTTAAGCTAGCTTATGTACACTGTGTTATACTAACTTATTGGAAACTTATAATCAAGTTAGTCATAAAACTAACCTATGCATGTTGCATCAGAACTACGTGCATTTTTAACTCCACATTTGAATATAAAGCTATCTAAAATGTGAGAGCAAGCCTGCTTTTATGCATATTACGCTGTGCTACATTTAATTGTTTTAGCTGACAAATGGGTAGAATGCAATAAGCTAAATTTTGTGCAAAGCCAGCTAATGTGCATGTTACAGAAACATATTTGCATGCATGTCACTCTGGGCTAACTAATGCACACTACAAGAGTGACTTTTAGTAACAACTCTAACAAGAAACTTTATTTACCCTGGATTAATAAATCAGTCAGAAAGTGTTTGAAACAAATGAACCAAGCATTAAAATCTGCACCAAAACATGTTTCAAATAGAGACATAATGTTATCCAAAGGCCTGAGAAACTGTGTTTCTAAAAATTTACAAGCCACTGAAGCTGAATACTACATCACGGTAATTACAGGTCAGAGGAAACAGCTCTGCTATGTGGAAGCAAATGAATACTATAATGAAAACCTCTAGGAAAACCGACTACGTTTTTTGCCACAAACAAAGAGAGACTGGACATTAATTTCAATGTTTGTAGTGTTAAACTTCCCTGCCAAGTATATGTACTGCCAATTTCACAATGCAGCAAGCAAATTATAATCAAGTTTTGAAAATAATAGACCAGCTCCCCAATGGTAACTCCATAGATCTTTTTCTTCTGACGTCTGGTCACCCTATGATGCTTTATTATGTGAGTCCCTGGTGGAGAGGACTGTGAGTGAACTGGAGTAAAACATAAAGTATGTTGTCTCTAGTTTATTTTACTAAAGATTACAATTTGGGCAATGAAAAATTCCAGCATCTTTTAAGAAATAACAGTGCAGAGGTCACCTTCAACCTGTGTACAGTAAGTCAAAATGCATAGGTTACTTGTTGAGATTTTTCCTGTGTTGTAATTCATTCACAGTTTATAAAATCTTAATACTGTTAAAGCTTTACTCACTCTATACTTCTGTTCAGCATCCTGCACACACACCATGGTGTGATTCCTGTGTTCCTGGGAGAGTCCACACACCAGACACACCAGCTCCTGGTCCTCCTCACAGTAAAGCTTCAGCTCCTCTCTGTGTCTGCTGCAGCGGGGGACTGGAGGAGTAGGGACCCTCTCTGGTAGCCCAACATCAGGCAGGCATGCTGCAGCCCCGCTTTCCTCCAGGCCTTGACAGTAGCTCTCCACGATATTTGCCACAATGCGGTTTGGCCTGTAGCTCTGTCCTGGGTACACCTTTCTGCACTGAGGGCAGGACCCAGTGCCCCCCTGCCCTGGGCCCCTGGGACCTGACCAGTAGCCCTCGATGCAGCTCTGGCAGAAGGTGTGATCACAGGGAAGGGACACAGGTTGTTTGAAGAGATCCAGGCAGATGGAGCAGGTCAGATCTCTGCTGATTCTGTGAGCTGAGCTTTTGGTAACTTTTCCAGCTATGGGAGGCTGTTTCAGCTTTTCCATCGCTGTCTGCACAATAAACTCTCCCTCCTTTGGTTTCCAGCTTTTCTTCTCCGGCTTTATCCCTTGGTTGAGTTTCTCCAAGTTCTGCAGATAAGCTGACTGAATTTTCTTCACTTCTTTCTGATTCTTGCTCATTCCTTTGCCTTGATTGTTTCCCTTTGTTCTAAAAGTACAGCCGGACCTCGACGTCCTTCCTCTCCTGCAGAATGTGGCTGCTCTCTCTGGCCTCCAGTCTTCCTGTTGATTGTGGGGAAATGAAGTGGGTGGTGCAGTCGAAGACACAGCCTCTCACATCTTCAGCAGATAGCTAGGGGATCTTAAAACAGCCCCCCTTTTCCCCTCCTGGCTGACGTCATATCTCAGCCAAGCCTGAGTGTGGATATTTAGCCCTTGTTCTGTGAAGTCCTTCCTGCAGCTTGACACACTAAACTCTTAATCTGCTGTACAGTAACTACAAAAAAATGTAAATCCATCTAATGTGACTTCCAGTTTGTGAGTGTGTGAGTGAAAGCTCCGAAGACGTCTGAGCAGGAGCAGATTTCCTGCTTCTTTTTATGGACACGCACTCTGCCCAGAAAGTAATCATCACTGCTGAAGAGTAAACAAGATCATTAAGATTTACATGAAGAAGGAAAACGTCCTGCAGGAGGAAAACTCCACCAAACACAAACATAAAAACTGCACACATCCTTTACCCATGACCTTATTATTACAGATATTTACAGCCTGCTCCCTTAGGGCTGAAACATCTGTTCAGTAAAACAAAAGAGTTTTTTTTCCTCAGGATATCTCTGTGTTTTCATGTGACTAATTCCTTTAGCCTAGAGGACACGACTTCCGTAACTTCCAAAACCAATTTGAAATATAAACTTGTCAGACCACAGCACACTTCACCACTTTGTGTCAGTCCATCTGTCTCAGCTCAGGCTAAACTCCCTGCAATGATACAAAGTTTAACATTCCCCTAACTTTTAAAGTAATCAACTGAGAATTTCAGAGATTTTCCTTTTATATCCAACCTGACACTAACCTGTTTCCAACCTGTTGAATGTTCCAAACAGGTGTTTATTAAGCATACCTCAACTTTCTTTTTTGCCCTTGGACCAGCTTTTTTGGAACATGTGGCAGGCATCAAAATCAAATTAGCGAAAACTTGCCAAAAAAAAAAGGTTTTTAGATTGAACATTAAATATCTTGTCTTTGCAGTGCATTCATGTATGTATACATGAAGATCAAAAAAGATTTGCAATGAACTTTATTTTGTCTTTATTTACATTTTATACAAAGTCCTAACTTCTTAGAATCTAGGTTTGTAGTTTATGTGTCCAGATATGAAAAAATTACGGTTAAGTATATCACATGCCACAAGGTACCTGAAAGCTAAATCTTAAGGATTCCAATCATGTAGACTATTACATGTAATATCCCCTCAGCAGCCTTAATTAATACATGTCTGTAAACAAATAAACCAACAAATGAAAAACTGAATTCAACATCAGAAGCTCTACTGCCATCCCTCAATCATAATCTTACAAAAATGTATTTTCCTGCATCTACCAGGATCCTCCCAAATGAAATCCAGTAAGAATAGTGCAAACACAACACATACATCATTTTAGATTAATTGCTGTTTTATATTTTTGAATTTGCAAAACAATCTTTACACCTCAATTAAAAGGAACTACTTTATAAGGTGTTCTTACCAGTCTAACCACTGTTCTTGTTTTATGATTGAATTCTGCACATTTAGAGAGAAAGCAGGGCAATATTTTCCCCTTAACTCCCTGTGAGTGCCTTATGCACACTTTAAGTGGCTTGTAGTGCATATTGGGAAGGATTCATCACTTTCAAATGGCTATTATTCTTTATTTTATGTAGGTCATTCAGTGAACAGTACCACTGGTTTGCTGATTAGTACATGTGTCTGTTATGATGTATATAGTCTTATTGAAAAGTCCCTTAAAACTAAAGCAAGTAAACAACAGAGGTGGGTGGAGCTGGGTGCCAGTTTGCAGTAAGTGTTGTAGATGAAGCCCATCCAACATGATGCTTGTTTGTTGAAAAGTTCATGAGTAGCCATCTTTTTGTCATGCACATATGAGAAATATGCTTTGGAGTCTCAAGCTTTGAAAACATACACACACAATATTTTTAGAAAACAACAAATGTCAAGTGTTAATGCATCCATGCTTTTACAGTCAAACTTCAACCTGAAGCTTTATGTTATCATCTAATTAAGTTTTTCTAAAGTGTGCTTGTACTCCAATTGTTCAAAATATGTGCTGGAGCCAATGGGGGGTGAGGCACTGCCAGCTTTGAGGCAGAAAATATTAGGCTAACATAATTTGGCCTAAACAATAATAAATCAGAAAGAGGACACTTTATTTAGAGCTATTTTGTACAATAATGTGTTTAAGCTCATTTTATCTTGATTTTATTCATGAAGAAAAATAAAAGAAATGTGTATTTTGCACAGTGTGATAGGCAAAGCTGGGGGAGACTCAGAGGACAAATTGTCAGGAACCACTGGACTATGTGTTAAGTGTCTGGACTAACTGTATTGGAAATTTACAGGAATGGAAAGAGGTAAAGATGCACATTTCAGAGAGAAAGTGGAGAAGAGATATAAAATAAAAATCACATTTAACTCATTTAGTTGAAAAAGAGTATTTTTATGGTTTGAGTTTTTGCTCTTCAAAGGTGTATAAATAAGCTGTACTTACTGACTAAACACAGCTCCAGCAGTGTATGAAGGACCAATAGTGACATCTGCTGTATCTAACAAAAACTACAAAACCTACAAAAGTTGTCCCAAAGCAGCTCAGAGGCAGAGGTACAGTGGCACTGATAAAAACTGCATTAAAACTTTGTGAGATCAAGACAGTGCACACTTGGGGTATGTATTGGTTTGAGTCTGGCAAGATACATGGATAATAACATGATATAATAATAAAAACAATAATAATAACAACTTTATTTGTATAGCTCTTTTAAAACAAAGATTTACAAAGTGCTGTGATAAGCAGACAGGAGCATACATGCAGCTAAGCACAAGAGTTAAAGCACAAAAACAATTTAGAAAAAAAATACCATTTGAAGCACGAACACAAAAGGCAGAATAAACCCAAGCACGATAAGAACCTAAGTGAGAGAGAGCAGGAGAACATCTACTGTCTCCGGACCAGTGGCCCACATGAAAGTGCCCCACTTTTCAAAGGGCCCTCATATTCTCCAAATCATACCTTGTGCCGGAGCCTTGTCCACAATGCCCCCTCCCCAGGCCCAAAGCCCCTTTACCCTCCTCAAAAATATACCACAATATGTCCAAATACCATGAAAGAGTGGTGTGTCGCTTTTTGATATTATTTTTTAATGAATACACTTTTTCTAAAACAAATGTTTTATCATTAAAAACCAGCAGGTTAACATGTAAACAAAGCACAGGTTCTTTTCAGTATTTATTAAAGTAAATTATAGGTTATGGAATTTTTTTTTTTTTTTTTTATGTATTTTTGGGGCATTTTGTGCCTTTATTGATAGGAGAGAGACAGTGGATAGGCTTGTGAGGGGGGGTGGGAGAGTGGGAGAGGACACTCTGCAGGCTGGTCACAGGCGGGATTCGAGCCTGGACCGGCGGAGGTGGGTGCATGGGGTGCCTGGTTGCTAACCACTCTGCCAAACCAGCACCCCTAGGTTATGGAATATTTAACCTTTTTCTGTCTAATTGACAAAGAAATAAAATAAATGTAATGGGAAGACACAGAGTCAGATTGCTGAATTTCTGACGCTAACCTGTGGCCAGAGGCTGAATTACAACACTAAACAAAAGAATTTCAATAAATTATTAACTCCTTCAAAAAGGAGTTTCTCTGTTTGTTAATTAGCAAGATAACTCAAAAAACGTATGAGTGACATTTTCAGGGATTGTTTGAAGAAGGAAGGAAGAAGTGTTCTTTTTATAAAGGAGGTCATCTGGTTTTGATGGTGATCCAAATCCTAATGTGGGTCCAGGAATTTTTAAATGATTTTTTAGCATTTCGAAATAGGACCATTTCCACATTTTTGACTTGTCTGGTAATGTTAGAAATTCCTTGGCACAAGTTTGTAATTTTGGAACACTTCTAGCCATGATAAACACAGTTATTTGGTCAAACAATAATACCAACATATTTTAACCGTTTAAGGCCCAAGAAAGACCATAGATTATAGCCAGAAAATTCTAATTTTTTTGAAGATTGAATTTTTGTTTCACTTTCTGCTAAAATCCTGCAAAAATCAAAATGTCCATAAAATTCAACATATAGATTTTTTGTATCTCATTTGATACATTCGGTGTTTTTGGCAACTGATAATCCATTTGAGGACATTTCTATCATTTATCTGATTGTATTCAGAATTTGTTGATCATATTGCATGTTATAGTCAGATATCAGATGAAGGTGGATGGGTGAATTAAACATGACCACAAACCATGGTCATGTATCTACTAGGAAATCTTCAGTGTACCAAAGCGATGCCAGTGTTCCTTCCTTCAAGCTCAACACACGGGAGTTGGATCGTACAAGTTCGGCGTTGCGTGAATCTGTGCACTTTAAGATGAACATGAAATTATGAACACATGTCAGACTCTGTTCAGTATGATACCATCCAATTCGACCCTGCAGTCATGACTCATGTGAGACAAGTTTCATTAATAATGATGTGCAGTGACTGGAACATGTAGGATGGAGAAGAAAAGCAAAATGGGATAAAACTTTTATCTTCTGTATTGCACGTTTGCTCAGGATTTTAGTGGGAATGAAGTTAATTGATGGCAGACAGTGTAATTAACTTGTAACCTTCAGTGGTCCCCAGTAAAGAATGACTGCTCAGGGCTACACAGACTTCATTAACCCAGGAGACAGATTAGGATTGTTGAGTTAATTAAACTGTTGAAATTCTTTGGTGCTAAGTTTCCTATAAACCTCAAGGGTTGAGGGAAAATTTGAGAGGAAGGCAGTGGGTGGTAAATGAAGTTGGTGTGCTTTATTACATCTTTAACAGCAGTGAATCTTCTGTGAAAACTAAAATGGAAGCTTGCTATGGGGAGAGATTTGTCTCAAAATGATTCACACAAATCTCTCCATGATTTTCACATGTGTTTTTCAGATCCACAAATATATCAATAATATTCACATGTGTTTTTCAGATCCACAAATATATCCATTATTTTCTCATGTGTTTTTCAGATCCACAAATATATATATGATTTTCACATGTGTTTTTCAGATTCACAAATATATATTTGATTTTCACATGTGTTTTCAAATTTTGTGAGTGCATTTATCATGACTTATCATTTGTAAATCTTCAATTCTGCTTGTGAACTGTTGGAAGTGCGTTTGTGGATCAACTGACACCTGCATTCATTTTTGAGACAAACGTAACGCAGTTTCCTAGAAATGCACACACATATTTGGAGGGATTTATCTCATTAATATGCAGACAAATATCCATGAATTTCACATGTGTTTTGCAGATCCACAAATATAAACATAATTTTCTCATGTGTTTTTAGGATTCACAAATATTTTTACGATTTTCACATGTGTTTCTCCGATCTGCAAACATATGCATGATTTTCACATGTGTTTTTAAGGTTCACAAATATATCCACGTTTTTCACATGTATTTTTAAAGTTTGTGAGAGCATTTATCATGACTTATCATTTGTAAATCTTCAGTTGTGCTTGTGAATCATTTAAAGTATGCGCTCGTGGATCAACAGACACGTGCCTCTATTTTTGAGACAAACGTACCGCAGTTTCACAGAGATTCTCACACACACAGGTTGAGAATATTCACATGTGTCTCAAGCCCCGCCCCCTCCATCCACTAGGCGGCAGTGTTGCTGTCTTTGTTTAACAGGGGCGTCAAACAGCCTGCTTCGCTCGGTGCTGTTGAAGAAGAAGGAAGCCCCTTCAGGAGCAGAAAGGCGCCTCAACTTAGAAGCAAAAGCAGCCTAACCCAGTCCGCCAGTATTCATTTCTGGCCCCTCGCCATGCTCTGGAGTGTGTCTTTTATATGTGTAAAATGTTTATTCATTTTTCTGAACAGAACTTTGACGATCATTAACAGATGAACGAACGCACCAGGCACAGCATTGCTGCAGACCGCTGACGCCTCCTCCTGCTGACTGGGCAAAGTCAGAAAGATATTCACTAATCTGACCTCTTTTCAGTCGCTGTCATGAAGACTGGAAGCTACAGCCCGCTTTTTCCTCAAACGAGCCGTTCTCCGAGCCAGACAGCTTCTATTTGTATCAAAGTGTTGTCGGTGATGCTCGACGGCTTAGGGAGCGCCGCAATTCCACCATAGCAAAGGAAAGCGGTGAATGAAAACTCAGTACTGTCACCATGAAAAACTGTAATGTCGCTAGAAACACACTACACAAGACCTTGTGTTATTCATTAAAAAATGTCACAGTTTGTTAAAAAATATCAAGATATACACAGGACACATTATTTCTTAAAATATTAATTTCTGCTAATAGGTAATGACTATAATAATTGAACGGGTACTGTTGCAGAACTTATCTTAAGGATCAAACATCTCTGGTTTAGCCTACTTCACGGCTCACTAAAGAAAGTTTAATGTTTATATATTTTCAGGCAAATACTTTTCAAGCAGTATTGACTTTCAGGTCATTTATAAAATTATCCTTTCACAATAAAGTTTTCAGGAAGGAATACTATGTGAAATAGATAGCATCCCATTAACAGTTTCAATGACGCCTTTTAATCATTTTCCATCATTTAAACTCACTTTCTTTTTTTAAATAACCATCTTAAGTATTCTATTTTTATTTCATCCCAAATATTTGATTTCACATACTCTATGGGATTAGTTTTAATCCTTCAAAGTTTGATAAGTGTGAAGATCATAGAAGTACTTATTCACACATTTCTTTTAATCTGTTATACCAGAAAGTGTTAAATATAAAATAAATTATCACAGCTTTCAATTTCAGTTGCTTTGATCATTTCCCCAATAGTAGATCATATGTGTAAAAAATAAAAACCTCTTCTATAAAAAATGCTGTAGAAAATACCTTATCAGGATATTTGAGGCTATTACAGACTAATGAAAATATAGTTGGAAAACATATAGCGGCAAACCAGGAATTTTTTATTGCTCAACTGCATTTAATATAAATAAATTTATGAAAAGCTCTCTTCTCTAAAGGGCTGCAGTACAAGGCTAGAGAATATTTGATAACTGGGTTGAGTTTGGTATAGCCTATTTAACAGCAGTAGAGTTATTGCAGTTTTATAGGCATCAACTAATCATATTAACATCAAAGTAAATATTTAAATTTGATCTCTCCTAAGTATCTTTATCTCTCCTATGTATCTCTTTTTTTGTAGTGTTTGTCTTTGTTTGTTTTTTTAATTATGTACTATGACCCTTGTATGTCTCAATGGTTTCTAACACCATGCCAGAGGACTTCAGTTGGAAACTAGCCTTTGGCTAAAACTGGCACATTTACAGTAATGTATGATTGATGTGCGCTGTCCTCTTTAAATAAAATGAAAAAAAAAAAAATCATAGACATTGAGTTTAAACCTATTTCTCTAAAGAGAAAAAGCATATGGCTGTAGGTGGAGGAGATAAACATCCAAATATTTGTGAAAATGTCAGTAGAGCTCATAAATTTAATGGCACTGGCTTTTTTTCCCGATCATAAACGTCCTGTGTATATCTTGATATTTTTTAACAAACTGTGACATTTTTTAATGAATAACACAAGGTCTTGTGTAGTGTATTTCTGACATTACAGTTTTTCATGGTGACACTACTGAGTTTCCATTCACCGCTTTCCTTTGCTATGGTGAATTGCCGACGCCCCCTAAGCCGTCGAGCATCACCGACAGCACTTTGATACAAATAGAAGCTGTCTGGCTCGGAGAACGGCTCGTTTTGAGGAAAAAGCGGGCTGTAGCTTCCAGTCTTCATGACAGTGACTGAAAAGAGGGTCAGATTAGTGAATATCTTTCTGACTTTGCCCAGTCAGCAGGAGGAGGCGTCAGCGGTCTGCAGCAATGCTGTGCCTGGTGCGTTTACGTTCATCTGTTAATGATCGTCAAAGTTCTGTTCAGAAAAATGAATAAACATTATACACATATAAAAGACACACTCCAGAGCATGGCGAGGGGCCAGAAATGAATACTGGCGGACTGGGTTAGGCTGCTTTTGCTTCTAAGTTGAGGCGCCTTTCTGCTCCTGAAGGGACTTCCTTCTTCTTCAACAGCACCGAGCCGGAGCAGGCCGTTTGACGCCCCCTGTTAAACAAAGACAGCAACACTGCCGCCTAGTGGATGGAGGGGGCGGGGCTTGAGACACATGTGAATATTCTCAACCTGTGTGTGTGAGAATCTCTGTGAAACTGCGGTACATTTGTCTCAAAAATAGAGGCACGCGGTCTGTTGATCCAATGAACGTACTTTTTAAATGATTCACAAGCACAACTGAAGATTTACAAATGATAAGTCATGATAAATGCTCTCACAAACTTTAAAAAATACATGTGAAAAACGTGGATATATTTGTGAACCTTAAAAACACATGTGAAAATCATGCATATGTTTGCAGATCGGAGAAACACATGTGAAAATCGTAAAAATATTTGTGAATCCTAAAAACACATGAGAAAATTATGTTTATATTTGTGGATCTGCAAAACACATGTGAAATTCATGGATATTTGTCTGCATATTAATGAGATAAATCCCTCCAAATATGTGTGTGCATTTCTAGGAAACTGCTACGCTTTGTCTCAAAAATGAATGCAGGTGTCAGTTGATCCACAAACGCACTTCCAACAGTTCACAAGCAGAATTGAAGATTTACAAATGATAAGTCATGATAAATGCACTCACAAAATTTGAAAACACATGTGAAAATCAAATATATATTTGTGAATCTGAAAAACACATGTGAAAATCATATATATATTTGTGGATCTGAAAAACACATGAGAAAATAATGGATATATTTGTGGATCTGAAAAACACATGTGAATATTATTGATATATTTGTGGATCTGAAAAACACATGTGAAAATCATGGAGAGATTTGTGTGAATCATTTTGAGACAAATCTCTCCCCATAAATCCAACCCTCAAAATATTGAACTAAAATTTTGGGGGTACATTATATTTTTCCAGTATTTATGTTTATTGCTTTGGAGTAACTCTGTGGCTTTGGGGTTTGAATTTTATTTCAGTATTTTTTAACCTGCATAGAGAAAAATCCTTTAACTAGGCTTCCATTGAAACTCCACTCAGCAGTACAGTTTTGATTCTAATATATTTTAAATTTATTAACAGTATAAATTGTATACTCAGTAAACTTTCACAGCTCTAATTTCACAGTAGGATGAGAAGCAGAGGATATTTGTGGCACAGCAGGAGACAAAGTGTGAAAGTGCTCTTAAATGTCTGCAGTCATGCATGTGAGTGTTAGTGGCAAATTCAGAAAACAAATGCAATATTTATGAGGATGGAGAAAAAAGAAAAGAAACCCACATACTCAAACACACATGCACTGACACAAACACACACACACAAGGAACATGCACATTACACACACCCTCAATTAAACCCTGTGCTGATGTGTAAGACACCGGGGAAGCTAAAGGCTCTCTGGAAGTTGTTTCCAAAAATAACCTCAGAGTCTGCAGGAGTGAGACAGACCTGTGGGAAGATAAGAGCTGCAAGGACAGAAGAACGAAAATATTGAATTTCTACAGCTTGGGTCATTGTGATTGTACAGTTTCACAAATACTATGCTTAATTATTATCTACTGTAGTGAGGTGTATAAGTAAGCAAAATGTTTGGACAATATTCTTAATTGGGCAGATAAATTACTAGTTCAAATTCCTTTACTAAGCTACTTTTATTTATTTTGACATTTTTTCTAAAATTGCTCTGACATCAGCCCAACATTACTTTCGTCCCATGATCAGGTTGGCAGTTTTTATTCGTCCACAACTTAGTTAATAGCCAAATACCAGCAAAATGGTATATTAACGGTATTGTCAATAGTTGTGGCCTGCTCAAAAAGATAAACTTCATTAATATGCCTAACAGCAGATTTTTAGCACTGCTTATGTTCAGAATTCTGACATTAAGAAGCTAAAACCAGCATGCTAACATCTCGTCCCTTGTTAGCATGCTGACATTTGTACTGATATGTATCACAGCTAGCATGTTAGCATGGCTGTTGATGTCTTGTATATTAAAAAGGCTTATATTAGTTCTTGCTTCAGAAAGCTGTATAGGTTCAGTAAAGCTGGTCAAGTTTTACAGTAACTGGGAACATTCAGAAAACCATCCATTCTCACTTACATGGAAGGGCAACCTAGAGTCAACAATAAACCCAATGTGCATGTTTTTGGTCTGTCAAAGCAAACTAGAGTACCTGCAGAAGACCCATACATGAAGTGGGGGAAAACAGAAAAGCCCTGCCATACCAGGAGCAACATTCTGGGCAACAGCACTACCTGCTGCACTACCAGGCAGCATGCTTGATAATAAAAGTCCCTTTCATTTCAGCATGAACGTACAAAATTATTGCTTAAACTGTTATGATACAATTAATTTTTTTCATGTTTTTCTGATGGTCTTTGTTTCTGTGGCCTCTTGTTCCCCTTGTCTCGTGTGTTTCCTGCTTTATTATGAAATCCCTGTGTTCCATGTGGTGTTGCTGCCCTCCATCTGTGTGCCTCTGATCATGATTCGCTCCACCTGTGATTGTCTCACCTGTGCTTGATGTTTCCCCTGTGTAGTTGGTCTGCTTCCTTATGTCTTCATCATCTCCTGCGTCTGTCCAGTGTTTGTAGGTAGTTGTATGTTTGTTTGTTTGTTTTTACTTTTTTCAGTGACTTTGTTTCACTTTTTGTATTTGGTTTCTAGTGTTTTCTTTCTTTCTTTGAACAGTTTTGATTTGATACTTAAGAGATTTTGTTTTGTTCTTAGATATTTTGTAAAGATTAGTTTCTTTTAACTTATAACAAAACCTTTTTTGTTTATCTGAATTTGGGTCCTTCTTGTTTTCTGTTGCTTTTCTTTTTGAACAAATCCTGACAAAAACATTTTATCTTGCCATTAATACAAAAAATATGAATACAAAGTTTATAATCAGTCTTTTTTACCACAGGCTACCAGGTTGGGTTCTCAAATACAATGATTTGTACTAGTTGGAAAGTTTGCATTCAGTCATACAGTATTAGTAATTTACCCACATATTATTTTCCTGTTTTTCAGGAAAAGGAGAGCACCTAATGTACCTAACACCCATCCATCCATCCATTATGTCTGAATGCCTCACGATACAGAAACCATTTAAGGGCTAATAAATGGGTAATAAAACAAGTGAAAAACATTATTCAGTCTTGTTTAATCAGCTTTTTGGCTTTCCTCCCCTCCTGCTGGTATTCATCTTTGCATTTTTGTCAGATTCCTGCCATGATGAATAGCCCCCTCCCCTCCTTCTCCTTCTCCTCTTCCTCACCCTCATCGTGACTTTCATAGAATTTGAGAGGAGGCACTTAAACTAATGTAGAGGCGATGTCAGAGCATATTTTGGGAACAGTAGGCAGCTTCCTGCTCTCGTATTCATTTTCCTTCAAGTTAATGTGACACTGCGGATAGGAGCGGGTACATGTTACAAAGAGTGCAGTCACTGTTCTGGCTATAATTTCACATTTCAAGGTCAAAGTAAAGGAACATCTCGTGGCTGTGGTGGTATCACAGACCTTAAACCCTATATGCAACCTTTGAATGGCAAATTTGTATTTTTTTCTCAAACATGAATTAGGGGGACTTCAAAATGATGAAAAACCAGTTCAAGCAGACAGTTCATGCTGGTATTTGTTTAAAACATTTATTGCAGCAGCAAAACCTTGTTTGTTCTTGGTGTCTTGGCTCTCACCTCATCAGTCGTTGCAGATTTATTATGCATGCAGAATATGAGGATTGACAAGAGGGTATCCTAACCCCTCTGTCAGAGTCTACAGGCAGATGCTGGTGGTAGAATTTGAAAGCAAGGACAAAGTACTGATGCAAGGCGAAGCTGGCAGAGACAAAGTCAAAAAATAAACAGCAAATCTTGGTGGTGGTGGAGGTGGCAGGGAGGATAATGTGTCTTTTAAGTGAAGAGTATGGGGCCACACTAATAAAGACTGATTGACTGATTGATTATCAGCAAAACAAGTACAATGTTTGTTCTTAATATCTCTAGTATTCATGATTTTTGTTAAAAACATTTAAATAACATTTTTCTGGTTGAAAGGGATTAACCATAGCTGCAAAATGATTTATGAGTAATGCATTCTAAACCTCATGTTTATCACTATCCCAATGCAAAAAATGATAAATTGTATATTAAAATAATATTTCTCTCATTGTTGTTGCAACCTAAATCTCCTAAACCTGATCTAACCAAATATATATTCTCATATTTCTTATGAAGTTTCATTGCAGCTTAAATTGTACAAGCCAGACCATATATTTGAGTCAATAAGAGCTTTTTACTTATTGTTATTAAATGAACACCAAGAAGACCATGTCTTCAGAGCAGGAAAACAGCAACCCCTCTTGGCCTTCATGAAACGCAGTAATCCTGTTTAATTTCCTCAGAGAGTCACAGTGTTGTTACTGTCTGAATTTGGACCCAAACAGCACCACAGCAGGTTTTAATATGTCTGGCACTTCTAATAATACTTGTCACGACGTAAGGAGCTGGTGCACTCCTCTCCTTCTGTGTCAGTATAAACTGTTTCCCTCCTCCTCTCACTCACTTGTTGAAGGAAGATTCTGCTGGACTGGTGCTCCTTTCTGCAGATTACTGTCATTTTATTCACAAGGATCATTAGGTCCGTGTATTTGTTAATCTGTAGCTTTTGTCATGATAGCTTCAAAGTTTTAATCCCCTCTTCGGTGCCCCCTCTTTCTCTCTTTCTCTCTCTCTCTCCCTCTCTCTCTCTATGTCCGCGTGCAGCTACAGAGCAGTCAGGGAGCGCGAGCGGAGCAGGAGTGGCTTCTGTGGTGTTTCTGCAAACAGCAACTAAAACCAGGACGCAATGCAGGTAGAGGACATTATTTGCTCCATGCTTTGATGAATGCGTTGCTTCATTAGCCTAGCATGCATGAATAATTAGGAAGATGCTGATATTCAGATGTGATTTAGTGCTGACCTGTGGTCTCGTGCAGCCTTGAACCTGTTTCTAATGTGTGTGCTGCTTCAAGTCGTAAAATGTACCTTCATTTTTCAAAAAGTTTGCAAGCCACATGTTTAGTTGTTATTGTATGCATTTTTATCTTGCTTGGGAAAGCATTTTCCCATTCAGATTCCCATTTAGAATGACTATATGTAAGAATCTACTGTATCTGTAATTAAAACGTGGACATAAAGTAACATTGGTTTCACAGTTTTCACCATGTGCAAGTCCCCAAAGCCTTGCTCTCTCTGTTTTTTAAAAAGCTGTGACAAAAATTTGTCAAATAGTTAATTTTTTTCTCAGGTACCAAAATAAAAAAACAAAACGCAGCATGGCTCTCAATGTTTCCACTATATCTTTGTGATATGATTATAATGACAGCTTTGCCTAATTAGACATTTAGACTGTGTAACAGCCTTTTTACACATTTGTTGCTAACTTTGGACAACTTCAGTCTCTTTTCATGTCGTTTAAGAGTTAAATATTACAAATTTAAAGAAATATTTTATGTAAAAATCAATTATTGCTGTCCAAAGATTTGCACTGCTATGTTTTATTTTTGCCTCGAGTGAATATTAATCTTTATCATGGCGAAAACTAGTACCGTTGTCCCTGCTGAAATTAAAAGTTTGGTGTCGGTTGAAAATAACTGTCACTTAAAGCCAAAATCATACTGTTTATGTTGTGTAAATATTTGCAACAATAGTGTTTATCAATATTGTAATTTGATAAAACAATTAATTGAAAAATAAACATAGAGTAAGTGCTCATTGAGCTGTAAACGGAAGGTTATTTTTCAGTATGTAGTATTTTGACGTGTTTATGATAGGACACCTTTTGCAGAGCTTTGTCCTTGCCCGTTGGATTGGTGTTCCGGTGTCTACAGTGACTACATTGGCTTGGGACTTTCAGCCTCACAGCAGACCTTAAAGGTGGATGATTCATAACAATGTCTCTTTTTATAGGTTTTCATTAAAGCTGTACCTGATGTGTGTTCCTGATGTTCATTGTTTTAAACTTCTCTAATAAAGATAAATAAGACAGACAGCCTGCTGGAAGTTAGCATGACATGATTGCGTTTAAATTTATGGATGGGAATCATAAAACAATTCGAGTTGAGATTCAATAACAATTAACTCAGGGAACTGATACTGTGTGTCTTTTTGCTGAACCATTTCTCCTGTTTCCCCTTCAACCTCCTCCACTGTGTTCAGGTGCTTTGCAAATGAATGTCACCTTCTCATCAGAGGCAGTCAGCAGAAATGTTAAAGGGATATGTCAACAAATTTATTTGTTTTTGGGACTTGCCTCTCCCCCCAGTCCATGACAAGCAAATAGCAATGTTCTTTTGACTGTACATGAAGTAGCAAGGAAGAGACGGGCCGTACTCGCCCACCGGGAATTAGCTTAGCCCAAACACTGGGAGTTAATGGATAGTGTTAGCCTACTTTAGCTTAATTCATAGAGTCTCAAGCAACTCGTATTGCTCATTGTGACTCTTTTTTTCTGTCGCGCCGTTATATTATCTTTTTTTCACTAAGATTAGCACTTCATATAATATTCAAGAAAAGTACAATGAAACTGAACCACAGGGTGCATGCGCAAACCATCAAACATGCTATCAATAAAATAAAAAATAAATAAAATAAATATTAAGATTACATGCTGTACTTTTCAACAGGTTAACGCTGATCCCAGATGTCCAAGGAAAATACTTCTGAAGTTTCTTGCCAAAAAAAAATCTGCTCAGATATTTGATTTTGCCATGCATATTACCCCTCTGTTTCATCCCTGCTCAGAAAAGGGCTGTTTTATGTTTTATTATGTTTATCTGGGGAATGGGATCAAGTTTTCTTCAGGTACCGATATTTAACTTTTAAAGCTGCTATCTGCCGATACAACTATCATACAAACAATATCATGCCGCCAATAACATCTGCTTGTTAAGGCTCATTAAAACTGATTAGGTTTCTTTCAAACTGACTTCAGCAAGGCTTTTAAATGGATTGCACTTTTAATCAACTTTATACAAAATTTGGACTTCGGACAATTTAGGTATTCTTTTCATTATTGTTTTAGCAGATGACAAGGACAGCTAGTATCTTATGAGCTTCTTGTTCAGTTACCACTGTTCTTTTTCCAAGGCCACAGAGAAAAGATATGGTTTGCAGTGCTAAATGTGATGAACAGTGCTGATGTACTTAGACTTTATGGTCCCCCGGGAAATCCAGGTGAATGTTCGTGTGACAGTGGTTTAATAAAATGATGCTCTCTGATGATCACAGGACACGCAAGACCCGATAGCTGTATCTATAAGCTAAACTTTAATCACTCTACTCCCACAATGGATTAAAAAGGGTCCCGCATATTACAGCCTCTCCTCTCAAAGACAATTATGACATTCGCCCCAACTTGAGCATATTGCCACCACCCACTGCAGGAGTCATCCCTGTATGCCAACTAACAGGCACAAACGCAGCAAAAACAGTTATAGATGGGCAAAATGAGCGAAAGCTTTTTTTGTCTAACGCTGTTTTTCTTTTGTGGTTTTTGTATGACCCATCAGTCTTCAGGTTTAACTCTATCTTAACCTCAGCATGGCAGCCTCCTGTGATCTTTTATTGATGCTGTTTTAAGGAGTGTGAATTATTGAGCGACATCCTCCACGCTCTGTATGCTTTGGCATCTCTTCATATTCATATTGAGGACCAGGGGGACGGTGTCGCTCCCCTGGTAGTCTCTCTGTCTCTGTTCACTGCAAACTCTTTACGTTGCATTTGCAGGGAGCTCTTATATGAAGCTGTTTTATTTATACAGCCCTTTAAGACGAACGAGGAGAAGACTGCAGAGACAAAGAAAAGGGGACGAGAGCATTACAAAACAGGACATGAAGACACAAACAACAGAGAAGAGACAAGTGTAGAATAAAATCCAAACTCACAAGACAAAGTGAACATGTTGTGGTGACATAAAAGAATAAAACACTGGAAAGCTACTGAAGAAATTTTTAAATCTGCAAGAGGAGTGAGAGGAGCTGCTCCTGAAAGCATTAAAGTCATCATGTCATCCTTGGATGATTTCACAGCACACCAGCTCTGCTATTTAAATCCACCACCTCAGAAATCTGTATGATAGTTGAAACATTAATCTTAACACAGAAACAGTTGGAGCAGTGGGAGACCAGATGATGTTGTGTAAAGTAAAAATAACTGGAAACCAGAGAGCATGCTTGTCCCTGTTGTCATCTTGTTACAGTAATCTTAGATTTTTGTCTGTTTTTTGTTCTGAAACTTTGGCCATAAGAGAGAGAGAGGTCTTTGCATCAGAAGTTAATGTAATGAGGATTGTCAACAGAAATAGGACATCTGTCCTTGCCCTTTTTCACATCTTCTGTCTTATAGACCTCTTTCTCCTTTTGGAATATTTTTGTCCACGACCCTTTGCGTCAGTTTTTAGATAGATTTGCTACTTTCCCTATTTCTGTGTCCTGAAACGTTGCACATTTGACCTCAAAGACCTTAGAGACTGCGTGTGAAACTGAATGTGCTGCCCTTATGACCAGGACTCTGTGTGTCAGAACACATCTTGAATTCCAAACAGATGTTTTTGTCTAAACAGCAGAACTACATAAAGTTTTCAGTCCTGTGAGGATAAAGTTTTGATCTCTGACTTATGTTAATCATTTCTCAGTGGGTGTCTTAAGTTTAAATTAAACACAAGTTACTCGTACTCAGTTAAAATATATTCACTCAGTGACAAAACACCTTTTAAAAAAGGCACTTCATTCTTATTTCAAGTTAGAACTGTGCCCCTATGTGCTACTATTTAGTCACTCAGTAAACCTACCACATAGCCCTTGACACCACAACCTAAACAGTAGAGCTGGACAATGTAAACACCAATAGTCAATATTTTTGTGCCGCAAAATGTATTATTATTGTAATGTTTTATTATCCAATGTTGATGAAAGTAGCAGCTGGATTGGTTCAGACTCTTGATGAAGTTTTGCCTGTCCTTCAAATCCTCTCTTCAGTTCTAAGACCTGAGTCTAAGGCTATGTTTAAACGGAGACTCTGTGACTTAAAACGCAAAGATTTTTCCTTTGCGTATATAAAGTCAATCCGCGTTCATACGGAGATGCTGAAACTATTCAGTAGATGGTGATGTAGGTTTGCAGAGAGGCAGCGCTGCTACAATACACGTACGAAGAAGAAAGACTTTTCACAAACAACACTGGCAAGTGGAAGCACAAAGACGCAGGAGATTCTTTTCTGGGCAACAAATCTGTTCTGACAACAAATCTGTCTCAATAGTTTTGTCTGGATAACAAACCGAGCACATTAAGCAGCACACACTTTACTTGGTAGACAGTCGAAGCTGTTGTTCCTGGTATGCCCACGCAGCCTTCATGTGAAAGAGTACTGCGCATGCGGTGACGTCAGCGCTTCACCCTGAAACGCTCTGATATTCGTTTATGCGGCGCTGCATGGAGAGCATATTGAAAAGTCTCCACGCTGGATCCTGGTTTCAAAAGTTTCTGGATTTGGGCACTTGTTCCCATGTAAACGCAAGGCCAAAACACAATGAAAATTTATCTGATTTGACCAATTTAAGTCTTGTGTAAACGGCCCCTATATCTAAAAGCCTAAGCTGACCATTAATATGTATATGATCAGGACGGCCACATGAAAGCCATTAGCAGAGTCATTGACTCCACACCATCCTCACGGAAACAAGTGCAAGTGTATCCACACAAGTATTTAATTTTATTGGCATCTCATCCACACAGGTACAGTATTTTGGGTGCCTGAAACACATTTTTTGAAAACAGATCCCAGATTGGATAAATCTAAAAAGTAGGCTTTTCGTTTCTGTATGTACAACAAATACAGCTAACACCAGTGTTTGTTGACATGTCATGTAACATGTATATAAATTATAGTGTTTTCTGTGTTGTTATGTGGATCAGCCAATCAATCAATCAATCAATGACTGTATTGTCATTGCACATGTAACAAGTACAATCATGTAATGAAATTCTTCTTGACAGTACAACCCGTCCAAGAACATACAAAGACAGCGACATGCATGGGGGAGACAGATCAGGGAGACCGTTGGGTTGCCAGCAGAGCAGCGTCCCATTTTCTCAGATAGGAAACAGAAGACATTGGGAGAGATTGGAGAAAAATGGCCGGTCACACACTATGCCCTGCAGAGCACAGTAAGAGATAAGAAAAAAACATGTAGACATTTTTGAAACGGTGCTGTGTTTACAGAGAACATTTCAGTTCACATTTTCGTCTCCATTTGGACAGGGTCTTAGTTTCCCCTTGGTGGTACGATGGGTGGGTGTGTTGTGAGTTGTTTGTTCATGTACTGTCTGAATGTTTGTTTTCTGGTGAAGGTTTTGTTTTTGGATCGTTTATGGCAGGAGTCAATAACTGCTTTATATGTGGCAGATAAAAAGTGTCTTCGTCCCTCACCTCTATTCAGCAACGGTTTCATCACCTTGAAAAAATTGGCAACCTTGCCATCTCTTTCAAACCATCAATCCTCTCCAGACAAGATTGGGGATGTTGTTGTCTTCCCCAGTTGACTCTTAGAACTGAAGAAGCCTCTTAGAGAAGAGGAGAAACATCTTCAGAAATCTGAACCATTCCAGGTGCCACTTTGGATCAGTGCTGGATAAGCATGGCCTGAATGACTGAGAACCAACACAGACAAAGTGTGTTATAGTTGCACAGTTGTCACTGGTCTGAAGACACAGGTTGAGTTGTTGTGTGAATTAAATAGCATGTAAATAAATGTGGTGTAACAAAGTGATTTGTAATACTTATAGCTCAGTTGGAGCCACATGTAATGTTTTTCTCCAATGGGTGTGTGTACAACAAATGATTGATGCATTTTAGCATTGGTTCAACAATAGCAGGCTGATATTAGTCCTGTTTACAAAAATCTTCCCTCAGCTTATGACCAAATTGTGAACAGATATTAGTTTCAGATAGTATTCTGTATTGTCATACCAATTTAACTCTGACATCTGGTGTACATAACTGGTTGCTTCGAGACATTTTTTTACTCAAAGTAAAAATGACCTGTTGAAAAAACTGATTTGTTTTCATGATAAAACAAGCGGAAAAATTTTGACATTGAGAAATATTCCCAAAATGATTAATAGGAAATTGACAAAAGCATCAGTTTTAAGTTTGCTTTTAACATTAATGTCAGCATGTACCCTGATTTTCACAAGCAGTGCATAATTACAGTGAGCATAAGTTACTGCACAGCAATGAGATAAAACTGCTCTATCCCCTTTACATGTTTAATTAATGTCAAAAATGAGCTGAGTCTGAGGCTGAGTTTACACAGACACTCCTGACGATGCTCGGAGATGAGTGAATCCACTGTAGTATGCATGCTGGTTCAGTAGATGGCGGTGTAGGTCTGCAGGGAGGCAGCACTGCTACAACACACAAACGAAGAAGAAAAACTTTTTACAAACAACATTGACAAGTGGAAGCACAAAGACGCAGGAGTTTCTTTTCTGTATAACAAATCAGTTCGGACAACAATTCTGTCTCAATAGTTTCGTCTGGATAACCAGTAACGGTAAGAGGCTCAGACATTTCTCGGCAGACGGCCGAAGCTGTTGTTGTATGCACGTGCTGTCTTCATGTGAAAGAGTACTGCGCATGCGGTGACGTCAGCGTTTCACCCTCTGATACGGGTCTACATGGAGCTGCATGGAGAGCGTATTCAAAGCTTTTCACTCTGGAGCCCGTTTGGAAAAGGTTTCCGTATTCAGATGAAATGCGTTGCGTTTTATCTAAACGCAAGGCCAAAACGCATCAAAATTTATCCGATTTGATCATTTTCTTCACCGCGTAAATGCAGCCTAAATTACAGCCTTGTTTTCAGGGGAGAAGGGGAATGCAGTCCTTGGAAAATGCAGTCAAGCACAAGTCAGTATTTAATTGTGCACTTAACTTGCATGAAAACTTGGCTAGATTTGGCTTTCTAACATTACATCATTGTTTTAAATTATTGTTTTAAAGACATGGTTTAATCTTTTTTTTTTCTAATCATACTCACGATGCTTAAGCTCAAGCATTAGCATCCAGAATATTTGGACACACACCTCCTACCACTGTGCAAAGCCAAAGGACTTGTGCTGTGTTTTTGTTGTGAGTGCCCCAAGCACAGCAGGAAGCACTAACAAACTGGATTTCATGGGGCAAACATTTCTGAGCACAGTACAAGTTGTCCAGGGCGAGTACCCCCTTTGTATTGGCTTGCAGCTACCTTAAAAAACTTGTTTTCCAGTCAGTTCCTCTTTCTCTACCCAGGGTAATGAGAAGGCTGTGGATGGCGGTCTGCTGCCTGATGCCAATGGGAAAGACCCAAACCCGCCTGGACAGACGGAGGGCTCCAAGTGGCAGAAACCTCGGCTTACACGTAAATCTCTGATGAAGTGTTGCCTTGTCAAGTGGATTATTGCCAGTACGAAGCAACAAGGGCCAGGTACGGGGACATAAACTTACGCATACATGCTGACACCCTGCAGACACAACAGTGTACCAAACATCTGCATGATCCTGTGTGACAGCAGGGCAAGAGGGGCTCGGCTTCAATCTCCAGCTCTACAGAATACATGAATATTAAAGCTACTGCACCATCTACTGCATGTATCTCTATATATATTCTAGTCCTTATCTTTCCTCTTTCAGTGTTTACAGTGCTGACCTCTATTTTCACCAAATGCCAGTTCTTTTCTGCAGCCACTTTGTCACTCAGTGGACTGCTGTCAACTTTTCCCTTATGTCTGATTCTCCTTCATGGATTAAGTTTGATCCTCTGCATCTCTTCTACCCTATTTTCTGCTCCCTCACCCTTATCTAACACTCTTTCCTCGTCTGTCAAAACACCAGGTGATTTTCAAAACTTATCTGATTTTAAAAGCAGGGGGAGACAACAGACACAAAATAGTTTGAAATGACTTTTGAACATTTACACAACAAAATCTGCATTGACAAATTAACACTATCAGAGTAAATATTAATACTTTTTAAGTGTCAGTGTTGTTTTCACTCTTTTTGTTTAAAACACACAGCAAGTGTTATTGTTGTCTCTCTTTGGATTTAAAACTTTATAACACTATCATGACTTTTAATCATGTAAACATTTCAAACTTTAAATATTGCTGTATTTATTTGCCATATAATATTGGGGGAAATTAGCTGAAATAAAGACACCATGTTTGCCTAGAGCACATATTCCAAAAAATGCACTGCAGTTTTTATAATGCAATGTTGCATGTTGGGGCTTGTCCAATTATTGGTGATGATTATGGGATGATTGATTCTTCAAGTGTGACTTATATCTTCAGAGTTCAGAGTGAAAATTCCAGAGTTAAAGATCCTGAAGTAACACCTATAGATTTGATTTACTAAAGCATTGTTTTCACAATTGGTTTTGACAGCTACTGTTTTTCAGCTGTGAGTAAATTCTAAGGAATAAAATTCCATTCAGTGTCATGATTCTGTTAGTTTTGTTTAATTTTGTATGATTTTCCTTGTATTCCTTGTTCGGCCTCCTGTTCCTCCTGTCCTGTGTTTCCTGTGTTACTGTCATGATCAGGCTTTTTTCGTTCATATTTTGTGTCTTGTCACGTGTTTCCTGTTTTACTTTGAAATCTCTGAGTTTCATGTGATGTTTCCTGCCCCCCTCCTGTGAGCCTCTGATTATGATTCCCTCCACCTGTGTGATTGTCTTACCTCTGTCTGATCACTCCTCAGTCTATTCTGTCTTTGTGGGTTAATTCCTTGTCATGTCAAAGCCACGGTGTGTCTTCAGCATCCTCAGTGTTCCTCTGTATTTTCTCCAGTGTTGCTCCAGTTTTGTAGGTAGTTTCTGTTGAACTTTTTAGTAGCTTTAATTTGTACTTGGTTAAAGATTTTTGTTGTACTTTAATTAAATATTGGATTGGGTTTTTGGCTTTTGATCCTGTTTAAGTTTAAATTAAAGCCTTTTATTTTTTTGATGTGCATTAGGCTCTCTCTTGGTTATTGTTTTTCTTGGTTACCCTTTTTCATGCCTTTAAATCCAGAGTATAATTAACTCTGCAGTTGATTACATTTTGTCAACACCCTTTTTTTAACTATTCTCACTCTGCTGTGTAACCCCCTCACTGCTCACTACATGATTTTGGCCTCATCCACACGAAGACAAAACGCTTAACAGTTTCCAAAACGATCGTCATAAAGACGAAGGCGTCTCAGTAAATGTGTGCTTCCACATGAATGCACTTGATACGCATCAAAACGCTGTAAAATCACATGCCAGATCTCTAGGGGCGCTGTAACAATATGACGCTTACAAGCGAAAACAGACGAAAAAACAGTGGGCATGCGCACTTCTGGCAAAAGTTGTAAACAGACATTGTGATAAAGTGATCATAAAGTGTCGTAATGTGTCCTCGATAATTGTTTTTTCGACTCGGTGGTGATTGAGAAGGAGATTTTGCTGCAACAGTGATAGTAGGGTCACTAGCTTCATTAGCACATATGCTACAACGTATGCCGCCATTGTTGTTGTTGTTGTTTTTGTTGTTGTGCGGTGGCGATGTGTGTGGCGCATGCGTGTCAACGACGATATGAAACTATGACGTAAGCGTATCAGAAAAGTTACGGAGAGCCAGTAAACATGGAGCTGCGTATACGGCATTTCAAAATCTTTCCACTCTGGAACCTGGTTTCAAAAATGTTCGTTTAAAGACCCCCAAAACGCCGTCTTCGTATGGATGATACGCAGATTCTGCAAAAAATGTATGCGTTTCGACCTCGGTTTGGCTTCGTGTGGATGGGGCCTTAGTCACAATGCAAGACCTCACTGCGTTGTTTGTAGTAACAGTTCCATAGCAGGGTTTCCACAGACATAACATCTCATAAAAGCTCACCACTTTAACTTGACTTTGGGTGGAAATAGGGGTGGGCGATATGGCAAAATATCATATCACGATTTTTTAAAAATAAAATCACAATTGCGATTTTATCACGATTTAATTTAGATAGTGCAGTTTTTATAAAAATGTGCAATAAATGTAAACATAAAAGGTAATGAACAACAATATCAACATTATCTCTTAAAGTGCAACAATTTAGAGCAAATGTTATCTAACTACATTGTCTATAACCTGAGTGAATAATACAGCTGCTTTAGAACAGATTTGATCATGAGATGAGATCATCCCCACGTTATAATCCTTAACGATTTAATATCGTCATATCGCACACCCCTAGATGGAAAGCAAGTTTTGAGGAGGATTGGCGACAGGAAAAGTATGATGTTCTGTTGAATCACATTTCATTGGAGAAAAACACAGATATGGATCACATTCTCTCTTTTTTTAAAATGAAAACCAAGAAACTTCCTCATGCTTTTGTTCTCTTGTTTTGAGTTGTATCAAAAGGAAAAGAAAACAAGAATGCAGTCTGCTCTTTTTCTTTTATCTGATGAGGTCCAACAGTGGGCTAAATTATACTTTGGTACGTTAACTGCAACATCCTCAGATGGCTGTCCTGGGTCCATGAGTTTTATTTCGCATCAACAACAAGACAAAAATATCCAGGAGGTTGTTTTAGAGGATGGTACAATTGTATATATGCTTGCTGGCTTGAATGTAAGCTGTTAAAGTCTGTAACATTGGGTTAGTTTTCTTTCCGCATTTTCTCTCTCATGTTGGCCATATTATGATATTCTTATCTTTGTTGGCTCTGTTTTGCTTGTGAATTGATCATTTAATCAATTTATTGTCCAATGTCAGTTGGTTTGCTATGTCAAAATACACATGTGGACAAAATTGTTGGTACCATTCCATGAAAGAAAGAAAACACACAATGGTCACCGAAATAACTTTAAACTGAAATAAGTAATAATATAAAAAAATGTACTAAAAATTAACGAATGAAAAATCAGAAAGTGCTTTTAATTGTGGTTAACTGGCCTCGACAAAATGATGGTACCCTTAACCAATGTTTTATTGAACAAGCTTTTCAGGCAATCACTGTAATCAGGCAATTTCTGTAACTCTCAATAAGACTTCTGCACCTGTCCACAGGTATTTTGGCCCACTCCTCATGAGCAGACTGGTCCAGCTGCCTCAGGTTTGAAGGGTGTCTTCTCCAGACTGTTTCAGCTCCTTCCACAAATGTTCAATAGGATTTAGATCAGGGCTCATAGAAGTCCTCTTCCTAAGCCATTCTTAGGAGTTTTTAGCTATGTGTTTTGGATTATTATTCTGCCCCAGAACATAATTGAGCCTTCTCCATGTTTCACAGTAGGTACAGTGTTCTTTTCTTTGCATGCTTCATTTTTGCGTCTGTGACCATAGAGCTGATGTGACTTACAAGCTCCAGTTCTGTCCCATCTGCCCAAAGGACATTCTTCCAGAAGCTTTGTGGCTTGCCAACATGCAGTTTGGCAAATTCCAGTCTCCCTTTTTTATGATTTCTAAATAATATGTGCAACTGTAGTCACAAGAACATCAAGCTGCTTGGAGATGGTCTTATAGCCTTTACCTTTAAAATTCTTGTCTATATATTTCTTTCTAATCTCCTGAGACAACTTTCTCCTTAGCTTTCTGTGGTCTGTGTTTAGTGTGGTACACACCATGATACCATACAGCACAGTTACTACTTTTCACCCTTTAAATTGGCAGACTGACTAATTACAAGTTTGAAGACACCTGTGATACTAATTACAGGACATACCTTAGTTTAACATGTCCCTATGGTCAAATCATTTCAGTCTTTTCTAGGGGTACCATTATTTTTGTCCAGACCAGTTTCCTTATTTTTTTCTAAATAAGTCTGTTAAACCTCATTAATTGCTTAGTTAATTTTCAGTAAATGTTTGTTTCATTATAACTTTTGTCAATTTCAAGTTATTTCAGTGACCATGTGGGTTTTTCTTTCTTTAACAGAAGGGTACTAAAAAATGTTGCCATGTGTGTACTTTACAAAGATTTGGTCCAGGTCAGCTCTTCATTCATTTTGTGTTTATCATTACTTTTATTTTTTGTTTTATCAGCAAAGAGCCAACATGAATGAGTACAACACTTTGCAGCATTCAGCAAAAGTTACTGTGGCAAGAAAAAAAAACTTCTGTGTGGTTGTTTGGAAATCTCAATTAGAACCAGACTCATGTTGAACAACCATCTACTGAAACTGTGTTCAGGGATGTGAGAGGATAGACAGAGATGCTGATAATCAGTGACAGACAGAGACAAAGTCATCGAGACACCAGTATGTAACAGTACATGCAATACAACATGTAGCAGGTGTTGCCACTCTCATTGAAATGATACTCTGATCATTGCATGTTGGTGTCAAATTGTGCAAATTGAAGCCAAACTTAAAATTAATCTTTTTTGTTTTGAATTTAGGTTGTATCAGAATCTTTACAATATTCAGTGAAGTAGCTGAAAGGGCTCCCAGCACCACTACCCCCTTTCAAACCAGTAAGCTCATGCTTCCAGTAAGGTACACTGCTGTAAGCAGGTACAGTTATTGTGTGCAATTGTGTGAGTTGTACATAAAATAAGCCATAAAATTATGTTGGGTTGAATGCAAGATGAAGCAACAAATTTCAGAACACTTTAAATTTCCCATAGGAAGTTACTGGGGTTGGCACTTTTTTTACGACAGAGCAAACGACTTTGTGCTCCTCTGCCTGTGTGCATTGATTTCACTTATCAGCTGTTTTCGCTCTGTGGTCTTAGGAAAACAGTAATGGCAAAGAAAACAAATACTGAACCAAATATGAGTCATTTTGACTCAAGTGATGATGATGTTCCTGTTGTTGTGTCTGCATGGGGTTATCTTTCGTACTGAAGTGAACAGAGGGAAATTCTTCAGAATGAGAGTCATCAGGGAGGCTGAAGGTCACGTCTGTCTGCCCACTATGATGGAAGTCATTGGAAAACAGAACTAACTTATACACTTCCTGGCCAAAAAAAAAGTCGCCACCATAAAAAAAGGTCACACATCCTAATATTTAATTGGACCACCTTTAGCTTAGATAAGATTGCAGCACGCATTCACTGTGCCATTGTTTTGAGAAGCTTCTGCAATGTCACAATATTTACTTCCAAGTGATGCATACATTTTTGCCCCAACATGTTTGTACAGTAGGCACTACGCATGATGGGTGCATCACTTCGCCTGCCTCTTATTTTACCCTGATGCCCCATCACTCTGGAACAGGGTCAATCTGGACTCATCAGACCACATGACCTTCCTCCAGTCCTCCAGAGTCCAATCTTTATGTTCACTATTAAACTGAAGCCTTTTTTTTGTTAGCCTTACTGGTTAGTGGTTTTCTTAAGGCTACACGACTGTTCAGTCCCAATCCCAAAGTTGTTTAGTTCTCTTCACATTATGCGTGTGGAAATGCTCTTACTTTCACTATTAAACACATCCTGAGTTCCACTGTTGTTTTCCTTCGGTTTGATTTCAAACGGTTAAGTGATCACTGATAAAGAACATTCAAGATTTTTAATGACCACATTTCTTCCTGGAAGATGATGGTTCCCCACTATCCTTCTAGTTTTTAATAGTGCGTTGGACAATTCTTAAACCAATTTTAGCAGCTTCTGCAATCTCCTTAGATGTTTTCTCTGCTTGAGGCATTCCAATGATTTGACCCTTCCTGAACAGACAGACACCTTTTCCACAACCGCAGGATATGTCTCTCCACATGGTTGTTTAAGAAATGAGAAGTTACTCATTGCATCAGCTGGGGTTAAATTACTTGTTTTTAGCTGAAAGATAATCACCCATGCAGTAATTATCCAATAGGAAGCTTGTACCTATTTGTTTAGTTAATTCGAGGTGGCAACTTTTTCTTAGCCTAGTGTGTTGACAAAGGGATTGTTTAGCATAACCTTGTATTATTTCCTCAAACTACCAGGAAGAGGTTCTTAAATGAAACCAGTTTCAAGTCCCGTCTTCTGTCAAAACGAAACTTGAAAGTTTGACCAAAACCTATGGACTACTTATTGGCAACAAGTCTCTGATCTGGCCTTTTCCACATCCCACAGGGGGGCAAATTAGGTCCAGAATCTGTTTTAAGATTGTCTGTTGTATAGTCATCATTCCTCCAAAACACATAGCTAATTAGCTCTGCTTTTAAGCCTAAGAATTAAGGAAGAAATTATTTTACCATTACCTGAACAATTAAGACATATTTGCAGAGAAAATGATCTTTATAACGAAGGAGCAGATATATTTTTAAGCCATCTTAATGAATAGGGGAAGATGAGAAGAATATCTTAAGAAGAACAGCTCAGCGTCTTCCCCCGTGCCCCCGTTTTCTTCTTTTATCTAAATTATTGACATTATCCAGCTGTGGGGCACTCAGCTGTGAGCATGCACTCGACAGGCAGGGCAGCAGTCAAACCAGGAAGCATCACACAGTCCCCTGTAAGTAGAGAATCAGTGTCCTTAGATTAATCCCACCAAAGATAGTTTCATCGGTGTGGTTAATAAACAGGGAACAGAAGCTCTTGTGCAGCATCCAGAAATGACTCACTGTTGTCACACAGGCCCATTTTTACTGCTGACTTCTGTCTCTGCCAGAAGACAGATGGCCGTGTTGATGGAAACAGTTACAGAACAAATACTGTCATGGCTGACATCACTGATGTTTTTTTCTCAGGATGACAAATTCAATGCATCACAGGCCTAATATGGAAACCAGGAAAGGTAAAAGTCTTATCTGAGAGGGCTTTAGGTTCATGCTCGTTCAGACTGTATTATCACAGCATCCTACCACTTCAAAACATCCTCATAATCATTATTGTTTTACATCTCTTGTGTTTGTTTACCATATGGGAAAACAGCATATGTGCACGCTAAAGTAACTTGACTGCCATCTGCTGGTGTGCGCACATTACAGCATCCTTGTGTTGTCCTGGATTAGTCACTGTTGCTGTACACGAGAAGACGATTTACACCCTGTATATTAGTTTATCCTCACATTGGTGCATTCACACTATTAAAGCTCTGACTGCAAATGAACACAGAACTTTACACATTTTTACTGGACCACTCTCAAATAAGATAAAATTAGATTCAAGAGCATCTTGACTGCTTTTTAAATTAGAGATTTATTTATGATTTCATATTATTTGCATAGTAATGTCGAAAAAAACCTAAACTAAGTTCACTTGCATGCTGTTGTGATCATGTCTCTTAACCCTCTTTGCTGCTCTGTCATGGAAGATTATGAGTGTGAAGTCTTTTCTGTCTGCTTAGTAGCAGGAATTTTAAAGCTACTATATTATGCAGAACACTCTGGGTTTTAGTATCACAAGATCATAGTTCCAAAATTTAAATATTGTATTGGCAGATCTAAACATTTCTGCCTGGATTACAGTCGACATTTTGGGCATATACATTGGATATTGTGGCAGTAATGTTGGCAGGACGCTTAAATGTCCTACAGTGGTTCACCTCATCACTGAATGTTGACTGCTGTGAATCAAAATCGTTGTTTAATAAATAACAAAATGGGTTTTTTTTTGCCTCACATCTGTTTCTAATAAAATAGACTCTCACCACAACTATCCCAGGTCATTTTTGGAGGCTTTGTGCTCCACCCAAAAATACCAGTAACATAAAATATCAGTTTATCAGATATCAGCAAAAATCCAATATTATGCATCCCGAATTACATAATGTGCCTTTCTATGTGTGATCTGGTTAAAAATTTAAGCTTTTTAATATTTTTTCTAAAACACATGAAATTCTTTGCATTTAAAAGTGAAATCAGTCCCTTTCATCCTCACTGCTGCCAGCTACATGAGGGGCAACTCTCAACTCTTTGGTTGATATTAGATCAATTGTCACAATTCCCAATAAAGAAACCAAATCAGGAATCAAACTAAAGAGGCTTTATTAAGCAAAAAGTGGGATCATAAGAAAATCATTCTCCTAAACTGAAAAATCCAAATACAAAGAACTCTGAGGAAATTAGAAAGGTGATTACCAGGAAAACAAGAGGAAGCAAAGGAAACACACAGAGGACCAGGGAGGGAAGTACAAGGAGCAAGAGGTTAAAAAATACTAGACAACACAAAACTACTGCAACCATGACATCAATCTCTCTATTCAGTGATGTCATTGATTATTCCACCAAAATAACAACCAGGAGGACTCCATGAAAACAAGATACAACATCTTAAGGGGTTAAAGTCAAAAACATTCTGTTCATTAGAAAAAGTATGGTTGCAACAGATTTATGGTTTAGGCATCCATGAAGTTGTTGCTATCAGCTGTACTTGTTACGGCCCCTTACTCTCTGCCCACACCCCAGCACTGCTTCAGTTTGTGTCTGTTTAGTATGATTCTGGTTCTTCTCAAGATTTCCTGCTGCTTGACAATTTTTTTCTCCAATGATTACGGTTGCAGGTTGGCTATATGTATGTCCATGTTAACATATGTATTTGTGTATTTTTATATGTCCTGCTCTTATTAGCTAAAACACTTGTGCTCCTGGTTTAGTATTTAGTAGGTGTCAGATTTTAGTGTTATGGATCAAAATTTAAGCCATAACCAAGAGTACTTTTTTAATCTTGATTGTTCTCTTGAACATTTTAATGAGAATTGGAATGGGAATGGTGAAAAACTACACATTTCAATTTTTATATCTCCACATTTTCCGAGCTCAGAAGTATTCTCTGGAAAGACAAGACGTTGTGGGAGCCACATGTCACACTTCATCATTTCCAATGAAACAAATTTAGTTAAGAATTATGCATTTTGGTTTAAAGTTTGTTTGTTTGGTTGTTGTGTTGCTAATGGCTGCTGAAGTCTTCTGTTTTTCCCCTTGTTGAGAGAGGAAGCTACATGGCATGTTTATGTAATAAAAAGATGAAATAATTGTGTACCTTTTAAAAATCATCTGTAATAATGAGCATAAGCATCACCTGCAGCTAACCTCGAGATTAATATTTATTCTGAAAGAAAGGATAATGGACTGACAGTGATACTGACAGAGTTTATTCGACTACTCAGTAAGAGTGGACTGTTATTGTCTGATAATGGAAGTAAAATCCCAGCGCTCTCCAGATCAATGCAAGCTGTTTTTTGTGGTTAAAGCCCTTTCCAAAGGCTTTTTCTTATCAAAATATTAAAAGCCTCAAATTCAATAAAAGAGTAAAACAAGTGCACTGAAAAAGTTCCTGGGAGAGAGCAAAGTTCAGGGTGTTTGACTGTGGTAAGAACTTGTGTTACAGTCTTTGATGGATGGGCTCGGGCTCTGCGCTGTAATGTGTCTCTCACTGCAGCATTAAAGACTGATGGCTGCTCTGTCTGCATTTTTGCAGGTTTAAACCACTTCACTCTCTTCTGTATTTAATAGAAGAACAGGGATAGATCAGCACTTAAAGTGCATTAAACAGCATAATGCTGCTTTCTTTTTATGGTGGATGACTTCCCACATGAGCTCATGCATCATGCATGTTGGTGTAATGACTGTGTTTCTGTCTGCTGAGGCAGAGCAAGAGAAAATACTTCAAATAAGTTTACCAAGGATTTTATTTTAACAATACTTCTTCTCAGATATTAGAGTTCACACACTGTACACTCAAAACAACAAAACTGCTACTAAAGCTGTAAATATCTATGCTAATTTCAGTACAAGCAGTCACCTCCTGCTGTTGTGTAGCTCATTGCTTCCACCTCTTCCTGCCACAGACGACAGTGATTAGTCCATTCTGTTTTGGGCTGAGCACTTTTATTGTAGATTGAAGTGTTGCAGGAATTTTGATCCTGCAATTGGAGAGTCAAAAAACAAGACTGGAAAGATAGCAATGCACTAAAGTTTAATATTAATGAGATGGAGAAAATACAAGGAAGCACACAGCAGAAAGCAGTTCAGAGTACTGTCCCATGAACAAATGTGTCGCTCCCGTATATATCATCTCAAACATGTTTCTGGCTTTGGGAGAAGGAGAAAAAATAACTTCACAGAGCTCTTTACCAAATTTGGGGTACAATAAAACAGATGCATCATTGAGGAATTCACAACCAGAGATTTTTTCCATCTCCTGCGAGTTGGGAAAGTATTTTTTTTAAATCTTGATTGTTCTCTTGAGCATTTTAATGAGAATGGGATTGAGAAAAAAGTATACTATTCAGTTTTCAAATCGCCACATTATCTGAACTTAGAAGTATTCTCTGGATAGACAAGACATTGTGGGGGGCCACATGTCACATTTCATCATTTACAATGAAACAAATATAGTTAAGAATTATGCATTTTGGTTTAAAGTTTGTTTGATTGTTGTGTTAATAGTATTCTCTGGCTTAAAACCCAAGAAAGTTTTCAAGCCAGACTGAAAATCTGCTCAGTCCAACTGTGAATATCTTAACTTGGAGTGTTGATGTGACCTGTGCTGCTATGACAGCCAGCCTCAAGAGGACATTTGATGAATTCCAGCAGCTTATCACACTTCCACAGTGGTTTGACCATTTCACTCTGAAAATAGCTTTAATCCAACCAGTGGCTCCTTTCACTGCATCTCACTCCAAACTCTCTTCTGCCTCTTTTTCAAACTTTAAGGAAATCATTAAAAACCTCCAAAATAAATCTTGAGGCATTGGCTGAAACATGTTTGATTTACTGAGTTAAAAATGATCAACCTGAAGGAGGTGCCATGTTTAAAGTGTGAACACATAGCTGGGATCAACAAATCCAAGGGGAGTTTGATTTAATTCATGCATAACTCCCTAAAGGAGCCAAATATTTATTTTAGTAAGGGATTAATTTGAGTACTGAGTGGGATAGTGGGTCACGAGAGGTCATTCCTGAGGGGATATAGACAGGAGGGTAGGGTCATAGATAGACAGGAAGTTGGTGTCAGAGCTGGCGGGAACAAACAATTTTTACTGAAACATGGGTTAATTATCATCAATTTCTTTGTCTTTAGTAACAACTTTAACTTTATTTTCAATTGGTTACTTTTAATAAATGGAAACATCAGCCAGAATTGAAGTTTTTGTAAGCATTTTATTGGTTTGGATGCTTGTCGAGCCTCATCCCACCTACGAAAGGGCCTTTAACCCTTTAAAGCCCAAAGACAAAAATTAAAAAATATTAAAAAATTAAGTTTTTGGAGCTGAAATGTTTATTTCACTCTCTGCTGAAATCTGACAACATCAAAAATGTCTATAAAATTTAACGTGTATTTTTTGTATCTCATTGGATACATTAGGTGTTTTTGGCAACTGACAATCCCCTTGAGGACATTTCTAACATTTATCTGATTGTATTTAGATGTTTTTTAGTAATTTCTTGATAATATCAGTTAGATAGATGTATCTTATAAGTATGTTTCAAATATGGAGCTTTAAAATAAGCACAAAGTTTGCATGCTAGATAGGCGCTACATTCCCCAATGCACTAACATAGAAGGTATTGGACTACTGTTTTGTAGAACGTAATACATCAAGCCTAGGATATAGATCAGACCATTACCTTGTCATGATTGCACTACAGACTTATGGAATATTGTTGATATGTTTACGATTGGAAGGACAGTCTACCTCATTTATTATTTCTGTAGCTGATTAAGACATATAGACAATGAGGATGAGTCCATTTCCATAAACCCTCCCTTGGTATTTAGATGCATTCCTGGCCCACTTTCCCTGTTGGTACTAAGACCAGTATTTTAACTCAGGACAATTGATCTGCACTCCACCCTCCTGTGCTGCTTGGACCCATTATGTTGTGCCGAGTCATCAGATGTGAACTAAAGTCACTTACTTCTTTACTCTTGTCTTGCAGCACAGCACAATCCCACAAAGACTGACTCAAGCTTCAACATTTAAGACAACCAAAACTCTCAAAACGCAGCATTTAAGGCATTTTTATGAAGCTTTTATCAGACCTCTGAAGTGTTAAAGTCACCTGTAAAGCATGAATAGAAAACACTCTAACTTAACTACACTGTCTTAAACAAAGCACCAGCTTTACAGTGTTCAGTGGTTTTTCAGGCCTGAGTGGATCCCTTGCAGTTATTGAACTGCCCGGTAGACACAGGCAGCGCCACACAGGGCAGGGCCGTCTCCTTCGTCCGTCCTAAGTGCTTGTTCATATCCCGGGCCATCAGCAAACGTGGATCAATGCTTGGTTTTTACAGCTTTACATCCTTGAAATGACTGGGCAAATAAACGACGGCGTGGCCTGTCAATCAGAGACTATTAGTAAAGAAATTCCTCCGGCAATGACCTCAAACACACGCGCACAGCGAGAGGAGGCAGAGTGAGTGGGCAGGGGGCGGAGGGTTGTGTGGCAGAAATGCCGGCACATGGACGTTTGTGAGTGGAGCTAAGTTTGGATCATTTTTGGAGATTTAAACTCTGTGACTTTGATTTTCTGAAAGCACACAATGGACTTTGAGCTTTTCTTGCATACGGAGATGCTTAGAAGTCAGTCTGCTATTGTTGTTTTTTTTACTTTAAATGGTTGATGGTTTGAGACAGAGGTTTCTTTGAAGTGAATACAAGAGCTGTCTGTAAGAAATACTCTGTAAAAGAAGGCGGCCATCGGAGGAAGATGATTTGCTGCAGATGATATTTTGCAGAACAAGCTGCTCTGTGAGACTGTACCTGTACTTGCTCTCACATAAGCAAAGTTTTAAGGAGTGGGTGTCTAATGCGTCACAAAAATGGGACTGGATGGCATGGAAGTAATTGCCATAGCTGTTGTTATCGGTCTGTTTGTTGTTGTGCTCAAGCAGTTTGGGATCTGGGAGCCTCTATCACTGGAAGGTAAGACAAAAATGGCAACTAAAATAATGATGTTATACTTTAAACTATGTAATTATTAGTTTAGGGTCAATAATCTTACCAATTTTAATTTTATAACACTGTGCATGCCTATAGTTTTTAATGGGTAGTTTCAGTTTCAAAATAAGCTGTAAAACAAACAACCAGGCGGTAGGTTAAAAGTCTAAAATGAAGCAACTTGAGCAACAATTCCATGTAAAGAATTAAATTTTGGTCTTTTTATCATTTGAAAATTGGCAGTCGCACTTGTAGCCTCACGTTCATTTTGAATCCAAAGGAATTTATATAAGTGTTTTTAATAGCAAACAGCAGTATTCTAATTATTCTGTAGTACTTAGATATACGCTGAGTATTCTCAATGAATTTCTAAATTTGTTTGTTATTGTAACAAGACTAAGATACATGGATTTTAGTAAATATGATGGCATATTATTCTTGAACATAGCGTTGATATTGGTTATCAGTCAAGAAAAATCTCAGATATTTTATATAATTTGAAAATGTATGTGAAAAAAAATATTCATTTGAAAAATATGTAAAATAATGGAAAAATGTTCAAAGTTCCAGAGATTTTGAAGACTTAAATTTCAAATGTATAAATAATAATAATAAATAAATGTAGGCTATTGAATTTCAAATTTTGTCTTGCATCTTTCCAGTGCACTGTCACACTTAAGGACAGGCAGACTCCCTCCCCCAAATTAGTGTTTTTTTTCCCCTCTAAAAGCTCCAACTTACAATTTGTCTCTTCGAAGTCCATCTGCAGATGATTATGTGAGAATTTGGGGTTAAAATCACAAATATTTACTTTTTCAGTCCGGGTAAACATACTTATTTCATTAGGTTCTAGATTGTGGAAGTGATAGAATAAAAACAATTTCATGTGAGTTTTATCTTAATAGATCTTCTATATTTTATTGTCATTTTTTGTCATTCCTGGTTGATTAGGACCTTGTACAAAAAAAAACATTCAAAACGTTTTAAATGCAAAAAAACTACGTTTGGTTGCTTGTAGATTTAAGACTTTATTGTATAAAAATGTATTTTTTATCACAAAAATGTCCAGATCATTTTAATTTGTTAGGTTTGGTTTGGTTACTGTTCTCCAACTTGTTCTTTTTGTGTTTACACACAAACATACAGTTCAGTTTAAACACGCTCTGATATCATTGGAAAACAAAAAACATTTTTTTATGTTTGACCCAACACTATTTTCTTGCAAGGGCTTTGTATATAGTCAAACACATTAAATGTAAAAATCTCTTATTTTGCAATATCAACATCAGAGGACAAAACGACATTCTAGTCAGCTGATGTTGTTTTTGAACTTGTCTAACTATACATGTCAGTCCAACCTTTAAAGATGCACCTACAGTGTTTGCATTAGGGTTGGGCTATATACACCAAAAATCATTCTTCTAGATCTTTTATCTTGAATTACAACATGCCCTGTATAAATCTCAGTATTTTTCAGCAAAACAAGAACAAGTGGCTGTCTGAATATGACAGCTTTAACTTTAATACCTGTGAAAAAGTGTTTGGAAGTTTTTGTTTGCTATCATCAAAGATGTAGAAAAACTAAATAGTTCAAAAATATTTGTGACAGTTCTGTATATTAAGGCTGTCACAATTTTGTGTGTTGCAAAATGATAAACTCTCATTCAAATAAAGAGATAGTGAGTGCCCACATTGTACGAATCGATCAAGACATGACATTTACAAGTGTCAAGCTTAATTTGAAAACTTCCATGTACCAAGGCTGAAAGATTTTATTTGTTTTATTTTTTTAAGTTGGGTAGTATCAGATACTTGGCAATAGTAAGTGAAGTTTCTGGAAGATCTTTCAGCTGCGCTGTACATTCAAGGAGAACAAGCTTAGACTACCAGTAAGGTACACTGCTGTTAACAGGTTCAGCTATTTTGTGTAATTTTGTGAGTTTTGCGTAAAAAAGATCCAAGAAACAATGTAAGAGCTGAATATACAGTAGGTCCAAAAATGTCAGAGCACTTTGTTTTTTCTCCGGGGATCTCTGTGTTTTGTACTTTCTTGATCAGTAGATGGACGTGTGCTCTTTTGCCTGAAGCAGCAGATCAGCCAAATCAGTGAGCACAGGTGGAAGGACACAGCCGTTTGCTGCATTGTAAAATAGTGCCAAACACAGAGACTTTCAGGAGGAAAAATAAAGCACTCTGAAATGTATCACCTGATCATACATTTGACCCAGTACAGTTTTGTGACTTATATTTCAGTACAGTTTAAATATTTACACTGTAACTGTTACACAATAACTTTACCTGCAGACAGCAGTGTACCTTCCTGGTAGCCTGAGCGTTTTCTCTTTAAAGGTGCAGTGCTGCTGGAAGCCCTTTAGCCACTTCACTGACTATTGTAAAGTATCCCTTTAAGTCACGTCTCCCTATGGGCTGTTTCTTTTGCATGGCTCAAATACACGGCACAATACATCCAAACTAGGTTCAAGATTACTCTGGAGGCATAAAGTGAATTTTAGGCTGAAGTTTCACACATTTTTTAAATTATGCTAATATTCGTGTACAGTTTAATATTTTTTGGGCATTTTGTGCCTTTATTGATAGGAGAGAGACAGTGGATAGGCTTGTGAAAGGGGGTGAGAGAGTAGGGGAAGACACTCTGCAAACTGGTCACAGGCGGGGTTCAAACCTGGACCGGCAGAAGCAAGTACATGGGGTGCTAACCACTCCGCCAAACCAGCACCCCATATTCGTGTACAGTTTTGATAAAGCAGATTCATTTAATTATCTTGAAATGTCAAGAACAGTGAAATATTCAGTTTTAAGTTTTGTTGCTATGATATTCTAACAAGTATATTTCATTTTCTTTTGATGATTAAATAATGCATTATGTTGCTTTAACTGTAACAGTATATTGAAAAAGTCTGTATTTTCCCAACCTTTGTCTGCACATGTGAAAATGAATCAATATTTATTACTGAATATTTTAACAGTCTTTCTTCCCTTTCATTCTTCATCATCTTCTCCATCTCTTCCTGATTCGTCTTTTTTTCAACATCCCATTCCTGTTTTGTTCTCTAAAAGATGGTGAGTATGTGCCTCTTCAAACTGTTTCCTGTTTCATTTTCTTTACTAAATGTTTCTGCAAACTTTCCCTCACCCTCATACTTTTTTACAGACCTGACCGTAAGATTCTCGTCCTTTTTGCCTGTTAGTCTGATAATATCCCTGTGCAAAGAATGGGAAGGCTCTCCCACTGGGAAAACTGAAAATTTCAAAACTTCTGTTTTTTAACAACCTTGCTACTTCCATTTTTCTTTCCTTCTTTTTTTCATCACTGTTGGAAGGAAATATTGGGAAGGGATTTAGCTACTGAAGTCAATGGGAGAGTAAAGTAAGTGATAGAGTTAGTCAAAGAAAAATGATCTCTCTGTTTTTATCTTCTGCAACAAAAATATGGTTTAATTAGTGATATATCACCCAGGCTTAGCTTTCAACGCCAATAATTGTACATTTCCCTCTTTATTTGAAAAAATGTTGTGGTATTTGTTCTTACTCAAAGACTTTCCCAGCCCTATAATATAGTAATTCACTTTAAATTTCATTTTATAGGTAGACATGGACCTGAAATAAGCAACATAAAGGTGTCCCTGTCTTGAACTAAATATTAGAAACACAAAGGAGCTGACAGTGTCATTTTCTGACAGACAGAGACAGTCAGCTGCTCAGGCTCCCTCCACCATCCAGGGGAGGCCATACAGGTATCTGGGTACAACAAGACAGTCTCCTGAGGTTTTCTGCTATCACTGAAGAGATCCTCAGGAAATGTCACCAGCATCTGTCCCTTTTACACAAACTGCAATGACAAACAAAGTCATTCTAAGGACTTTTGATCACTCTTTTAAGGAGAGCATTCACATTCTCTTAAACTTGCTGGTTTTATTTTGCAAGTCTGCAGAATCTGACCCGTCTGATCAGCATCACTAAAATATGCTCCAAAATCTTTGGGCTTCCTGTCAGAGCTCTATCAACCCTTTTATTTGTGATCTACAAACCACTATTACAGCTCACAGGATTCTGCAGGATCCTCATCATGTTTGCATCCTGTTATTGAGAATGTAGACTGCGATGTCCAAACTGCAGGACCCAGTGAAGGAGGGCCACCTTGGTCCTCTTACCTGTCCGGTTTTTGAAGTCTGACCCCCCAATCCCAACCCTTTACCTCCTAACCTCTAATCCCCCACCACCAATCCTGACCATGTTAATCAGTCTCAATGCACTATGCACCTTATCTGTAACTTCTTATGATCACTTTCACTCAATAGCACTTTATTAGGTCTGTGCACTTTTTAGGGCAGAAACATAAAATTGACCTTTTTGTTTGTTTGTCTGTTTGTTGATTTTTGTTTTGTTTTTGCTTTTTCTGTTTTTGATGTATGCTACTCAAGTGCCTTTTAAATTGCCCCCTTTGGGATAAATGGCAGAGTAGAATGGAATAAAATAGAATAGAATATAATTGAATTGAAATAAAATAAAATGAATTAAATTGAAAATAGCAAATGTTCTTTAGTAGAGGATTGAAATGTTGAAGAATGTATGTTGAAGAAGACTTTGTTTTGGGTACAGCTAGACAAAAAAATATTTTTTCAATAAAATACATAATTTATTATTCACGTTTTTTCCTCTGGTAATCAACCATTTTCCATCCATTATTTGTACCCTTTTCCAACCTAAAAATCTTCATGCTCCTTTGCTCATTTCTTTTCTGTTGAGTTAAAAATGTACACTTAAAATCTATCTTTATCTCCCACCTATCCTTGTCTCACCTTCCTTCTTTATCCTCTCCATGTCCAACCTTTGTCTAAAGATGGTGAGCATTTTCAGTTCCGTGTTGTGGTTTTACTTTCCAGCCTCCCATCTGCTTTTATTTTGTAGTATTTTTAATTCCTTCCCAACCCTTCCTTTCTGTTTTCTTTTATGTCTTACCGCTCTTCCTCCCTCCTTCCCTCCCCTCTTTTTCCCTCCTCCTCTGTCCCACCCCCTCCCCTGTTTTCTGTGTTTCCTGCTGACAGACAGCAGTGACAGCGACCTGGAGCTCTCCATGGTGCGGCACCAGCCTGAGGGCCTGGACCAGCTCCAGGCTCAGACTCAGTTCACCAGGAAGGAGCTTCAGTCGCTCTACAGGGGTTTCAAAAATGTAGGAAGAACATTTAAACATGCTATTATTATTTTTTTATTCTCATATGTGACTATTTAACATCTCTTATTAAAAGCAAGCCCATACACCTTCTGCCACCAGGTAATAGAAAAATGCGTCAACACAGCACAGTCAGTATCAATATCAGCTTTACTTATATAACACATCTAAAACAGCCAGTGGCCTACCAAAGTACTTTACATTAGGATAGGCAGAACAATAAGGCAATAAAAGCAATAAAATACAACAATAGTGACTAAAGTGATCAAGTGGCAGACATATTCATCATATGTCTGGTCCACTCAAATGACTCAAATCATGGACTATATAAACACGGACATAGCCTCAGTGACATCACCCATGAAGTTCTGAACAGGAAGAACACAAACATTGGTAGCTGCCATATTGGAAATGCTGTCTCCATTTAACTTAAATCAGTATATAAGCAGGCAAAGAATTTTTGTCAAGGCAGGTTGTGAAACTCCTGACCTACAGCCTCTGTGTAAATCTGTCAACCAAACCTTAACTGTGCAAATATTTTTGGCATACACTGGCACAAGTATTGTCAGATACCTTCATACTAAACATGACCTTAAGGGCTCTAACTATGACCTTGCATGATGACAAGATGAAAGTGAATAATATTTGTTTTATTATGTGTGTATGTCTACACAAAGTTTTAAAAGATTCATGAGTGGAATGAGTCGCAACGTGATTTGTAGCAGGCCACTCTTTCAGCACCAGCTAAAAGAAGTAGCACGGCAGTATGTGATTAGCCTTGCAGAGCAAACAGAACTGCCTGATTCTGAAATCTTGCAGGTCTGTCTTGCCAGCCTCCGTTGTCCAATGAATTCACTCGGCTGAATTTTTAACAGCCCAATCAGGGAAGAGAGACGGGAGCTGCAGAATGTGGACGTGATGACAACTGGAAATTGAGAACCACAAGTTGAGAACAAACATGCCGATTAGCCTATTGTCCTCATGGCTACTTAGTCAAACTTGGCGAAATCTGCCCTCCTCAGAAGTTTACTTGTAGTGATTGTCCTTGACGAGGTTCATGTCACATTTAAGTGTTAAATGAATCATTGGTGTGGTACAATTTAGTGTAAGACGATAGTATAAGGCCGTTAGTTGTTAGCAACTAAGTTAGCGGCTAACAACTAACGGTCAATAACTGTTGTTAGCTGTTAGCGGCTAAGTTAGCCGCTACATTAGCTGCTATGTATGCTACATCATAGGAGGCAACCCTGCTTGATGTGGATTGGTCTGTGATGAATGTGAGGAACTAAACTATGGTCCAATCACAACCTTGTGTTTTTTTGAACGTTCTACCCCTGAAAACAAATTTAAAGGGCTCCTACCCAGATGGACTAGTGAAATATTTCTATGGCATATATATGGAACTGTCCATCTGGCTTGTCAGGTTAGTATGTGATGGTTCATGGAGGAAATTTCATGCATGTTAATGTTTAATATTAAGAGTTGCAAAGAGGTGGACATTTTTTGGCACATTTTCATAGACTGTCAAGAAACTTTTCAAGGGAATTTTGGAAACATTCCAATTTGAAAACTTTTTATAGAAATTTATGGTTGTAAACTGGAAGTAGGGGAAGGGGGTTATTTAGACAAAGTTTACCAAACATAAATATAAAAATGTTGTTTTGTCATAGGCAGACTTCAATGCAAAAGTATACAGTCAAAAACAGCACATTTCAACAGATATAATTGTAAGTGGATTTTTTTTGTCAAGTTTTAATTATTTTATTGAACAATAAATTTCAACATCAGGTTATGTCCACAGGCTCAAATGTGTGGCTTCAAAGGTCCAGGGTTGTAGAATTATCCATGCATGTGATGGGAGAATAAACAGCGCATGTAGGGGCGTATCCTCAACACCCCTGCAGTGAACAATGTGCTATGTACATGTGATTGAGGAGCAGTATTGTTATTCTCAGTTGTACAAGCATGAATCTGGTTGTTTTGTCATAATAATGCTAAATTATATATATGAACTATATTTAAAATTTCTGTCAAGTCTCAAACCTCAACTTTGTAAATTCAAGGGTTTTTTCCCAATTATTCCCATAAATATCCATGTAAAGTTTTCAACTCTAAAAAATCTTGGAATTTTGCAATCCTATTAACAAAAATAACATGCGCCACATGAAGAAGAAAGGATGATGTAGAAAGGATCTTGTACAAACTGCAACAACTAACACTATACTATACCGCACATGACAGGTTCACTGGACGAAACAAGCACATCATGGTATATGGTGCACTAACTGTTTAATCTGGATTAATTGCTCAGTAAAGTTTTGATGATTTAGGGCCCTGTGTTGTGAAAATCTGCACATGCACAAGCTGTGGAGTGACGTAATGCTTAATTTGACCCACCACCGATGCTGGTAATGCATATGGACAGTAAGTATATATAATGTGCCATTAGAGGTTGCATAGCACCATTAAAGAGGAGAAGATGAAGACCACATGCTGAGGTAAACAAAGTAGGCCTAGCAGTTGGTGAAACGCAGCAGGCAGCTGTTTTATGAGGGTTCTGTGACCTTAAGGATTCCTGTAATGAGATGTGGTGAGAACTTGCAAACGAAACTGTAATGCAACCTTCTAATGGTACCTTTAAATGACTGGACAGAACTTTCTCACAGCAGAAATGGTGACTTATTAAAGCACTTAAAGAGCAAACTGCTTTTTAATACAAAAGTTTTTTTTGCAGTTCTATGTTAATTATGCTTTTATGGGTGTAAACATATTTTCTAAATGAAGTGAAGATCTGTTTCATTTTTAAATTTGGCAGTTCTTCAAGCCTGGAGGATAAAGATGCTGCTTGTGACTCATTGTTTTGGCCTGTGACTTTAAAAATGTTCCAGCTGCTCCCGCTGGGGAAGGCTCTGATGAAAAACATGCCATTTAAACAGATTATGATCAAAGTCTTCTGTCTCTGGCTTGGTTCTTCTTCCTTGGCACGGGTTACTTTTCATTTCATGTCATTTGACTCCAAACAAAGCAGAGGGCCAGAAACACCAGTTTGTGACATGTCATTGTGATTTTGTAGGTTAACAGTGTGTCGATGGAAACACAAACATCCTGACACGATCATCCCTGCAAACATGGATTAGTTGTTTATCGCCCTCTAGTGGCAAATTTACATTACTGCAGCCATGGATAGCATTTGCAGAACAAGTAAATGCGAAAGGATATCTACTTGATACTTTTAGTTGTTGATATACATTTTGAAATTTGTTCAGCCAGACACATAATCAGTTATGTTTTAGAAGAAGTGATTACTTTTCCCTGAAATATGTAGAGCCATCTAACAATACTTGTGTAATGCACAAACTCAAATCTAAGTAAAATCTGTTATCAAGTCAAAAATATGTCAGGAACATTATTTATATCAAATTCACTGAATGAATAAACAATAATGAGGCTTTTCTTATTTGATTTGGAGGAGTTTGTACACTCACTTACCAGCATGGACAGTGACCAAAAGCATTGTTTATAGAAAAAAAATAGAATCTTAAAAAATGGAGATAGGAGGTTTGTGCCCAACTGCCATGAAATTCAACTTGTAAACCATCTTGATGTACAATTAGTCAAACGGGCAGAGAATCAAATGTCCTGACAGGCCACTGATTAAATATTTTTTTCCCCACTGGCACATATGTTCGTGTATTATTACCATTTCTGGACAAATACACTGGCCTGGGTTTGAGGATTCGTCTGCTGCTCCTGCTTTCTTTTGAAGCAATTGTTTTTCTGACTCTGTGATGTGTGCGAGGGTTTGTGGCAGAAATAGCTAAATAGCTTTTTTTCTCAACAGGAATGCCCGAGTGGACTGGTGGATGAGGAAACTTTCAAGACTATTTACTCACAGTTCTTCCCTCAAGGAGGTACTGTAAAAGCACATACTAATCCTCTTTAATGCTCTGTTGCTTAATCTGTTCGGAAGCCAGCTCAGTTTTACCAGTTATATCTAAATGTTCTTGAGAAAGTTGGGGGTTAACCGAGGAATGAGGCTCTTTGCTGCAAACACTTTTTTCAAGAAGTTCCTGAAAAAGTCCCAAAAAGTCTTGAATAAGCTTCATTGGCAATTTTATTTACTAATGTCATGGGCCTTAAGTGGCTGCCCTTCAAAAAAACAGAATCAGCCCTTCAGGTCATAAAAGGATGCTTGTTTGTTTTTTACTTGAGACAGGCTTTTCAAATTTGCATTCTGACAAAGACTCAGGGGATGAACTCACTTTTTACATTGGTATTTTATTAATCTAATGTTCATAGCTATTATTTTAGCTTATTTTTCTTTGTTACTTCTTATTTGAGATTTCATAAATAAGAATGTTTCTCCTGTCCCATGTGCTAAAAATATAATGTTTCCCTATATTTTCGATCATTTCAGGATATCATTACCATTTAGCACACTTGTGTTATTTGCCATTTTTTAGGGGTGAAAAGTAAGTGCTATTTCTCATGTTGTTTTTTTAAAGAGTCTTTAAAAGTTTTAAAACTGATTATAAGGAGTGTCAAGGAGAAATACTCCTTTATCCAAGACAGCAAGTGAGCAGTAGAGGTAGGTGGCACAGGAGGCAGACAGTGTCAGTGTGCTGTGGGCAGAAATTTTCAGAATTTATTGTAGAATAATTTGAAGAATAACCTATAAAAACATGTAAATCTGTGATATCTAGTCATGTTGCGATTTCTGGAAGGATTATTAGTCTTCAACAGTTTTTTTTGACTGAGTTTAAAGCCCCTAAAATACATAGACCAGAGAAGCTCAGACATTCTCTGAGTGAAACCACAATTTAGTAAAAATAGACAAGTTACAGCCTGCTTTGGTTAACAGAAGATGAAACTGACTACACATCTACATGGGCCATAAAACAAGGTAATCATAAGCCCACAGTTTTTAGGCTAATGATGAATTAGTTGTATTTTAAGGTTCTTTTCAGCATCCTAATTGTATGTTTTTACTTCCCAAACTAATGACATCTGTTATGTCTTTTACATTTGAAATGAAGCAAAGTCTTTGAAATTCCTCCTCAGATGCAACCATGTATGCACATTTCTTGTTTAATGCCTTTGACATCGACAGAAGTGGATCCATCCGATTTGAAGTGAGTTCAACTTAAAATTTTGAGACTCACTCTAATACTGTTTTTGTTTATTTACAATACGGAGCAGGGGTTTCATTAAAAGATGTCTGCATAGAAAAGGTTTTGGTAATCTTTTTCTTTTACAGGACTTTGTGATAGGATTGTCTGTGCTGCTCAGAGGTTCAGTCACAGAGAAGTTAAGGTGGGCGTTCAACCTGTATGACATCAACAAAGATGGCTACATCACCAAAGAGGTATGATCATCACTTTTTTTGAAGAAACATTTACTACAGGTACATCTCAAAAAATTAGAATATCATGAAAAGGTTCAATATTTTTCATCACTCATTTCAGAATGTGAAACCCATATATTATATAGATTCATTACAGATAGAGTGAAACATTTCAAACATTTATTGCTTGAAATTTTGGTAATTCTGAAATGAGTGATAAAAAATATTGAACTTTTTCATGATATTCTAATTTTTTGAGATGTACCTGTATATCCTCTCATTTTCACCTGCATGTGTTTACATTCTTGCAGGAAATGATGGCAATAATGACGTCCATTTATGACATGATGGGCAGGTATACATTACCAAGCGTGCGAGATGACTCGCCAACCGAGCACGTGGAGAGATTCTTTCAGGTATATGACAGTCTGTTGATATTTGTGTCCTGATGCAACAGCTATGAAGATGCTCGACCTTAAAGGAAAGTTTTGAAGCCAGTTTGAAGTTGACAGTAAACATTTGTCACAGTGATTGCTGTCCACTCTGCCTCTGTAAGGAGAGAAGCGCCAGAGGTTTTGCCATCATTACAACAGATGGGGTCAAGAGCACTGTGTAACTTACTTAATTTTAAGTGTAATAAAATGTGTGTGTGTGATTGTCCAAAGCATTGACCAAATATCCAAAGCAAGCCCATATGTTTTGGTACAACCCCGTTCCAGGCCAAGGACACAAAGGCTACACAGGGTGCCCAACTAGCACCAAAAATGTTCTTGTTAGTTGAAAATAACAACATTAGAAATGTTTTCAGTACAGCGTATCACCTTGACAATGTAAATACTCCGAGCTCTTGGCCCCATCCAAGGTCATTCATAGCTTAGCTTCTCTGTCTGTTACAGATGCAGAGCTGATCTAAATCACTATTGCTTCTTTTTTACTATTAAAACAGACCTTGGAAATTGGAAACTAAAATGTCAATATTTTGCTGTATGTGTGTGGGTGTGTATTTATATACACACACCCAAACACATTTCTGCATCAGTTCCTCCAGCTGGTGGCAATACTCTGACCATTCAAAGGTCAGCAGTGTCTTCACGTCATATTAGGCGTTGGCTAAGCTAATTTTGAGCCCCATCCGAGGTGATTTGATAAACTTGGCTGGGCACCATGTAAAATCCTTAATTGGAAATCAAAGCAACTGAGTAAAGCACTAATGGAGAAAATCTCCATTAGTGCTAGTAGTTGAAACTACCATTAGATCTTTTTTTTTTTTTTTTTTAACTTGGCTTAGTTTTAACTTGTGCAGAACTGTAGCCAGCTCTTGCTGATACATTGAATCCAAAATAAGTTCTTTTGAAAAAAAACATAAAATGAGTTTATATGCTAATGTTTGTGATTTAAAATTTCTGTTTGATATGTTTTAGAAGATGGATAAAAACAGAGATGGAGTGGTGACCATTGATGAATTCATAGAAACATGCCAAAAGGTAACCCATAATTAAACTGAGTTATGATATCATTTCCATACGTATGTGTATAAACAGAAAATATATTGCACTTTCTCATCAACAGGATGAAAACATAATGGCCTCCATGCAGCTCTTTGAAAACGTTATCTAGCTTCTGCAGAGGGAAGAGGATCCTTGATGCAGCACAGTGCTTCCAGCTATAAGCTTCCAGGCCTGAAATAAATGTACTGATCCTGAAGAAAGAAAAACTGTCATGCCACACATTTGACACATTTAACTCCAAACTGACACCATTATTTTAATAATTGAATTTCTGTGAAGCTGTTCTATGCAGAGAGATGTGCAGAGTTCACCAAAAGAAGTTTCTTTGCATGACAGTTTGACTTTTATTTTTGCACACAAAGATAATGTGAACTAAAGATGTCATCATCGTCAGGTGAGCATGAGTGTTTGTACAACATTAATGCATGTGAAGCAAAAACACAAACAGAGAGGCTTTGTTGACATCTTCAAAAAATGTGACTTCTTACTAATGATAATATACAGATGATATTTATGTTTCTATGTTGTTTAGGTTTTGTGCAAATGTAATGCCAATTCATTGACATGTTGACCCAGATATTCCTGAAATAAACAATAGCCTTCATATACCAGCAACTACCCTCTATTTTATAGAAGTTTTCCTTATATGGTCATTAAGTTTGAAGGTAAAGTTATACATTTATTGGTCTAAAGTTGATCTCAAGGAGCCAGATTCTCTTGTCTTGTTTTTATCTCACACCACTCTGGAAAAGACAAAATGTAATCTTTCAGTAAACATACTGAATACCTTTTTCCACACATATATTTAAACATGCTGAGAAAGATAATGTTAACAACACTGACTCGTATGTTAATGCATTTCAAAATGAATGTACTGTCTTTAAGAAGAGTTCAAAACAAAATTCCACACAACTACAAAGGCCCAGTTCTGTGGAAAATTCACTGTATTGAGCTATTGTACAGTGATACTGAACAGACGGTCTGTTTTCCACACATCAGAGAGGGTCTCTGGTGTGTGGATGTTTCCCCCTTATTACATGCCACTGACAGAGAGAATTGTGGAGCTCTTGGGGTCCCCAGAGGCCATTTTCCCTCCTTTATTTATAAATTTAACAAGTCAGGCTTTTGTGAACAGTCCTCTTTCTTGTTTTCATCTATCCAGTATTCTGGGAAATCACAGCTTGGTATTTACCATAAAAATTATCATCTTTTGCTGGTTAGGTCACTTTACTTTGAATATCCATTTTACAGTTAAAATGCTCTGATTTTGTTCCTTCTACTTAAGAGTCATAAAGTTTTATTGTAAGTTGGACTGGTTATTGATAGCAGGTCTGTCCAAACTATGGCCCATGGGCCAACTGCAGCCTGTGGTCCATTTTAAGCTGGCCAGCAGCAAATTTCAAAAAGAAAATGAAATCTAAAGATAAGATGAAGTAGTTTATGCTAATGTGCTTTGTCACTTGCTAGAGGTCTTACATGCTGATCAAATTGTGCCAACATCTTCAGGCACAAACACACCAACAGAGTCTGTCAACTTCATGCAGTCGACTCTTCTTTTAAGTCTGAATGTGGAAAGTAGTCACAAAGATGAGGAAACCCAGGCTGACCAAGTTACCCATAAAGTGGGGCTTCATAGAAAGTGTTTCCAAATTGACATGTTATTTATCCCTGCTTGTTTTCAATGGACTTCGCCCTGTTTGTAACATAGTGTGATCATTATATTATAATGCATAAGCTTAGATGTTCGGACTGTACTATGGGAGCATGACAATGTCTGCAGAAAACATCTGTCACACAGTTCCAAAGATGAATTTTGCCGGCACAGGAAGGTGAATGTTAGCTAGAGAGTAAGCACAGATGCTCCTTCTCCAATGTGCACACAGTGTTGTTACGTCACACCCAAGGAGGGTCCCTGGAAGAGCTTTTCAGGGACCAGGTTTGTCAAGAGTGCATAGAAATCTTTGTTTCTCAGTTTCCTTTCATGTGATTGTCCAGTTGCCTGCCCCTTTCCCCCTCCCCAATAGCACTCATAACAATCCTGACTCATACAGAACCTGATGTGTTTTCACCCACTCACTGCCAGATTGTCATTATCTTCCTTGTTTGTGGTTCCCGGTTTTGTTAGCCTTGTGTTTGCTCACCTGGTTCAGAACATGTCTGGATATTTATTTTAAAAAATGAATTGAGTCAGAGTACATAAACGTGTTCATGTATATGTGTCCTGAACTTTCCTCTATACCCTTGGGTTCTGTGAATGATGGGATTAACCTGAGTGTCCAGACTGCATGTGATATGCCTCCATCAGCTGAAATCATTCAACCTGCACTGTATTATTGATCTTCAACCAATGGCAGGGCGGGGGATGTGTTTAGGAGAGGGTCTCTGATGTGTGGATGTTGTTGGTGTGTAAATGACCGGGACACTGAAATGCTGCTGTGCTTCACTGCAATGTTGTGGTTTGAACAAAGGACTGCAGCTCCTGCACAAAACCTCTCAGTGTGACCAACCACGAAGGTAAAAGATCATAATAATGATAGTTTTTGGCTTAACCTTTGACCTTGTTCTTTTTATTGGAATGTCAGTTAATGCAAAATATGTATTATTGGTATTAGATTATTGGTATATTATCGGTAAGGGCAGACAACAGCTTACAAAGTTAAATATCAGCATTTACAGATATGAACATTTCTATTTATTTTTACAGCCGATTTATCAGCCAGACATACGTTATCTCTTATATCATCTTAAATATCAGAATGTATGACTGTACCATAATGCTTCAGCTTAATATCAGGAAATGTCTATATTTTAATTGTATTGGTAATATCTATAGAAAAGGAACTGTTACAGTGTTAAGAACTGATCAATATCAGTTAAGTGAAAACTGCTTACATTTGACCAAAAAACATCAGTATCAGTATGGACGATATCGATATAAAACATATTGCTTTATCGGATACTGGTAAAACCCCAACATCTTGCATCTTTATCTTCTCCTTCTGTTGAGAACAGTTTTGTCAAAAAAATGTTTATCAGTAATCTATTTATTTTTATTTTAAATAGAAAAATACAAAAATAACTTGATTATTTTGGTAAAAATTGAACAAAATGGCTGCCTACTTTACAATACTAACTTAAACACTCAAAATTAAAATGTTTTGTTGGCTTGTTGCACAGTTAAAATGAAAAGGTTTGACATTCTGTGCATATTTTCTTTGTGACAGTTATCTATGTGTTAAGTTTCTGTTTATTTTGTTGCATTTATTAGACTTTCTGTTTGTTTGCACCAAAAATGTTAACTGTGAAATTATCGTACCATTTACTATTGCATTCTTGGTCATAAATAAACAAAAAAGTGCAGAGTATGAAAAAGGTTGACCCTAATAATAAAACATCAGTGTGATAATTTGTCTTGATAGGTAAAAATAGATTCTGAACATAGCAGTTAGGACATAAACTAAGTTTGTGTAAGTTCACTGTATTTAACCAAACAAATAAAGATGACCTTTTGTAACATTTAACCTGACAATTGCTTCACCTGAACTGAAAACTCTTTGGTAAATGTCTTTTGTTTCACTAAATGATGTCCAATCACTCTTAATTACAAAATGTGACCAACTCATCCTGATGTCAGTACTTTTATTTATTTATTTTTGCATTTGGACTCCAGTTGATGTAATGCTAAAATACTTTGGCTTCTTCAACATAATAACAACAGGTTATTATGCAAAATATAGAGAAGAACAAATACTTATTATTCAAGTGAAAGTAAAGAAAGATTTTTATAGCTACTTCTGAAAGTTCAGGGACTAAAAAACCTCTCAGTGACAGTAATATGACTAAAAGTAGTTAGTCTTAACTTCAGTTTGTCCCATGTAAGACGTTAGAACAGATGATAAGTACAAAAACAAAAGGCATAATGTTGCAGTTAGGAAAACTGTTCATCACACACATAACGCCTGGTTAATCCCAGTGTTGACAGAGAGCGTGGAAAGTTCCAGATATCTGTTGTGTTGGTGGTCATGAGACTGGACGCTCACTGAGCAAAATCAAAAGATTTAGTGCCAGTTTGAATGACAGCCAACAAACCCTGTGACACCTGCAGTCTCTGTCTCTCTCAAACAAACACATTTGAAGCTTAAAAGCACAGAAATAAAGATGGCTTCATTCACTCTGCAGGATCAGATGTGCAGTGATGACGGGCCAGCAGAAGCTCCTCTCTCTCTGGGTCTGTCTCCTGCTGGTGGCAGCTTTATGCCCCGGTGCACACTACGCTCATGGTAAACGTGGAGGCCGAAAAAGCAACAACAACAACAAGGGCTCCCAACCCCAGGGCCGCATCCCCTCCAAGCAGGGCCTGAAGTGGGCAGGACTGGGGGCAGCAGCAGCCGGGGTGTTGGGGGGCACAGGCACCGGGTACGGGCTTGGGCTCTTCGGTCGACCCAAACAAGGATCTGCCAGTCATCAGAAGACGGTCTCCACCCAGCATGATCATCGGCTGTACTTAGAAGACCGACAAAGGTTTAACAACCAGTCTCTGTGGAGGGGCCTTGTCAGTGCTGCGGCCCCCCCGACTCATGGCTTTCTCCCACCAGGACATGTGGTGTCTGTCCTCATAGCAGCGTGGATCAGAGACATGTCTTTCATCTGATTACTGAGATTAGTCACGAAAAGCGTAAATAAAGCTTCTCTAAAGAGACTGTACTCTTGTTTTTTTTTCTGGTACTCACAGTAGCATCTGTTAAACCTTCTGTGTGCCTTTGTGACACAAAGACACACAGAGGATCCAAACACTTAAAGACTCCCACTAAACTTCTCTGAGTTGTGCCTGTAAGACATAGTAAAAAGATTCAGAAGTGGATGTACTGATGTTGGTGGATGGGCTGTCGTTGGTTTGGCCTTGTAGCTACCATGAAGAACAGTTAAGACCTGAGATCACCAGCTAGGCTCTAGGTCCACACCAGGCCCCTGAGAGCTTTCCATCTAAAGGAAAACTCAGAAATCATTCTGGCTCTGTGAAAGAAATAGGGTTATGAGATTCAAGTCAGAATTTTAGTTATTGAGGTCAAAATTCTGCAAAAAGGTCTTTATTGAGATTCAACTAAGAATCTTGAATGAAAGGTCAGAATTCTGAGGAAGAAAAATCAAAACTCTAATTAAAGTCATTATTCAAAGTGAGAAAGAAGGAATTAGTCTTAGAATAAAAGTTGAAATCCTGAGAAAATAAACTCACATTTCTGAAAAAAGTAATAATTCTGAAAAAAAAACAGAATTCGGAGATTCAAGTCTGAATTATACGAAAAAAAATCGGATTTCTGAGAAAAAAGGAAAACTTTGCCATAAAAGGTAAGAAACTTGAAGAAATTAAACTTAATCCCTAGATTCAAGTCAGAATTCAGAGATTTAAGTCAGAAATCAGAGAAAGTTATAATTCTAAGTTAAATGTCATTCTAAGAGAAAAGACAAGCCTCTTAATAAAAGTTAATGTTGTGGAAATGTCAATACTGAAAAAAAAAGGTCAAACACGTGGAAAAATTTCAGAATTACAGGAAAAAAAAAATCTCAGATTAAAGTCAGGCAAGGTCAGTACATAACAGTCGGTCATATTGAGAAGAAAACAGTTCTAAAAGAAAAATAGAATTTTATGATTATAGTCTGACTTTTTTGTTAGACTTTAACAAATGGTTCAAACTCTGAAAATATCTATTCAGTGGCCCTTGAACCCTTCCTTTTTTTAAATGTGTTGTTGTCTTAAGGAATGATCATCCTTTTGTGCCTACAAATAATGAAACAATAAACACATCTCTGAATGAAAAAACCTTACAAGAATAATTTGAAGTTTGATCTTTTTCACAGAGATCCACCTGTCAGACATTATTAGACAATACTCATCTGTTAGAAAAAAATGAACAAAATTAACCATGTGATGGAAAATAAGTCACCTACTTGACCTGTGCAGCTGACTGCAGGATATGTGATAGGGACTGATCTCTCATTTAAAGGCTTATAAATAATAAATACAAGTTGACAATTCAAATGTTGAGATGATATGTTGATAGGATCAACATATTTCAGTTTTAGGGTTTTTTTTTATTAAGGTGTTAGCATCTATGCTAATCTCTGTCCAAGAAGTCACTCCCTGCTGTCGTCTTGCTTGTAGCTCCCACCTCTTCCTGCGCTGATTGAGGCCTCTTACTATCGTTGAAGTTTGGGGCTTCAGGAGATTGATCTGTCTTATTATATCAGGCAGATCCATCTGCACTGCAAGGTTATGTTCTTTTAGTTCCTTTACAGACATAGAGAAATGTACTGTTCATCTTAAGATTTAATTACTTGAAAAACAAATATAGGTTGGCACAGTGGTGCAGCAGGTAGTGCACACAGAAAGAAGGCTGGCAGTTTGATCCCGGGCTGGGCAGGACCTTTCTGTGTGGAGTCTGAATGTTCATCCCACACATTCATAGGTTCTCTCCCGGCGTTCCAGCTTCCTCACACAGACCTAAAACATGCTCATTGGGTCGACTGGTGACTCCAGATTACTCGGATATGAATGGGGAAGTGAATGGTTGTCCATCTCCCTGTGTTACTCTGGGGGTTTGGAGCCTATTACAGCTGTCACTGGGCGAGAGGCAGTGTACATCCTGAACTCGTCAGCCAATCGCAGAATCACATAGAGAGACCATCCAAACTCACACACATTCCTAAGAGAAATTTAGAGTCACCAGTTAACTTAATGAGCATGTTTTTGGTCAGTGGGAGGAAGCTGGATTGCCCGGAGTGAAGCATGCACGGGAGGAACATGCAAAGTTCACACAGAAAGGCCCTGCCTGCCTATTGAACCAGCAACCTTCTTGCTGTGAGGCATATGCATTTCCCGCTACGCCACAGTGCAGCCCCAAATTTAAAATAGAGCATATCAAATAGAGCATAGACAGGCTTAAGAAAATAATTATTTTTCTTGGTAATTCTTAACACTTATACACAGCATTTGGGGAGATAAAAAATTAGTGATAAAATTCACTCTCATTTGATAGAGAGATGGTGTCAAAAACAAGTGTAAAGCTCTGTAAATCAAACCCATAGGTGTCACTGAATGACCTTCAACTCTGAACCTTTAATTCTGGACCCATGAGTGACATTAGAGTCAATCATCCTGCCTGTCTCCCATCATTTTGCAAATATGTACAGGTGCCACAAGCCCATGTTGTTTTCAATAAATGTGTCCTAACTAAGCATGGCGTATTTACTTCAACTTATTTCTCCATCAATATACAGAAAACAAATATATAACTGTTTACACTCCACAGTGTTAATATAAACTTTGGCCTTCGTACCTAACACTCAGTAGAAGTCCTGATCAAAAGTCACTCCTCTGTGTCACAAAGCTTAAAATTTTAACTTCAAAAAGAGTAAATAGTTACATTTGATGAGGGTTCAAGCACTAAAAAGTGAAAACACTTTGTGGTACTTACCTGAATTATATATATATTAAATATTATAATTAACTCTGATGGTGTGTGAATTTTAAAAGATTTTACTGTGTAGTTTTAAAGGTTGTCAGACCTTTTGAAGTGCACTTTATGTCATACATGACCTTACAACTTTTTAAAATTGTATTATTGTCTACAAGAAAGTCAAGAAGAAATTTCTATCAATAATCCTGGAACCTACGGAAAAAGACCAGAGCAATATACCCACACATAGCCTGTAGACCTTAGTGCAGCCTTCCTGTGAAGTTTATATGAAAAAGTGGTTCACACTTTTTGTTGACTTTCACATGTACATGTCATTTATGTTGGTTTTTATTTAATCTTTCATTCATGTATCTTTTTATCAATTCATTAAGTTTTTAATATCAGATTAAAATACTTGGTAACAAATACACAATTTATTCCAAAATGTATCTTACATTATATCTCTGTGGTGTTTTAATCAATACTGCACTTGTTTGTAAGCTGCATTTAAGCAGACGAAAGTCAAGCTCAATTTTTAATACAGCACTCAAGATCATAGATTTTTTATGCTGCCTTGTTAAAAAAAAGCAACATAAATTACTCTGAAAGTAATTGGAAACTAAAGCTTTCAGCCAGATGCAGTGCAGAGGTTTACTGTGTCAGATAATGGACTCACTTTGCTCCTACACATCAGTACACTGGTAAGAAATCAGTGTTTGTATCATCACGTCTTTCCTCTGCATTAAAGTATTACATCTCTCCCAAGATTGTATTGAGTGCATGTGACAGTGCTTGAAACACATTCAGACGCAGAAACCAGTGTTTTCTTAACTATTTTATTAAACACATTAACATCTTTGACAAACCAAATTAGTCCGAGTATTTGATGGGTGAATGGAAGCGTTGACATTTAAAGTGACAACCGTAGATTCACACAGGTACTTATCAGCACAATACCAGAATATCTAATCCTGAAGGGGAATAAGTGCACTTTTACAGATATCCTACAGCCACATCGAAGCCAATTTAAATCCAATCAAAAGGTAAAAAAAAATATTGGTGTACCATTTAACAAACTTTAAGAGGAGATAACTAAGGATGAAGATTTCAGATCACTTTGAAATTATTCCTGTTACACAGTACAACAGACATGACATTTGTACAGTACTACAATGGATCTGCCTAAATATTCCACCTGTCTGACAAAGTTTAGCTTGTAACTCAACCTGAACTTTGGACACTTGGTGGACACACCTGAACTACTGTCTTAATTTAAACTTGGAGGGGCTTTAGTAGGAATTTATTGGTATCATTTTATTCAAATTACAAAATAAAAGAAATGAAAATAAATTACGCCATGCAGATTGACGTACAAGCAAACTTATAAATGAATCTATAAACACAATGCCTTATAATAACACAGCTCAGACATCAGAGCTCACTAATGTGGCTATGAAGGACAAAACAATGGGCCTCAATCACCAAACTTCATCTGATTGTTTCTGTGATTTGTTCTTAGCTAACAGAATCTTCAAATACTTCAGAGCTATCTTAAACCTCATTCACACTTGCAAAGAAACCCTGAAATTATCCTAACTTTACCAGGGTGAGACAAGTTTTTCACCCTGAGCTGGACCTCGTGTTTTAACCGTATAATGTCCTGAAGTGTGAATGCAGCAGCGCATTATCAGGTTAATTCACTGAGGTTAGTGGGGAAGGCCAATGGCATCATTCTGTGCGACCAGTGTTAAATCAGAAAAGGAAAACTTGACAGGATGGATCAAAACCACCACTGTAGCAGGAAGGGAAAGTGACGCAAATAAAATGTGTGTCTCTACATTGGAAGTGTGCTTTTCAACATGCATCACTGCAGTAAGGATGTGACTTGAGATCTTAGCATATGCTGCTGTATTATGAACACTGACTTCTGCAGCGTATTTTGTCGTCGTCTTCTGGGAGCCCTGTGTTTTCAAAAAGGAGGCGATATGGTATGATTTTAAATCACATTTTACTTAATTTAAGAGTTCCGCCATTTTAATAGCATGTAAAAATCAAGCACCAACCTACAGGGTTCAAATAAAGTCAATGGTCCAGTGCCACAAACTGCTGTTCCTCTGGTGTCCACTACAGGCCAGCAGCAAGAATACAAGAAGCCCCTTACACACTAAGGAAACAAATATAGATCTACAAATCAGAAATTCACATTTTTACAGCCTGCTTCAAAAACGTTTTGGTCTGATTACAAAGGTAAATGTATGGCCTCACAGCGTTGATAGTAATTATTTTAGTAAGGGGCTTCGGCTTGGACGTGACTACAAGTCCAAGCTATGCCCATATTTGTCAGTTTGTCACTAGTCCTGAACACACTACAGCTACTTTTCTGTTGACACATTGATCTGAAGATAGTTTAAGACATTGATTTCAACATAGCAGTTGCCGCAGATTAGCTTCCAAAGCCTCTTCGGTAATGAAATGGCTGACCACACCTTGGCTTTGTCGATGTTTACAACAGTGTGATCCAACTATTGATTACAAAAATTCAACTTTTATTCCAGTCATCTACTGTTGATTACAGCAAAATGTTAATTAATTAGAACTTTGTTTACATTTTTCCAGCAGATTTATAATTAAAGCAATACAAACTACACTCACCTAGATGGTTAAGTGTGTTAAAATAATGTTTATAGAGAACGTTTTAGAATCATCCATAAACATAGGCTATGGTAGGGGTGTGCAATATGACGATATTAAATCGTTAAGGATTATAACGATTTAATATCGTTATAAAGCAGAAAGATCGTCAGATCGTCTGTGTGGGCGCAGAGATTTTGACGCGCACCTGACTAGCCAATCGTAGCACATTAAGCGCAGTGCATGGTGGGATCTCCTGTTTGGTTATGTAGCGTGAAGCCATGGCAGAAAGAAAAAAGGAGATTAAAGCTTGAAGATGTCTGTACAAAAATCTGTTCTAAAGCAGCTGTATTATTCACTCAGATTATAGACATTGCAGTTAGATAACATTTGTTTTGAATTGTTTCACTTTAAGAGATAATGTTGATATAGTTGTTCATTACCTTTTATGTTTACAGTTATTGCACATTTTTATAAAAACTGCATTATTTAAATTAAAACCTGTTCAGAAAGTTTCTTTGGCTTTAATTGTCCTTTTTTTCTTTTAGGGTTTTACATGTTTTATATGTTAAACATAGGGAAATAATGGTCAAACATGCAAATTAGTCTAGAAAAATCAGAGTAAAAAAGAATTGTGATAAAATCGTGATCAGGATTTTATTTTTAAAAAATCGTGATATGATATTTTTGCCATATCGCCCACCCCTAGGCTATGGTAATCTGGCAAAGCTGTTGAGTTCTGAATCAGATATTATGCCCGTCATATGGGAGATATATCTTGCAAATCTGGTCCTTTAAGAATAAGACAAACTGAACATTTTTTTCAATCACCTTCTAGTTTTAAAAGACGGACTCTGATCTTTCCAGATATCATAGATGGGATGTTGCCCAGATGACTTGATATGTGAAACTATCAAGTCCATCTAGTGCTGAAGTTCCCAAATTCATGATCCGAATGAGTTTTCCTTTCTTTAGAATATGTGGGGTTATTTTAGCTCCACATCATTTGGTATCATTTTGTGTACATTTTGCACCATAAAAGCAAATTAATGTTCTTTGCTCTGTCCTTTTATACTGCTGCAGCATAATCTGGTCTTTACACAAGTACCTTATCCTAGTGGCCTGCAATAAATGTGATTAACGGAACGATCATCCAATCACATGCCGGATGTGCTTTTGAAAGCTTCTGCCCATTCCCAAACACTTGCTGGGGTTATTTCCCAGATGGACTCGAGAATTATACTGAGTGGTCGCACATCATGTTTGTTTTTTCTGAATGGAATGTGATTTACACTGTTTCTGATGTCAACACAGTCTGAAGTAGCGATCAATCACATGAATGTCTTCTATTGTGTATTCATTTAACATCACGGTTTGACTTTATGATGAGCCACATCCAGTCTTGACCTAATGCAGTATTTTGGCGTCTCCTCTTTAAATCTATTACCCAGATAAGAGCATCAAAAGTACATCCCTCTCTGTTAATTTAAAAACACAAGCCCCAGCTTAAAGCCTATGAGGACATGACATTAATCAACAGTTTAAGAACACTTTATAAATCCCAATTACATTTTTTAAGACTTTTTAAAAACTTTAAGAAATATCTCAGGAGGATTTTGGTGAATGAGGCCCAATATGTTTATCTGCTGTAAGGAAAAGGAAACAGATATCAATAGACCCATAAACCTATGACCTAGGACCTTTTTTCTCATTGTTAAAACAGACTCAAGTGATCAGAGCAAGAAGAGAAACATGCTGACCAGCCCAACCCTGAAAATGTGGAGTCTGGAAAGACTCACATTTCAGAGACAGAGCAGAGTTTCCAGGGTTGGGACAGATCTCCCAAAAATTACAGCAGAGAGACAACGCCCGCTCTTTGAAACAGTGAGTTTACTTTTAGTTCTACCGCCAATATTGACCAACTAACATTAAGAAACTGAACTAAAACACTGTGTTATGCCAAGAGAGAAGAGCAGGCATACACTACAGAGCTTAAATTCTCAGAATACAGCGTTAAAGTATGAACTATAGCTGGCTTTAATTTAAATATTCAGCAGTAGCATTGCACAGATTTAATGCTTCAGCTTCACAAATGTACCGTTTTTGTCTTAAACAGAAGCAGCCAGCATCAGAAAATCTCTGAAGATGACATAAAGAACTCATATTTGCTGAGTCCAGGGCCACTTCTGTACGTGCAGTCCCGCTTTAAACAACAAAAACATAGACAGAAATGTACCTGAGAGGCTTCATCTTGTATTTGTGTAGCGCTAGTGTTCTGTTAGGGAAAGAAGCTCTATTTTACAAATCTGGTCTATAGTTTTTGAAGAAAAAGAGAAATATTGGTAAAAAATGTTGACATTTTCAGCCTCATGTTACAAAAGGATGTAAATTTTAAAGAATATAGTGAAAAGTCTAGACAAAAATAATTTAAAAAACACTAAGACATTTTAAGAGAAGAGTTAAACTTAAGATAAATGTTCTAATTTCAAGAAAAACTATGAAATAAGCTTAAATATAACTGATACAGTGGAAATGTTAGGGGAACAACTTAATTTAAACATAAGGTTTAAATACACTGATATACTTTTGGAATGAAGTGAAAATGTTGAGAATAAAAGGCAAAATTTGAGTATTAAGTTGAAATACTTTTTTAATAATAAAGTGAAAATGTTGAGGTAATTAAGAAGGCATACGTTGCAATTGATAAGGATAGTGTAAATGTTTATTCAACACTCAAATTCTGGAGTTAAAATTTTGGAATTGGTCAAGAAATTTTAATTTGAGGTGGAAATGTTGACAAAGTTAAGTTTTAATTGTAAGACAGGTGTTGAAATAGGCTTACAATTTTGCAGATTACAGCAGAAAAATTTTAAATCAAAGCACTGTTCGCCTAATCTGAATACAATAAGAATCTTTAAAAAAAGATACAGTGTGAAGAAAAAGGGTAAAACAAATTAGAAATAAACTGATCTTAAAGTTTTGAAAATAAAAGGCGAAAATTAAGTTCAATTTGAGAACAATGACCATATATGCATATTTTCAAAGAATGAAGAGAACATGTTGAGCAATTTACAGATTAAGTTGGTACAATTTTTGACATTGAGGGGTAAGACAAAATGGGCTAACAATTTGAAGAAAAGCAGCACTACAGCTAAACTCAGTTTTGTCTTTAATCAAGAATAGTATTGAAATGTTCTTGAAATGTTTTCTTTGATACTTTGAATAGTCAACAATTCCACCTTATGCTGAAAACAATCTGTGACTTTTTGGGTTTTTTTCTGATCATTTCCACTTCTCTTGCAGTCCTGACTTCTTCAATTTGGCTCTAATTTTTTCAATCTTTCTTTTTTTCTCCTTCACGTTCTGGCTATTCTTACTTCCCCCATCCTTTAGACAGAAGGATGGGGGATAATATCTTTCTCCTTTCCTTACATGATCTTCTGCCTGCCTGTCCCTGTTAGACTTGTTATTTACTGCAGAATATATTGAGAAACATATCCAAGAGGAGTGGCACCACATACTCCCCACTTAAGCTTAATGAGCTAAGGGAGTTATGAAAGAGGCTTAAAACTTCAAGGTTTGATTTGACAATATGAAATCTCAATTAGTGTTGAGTGCTTTAGCATAAACTGGAGTTACTAAACATTCCCAAGAGCCAATCATTAGCACAGATCCAACAGGAAACTGGACAAAGCACTTGCAAACTTCCCACAACCAAAAGTAATCAGTCCCTCTGTTTACTCCTAAAACTGCATCATCATTCTAATATGGCTCAGTTATCTATCATGTAGAAAGTGTAGCCCTGGATTATACATGCTTCTGTACAAACAGAATACATAAAAAACAGACTGAATGGTGACTCAGTTGAATAGTCTGGTACTGTGAAAAAGTGGAATGGATGTTGATAGTGCAGTGTTTTTGTACATGTAGTATTACATTCCTATTCTAAGCAGTAGTGTCAGTACATATCACAAAAAATAGCTAAAATAACCTGAATCTCTAAGACTTAAGAGTTCAAAACCCTGAAATAAAAGTGCAAATTAAGTGAGATGAAAAATACCAAAAAATAAAATTATAAGAATACAGTTTTTACCATACTGAACTGATGACCTGGAAGTTACACTTTGTCTCTTTTGTTATATATACACATAATTTTGTAAATTTTTGCTAGCTTGGTAAATGATTGACTGACCTTAAGCACTTGCAAGTGTACAGCAGTTGAATAATATACCTCGGCACAATGCAGGCGTGCAGATATAATGGAGGAAGTAGAATCCATTCAGCTGTGTTGAGGGAGGATAATTGTTTTTACTGGAGGATGAGCATGCTGGACAGTAGCACACACAGGGAGGTAAAGAGCTGCATCATGCCAAAGCTTGCAGGGCTGTTCCCAGATGGCGTCATGTACTGTTGTTCAGCTTTTCGTTCCACGAGGAATTTCTCAGAGTAGGCCATGTACTCTTCAACACAGCGCCGGGACTTCACTTGCTCAATAAGGGCCGGGTATCCGATCTCCTCGATGCTGACGGTGTCTTCATCCACGTCAGTCTTGGCAGTCGGGACAGTCCTGTTCATGCATTTGCCCATGAAGCTCTCGTAAGACTCAGCTCTTGGTGGGGGCTGGTAGACATAATCACGCCCGTAGTCTTTTTGGTCCGTGGACTGGGAGCCATAGCGGCGGTACATGTAGTTGTTGTAGTACTGCTCTTCCTCTGGGCTGCGGAAGTTGAAATGTGGTCTTGGATAACGCCCTATTCCGTATCCGATGGCCATTCCTGCTACAGCGCCGACACCTGCTGCTAACATGGCTTTTTTGGCGAAACCTGATGACTTGGGCTGGTATCCCATACTCTGAACTCTGTTGGAGAAAGGAGAGCCTCCGCCTCCCATGCCATAACCTCCGTATCCATATCCTCCTCCATAGCGGGGGCTTAGGATTTTATTATTTGGGTTCCAGTTGGGGTAACCACCGGGGTAACTACCCCCATAACCCCCACCATACCCACCTCCGTGTCCACCTCCAAAACCTGGGACGCCTCTTCCTGGATACTGGTTGGGGTAACCTCCAACAGGGTATCCTCCTCCAGCAGGGTACTGGTTTGGATATCCTCCGGGGTTGACTCCACCTCTGCCTGGGTACTGGTTGGGGTAACCTCCAGCAGCAGGGTACTGGTTTGGATACCCTCCTTGATTGACACCACCTCTTCCTGGGTACTGGTTGGGATAGCTGCCACCGCCTGGGTAGCTTCCAGCCTGTGGATAATTCCCTCTTCCTGGGCTCTGATTGGGGTATCCACCTGCTGGGTATCCACCTGCTGGATAGCCACCAGCAGGGTTACCTCCAGCAGGGTTACCTCCAGCAGGGTATCCTCCAGGATTGGCTCGACCAGGATACTGGTTAGGATAACTACCAGCTCCTGGGTAACTTCCTGGATTTTGTCTGGGGTTTCCCCCGGGGTTAGCATGACCCACTCCCGGATAACTTGGTGGGTTCTGCCTGGCTCCTCCTGGGTTGGGGTTTCCAGCTCCCGGGTAACTTCCACCACCTGGGTAACTTCCACCTCCTGGGTACGGATTGGGGTTCTGTGGCTGCCGTGGGTAGTTTCCTGGCTGGGAGCTGGCTGGTTTCGATTGTGTCCCACCCCTGCTGCCGCTGCTGCTGGAGGAGGATGACTTCCCCCTGCTGCTTCCACTGCTGCTGCTGCCACCTTTCTTAGCCCATGTTGAATCAGTGTTCAAGAGGACTACAATGAGGATGGACATGAGTGTCAACTCGCACAACCTCCCCATCATGTCCCTGAAGACAGAAATAATGATTAAACAGAGGCAGCGTGAGAAACACAAACATGGCTCTCACTGTTGTTTTTTTCCACAAGGATCAACACAGGCTGCCAAGCAAAATAACACCTTGTTACTTTCCTGTATCCGAAGAAAATGGCAAATATGATGCATATTGTCACATATTTGATGGCACTATAGTCCATAAACACCAAAAACACATTATTGGCCTCATTAAATGTAGTCTTTAATTGAGTTTAAAGATGGACACCCAAAGCACCCGTTCTTCATTATAGGGATATTCTCAAAATCAATGTAATAACCAAATGAAAATGAAGTCTCGACCTTTCAACTGGGAAAAAACAAGAAAGTACCTACCTGGGGTTTTATAACTATAACATACGTATAAAAAAAACACTGCACCATGATCCTTTAAAGACGACCATCGCTGCATTAAACATCACCACAAACCGTCATTACGCACCATTAGACGTTTTGTTCACTCGTCGAGGCTAACTACGAACACTCACATAACATCATTACTTGTAGTCAGTAAATTATTTCTCACCGTATACTGACGCCCTTAATCTGGATGTTTCGACGGTAATTCGGTTAGAAGCGCTGCCGTCCTCTCCCTCTCCGCGCACCGTTATGGTCGTTGGCCCTTCTCACTGTGGATTCGCATCAGTGGGGTGAGTTCGTTTTGATGCACGGGGAGTGCCACAGGAGGAACGGGGCGGTAACATATTGACGTAGCCTACTGAGTTTGTGTTATATTTTCTAGGATTAATATTAAAATAACTCATTCTTAATCAAGTATATCCCTTATATACCTTGGAAGCAGCACCTACTGTCCATATTTTTGAAGGCAAAGTCAATACCTAACTTTTTATCTGGCTTTTAGCTGAATTTTGTTTTACTCTTTTAATCTGCATCATATGGGTTCAACCTACTTCATTTTAGTTTCAGAGTAACTTTTTTTTTATGTTTTACCACTTTTTATTTATTTATTGCTTGGTTTTAGAAAAAATATCTGTATCAGCTTTTAACATTTTATTACCTTTGACATCATGTTTTTATTTATTTAAGTAGCTGGTTTAATCTAAGCTCCTGTATTTCCTAATTTTCAAGTCAAGATAGCGTTTCTACAGTCTTCAGTCCTCTGTGGATTTTTGAAGACTCCTGACTTAGAGTCCTTGCGTGTTTGTGGGATGTGTGTGTGTGCTTGGGTGCATGAGTGCTGTCTGTGTTAAATGTGGGCTGTGAGGGTGGGTGGGGTTTTCTACTTTATTCTATATCCCCTTGCTCTGGTCTGCCTGTTTATTTTAATGTACAGCACTTTGTGCAACATTAAATGAATGAAAAGTGCTTTATAAATAAAGTTTAATTGATTGATTGTTATGAAATATTAAGAAAGAGCTGCACAACAACAGGATTTTACATATGCTAGGAAGAAAATTAATAAGGTTAAAAAAATAGCTGAACGGAGGAAAATACACTGTGAATGGCTACTCAGCATTCACAGCAATAAGCACTACAATACAATAATTCATACACTGTTGCCAGGACCATGACGACTAACTTGATTCGGTCATTCAATTATGTGGAAATCTCAAACAAGAAGTAAGAACAACAAGAAGTTGTGGAGATATGTTTGTTTCTTTTGAGTCGAACCACCTTGTTGGGGCTCCATAGTAGCTTAATAATATATTTTTAATCTCACAGTTTAGGGTTTAAACGATGTGGGAAAAAAAAGTCTGTTTGTTAAGATTACAACAGGGAACAAAACATATAAGTTTCATTTTTGGTTTGTTACAAACCTTTTTGATCAGCAATAATCCAAAAACAGAAAAAGACCAACATTACATGTGGCAGAAATATGTACCTCCACTTTTTCATTTAGAAAGACTTCACTGATAAACTCTGTTGTCTCTCTCTCTTTAATGTTGTTTTGCACCTGCTTTCATTCATTATGCAGAGTCCTGATTTACTTGTTATGTCTGTGTATGCATAATGCATGAATGAGCTTTCAAATATCAAGATGCAGGTAGTAAATTCAGATGTTTGATGAAAAGTCAAAATATTAATTATAAGCCAGCTAAACTGTGACTCTCGTTCTGTTTAACATGTTAGTCTGAAAATTCACAGTTGATTCTGGATGTTTTTATTGGTTCCAGGAGCTGAATATGTACTCACTTTCTTAACATTTATTCTAATGTGGTTTCAGTGGAGTAAAGTTTTTGTTTTTTGTAAGCCTTCCTAAAGTACAGCTTTTGCCCATCTGAGGGCCTGTCCCATACTTTGGGAAGCACTGTTGCAACCCAGGGCAGAACGGTGGGGCAGCTGGTAGTTCATGTGTCTCACAGCAGGAAAGTTTCTGGTTCAATCCCTGTTGCAGTCGGAGCCTTTCTGTGTGGAGTTTGCATTTTCCCCTGTGCATGAGTGGGTTTTCTCCAGGCACTCTGGATTTCTCCCACAGACCAAAAATTAGCTCATTAGGTCAACTGTTGACTCTAAATTGCCCTTACTTCCCATGCGTGAATTGGTCATTCTTTGTGGCCCTGCAATCGACTGGTGACCGGTTCAGAGTGTACCCAGCCTCTCGCCCAGTATCTGCTGGATTTGGCTCCTGCCCCTCCACAATAGGGATAAGCAGTATAGATAATGGATGGTGGTTGAAGTCCATTCAAGAACTGACTTATTCCTGCACCACTCCATTGTTTCAAAGAATTTTGATTTTGTTATCAGTATTGAATTTAAAATGTTGGTATCGTTTAAAATCTAGTGCAAGGTATTTGAGAAATACAATTTTGAAAATATAGCAGTTTACTCAAACTAGAATAACAACAATTTAAGTACAGCAACAATATGCAAAAGCAAGAAGGGGGAGTGTGACAAAAAGCACTTTGAAAATGTAATTTATTGAAAACAACAAGTAAACTAAAATAGGCTGTTAATCAGCTGATCAAAAGTTTAAGACCACAGGCTATTAAAGCCAAAATCTGCTCAAAATTGTCATTTTCTGTCAGGCATTCACACGGTCATGCCCTCCTGATGGCTTAAGCTAAGAAGCTTTCTCTTCTTGAACATTGTCAGATCGTCGAACTGCATAAGTAAGGCCTCTTGCAGCGTGCCATTGCTGCTGAGGTTGGACGCATCAAGACAGTCATTCTACATTTGTTGAAAGATCCTGAGCATTATGGAACAAAAAGTCAAGTGGTAGACCCAAAAAAATGACACCTGCACTGAGCCGGAGGATCCGATTGACTGTCCATCAAGACACAGGGCGGTCCTTGACCCAAATTAAGGGCCTTGCTGGTGCCGACTGCAGCACAAAATAACCATCAGACGGCATCTGTGGGAAAAGGGTTTCAAAAACTAAAAACAAATTCAAAGACCTCGTCTCCTTCAACGCCACAAAACTGCCCATTTAGACTTTGCCAGGGAGCATCAAACATGGGACATTGAAAGGTGGAAAAAAGTTTTATTCTCTGATGAGAAAAATGTGACCTTGAAGGTCCATATGGCTTCAACGTTACTGGCATGACAAGGAGATCCCACCTGAGATGTTTCCTACCCGGCACAGTGGAGGGGGTCCATCATGATCTGGGTGCTTTTTCATTCAGTGGAACACTGGAGCTTCAGGTGGGGCAGGGTCGTCAATCGGCGGCTGGTTACGTGCAGATGTTGCAGCGGGCATCCCTCATGACTGAGGGCCCTCGTCTGTGTGGTAACAGCTGGGTTTTTCAACAGGACAACGCTGCAGTTCACAATGCTCGCTTGACCAAGGACTTCTTCAGGGAGAATAACATCACTCTTTTGGACCATCCAGCATGTTCCCCTGATTTAAATCCCATAGGGAACATTTGGGGATGGATGGCAAGGGAAGTTTAAAAAAATGGCCATCAGTTGATGCCCTTCATGAAGCCATCCAGATGAAGTCATCTTCACCACTTGGAGCAGTGTTCCCAAAAGCTTCCTGGAAACACTCGCATCAAGCATGCCCAAACAAATTTTTGAAGTGATTAACAAGAACGGTGGAGCTACTCATTACTGAGTCCTACTGAGAAAAAATTTGTTCTGGTTTGGAGAGTTTTTTGTAATTTTTTGAGCGATGGTCTTAAACTTTTGATCAGCTGATAAACAGCCTATTTCAGTTTATTTGTTGTTTTCAATAAATTACTTTTTCAAAGTGCTTTTTGTCACACTCCCCCTTCTTGCTTTTGCATATTGTACCTCTATTTAAAACCTCATTAAGATTCAAATATGCAAAAGGTAAATTCTAGCAATTTTTCAACTGGTCTTAAGATTTTGATCAGGAGTGTAATTCTCAAAAACAAAGCAGTGGCTGAAGTGGAAATTTGGAGTGGAAGTGTGTAAAACAGTTGATACCAAACTTTTTCAGCCACTCTCACCACATCTACCATCAACTTAACTAAATAAATCAACCTCAATTAACAGTACACTGAATGTTGTTCATGTCCTTTACTAACAAACTGATATACTTTCAGGATGTATTTCAAAGGAAAAAATACCGAACAGGATCATAAAAGTGAAATTCTAAGATACTAAAGGTGTCACGGCCAATTTGAATTTTATACAAGATAAGTCAATGGTGAGAGAAGGTTCCTTCAGTTTCTTGTTTTTTTTTCTTTTTTGGTCCTTTTTGAAGTTTCAGCCTCTTGTGTTGTTACACGGCAGGAAGTTTTCTTACAAAACTTACTTTCTTAGCAATAAATAGTCTGTTGTTTCTATCTTACACTGTGACACCCTCCTAACATAGCTGCGCTGTGGGCCCCACTTTGGGAACCACTGCTTGCAAAGCACACAAAGGTACAGTCCAAATACCAATATGACAAGGAATGGAACAACATCAGATTTACATATAAAGGATAAATGATCAAAGGAATTACAGTGGTAACAACCAGAGCACATGATATCTGAAGGACAGAGCTAAGAAGTACTCGCTGTAGGGGGAGAGGAGCAGTGGGGAGGGAACACATTCTTGAGGGGAGGGCTGATGGTCTGGATGCTGAATGTCATGTTGCCCTGTCCCACCTGCTGTCTCACCACCTGTGCTGCAGTCGTTATAAAATTCCATTCACGTTTTAACTTTGATTGCAAAAAATTAATGCATATTAAATTTTGAAGCTATTTTTTCTTATGCTGTAAAACAAAAGATGTAATTATAAGTGCTCAGACAGCACAATCCTCTGCAGGGACATTTCTGACATTATTAGCTGAAGTATCATCAAAAATGTGGTGATCTTTTTGGAAAATTCCTGGATCTGAATCTGATGTGGAAATCTAACCACATCTGCTTTGTGTCATGACTAATACACCCTGAACCTTTCATCAAAAACTAAAGGACAAATGCCAGCAAAAGGACAAACCTTAACAGAGGTAAAATAAAATAAAATAAAATAAATAAATAAAAATAAAAAATGATATAGTTTATCAGTTTTACACAGGCAACTTATGAAGTAAAGTGGTCTATAAATTTGTTCTTCATCTCAAATATGTATCTGTGTTTAAAAAACTACATATGGATTTATTAGTACATTTATTTTTATCAATTTTTTGGCATGAGGAAGATGTTCAAGCAAATGTGTACAATTGCCCTTGGTGGTGGGGCTCGCAATGATGTCTTTTCATGATGGGCCCACTGTCCTGGAGACGCCTCTGCCAAAGCCATGCTCAAATAAAAGTAAAGTGCTGGTTCAAAAAAGTTCAGGTACAAGTCACTTTATAAACCTAATAATTAGTTACTTTCTGCCCCTGAAAGAGGCACTTAAGGTCACGCCGTTCGGTCCAGTGATATAAATCAAACGCACACCTGGGGCCTGCGCAGTTCATCCACAGTGAGCTCACGACAGGTCCTCTTGGCTGAGGGCTGCTCTGTGATTGGATGATGTCGGTTTGCCGTGACGTCACGATTGTAAACGTCCAAACACCCGTATGTACTCGCAGCTCCGTGTCCGGTAGAGAGCACAAACATGTCGGGGAGGAGAGAGCCCAGCGGAGGAACTGCGTCCATGTAGTGTTCACCTGAGTCCTAAAGTCGTCTTTTACCTGGCGGGACGGACGGCGGCTGCTCTGCTGCCGGAGCCTCGGTGTTGTTTCACGGGAGCGGGACGCTGGGGGACGGATGTACGGATAAAGAAGCAGCCGGTGGTTGATCTGAAGAAGCAGCCTATCAGCCGGGGTACAGAGGGAGAGAGTGGGGGGACAGCGAGCTCAGACTAAGCCGGGGTAGCTCCTTGTTAGGGGATGTTATCCGTACTGTCTTATGGCAGACTGGTAGCCAGGGCTGTCCTGGGCGGACTCTCTCAGACGGACGGTCGGGACTACAGCCTGATCAGTGCCAGTTATGGTTTCGGTAAAGACTTTCGGAAGGGGATCCTGAAGAAAGGGATGTGCTATGGAGATGATGCCTGCTTCATTGCGCGGCACAGGACAGCAGACGTTTTAGGTAAGACCTCAGACAAAACAACTCTTCACATCCACATCGGTCACTCTGTGCTCAGATGACCTTCAGCTGGCCTGCACGTGCAGGGACCCCTCAGATGACAACACCCCCACCCCCACACAAACAGAGCCATAACTTCTCCTCTGCTGCTGCTATCACTTTATCCACTTAAAGGTCCTTCAAGCTGCAGACGTGCCTGCAGCAGACCGGTGCTCTGGGTGAAACTGCAGCCGTGTCATTTAGTGATTAAAGTGTGATTATGAGTCCACAGCGGGAAGATCTGAGGTGAAACACCCGACGACCTTTCACCTAGATGGACTCCAACTTAACAGAGCACAGCCTAAATGCAACATTACACACAAAACACCTTAAATTTGCTTGTCTAAAGTTGTAAACATCCTATCAATGCACTGTAACAGCGTCTCAGACTGATTAGTACAATGTCTTGCAAAGGTCAGAATGGTTGAGCATGGAGGCAGCCATGTTTGCTAATACCGACTGTAGCCTGCTAGCTTAGCTAAGTGAAACTGCTTTGTCCTGCTTACTGCCCAGCAGACCCGACACAATAAGATTGATCGATTAACCACATAGCCAGTATGAAAACAAAATATTGCTGTTCATTACTGCACTTTGAGCATCAGTCTTTATTACCTATGTAATCAATATGATGTAAAAATAGCCAGCTCACTGAAATTTAAGCTTTCAAGGCTTCACGTGTTGTAACACATGACAGATTTGAGGAGGCTGTGAGGTCTGTACCGCAAAACTCAACATATGGTACAGATCTGAATGTTTAAAGGGGATTTCCAGGATGGACATTTACGTTTCTACCTTGGTTGACCTCACCTAGCAGTACAAGTGGGGAGTAAAACCAGAATTAAAGTCAAACCAAACCATAGTGTATTAACAAAAGTGCTTTACTTAAAGTCAGAGAGCTGGGAGATAAAGCAAGAGAGGCTTTTCATGCAATGAGATGAAAGATTGAATTTGACTCTGCAATTCTTGTCCGACCCTAATTTAATGTTTTGAACCAGGGATGCATAATAGTGTTTTTTTTTTTTTTTTTTGCTGATGTCCAATATGCTGGTATTTCTGAATTCATTATCATCGAGCCCAATGTTTTTGGTCAAACTTTTTACCTAAAGGAAATAGACTAGTTTCTTCATTGTGACAGCTTATTTTTTTGTAAGGAATCACTTTTAAACAAGAACAACACTTGAGTCTTGAAAAAGTTAAATCTTGATTTAAAATAAAATCAAATGTACCCAAATAAAGGTGCAGAAATATGGTTTATTTGTTTAATTTGCCAGAATTCTAGCCGATGTACCAGTATGCTGATATATCAGTTGTAGAGATTGGCAAAAATTCAATATGGGCAGATATTGAACTTTTAGTTGATATTGTTGGAAACCAATATCTCACCAGTACTATTGTGCATTCCTAATCAGAATTAGTTATGCTGTATGCAAGTTGAAATATGTGAGCCACAGTTACATCAGGACTTTGTCCAATGGGACTGAACAAACTGAATTGTTTTAATTAATTTAATTTTAAAATAAATGAAAGGTCAGTAAGACCCTCTTTCATGACCAAAGAAAAACCCCAAACAATATTCGTAAAACAGAACTGTATCAATATTGCCTTATACTCAAAATCCAAAAAAGAGCTCTCAAATTTCACCACCATTTAAATACTTGTGACCCCCAGTCCTGCCATAACATCACCCTGAGCTGCCAAGAGCTAAAGTTAGAAAAAAAAGTTCTGTCATCCTGCAGCGTAACAGCTTCTCCCAAATGTTATTAATATTTATCATATTTCACTTTAACCTAATCTCCAGTGTTAACCCAATTTAAACCTTTAAGATGGAGTTTCTCTGTGCGTACTGGGTATGATGCATTTCACCATCACTGTGTTTGGATTACAGGGCGGTTGGGTTAAGAAGTTGAGTGAAGTGGGTTTGGGCCATACTTCCTTTTATCCTATTTTAATTGATCTTTGTCTTCTTTTAATGTATTTGTTTGTAAAGTACTCAGTGCTACTTTTTTGTATGAAAAATACAATATAAATGAAGTTTGACTGATTGAAAAGATTAAAAGCTCCTAATTTTAAAGCCCCATTTGTAAGATTCTGGCTTTCAGCTCTCTTGGGGCCTCTGTGGTCGCCGAGTGTAACTTCACTCTCATACACCAACGTGCATTTGTTGACATACAGAGGGAGGAGAAGTGAGCTGACAGGACATCCCAAGAGACAAATAAACCTTGCGGAATGATAAGATACAGTCTAATCATGTTTCTATTCGTATAAATCATCATGTACTTACAAGCCCAACAATAACAGGGAAAAATCAGCATCTGTTGGACATCCCTCCTCATCTTTCAGCTCACGGCAGCCAGTGAACGCCAAGCCAATGTTTATCTCTGTCCGGGTATTTAGCTTGTTACTCTCCCACTTTCCTTTTTTTGTCTCCTCCAATAAAAAAAATCTTTTCTTCTAGTAAACCTGATATAATACATTAGCAAAACTACAACGGCGTTATCCAGCTCTATCTTAGTTCATTCAGTTTTCCTGTCATCTTTTACTGCTATAATGTTTTGGATGCACAGTATCCAATAACCTGGTATGCCCAAATTTGCTTAGGCAGATGCTCACACCCTTAAAAAATCACATTTGTTAATTCCACCAAGTCTCTGCTGTGCCAGGTTCTCCCATCACTCTTTCTCAAAACAAGACTGGCAATATTTGATTCAGCAATAAGCTATTACTGTTTTTCTTTCAAATATGTTTAGTTATTTAAAAAAAACTGAAATTACTCAACTTACAAATTCATATGAATGTTTACATGATATTGAATTATTGGATTAAATTGTTAAATTAATGGTATGAATCTAATAGTTCTTCCCTGTAGTTTAATTTAAATATTTTTATGTTTTCGCACATGTCTAAAGTGACATCCAGGCTGCTCCAGAGTTTCACACTGAAAACAGAAATGCACATACTTTTAAGAGTTGTATGAATGAGGGTCAAGGAATTATATTATTAGGGTTACTTCATCTTCTGACTATGACTTATGCTACGGCCACACCAGAAGCGAATTCGCAAAGACGCACGTCGAGATTACATACAAAGTCAAACGCCTCTACGCTCAAGTTGAAAATATTGAACTTTTGACGCAAATTGCCGACATCATTGATTTGATGACGTGTGGCGCTCCGGCCACCTGCTCCGGCTCAAACCCCGCCGAAAGATGGAGGAGAGGTTGATCTGCGCTGTTTGCCATCATCCGGAGCTATACGATTCTACCTGTGTACTCTACAGAGACCAGAACAAAAAGGAGCAGGTGTGGGTGAAAGTCGCTGAGGAGACAGGTTTTGAAGGTAAGTTCTGTAAATATTCATTTTCAACTGGATTAGCCTGCACGGGTCATCACCGAGTCCGACTGGCTCCGGCTCAGTGCGTCGCCCCTCAGCTTGTCAAAATGGTCCAGCGTCCAGCCTCAGGCGTTACGTACGGCGCATCACAGGCACTACACGCGTTTAAATTCACCAATTCGCGAGTGTGGCTGTAGCATTACAGGTGCAATAGCTATATGGTGAGCTACCTTGGTGAATGTTCGCACTTTCTGAGTGCTGTTTCATTGAAATCAGATTGTTTAGGCAAATTATTCAAATTGACATGCCCTCCCTTCCCTTCAATCCTGGTTTTCTTTACCTTTTACACTGGTATGAAGCCTGCTGTTAACTCAACAGATATTCAGTTCAATATCATGAAGGCTGTGCATCATCTACATAAACCTTGACCTTGAGCTGAATATGCACATCAATTCAGATCACCTCTTTACTTGATCAGCCTGTTTCTTTGGCCCTATGATAGATGGCAGTCATACAACTCCTCTGTTCAGGAGATAAAAACACCTGCTGTAAGAAAATTCTTGTTTCAACCTTCAGGTGTTGCAGACGGCGTTGGTGGTTGGCGTGACTATGGCGTCGACCCATCTCAGTTCTCGGCCACCTTAATGAGAACCTGCGAGCGCCTGGTAAAGGAGGGACGCTTCACTCCCAGTAATCCTGTGGGTATCCTGACCTCTGGCTACTACGAGCTTCTACAGAACAAAGTCCCTTTGCTAGGTGAGTACACACACACTGATGGAGGGTTGAGGCACGTGTAGTTAGTTACAGAGTGAGTCATGTTTTCTGAGCAAGCAGCCATATTCTTAAAAAAAATAACATGCCTGCAGGATGAGTCAGCCTGTGAGTTGTGACTCTGCTGAGCTGGATGTACAACATATTACTGTAACAAGTCTCCATTTAAAATCGCAGGTTTACTTTTTTCAAGCATGGAGAAGTTTTCATCTGGATAAATCATGATAGTCTTATTTCAATCCTTTAAACACATTGTGAACATAAGCTCCAGCCAGCATATTATTTTGTGAGTGTGTGTGGGCAGTTAGTAAGCATCGATTTAAGCTCTGACCTGCATCCTACTTAGTGATGTAATGCCTGTGAGGTAACTAACTAACCGAATCAGGCTGCGTTTTCTTGTGGCAATTGGAAGTTGAGAGTCTGTGACCCTGTGAAGCCTAACATGCTGGTCGAACTATTTAACCTCATACCCAACTTTGTAAAGGTCGGGAATCCATCTTTAGCTGCCACAGCAGATGAGCAGGCCAGGTTTTTTAAAGTGCGCACATGTTGCACATGTGACCAAGGTTGCATTTCTACTAGACCTGGTATTCCTGTCAAGCAGCCAGCACAGCCTCTGAATGCTGACCCCCACCCTCTTGTCACGATGTTTGTCAGACGGCCTACTTTTATTTTGGAAAGCTCCCACAAGGTCTGCACATGACCTTCAGTGCTCAAGGTCGCTGAGACTGTTTGCACCTAAAGCTGCCGTCACTGGGGATCTGGGACAGCACTGGCTGTGACCTTTGTGTTTGTTTTCACGGGCTGTTCTTGATACTTGCATCATAGTTTGACACACCCTCTGTTGTAGGTGAATGCATTGGTTTACTGGTTAAGCAGCATTCTGTAGAGAGTGAAATGAAGCAGGAATTAAACCTGACCTAATTTTCTTCTTTCGCATTAGTTGATATTCTCCAGTTTTCCTCTCTACAGAAGTCCATAAGTCTATGTTTTCTTTGTTTTTAAGGGAGCAGCACAGCGTGTATTGTGGTCCTGGATAGACGGAGTCACCGGCTACACACATGCAACCTCGGCGACTCTGGCTTCCTGGTGGTCCGTGGGGGAGAGGTGGTTCACCGCTCAGATGAGCAGCAGCACTACTTCAACACGCCCTTCCAACTGTCCATCGCTCCGCCTGGAGCTGAAGGGGTGGTGCTCAGTGACAGGTCAGTACATCAGTGCTAAATGCATCCTAGCTGCAGAGGTTTGAAGGTGAATGAAGCCTATTCTGTATGAGGGACGGACAAAGTCTGACGACAACATAGCTAGCTCCAGATTTACAATGTTATATAATTATATCACTTTTATTGAAGGGAGATATCCTGTGTGCCAATATTTTTGAGCTGCTTATCCCAGATACCAATGTTGTTTGGTAGAAAGCATGCACTCCTCACTTAATAATCCATTCCTGTTTCTTACAGTGGGACAGTTCATCTTTGTTAGATCTGAAAAAAAGTTATCTAAAAAATGATCCTGTGTGGGGTGCTGGTTTGGCGGAGTGGTTAGCAACCAGGCACCCCATGTACTAGCTTCTGCCGGTCCAGGTTCGAATCCTCCCTGTGACCAGTTTGCAGAGTGTCTTCCCCTGCTCTCTCACCCCCTTTCACAAGCCTATCCACTGTCTCTCTCCTATCAATAAAGGCACAAAAAATGCCCAAAAAATACATTTAAAAAAAAAAAAAAAAAATGATCCTGTGGATTTTTTAAATGTGGAAGTTTGGAAATGATCAGGTGGAACAATCTAACATTCATATTATGCCGATTTTTCCTCTGATATATGGGATATACATGCACATATTTATATATAAGTATTGGAAGAAATTTTCATATCTGTAGATATTGATATTGAAATTGTAAAGCTTTTATCTACCCTTACTGATACTGTACCGATGCCATAGTGCATCCCTAATTTTATTGATCAATTGTGGTCAAAAGTTCCTGTCAAATGCTCCTTCTAAACAGTAACATAGCTGTCAGCAACTAGTCACTGCTGCAGTTCTGTTGTAATTTCTGAGAGTTGTTTTTAAGACTAGATTTGTTTAAATTTGAAATTGGCTGCCTTGAGCATGTCTGTTCTGTAAAACAATGATATATACACAGACCATAAGTTGCACATGTCTTTAAATCAGAGTCTGTTTTTGAAGCTTTTCTAGTAGAAAAGAAAAGGTTTAAATGGCAGGACTTTGACTGCATTCAGCAAAGTCAACGACATACACACAGTTGTGCAGTATACAATAGATGGAGCCACATTTCCATCAGGCAGGCTTCATAAAAAGTTTGATACTGTGGTCAGCTCACATCTGAACACTTTCCACGACTACTTCTGGTGCTGTGGGGATATCTGACACAGCTATCGTTTGAAAAGTATGAGAAAATGGGTTAACACCTATCAAAATTTCCTCACAGTGTTTAGGTCAAAACTGGATTTGTTAAAACATGCCTTGTCCTAATTTGTGGTCTCCAAACTTTTAGGCAGTGTTAAACGGATAAGTAAGAACTGCTTTGGTGTCACACACAAGGCCAAATCTGGTTACACCTCATCACTGGGGCCTTAACTTAATGGTCTTCTGTGTAGCAAAGCGGATACACTTGTTTTCTGTTTATAGATTGGTTTGTTTTAGTCTCCTCTAACTGAGACATGAAATAAAAAAAGGATCCTCCTTATCAATAGTAGTATGTTATCCTTTCTGAAGTTCAGGACACTGATTGTGCAGTGGTGAGATTTGCTGTACGATTCATTGCGTGTTGTCTCTTTAAATGATTATAAGTCATATCTTATAACACTTCATAAATATTGAAATCAATCCGTGACTCCAAACAACCCCATGCCGTTTTCCACCCTTTATGAGTTTGTCAGTGAGACAGGTAAAGTCTTATCAGCACGTGCCTTATCTAAGGCTGATGTGGATAATACCATTATCTATATCAACAGCGGTGTTATATAACCTTTTTGGTGAGAGAAAAAAATGTACATAGTTAATATTACCTTCAGAAACTTTAGCGTTATCTCCTGCTTAAATGTGAGTCAGATCATTCTCCTATGAAGTAACATGTGTAACACACAATAGGCCAGCGTGCATACAGGCCAGCCAGGCAACCCTGAAAGGTGTCACAATAAGATTCTCACAATGGCTGCCGGATTAATGAGATAAAGCTTTTATAATCCATTCAGAGCCGTCTGCAAGTCCTGCTTTTAAATGTAATCCTGTCTGGTGTGAAACAAAGTTAACCGTTTAACCTCCAGGCACTCTCTTAAGAGAAACATAAACAGGTATGCTACCTCAAAGTTAAAACCTCTCAGGTGATTACAGACGTCAGGATTAAGGCTCTCAGAAAATGAACCCGTATTGTAGGTAGGGAGCCAATAAACTACCAGCCCTCTCTGCCACTGGCAAGGTTACAGAGGGCATGCTGTTTTCTAGTCAGCTGTCAGATTACACGCCCACGCCATGTCTACCCTTGAGAATTGGCAGAGTGACTGTTGGTCTTCTTACATCCGTAACGGAAACTATTGACAGCAGCTCAGGTGCTGCAGGCTGCTTTTATAAGTGTGACTGATCTTGATGAGCCCTCGTGTTTTCCTGCAGTCCTGAAGCGGCAGACAGCTCCTCCTTCGACGTGCAGCTTGGTGACATCATCCTGACGGCGACAGACGGCCTCTTTGACAACATGCCAGACTACATGATCCTGCAGGAGCTGAAAAAACTCAAGGTGTCACATCTGACCTGATTCAAGTTGATATACAAAACACACAGAGATATGTTGAGCATTTGTGAGGTATTTCAGATTAACATTTTTTAAATTCCTTTTGATTTTGCTCTTTCTAGACCACCAACTACGACAGCATCCTGCAAACTGCACAGAGTATTGCAAAGCAAGCTCATGACCTTGCCTATGACCCCAACTATATGTCTCCTTTTGCACAGTTTGCCTGTGACAATGGCCTGAATGTAAGAGGTACGTATACAGAGTGGATGAAGGCTATACATCTGGGCTGAATGAAAAAGTGATATTGCTTTTATTTAAAAAAAAAAATACATTGTGATATAAAAATTAAATGTAGTTATTCCAAATAAATGCTGTGACTTTTGCTGGTAGAAATGTTGCCAGTTATCATTTTAATCATACATGATAATGACACTATTATAAAGTTTAAGTCCACTTTTTTAACACAAGTCTGCAAGATATTAGAAAGTGAAATGCTCAGTGATCTAAACCATGACTGAACCATGTGTGATCTATTATAAAGCTAAGATAAATGGTCTAATCAGCCTTAGCTGTAGCTACTTCCGACAGTTTTTTACTTTAAATAAAAATAATCAAGTGAGAGTGCAAAAGTACACATGCTCAGTTGAAAATTATTGCTTGATCCTGTCATATAGTTATTACTTTTGGGATTCATGCTGCCATCCTGTATGTCCAATTTTCAATTACTGAAAGGTACAAGTAAATCTGAAGCCTGTTTCACCAGCTTTTCACACGATCTGTTGTACGTTATGGTGTAAAGTCCAGCAATAACCTTGTTGAACTGTAACTTGTGTATGTTTAGTTGCACCACGGATATATAAAGTTCATCTTAATTAGAAGGGTGGAACTCCAAATTAAGCAAATTGTGGTGAAACATGTGAACAGGCGTACGAAAACAAAACCATTTGCTGCATTGTAAAATCACACCAAATATAAAGACTTGCTGGAGGAAAGATAAAGCTCTTAGAAATGTTTTGCCCAGTCGTACATTTGACCAAACATGGCTTGTTCCTACAGAACTCACACTGCAGAATAACTGTACCCATCCATTAACAGCAGTGTGCCGTACTGGTAGTCTCAGCTTGTTCTCCTAAAAGGTGCTGTGCTGCTGGGAGTCCTTTCAGCCACAGACCATCAAGTACATGATGCATCTCAATGTCAAAAAAGACTGAAATATCCCTTTAAGCCTACATTGGATACACCACAGCTGGTTCAACCCCCCACCATTTAATAGAGTGTAAAAACTATCCTTAGTTAGAACTTGTGTCCAAACAAAGTTAAGTTTGAATTGATGCAGAGCTTATGAAACCCATAGTTGGCATTTTAAAGGGCAACTCTGGTTTTTTGACACCTGGACCTTATTTATAGGTGTGTACGCTCATATAGTCACTCAGACAAACATCGTGCAGCTCGGAGTCCTTCAGAAGTTATTTAGATCCAACCAATGTAGCCGCACTTAGCGAGGGCCACGGCAAGGGAGCTTCAGCGCGGGACATAATCTCTGCAAAATCGCTCATTTCAGCTATATTTTTTCATCCATCGCCAGTGTTATCATAAAGTCAGCTCATCCGTCTTCAGGTGGGTCAGCTGACCTGGTAAACAAACTTTCGATGACGTCATAGCCGCGCGACACAAAGGTACAGCTGATTTACTTTTTGCCGGCATTGCTGAGCAACATGGCAGAATATTTATCTGATGTCGAAGAGTCAGACTACGACTTCGAGTTTGACAGTTGTCCTTACCGGTTTGAGCCTGAGTACACGGACGAGGAGCTCCATGAAAGAAGAATGCGGAGGGAGAGATGGCAGTTCTCTTCAGGTTCTGACGCTGTGGTTCCTGGCCCTTCTTTGGCTTCGTGCGAATAAAGTCCTCAGGAGCAAAGTGAGCACTGCAGACTCGGTGACTGGCCCGCTTCAAATCCTCTATTTCCGTATTCGGATCCATTTTCAGTGCAACGAGCCACACTTTTAGTAATCCCGGATAGTTCAAAGGAAGCCTGTGGAAGCTAAGCTTTGAAGAACTTGTCATTTTATTCCGACAAAGTGGGAATACGCACTGCCGGACCATGTTTGCAGCCGAGTGTGAAACAGCATGGATGAAATCAGCTGTACCTTTGTGTCGCGCGGCTATGACATCATCGAAAGTTTGTTTACCAGGTCAGCTGACCCACCTGAAGACGGAAGAGCTGACTTTATGATAACACTGGTGATGGATGAAAAAATATAGCCGAGCGATTTTGCAGAGATTATGTCCCGCGCTGAAGCTCCCTTGCCGTGGCCCCCGCTAAGTGCGGCTAAATCGGTTGGATCTAAATAACTTCTGAAGGACTCCGAGCTGCACGATGTTTGTCTGAGTGAGTATATGAGCATACACACACCTATAAATAAGGTCCAGGTGTCAAAAAACTGGAGTTGCCCTTTAAGAGCAGGAAAACCTAAAAGGCAAACAATGTACAAAGTGTTTTTTTTTCTTTCCCTTGGAGCCATTTTGCTCTTGAAGGTTTGGAATGCAATTCCTTTAGTATTGCATTGTATTGAAATAATACATTTAATCACATATTTGCAGACAAAGGTGCCACAGTAAAGGTATTTAAACCTAGATAAAACTCCAGTAAAAGTCAAACAGCATAAATATCTGTATGATACCATGGCAACGAAGGCGGGAGTCATGGGCTCTTATGGACAACCAAGGAAAGGCTCAAAAGATCCTGAACACTGTCTTAAGTGCAGATGCCTGAAAAATGTTCTGTCAGGCAGTTTTAACATTCTTCATTTCCTCTTTGGTCTTCTGCTAAAGTTTAGTGGAAAGTATTCTATCAATACACATCACACAAAAGAAGAACTGTAATTCTGCCATCCATCATTAAATGACACAGGATGTGTTGTTTTAGAGGAAGCTGTCTCAAAAGAGTTGTAGCATAAATCAAAATATATTAACTCAATTCATGTTTTTGTATTTTAGATTTTTTACTCAAAGATAATAAACAATAAATGAGCTACTATCAAAGTTTAACCGTTTAATTACCAGCTGAACTGTTTGGCAGGGGTCATCAATATATTCAGGGATATTTAATGTTTTAAAAATGGAATAAATCAAATCCTTGTTTGATTCTGTAATTACTTCAGGGAACAAAGAAAACTACGAACAAGCTAAAAAAACAGAAATGTTCTTGGTGCGGGATTTAAAGGTTTGGAAAGCTAACAGTTGGTTAGGTGATGACATAAAAATGCACTCAAATTTGGGACAAAATAAATTAGAAAAGGCATTAATATTTGTAAATAGAATAGCAAAAATAATTTAAAATAGATGATATTGAGTTTGACGAACACAAAAAAGTTTTTATGAATAACATGATATATATAAATCATCATATTAGTAGATGGTTAGAATACATTTAAATAATACTGATGGTTATAATAACTTTTAGCTTTTTAAATCCTACACAAAGCAAAAATATTAGTTCTTTTGGTTTGTTTGCAGTTATTTCTGTATCCTCAATCATTGCGGACAAACAATGATGTGTTATGTTTTTTTATAAATGAAGTATTCTTGCATTTATTGACCCCTGCTAAACAGTTGAGCTGGGAGTTAAAGGGTTTAAAGGCGGAATTGCTTTAATTTCTGCAATAAATGTTATGAGCCTCTCAGCTTACTTTGCCGCTCAGTTTAAAATTAACCTTCCAGTCGTCATGGTATATTGTTGTGACCCTTTGGTTAGTGGTGTCAGGGGTCCTCATAACTTTTTTCTTTTGTTTTTTTTTCAGGGGGGAAACCAGATGACATCACGGTGCTGCTGTCCATTGTGGCCGAATACACAGACTAAAAAGAAATGTGTGCAAGAGTGTGTAAGTGTGTGTGCGAGCTTCTTTAGGGGCTGGTCCTTCCTTCCCGTCTGCCTGAGTCTTCCACCTGGAGCTGCACCCCTCCCCAAAAAATGCATCACATCCTGTGGGCTGACCGCGGAGGACCCCCGTCAACACATCGCACACTCCTTCACCATGGGGCTGACTTCCACCCTCTTTTGTCCTCTTCCTCTGTTTTGCTTCGGTGCTCTGACGGTTCAGGGGAAGCAGGCAGCTTGGATGCTTTTTCATGTTGATCATGATGTAGGAGGAGACAGGCACGGTGCCCTGAGGGATGCCTTTCAGTCTCATTGTGTGTGCATCAACACTTTGTTTGGTGATGGGGCTGTCTGGCTGACTGAGGGCTTTAAAAACCTGGGAGCCTCTGTGTAAAAAAGAAATACTGATACTGTAAGAGGAGTAAGCCATGGCGTTGATCCTTCAGAGGTTGGTGATGGAGTTGACTTTGAACCCGGCTGTTGGTCTCTGTTGTTCCAGTCTGTTTCTTGTTGTAAATGTGTTGAACAAAGCTTTTAGATTGGTAGAGGAGGCTGATGTTGGATGTGGATGGGGTGTTTTAACGTAAGAGTGAAGTATTGGGTTTGGGAATGTGATAGATGGTAGAGTTGAATAGTAAATGCAACACTTAGAACAACACTTAAAGGAAACTTACACATGAAGGTTGGTCATCACTTTGCTGGGGGATCTGTCAGTGCGCACATCCCTATAAGTTGTAAATATTTTTGTTTTTTAGGGCTATGCTCCCGCCTCTCTGTTGTCTATGCTTTGGTTGTTAAAGCAGACCTGATCCGTTTCAACTGTGGAAGGTGTACACATGCATTCATAAATCTATTTTTCTTGTGTAGATGTTAAATTGGAGTGAGCTTTATCTATCCCGACCTTCCATGCGCTGAAATGAACAAGAAGATAATATGAGACTGATTGCTGCGCTGTCTACCCGAAGGGAAGGATGTGAGAAAGAGTGCGTGCTTGGTAAACATGAGAAGCTACAGCTGGAGTGTGTGGTATATTTAATGTTAATATTTTTCTCACAAAGCTAAAGTTAGCATCTGGGAATGCTCACAATTGCAATGATAGGTCAGGCATGAATTTTAAAGGAAGAGATGTATTTTTTTAACCTTATTTAGTTTTAAAAGTTAGAGTTTGAAATGTCTGCGTGATGGATGACAAAAAGATCCTGCTATCTTAAGAGTCGGGTGTGTGGGTGCGGGTGTGTGGTTTGTTTTTATTTCTCGGTTCCTTCTTCCTCTTTACATTTGTTTGCTGCTCCTGGTGCAGATGTCTGTTCTACATGATTTATGTAAACACAATCACCATGATTGTAACACGTGCTGCATCACATTTCATATTCAGAGACGACGATAATGCTCGTAGAAGTCCGTCCCTTTGTCTAACAGCTCATCCAGGTGGTTTGGACAATGTCTCCACAGTGAAAACGTAGGTGCACCAAAGACACATTTTCTGTGTATGCGTTATTCCGCTTGTTACAAACATCAAACAGCAATACTGTTAACTCCTCGTGCTCTCGGTCGTGTGAGATGGCAAGAGGTGTGGGTGGAAATGTTCAGAGGGACATTAAAGATATATTTTCTATGCGTACAGTTGTTTTATCAGAACAAAAATTGTATTGTATTTAAGTTATATGTGACTGGTTGCAACAAAGAATAAGACAGGTTTATGAAACCAAAGAAGGAAAGCCATATTAAACACGATCGCTCTGTGAGCCCTGCTGTAAAAACATGTTTATCATATACTTCACGGAGACAATGATATGTCCCACTGTCTGCACTGTTGTTTCTGCATGGTTTCTGCAAGTCCTGGCACTACTCAACAACATTCATCTGTTCCTGTGGTTACAATGGTTTATAAATGCTGTATAAAAGTTCTAGACATGTATTAACTTCAATGATAGCTCTTCATTTAGACAGTAAGATGGTTCCCACTGGCAGAAAGAAGCGGTGGTGAGATAGTTTATGGTGCTGTGAACTTACAGTGTGAGGGTGAGCACAGTTTCAGCCTTAACAAAATAACTAGACCTGTAATCAAGAGGCCTTTCCTGTCATTGCAAAGCTTGTTACATCTCGGTCACGTTGTTAAGCATCTGATGTAAATATTAAGTCTGCCCGTCGCTCTCTCTCTTTCTCTCTCTCTCTCTCTGTAAGATGTTTTCAAAGGTGCTTCTGCAGTCTGTATGGTATGATTGTCCTCTTTTCAGCAAGCGATGTTTGTGTGTATGGAAGATACACTTCTGTCTACTGTGTAACAATGCAGGTCTAATTTCTGTAAATATGTTTTAAAATATGTACAATATTTAAATAAAGAATCTAGTATTTATACTTAATGTGCTTTTGTGTATTCATTTTGCCAGATGAATTGTCTCAAAGGATGTATCTAATCTTGACAGATTTCCGATGGAATCATAAAAAGTCTGAGATCATTTTTGTACTTTCATGCCTTATTACTGTAAGTGCAAAATCAGTACAGTCAGACAGGCAAATAACTACACAAAGTGCATTTCATTGTCCCAAATATTGTGATTGGCTCAAAATTTTAAAGTTAAGTTATGTGATCGTAGTGACAAACTAATGCATGAAAAGATACTGTATGTCATTTATAAATGTATATCTTTGCATGCAGTCTGAGTGTGGTAATACTCTATTAAAGGATAAGTTTGGTTTCTACAGCTTTCACATTGCTTATAGAATGAAGCAGAACAACATACTCACCCAGAAGGCTTTCCTGATGCAAACAGTGCTTCAGGAGATATTTAGATCCAAAATCATGCGGTGGACATCCGTATAATGGTAGCACACGGGGCATGTATAGCGCCACTCCTAAAACTGCATTAGTCGTCCAAAAACTCATTAGTTTCACCAATATTTCATCATGGTCCGCTCACGCTACTCCTCCACAACAGTCTGTGTCACTCCAGACATGTGCGACTGTACTGACCTCTGAAATGAAGAAGAACGTTTGCCTCCGCGCATGCGCAGTACTCTCTGCCTCCACGTCCTCCTTTTGATGAGCTCCTCCTGTAAGGACACCCATCATATTCAAAGTTCTCCTCCACAACATCTTCATCCGATAGATATTCGTCCATTTTGCACAAAACTGGAAGATGAAAGTCGTCGTGTAGCCGGCTGTCTTCCCCTGAAACAATGAGCAGTACTGCGCACGCGGAGGCAAACAGTTGTACAGTCACTCAACATGTCTGGAGCGACACAGACTGTCGTGGAGGAGTAGCCCGAGCGGACCATGATGAAATATTGGTGATACTAATGAGTTTTTGGACGATTAATGCAGTTTAAGGAGCGGCGTTATACATGCCCCGTGTGCTACCATTATACGGATGTCCGCCGCTCGATTTTGGATCTAAATATCTCCTGAAGCACTGTTTGGATCAAGAAAGCCTTCTGGGTGAGTTTATTGTTCTACTTCATTCTATAAACAATGTGAAAGCTGTAGAAACCAAACTTATCCTTTAAGGTCAAAATACCTAACATTAACTCAATTTAATTTCCATGCCAAAGTAGTGGTTTACTGGCTGCTGATAAGAAGTTATTAAGAGTTTATTAAGAGACTTATTAACTCATATTTCGGGTCAATAACTCATCAATAAAACAACATAGTTCCAAACCCGACTCCTCTTTATAATAACTGTCATAGAGAGTGCTAAAGCCTCGTTTTCCTCCAAACCAGTCGTCCTCTGAGCCAGACAACTTCACTTGGACTACCGGTGATGGATCATCGGCTTAGGGACCATTGACAAGTTACCAGTTGTGATCACACATCTCTAAAAGTTTATACTACAGCTCTTATTTAATACAAAAGGTTATAATTTGACTCATGATTTCTTTTTTTTAATGTTAACATATATTCGTTTTAGGTAATGGCTACAAAAATTGTGATAACTGTACTGTTGATGACTGCAGTCACACCAAAACTCAACCTGATGATCAAATATCTGTATTTATACTACAGCTATTACTTCAGAGAAATATTTAATGTATTTAATATTATTTTTAAGTACTGAAGTATGTTTATCAATAGGTAATGACTATGAAAATAGTAATAACTGTTGACTGTAGTGACACCAAATTCAGCCTGGTGATCAAACATCTCTTTTATTTTATACTGAGCACAAGTGTACAGTTATTGCAGTTTTTAACTTAATGTGTTGGAGGTTTAATCGCAACGTCCAATAGATGTCTTTTTCTGTCATATTTTGGATGTTTATTATAATGTCAGATTGACGTCTTTTTCTGTTCATTTTGGACATGTAATTGTAAGTGCAGATAGAAATATTTTTCTTTCATATTTTGGACGTTTTAATGTAACGACTGATCGATGTCTTTTTCTGTCATATTTTGGACATTCAATTGTAACAACAGACGGACATATTTTCTGTCATATTCTATACGTTTTATTGTAACGTCAGTTTTTTTTTTACTTCATGTTTTGGATGTTTCATTGTAACATTTCATTGATGTCTTTCTCTGTCATCTGACATCTAATTGTAACATTAGATAATATTTTTCTGTCATATTGTGGACGTTTAACTGTAACATTAGATAGATGTCTTTTAATGTCATGTTAGGGATGTTAAATGCAGATGACATTTTTTTCTTTCATTACTTGGATGTTTATTGTAACCGACTCTTTTCTGTCAAATTTTGAATGTATTCTTTTAACATTGCATTGACGTCTTTTACTTCATGTTTTTGACGTAACATTGGGTAGATGTCTTCTGTCCTGTTTTGGATGTTGAATTGTTATGTCGGCTTTGTTGTCTTTTACTTCATGTTTGGACCTTTAATCGTAACTTCTGATGGATGTCTTTTTCCGTCATATTTTAGACCTTATAATAGTAATGCTGGATAGACGTTTTTTTCCGTTATAATGGCTTATTGACGTCTTTTTCTGTCATAATTTGGGCGTTTTATAACAACATCGGATTGATGTCTTTTACTTCATGTTCTGAACTTTTAATTGTAATGTGGGATGGATGTCAAGATCATGTTTTGCACATTTAATTGTAACGTCAGATTGACGTCTGTTTCTGTCGTACTTTGGATGTTTAATTGTAACTTCGTATTGACGTCTTTTACTTCATGTTTTGGACATTTAATTGTAACGTCAGATTGATGTCAGATTGATGTCTTTACTTTTTGATAAACATACATCAATATTGAAAAAAATCTTTTAAATGACATTAAAAGTATTTCTTTAAAGTAAGGGCTGTAGTATAAACTCGAGATGTTTGATCATTAGCATGAGTCTGGTGTCACTACACTCTGCAACAGTACAGTTAGTACATTAATTATTGTCATTACATATGAATTCACACATTTCAATGTTTCAAAAAATTAGATTATTATTAAGTTGCAACACTGGCAGCTTCCAAGCCATTACTGACAGCTTATTGAGATTATATAATTAAGGTTTCCAGAGCTACAGTAACATGATTTGGACTCTTTATCTCAAAATCATTCTACTTAGGCTATGCAATTTGACGTAATCATTTCACACTTTTCTTCATGCTTTGTCCTGTCACGTTTTTTTGTATTCACTTAATTTTGACTTTTAATATTAGATTTATTACACTTGAACTGGTTATTGAACATTTTTAATTTTCAATTTTGCTTTTGCTTCTGGAGACTTATCTCAGAATTGCTTCGGCTTCATAACTTGTCAGGACAAGTTTGTATTTATTCTTTTGACTATTTTACGATGTAAGAATCTGAATGTCATTTCATTACTGATGCTTCTTTTCCATTTTCCTCTTCCTGCTCGTATTAACGGGTCTTATAACAACAGGGGAGGGTATCTTTGGTTCCTATGAGGGCCACATTAACCTAGTAATTACTTTCTATGGGACTTTTTTTTAATGGAAGATTAGTCGCAGCAGGAAAGTGAAACTAAATATTGATAATTTGATAGTGATGTATCATGCTCAAAAGAATCGGCTCTGAGAGCAGTTTATTTTTTATTTAACCTTTATTTAACCAGGAAGTCCCATTGAAATAAAAAAAAAAACTTTTTTACAAGTTTAAAGATAATTTTTACAGTTTAAAGATACTGGCAACATGATTGGTTTTGTAACAGAATAAGTGCACAAAATTAGGCAATTAGAAGGATTTTCATAAAAACACTAAACACAAATGGGTTTCCTACACACAAACTATTCATTTTTACAAAGTTAAGGTAGCATATAGGGCTTCAAAAGATCCAAGAATCGGAGCCATTTGGGAGTCAAAAGAGCGGCTCTCTGAAAATAGTTGAGCCTCCCATCACTATCATTTGAAATGATACATTCATTAACGTCTTTATTGCAAACACTATACTTATAACTTAAGAGCAATAAAAAAGATATAATGAGCTAAACATTAAATTAAAAGCCATTTTCAAAGCCTTACGTGTGTATATTCCAGTTTATTTCTGGTCCCACTTACACCATGTCCTTAAATATCTGTAATGTTCTGTAGATATTGCCAACTGGTTATAAACATTTATAAAACTGTCTCTTTTACATGCCATTATGCATTTTGCCTCTAGACCTGGTCTCTTCGTTGCAAATTACACCGAATCCAACAATACATGGCAGATTTGGACATTTTATTTCTATAAACTTTGAAAGCGGGCCGTATGTGGTCCGCGGGCCCCCGCTTGATGATCAGTAGCACTCAACAGAAAATGATGCGCGTCACTGAACTGATTTCATAGCCCGAAGCATAAGTGTTTGGTGTTATGCAGTAGGTGGCAGAAGAGAGGCGTAGGATACCATGGATGTTTTGTTTACTTATCTGCTCCAGCCTCTCTTCCTTGTAACAGCAGCTAAGCCACATTCCTGCTGACAGCAGACGATTCGCCTCTAATGGGGATTTGTCAGCTGACAGTTGTATGATGCTAACATGTTAGCCACAAATACGGCGTTTAGTCATCGAGATATCTACGGTTGCGCTTCAGTAGTTGGACCCATTGGTGCTTGCATATGTTGCGAACATGCTGTGTAAGGAGCGTAAGACTTAATCATTGAAACTACCTCCGGCTAAACGCGCTTTAGCACCAACGAGCTAGCGGCCAGGAAACAAATCCTCCACAGCCCAAGCTAGCTGTGACAGTTGGCTAGCTCTCACGCGCTCCTCTCCATGGAGACCTCTGAGCTGTTGTGAGTTTGTGACTAGTCTGCAGACTCGCTGTTCAGGTAAATGTTGACTAAATGGCAAAAACCGAGCAGGGAAATGGACTGGAAATGCGGGGCAGTACAGAAAAGCTGACAGACAATGGGACGGGCAGCCCGGAGGTAAACGGTAATGTTATCAGAGAGGAGACCCAGGTGGACAAGTATGGCTTCATTGGAGGAGCCCAGCAGTCTCCCACGGACACGTAAGTAAACCTCCGCGTTGTTTTTACCACTTCATCTATCAACCCCGGGTTAGTACAGCTTACCTTACTTTCACCTCACTGACTGGTCGCTCATTGCTTTTAGTTAAGGACTTTTGGGAACAGTTGTCTTTATCTCAGACCCTCCTCCAAACACATCCACACAATGACATGAAGCCTCAAAGTGGACAAAGTTTTCTTTCACACAACTGATCGTTCATAACAGAGCAATGTGTAGTCATTAACTCTAATACGTTTTTGGGCGAGGAAAGACATTTACAGCTTTTCTACACAGTTAATCTTTAACCAGTTATGATAGTGTTTTGCTGCAATCCTTATGTCACCTTTCAGCCCTTCCTAACCACTTGACGAGGAATGCTCAGACACAGGATTTTTATCAAAATCATCTCCCTGCCCTGCTTCAGACCTTCTGATTTCTGTAGCAGATAGTCTCTGGCAAGGGTAGTCAACAAGTAGTGCTGCTAATAAACACTACAAATAATACTGGATGGAAAAAGACGAAGCAAGCACATCGTATAATGTGGCACAGCAAGCTTTAATCTGAATTACTGTTATTATAGTAATTATTTGGTGAGAGATACTCATTGTAGTTGAGATTAAAATGTGATTAAATACCAATCCCCATGTCCAAAAGCCAGTTTTTCTCTTGACCTTTAAAAATAATGTGGTTTAAAAACCATTATAAGTAGGGATGCACAGTGTTATTCAGCCAATATCAGTATGAGCAGATAGGGCAGTTTTGCTGATATTTACAGGTGAAGTTAACCACATAAACAGGCCATAAACTCCCCATGGCTTGGCTGTGATGTTTACAGAATGTGTAGTGTACCAAGATGGTTTACCTCATCGTCACAACTTTTTCACTTTTGTGTCTAATACAAATGGGCTGGAACAATATAAAGAACAGGTCCATTTTAGTTAAATGAAATCTTTGTGCTCGTGACACAAAATTTTAGTATCCCATTGATGATAATTGGTTTAAAAGTACTGGAATATTGCATATCGGCAAAAAATCTTTATTGTGCATCCTGTGGAGTTAGGTTCAAAGTATCTACTGCTGCCAGCCACAGGACACAATTGAGACAGTTTGGCTACCTCTTTCTGGGGCTGCAATGTTTTCCACCTCTACTCCAATGTACTTGTTTTTCTGATTAAATATTTGCTAATATTGGCTGATAGTTACATTTCTTTAAAACGGATGAAACCAGACATCGTGTCTGTTGAAAGTGTCACAGTTGCAATTGTTTTGGAGGATGAGTTTATAGTTTTATGAATTTCACAACAAATAGATGTTCTTTATACCCACTACTAAGTTATCTTTTGAATGCGATAGTACTCTGCAAATCAAATAGGAAACTTTTGGGGGCCTGATGTTGCCCCAGGCTGCCAGTTGGTGATCATATCTCTATGGCGTTGCACGCTAACGATTCCTAAAATGCTGAAATGAAATATTAGTTTTTTACCTCCAGTTCTTTTGTCTTTATATTCACGGAAGTTTTGACCAAACTTTCCACACTTTTCTTAAACAGGGACACATTATGAATAGTTGCTAACAGGTGGCTTACTAGGGCTAAAGGGATTGTTGGGAACATCTAACGTCATCAATTTTGATTGACCTAAAAAATGATGTTAGACACTCAACTGAACTGACACACCCATAAGTCCAAACATATCAGGACACACCATGAAGAAAGTCTTTCTTATAAGAGGTGACAGCCTGAAATTAAAGTTGGAAGCTTAGAGGTGACAGCGTTGAAGAGGTCATATTTGCTCTTAATCAGGTTCATACATTAATTTTGATGACTTCTTGAGTATGTTCAGTAATTACTAATGTTCAGAAAAACGCCTAGTTTTCCTTTACAGTGAACCCACAATAGTGCTGTATTCTATGTAGGTCTCTCTGGGACACTCTGTCAAGCTCCCTTTCCCACATTGGCCCACCTTGTTGACTGGTTTAAAGGACAAGTTTTAGGTAACTGGTCAGTGCAGCACAGTTCGCAGTTCTTCTCTGTAAGACGTTTTAGGCACCTGCTTGCACCTCAAGGAGGGGAGAGCTCTTAATACCTAGGAGTTTCTGTCTTGCTCACAAAGGTGTTCTATAATGCGGTAGAGATGTACAGTGTATGTGTATATAAATTATTATTGTTATTATTATTATTATTATTATTATTATTATTATTATCATTATTATTTTTACATTTAACATTTGGTCTAAAGTAGTCAAGCTTAGTGCCCATTTGTTAAGATTATTATGATGAATAAAGCATCCAAGTGTAATGAACTCTTTTTCTTCAGAAACAGTGCTTTTCTAAATTAGTTAAAATATGCCTTGCTTTTAATCAAGGAAACCAGCACAATGCTAACTGCTAACTTGCATTAAAACGTTGCCTCTTTACGGTTAAAGCTTCTGATTAGCAGCCAATTTAAGATTCAAAAGTTTCTTTTATATTTATCCACTCTGCCAGCTCTGCCCAGCATTAGTACTGCACTCTTACTTTTAACCCTCAGTATACAGAGCATTGATCTGTAACCTCTGAGGTTGAAAATAATATCTAATTACTCCTCAAACTTAGCACATTGAATAACTGTAAGAAGTGCCAGACTCAGAGCCAGTCTTTAAATCATTTAATTAAACCCTACATGATAATTTGCTTTGTTTTGAGATTTTCTTTTCTTTTACTGATGCTTTATATGTGTTGAACAATCTGTGGTGCTGGAATTATTGAACAAACAACAGGCCATTGATCTAGGGGCCCTAAGGCAACTATTGTTCTTGTTTAATTTAAACACATTAAGGAAAATGTGTTCATCTTTGTTTTTTTACATTCAGCTATGTCATCCTGGTGTATTTACACAGAGAAAAGTGGTTGTCAACCTCTTAAGCTGTTGTTTGCACAGACCTGTCAATAAAATGTTTAAATATGATGAGGGAAAATTTGCATACTATTATGACAGCACTGCACTGAGGATAGATATTGGTCTAGCTTTTAAGCAGGGAAAAGACGAGGGGAAAGTTCTCGCTCAGCTTCCTGTTTTCCCTGTACTTTGCTGCGGTTGGCAAGTGCTACACTGTTTCGTCTGAGGTTATGTTTCCTGTGCGAACAAGGAAGATTTGAGCCCTCTCATCCCACCCCCCTCCGATGGCAGGCAGCCTGTCATGTGGATAAGGAAGTGAGGCTGCATAGGGCAGCTAATGTTGATTTAGATGAAAGTCATTTGTCTGTTTTGTTTTTGTTCTCTACAGTGCAGAAGAAATCTCAAACGAGGTGCTGAGGCAGCGAGAGTCAAAATGGCTGGAGATGCTCAACAGCTGGGACAAGTGGATGGCAAAAAAACACAGGAAGGTGTGTTCAGAGGCTGGTTATTTGACTTTGTCTTTCTAAGTAATTCACACACAGTCAGCACAATGTTTCCTCATAGACTTTACAATAAACTCAGCTCACAGTTGCATTACTTGTCTCCTACTTTGTTGTACATTGCTAGAAATTTCTTTTGGGGAATTGTTCAACAGCCCTGTGTTTTTAACCTCTTAAAGCTCACTGTGTTGTGCTGATTGTCTGTAGTTGTAGCTGTTAGATTTTGAAGATGAAAAGTGTTGTTTGTGATCATTAAATAGAAATAAAATGTGCATTTTTATATTTTATAAAAAAAAAGCTCAAGAAAGATAAAAGTAACACAGCCCAACTTCTTACATCACATATTTTTTGACAAGATTTCTTATGCTGCTGTACAGATGTGCTGACAAAGAAAGTTTTGTCATATGTCAAGAGTGTATCATTGACTCTTAATGTGTTGAATTACAGGTGAAAGAACGCTGTCAGAAGGGAATCCCTCCCTCATTGCGTGGCCGGGCGTGGCTCTACCTCACAGGAGGGAAAGTAAGAAGGGAGCAAAACCAGGGCAGATTCCAGGTCAGTTGTTTAAGTGTGACTTCTGCTTCAGAAAAGTTAATGCTCTTACTTTCTGTTTCCATGCCAGATCATGTTTTTTCCAAAACAAAAGTTGTTTGCATAAAAGCAAAATAAAATGGAAATTAAATTAACAGTAAAAGAGTGACTATTCTGAAATAAACTGTGAATTTCTCTCGTGTTTTAAGGAACTGGATGATCAGCCGGGGGATCCTAAATGGGTCGATATCATAGAAAGAGACCTCCATCGACAGTTTCCCTTCCATGAAATGTTTTCAGCCAGAGGAGGTCATGGGTAAGCCTTGCCTTCTACATAGGTTACCATCACTGTTACATCCATTAGACTGAGAAGTGTTCAACAAAATAATTATATTGTAACATTCAGGCAGCAGGACCTGTTCCGGGTGCTGAAGACGTACACTCTTTATCGACCGGAGGAGGGTTACTGTCAGGCTCAGGCTCCCATTGCTGCTGTGCTTCTGATGCACATGCCTGCAGAGGTGATTGCACACTAACACTGACACCTGTCCAAAATGCTCTTACTCATGTTTAGTAATGATGTGACACTGCTTATGACATTGATAAAGTTTTTATTAACAAAAACATAAATTTGACAACAGTGATGTTTTTCGTACTCGGACGTATTGTTTTTGTTTAATTATGGATAGTGTTTTGCTCTGTTTTGCCACAGGATGCATTCTGGGTTTTGGTGCAGATCTGTGAAAAATACCTCCCTGGATACTACAGCACAGGCCTGGTAAGGGTCCACACAGACAAACAGAGTGGACTGTTTTTTCTTTACATGTTTATATTTAGTCATTTGGGACATTTTGTATAGAAAATCCAACAACAGACAACCAGAAAAACAGGAAAATAACATTCAGTTTCATTTTGGCTTTTAACCCCTGTACAGATGGAAAGTGATTGAATTTCTGCAGTTGTAATTTTGATTCTGTAAATACACCAGATAAAGAGGGGATCCAGTTGTTGGAGCTGTCCATGGGTGCCTCAGTGTAATAGCTAAGGGACTTACACTAATGTAGGCAGTGAGCTTGGGGCCAGGCATTCTCCATCCTTTGTCAGTTTCCTCTAACTATGTAGTGTAGGGCAAATACAAACTACAAAGATTTTACTGAAAGACCTCTTTGTCACAGACAAGCCACTACTGTTCACTAACATACTGTAACTTCTGTTTGATTTTCCCATTTCACACAGTTTACCTTGGATTTTGGGATTCTGATTGACCTTCACTTTTAAAAACCAGATTATACTGACTTGACAAACTAAATCTGTGGTGACACCATCAGCTGGACTGACTTGAGCTTTAACAGTATAATTCACATGAGCTGCAGCCTTCTAAGGTTGGAGGCATATGCTGTTTTTATTGCTTTACCATTTGAGCGCTTTTGTCTATGCGTTACTGAAGGATACCACTAGAGCAAGGGTGGGCAAGTGGCGGCCCGGGGGCCAAATGAAGCCCTCCACATCACTAAATGTGGCCTGCCATTCATTCCCAAAAACCAGCAGCCGTAAATATGAGGAAAACTCAGATATCCGATAGAAATAATTCTATATAATCTTATGTAAGTTATTTACAACCTTACTTTGCTCTTATAGTGTCTAAATCTCTTTCATGAAGCCTTTAACATTATATCAAGTATTACTCAATACTATATTTAAAAAGTGGCAGCAGCAAAATATTTGAGCTTTAAAAATTTGAAAAACACATTTTATAGATTTGAAAATAGTTTCATTGGCTTTAATCCCATGTATGTTAGTTAAATTTGCTTGAATTCTGTATCGAGTTCATTTGATTATGCATAATAACTTGTATTTACGTTGTAATGTATGAACATTGGTATTCTAAATTTTATGACAAATTTATATTCTCATTTGTTGTTTATCCAACATTCTTTTTCATTATCGAGAGTTTCTGAAAATATGTAACAATGTGGCCCACAGGCTGGGAAAAATGGTTTTCTGTGGCCCTCTTCGTAATTAAAGTTTCCCACCCCTGCACTAGAGGGTACTAAAGACCTCAGGCTGTATGTAACTACCTGTTGTGTGAGAAGTAATCTGTAAATATGGCAACAGTTCTGGCAATTGTGAGACTAAAGCTAACAAAATAAACAGGAATAACCAATGTCCTCGTCAGCTTCAATAACATTTTTCTCAGTACACCATCATAACCTTCTCAGTGTAACAGACAAATCAGTGACCATGTTAACTGATGACCTTAAGTCAGCTGTGCTAATAGATGTTAAAGCAACTACTTATCTACCCACCCAACTCTTGCGCTGGGTTTTTAATCATAGTTGGACTTTAATTTAATTCATAAAAGCCAGTACAGCTTGCAACAGGAGCTTAAAATCCTTCATCAATTGTAAAGAAACTTAGAAAAAAATAAACATACAGCTCTGTAGCAAAGCTTCAGCATCTGAAAACTATACTTCACACCAGCTCTTAACACGAGGTGTTGACTGAGCCACATAGCAGGCATAACCAGACAATCTGATTAAGCAGAGAGAGAGTGATGTCTGTTACTTCTCTGTCCCTCTCTCCAGTAACTGCTTTCTATTGTGGTTCTCACAGGAGGCAATCCAGCTGGACGGGGAGATCCTGTACGCTCTGCTGAGGCGGGTGTCTCCTGTAGCCCAACGTCACCTGAAGAAGCACAAGCTGGAGCCCATCCTGTACATGACCGAGTGGTTTATGTGTGCCTTCTCTCGGACGCTGCCGTGGGCCTCTGTGCTGCGTGTTTGGGACATGTTCCTTTGTGAGGGTATGATGAATTATGTCAATAATGTTTTGAATGAAAAAGTGCTTTCACCTGCCATGTGTTTAAGCTTTAAGTAAAAACAAAAACACAATAGAAGTATTCAGTTCCCATTCGAGCTACGTCACATGCTCTTTATCCTTCTGTTTAATTTGAAATGTAATACACCAGAGCTTCAAGGCAACACAGGGAACAGCAAACACATAAAGCCTCCCTGTTATGTAACTGATATCTGGAAGAGTTTACAGCACAGTACCCGGTTTATGTGAATGGTGTGATGGAAGACTTAAACTTATGTCACCAAGTATTCATATTTAAAGGTCCCATGTCCTGTCAAATCAGTTTTCTTCGCCCTTGTTTGTGTTAGAAGGAGCAGGAGAATATGTCGCATTCTACTTGGCTCTCAGCTCATGGAGAAATGTGCTATGCTCCCTTTAAGAACATACCCCATAAATCACTCTTTACTCTTTACATCCCGGAGTTTATTATGTAATAGCTATACAGCCTCCACCTGCAAGTGTTTTCTGCTCATCACAGGCAGACACGTAGCTGTTTGGAAAGCCTGTTGGATGACCATTAATTCCCTGTTTTCATCTAAATCTGCCGTGTCTTAACATCTTGGTTTACAAAAAAAACAGGGCTTATCCCCTTCAAGCACCACCGCTGCAAACATTTGGCAGATATCTCTTGCTTTGTGTCAAAATGTGAAGATGAGCAATTAGTTGAGCTGTACAGAGCTTCTTTATTAACCCTGCCAGGGCAGACCAGGGTCCCTAAAGTCTGATCGACCATCCCAGAACCTTTAACAATGAACAGCTTATTTGCAATGTCAAGACACTACCAGTAAACTTTGATGTAGGTCACTTTTTTCATTAAAGGAAATTTAATCTCTAACCATATATGGAATACATTAAAGTAGGTAGGTAAAAGGGGCTGGGGCTGCAGTCGAATAGTCCTTTTTACTTAGAAAGGTCCCTAACAGAGTGAAATGATCCAGAAGTAGTTTGTCATAAGTGCTCTTTTGAATAGTAACAGCATTTATAAACACGTCATCAGACTGCTTCTGAATTCAACCAATTCAATGACGAGACCATGTAAGTAGGGCTGCAGCTATCGATTCTTTTTGTAATCGATTACTCTATCAAATTTTTGTCGATTAACTGCTTTTTTTTTTTTTTACATTGAACCACTGCACATTATTATTAGTAACACACAAAACAGGAAAGCCAGGTCCCTTAAATTAACAACTTATTTTTCTTGTTTTGAACATTCAGAGCATAAATGGGATCTCAAAATCAAAATCTGTACTTTTATTTTTACTCTGGGCCATATCTTGCTTTTTTCAATATATTTTTTTTTAAGTTTGGTTATTTTTATTTTATTTGTATTCATGCTTATCTCTTTTTGCTAAATTTTTGCCTTTACTACTGCACCATATTTATGATCTTATTTTGCTTACTTTATGTCTAGGACCAAATAATATCATACTTAGATACTAAGATCATTTAACTAGCTAATGTACATTTCTATAACATATGAAAGCATTCCCTACACCTGCTTCCTCTACTCACTGTCAGTGTTTCCTGTTCTACTTGCTGCAATCAAATTAAATGTAAAGTTATTGGATGTGAACAGTATGTGAACAAAATACACATGATTCTGGGCAAATAGCCTCCGCAATGATTTACGTTCTGAAGCAGCCTTTACACGGAGCCATAATCAAAGTATGTTATTTACTAGCCCATATCTCAGTTATTGGTCACATTAGCTGCTTCTGTTGATGTACCATGAGTGTCATCCTGTTGGGTCGCTCTGAGGACGCACAGACCGGATGTTTACTGTTGACGTCATGCAGCAATGACGACGTGCTATCTTGCTAAGCTACGTGCTAAGCTAACTCCGTTTGACATCAGACACACTGCAATGTGTTTTCTTTTCGTCCCTTCTTGTAGTGACCACACACTTGGAACACTCTCTGCCATTTCTTCTGTGGACTCTCTCCTTTCTGTCCCTCTCTTTTCTCTTCCTTCATGATTTTAAAAGCAGCGCAGCAGCAGAGGTAGCAGGCGCGTTGTGCCACAGAAATGACCGTCCGTGTCAAACACCGTGCACTGTATAGTAGTCCAGATATATATTTTATATGTATAATTATAAACGAGGCTTCGAGGCACACAATTTGCCTCGAGGATATTTTGTAATTGATAATCGCGATTATTCAAGGAATCGTTTCAGCTCTACATGTAAGTTACCACTGCTGTTTGATCCTTTCAAAAGTTACTGAAATGTGCCACAACTTTCCAGTAGTCTGATTCTTTGAAGAGAGCAGAATATGAGACATTTGATGTTGATTATGTTTTAAACATGGTTCAATATTAATAATTTGCACACTGTTAGATTGTGAGCTTAACGATTTATCCCTTTCTTTCATTCAGTTGCCATTGATTTTCATGCACTGATTGGTATTCATGTTGGTAATGAGACAACAGATTTATTTAATTCCTAACTTCAAATATTGGTTCTGTAGACACAATTTTTACTGGGTTTTTAATGTTCAAATTGTCTGAAAGGAGCAACATGATACACAAGCACCACACAAGATGCGCCTTTTGTGGTCCATCTTTGGAAATTTGTAGTTTCACCTTCGTCACATGATGACTTAGCGTAGTGAAAGTGTAGTCAGATTCTCCCTGCATGGCAGTTTTCCTTTCCTAAGTCCTTCTGAATTCTCCTTTCTCCTGTCCGTAACCTCATGACGTTCTCCAGTGAGGTTAAGCAAAAGTGGTCAGGAAAGGTCTTAGGAGGTGACTATTCAACTGCAGTCTTGTGCATGTGGACTTCCTATTTACTGCAGTCCAGGTTAGTTCATCAAGTTTTAGTATTTTTTAGTTTAGATATTTACCAACCTTGCAGAGCTGATGAATCTTCTTGATTCACTGTCTGAAATCACGCAGCTCCATCTTGCTAAGCTCCAACCTCCTACAACTTCAGCTAAAAGCCGAACGACCCAATCAGGGGAAAGAGGCTGGAGCTGCAGACGTGACGACAGCGGGAAGTGAATGCATGTTTGAAAACAATGGCTGCTTCTGAAGCGGTATCTGTGGATGCAGCAATATCTGCAGTTTTATCAGAAATGGACTCAGTTTCTTTTTTAAAAGTGGAGCAAAGAATGTCACGTAAATCTTTTCTTATAAGATATGATGTCTTTGCTCTTCTCCTGATCAATTTCAGCAAGTCCCCCCCCGAGAAGGGTAATCACTGCTGGGAAACTGGGAGAGGATGCGAAAGTCCTCCTCAGACAGTGGTAGTCTGTGATAGTCGTGGTTACCAAACGATACCTGGTGGAATATGTTCTTTTCAGAAGTTTACTGAGAGATCTTGGTGGGGATTGTCATTGACAAAGCTCATGTCACATAAAAGTGGTAAATGATACATCTGTGTTGTGTAATTTAATGCAAGATGATAGTCTAATGACTTAACTGTAGTTTAAGCTAACAGCTAACAGCAGGGTGGAGCTGCTACATCAAACTGAGTCTTGATGTGATTGGTCTGTGATGAGTGTGATGAGCAGAACGATCATCCAATCACAAGCTGCGGTTGTTTTTGAAGGTCCTGACCCTGAAGAACTTTTCAAGCAGCTCTTCCCCAAATGGACTAGTGAAATATTTCCATTACAGGAACACATATGTGGAATTGTCCGTCTGGCGTTTCAGGTTAGATATTCACAATAATGAATAAATAGTTAAGATTTAACAGTTAAAATGTCATATGCCATTAGTGTGTCTTTCAGATTTCATATGTGCTGAAGTATTGAAACCTTTTTCCCCACTCTGTTTGAACTGGTGGTACTGTTAGCATTAAAACATGCAACCTGATCTATGGTGAAGTGTGGTGTGTAAATTGCTTTCAAATGGCTCTTTTCATCCCTCAGACTGTCTCTGTAGAAATACAGGCAGAGACAGCTGCTATAACCATGTGCTGTCTGATTTTCTGCTTTCCTCAGGAGTGAAAATCCTCTTCAAAGTTGGCCTGGTCCTCCTCAAAACTGTGCTGGGATCCCAAGAGAAACTCAAAACCTGTCAAGGTCTTTATGAGACAATGGAGCTGCTGCGAGCCATACAGCCTCAGTACATGCAGGAGGGCTTCCTAGTGCACGAGGTACAGTTAAAGTCTATCACAGTTGTTATGATTTTTATTGTTCTGACTCAGCTTTACTGCATGCTCAGCTGTCTTCCACTTTGACTTTGCCCTCCTATAATAGAAAAAGCTGAACATGCAATGCTCTGCAGACTACAAGTCCTCACTCCACCCTGATTCACTCTCATTCTCTGCTCTTGTTTCAGATTATTGTGTTAGATGTGTCCGAGAGAGACATTGAAAAGGAGCACAATGCTCAGCTGAAGCGCTGGAAGGAATCTCGAGGAGAGCTCCACTGCAAGTCCCCTCCGAGGATGCACGGCGCCAAGGCCATCATAGCTGCTGAGCCGCCCAGCAGACAGCACCTGTGGCAGAGGCCTACTATCATCGTGGAGTCTCCTCTGGCATCCATAACAGACGGGGTGACAGCAGAGGGCGGCAAGAAGGGACGAGAGACTAAAGAGAAGAAAATAACGGTTAATCCTTACCCACCTCCAGCTGACCCTTCACCTCTTTCTAATCACAGGAGTGTACAAGGGTCCAAAGAGAGTTTGAGCAGCGTAGAGCACGACACTTACCTGTAGCAGGACGAGTGTCACAAATGTACACTCATGAGTGATTAAGAATAAATACACTCTCACAGCCGTCATAGAGGTTCATCTTCACGTGGCTGCTGCAGTCAAGACTATGACTAAAATATTAAGGAAGCTAGTTTTAGAACTACAACACTCCTTAGAAGTTGTGGAAATAATTCAGAACTCCTAAAAAGCTGGCAGAAAGGACATTTCTTAGACAGCCAAGAAGTCGTTTTACTTTTTATCTGTCAGTGTATTTACTCAGGCTGTTGTCCTCATCAGCACTTTTAGATAAGAAGTGAAAACATGAAAGTTTGAAATGAAGTATCGATCATTTTTAGAAAGGAAATGATTTATCAAAGAGGCAATTACAAGTCTGGGAAGTTTTAGCCAATGGGAGCGCTTCACTCCATGAGACTGAATGTTTATTGTCTCTGTTTTCTAAATGAAGTCGACTGTCTGGTCTTTTCTCCAGCACTTTGCTTTTGAAGTCTTTCTTTTGGCCAGCATTATTCATTCGTTGCCAACATAGAGATTCACATATCTATTGCTTTATTAGTTTAATTCTCAGGATTTTGCAGGCGTCCAGACATTCTGTCAGGAAAAGCTGAATTCATGAGTTTGTCTTTGCCGTCATTGACCACATGAGGGCGCCCTATCACCAGCCTCGGCTTAGACCGCAGTCGCTCACATGAAGGAGGATGAGTTTAATTGGGTGACTGTTAGTACCTCTTAGCCAAAGATCTTTGATGTTGTTGTTTATGATGAGTATTTATGTTGTAAAGTGTGTTTTTATTATGCCTGTAAAACTGTATTGACTGTTATCAGTTTGGGAGAGCATTGGGATCATGTTGACAAAATTCTGATATTTCAACACTGTTTCAACTAGGGATGCACAATATTAGCATTGGCAGATGTTAGCTTAAGAAGAATTTCTGCCAGTACTTTCTGCATGTGTTTTGGCAATACATATTAGCCATATATATCACATATATTGGCTGTAATACCATAAAATGTATGAATGTAGCACATTGCTTCACCCTACTATTGCCGAACATTTAAAAACAATTGTTTCTTCTATTAGAGAAGCAATAGAACACATCAATTTCTAACACAAATACGCTGTCACAATGAGGGAACAGGTCAGTTTACTAAAGGGGATACCTCATATGCCTGCCAAGAAATGTCATTATTGGTATCTGCAATAATAAGTTTTAAAATACTGGCATATTGGATCTCCGCAACAATTCAATATCATGCATCTCTAGTTTCAGTACCTCCACAAACAAAGCTCTAAATGAAGGACCTACCACTAAGAAAAGAACCTTATTTTTAACCAATTTGAGATTTGTTGAATGAAAATAGATCAGTTTGGACCTCAGGTGGTACAAGACAAATGACAAAACCGTTGACTGAACATGTTAAGTATGTTTTCAATAGGGATGGGAATGGTTAGAGCTAGCTTAATGCACCAGTATCTTTTGGCTTTATGCTTAACAACGTCCTCATGAATGCCATCCACTTACTTACTCATGCCTTGAAAAATAATTATGTTGTGCCCTTATGTGAGGCAGTCAGCAGAGACAATGACAATAAAGGAGTCAAGAAAGTAAACATGGTGGACAGAAGGCAGAGTTTGTCCAAAATGTAATTTAATTTGGCTCAGTGTGATGCCAACAGCCTCAGAGCAAAGGTCTGTTTCTGTGTGATGTCAAAAACAGTAACAGCCATATGCTGAAACGTGGCTTAAATGTCAGGAGTGCTCTGTTGAAGCTGTTGACACATAAAACCCACCTGACAGAAAATTCACAAAAAATAGTTCGAGATCATAAAGAACTGATAAAGGCGTTGGCATCGACAAAATCATATTAATTAACTGCCTGATGTTCAAGTTATCTCATTTTGTGCAATGAAATTGCAAGCAACCCTTCGCATTTGCTCTCCAACCCAGTTTTGGGTCCTCGCCCACCAATTAAGTTTAACTGCTTTAAGCAATTCAGTATCAGGTATTCTGACAATCAGTAGAACTAAAAACTCAGCTATTGCAGGAAAGAACAGGTTAACAGTTTGATATATTTTTGTTACTCTTATCCATCATAAGCAGAGAAAAGGCAGCATTCAGGCAACATTAAGCTTAACTAGAGAGAGAAAGCACCAGCAGTAACAGAAAAGCAGTTATTCAGAGCAGTGACATATTCAGATGTTGGATGCATATTCTTGTAAACACGTCTTCACAGTCGTGCAGGATTTTGATGAATTGATGCTTCAACCAGACGCCTCTGTCTCTGCTTGGCAGAGCGTCACAGCCTTTCTGCTGCTGTTAGATTCAGTGGTTCATCAATGACTTTTATAACCTGATGTCACTTCAAGATGCACCTTAACATCCTGTCTGTTAAAGACAGATTGAGTCACTCAGTCTCTTCACTGTTTTCCTTCAATTATTTGGTTTTACCACTTTAATGTAGCTAAGATGAGGTCCGGCAGAGTGCTTCAGTCATACTTGTATATTTGTGTGTCCTTCACCCTTTAGTGAAAAAGATTGATCCCCCATAGTCGGGGCACTTGAACTAAAGGATGTCTTAATTAACCCAAAAATGACAACACAAAAGAACAAGAATTTAACTTCTGAAGCCCTAGAATCAAATCATCAGTCTGTAAAGTCAAAGAGTTTTACACATTGAATATTTTAAACATGCATAAAAATAGGACATTGCACTAAAATATTTGAACATTTTGGTTTTACCATTGTAAGCTGAGCTGCTTCTTGAAAAAAAAAAATTTTTATAATAGTATCATAGACATTTTTGGCCCCAACTGAAAATGTCTTTGATTGTAAAAATGTCAGGTCCCAGTTGCTCAGGCACTCAAGCTGAATACAACATTTTAGACGCCATAGTTAAACAAGAAACCGTGGTCAACACTATGAATGACTAACAGGTTGTTTTGTCATTGTCTCATATTTTAAAGGATAAATTATTGACTGAAATCTCAGCCACTATAGATCACTTAATCATCAGTGTAACTGGTAATTCAAAATCGATGATAAAGTTTTGTTGTTGGTCGACACTGATCTTTGATAACTGTTGAAGTTTGTATCAGGGTTTATAAAGGAGCTACATTAATCTGTCCTAAAGTGCACCAGACATAAACTCTGATTTATTTCACATTCTGGTCTTCTGTTGAATCTCTAAGCATTGTTTTCTATGCCGTCATGTAGATGGCACCACTGCGCTTCACCCAGAGCCTCATGTGACTCCTGGAGTGAAGTAAACTTTTGTGTCATCTGACGGAAAGGAACGCACTGATAAAGATGGACCAATGTCAAATCAGGGCTGCTTCAGCAGGAGGGATCAGTATTCAATGTTAGCAATCATTCCTACTATAATCTGCAGCTTATTGATCTTTCTCAGCAGCTGTTTGTAACTTTATTTTTGATCTTTTTCTTCCTAGATTTACACATTCCACATCTACAATCTGTTTTATACCAAAGATTTTAATCAATAAAATGTGAAACTCTTGGAGTTTGAAGATCTAAGTCAACTATTGTCATTTATACACAACAGATGTTTGATGAATGAAACATTTAATCGAGCTTGACACATAATAAATGAATAATACAGCTAATATTTAACAAAATAGCTAATAACAATAACATTCCCAGCACTTTTACACAGCTCCTGAGTTGCACCTTTTTACTTCAGGTTCATGTTTTTCATATATGTTTTTATATTTCATTTACTAAGGGCATTCTGTTTCTTCAAGCCTCTAACTTTTTACTTCAACAATGTTATTGACTTACACCCTGCACTGACAGACAGAAATCGGATTGACCAGACCAACAAAGAAATACAGTCCACCTCAAAAAATAATTTTGTTTAAAAGGCAAAAAAAGAGTAGCAGGGCAGCACGCGACATGGGATTGTGTATCACATTGTGCTCAGTGTTAATGAAGATTTACATGGAATAAGGAATTTCAAGGGCTGGGAAATTTATATAGTCTTTAATATATCTTGACAATATAGCTCTCTGGATGTTGCTTTAGTAACAATGCAAGTAACACAATACTGTTTCTTTGTCATTTTTTTTTTATCAAATAGTATGACTGAAGATCAGTAAGCTTCTGATGCATTAACCATTGGAATAGTTATGATTCTGCTGCTTTTACTATTGACAAACAGTTTTGACAACCTCACTATACCGATATGAAAATGTTGCCAATTCTCGGCATCGTGCTCAGATTTTTGTTAAATTTCTGCTCCTGTGAAGTGTCTTTAGTCAGGCAGATCCATTTGGCAAGCTCAAATATACTCTGTTTGTGCTCGGCCCAAAGCAAAACTGTCCAATCAGCGTCCTTGATCGCAGGAAGAGGTGGGAGCTATGAGTGAGATGACAGCAGGAAGTGACTGCACTTACAGAGATTAGCATAGATGCTAACAGCTTCAGCAGCAGTTTTATCAGATTTTGACAGCATTTCGTTATTAAATGAAAAAAAAAGAATATGAACATATCTGTAGCAAGGATATTTTTGCTCCACTTGAGACATATTTTGACAGTTTGTGTTAAGAAGCAGCTTACGTTCTGTAATGCAGTAGCGCCTGCCAACTACATTATCTTATCCAATCACCTGCTGGATATGCTTCTGAAAGGTTCTGCCCTCCCAAAACATTTTCTTAGGGCTCTTTCCCAGATGGACTAGTAAATATGTTGAATGGTCCATATGTTGTATTGTTTCTAGTTAAAAATCTTAAGACATGGTTATAAATCCATATTTTCCAGCTCTAGGTATAACATGACAGTGAGAATGGACTTGTACTTCTCTGATACAGACAGCTGTCCCTTAAAAACTGCATCACAGGCTCTACCTGAGCACCATCTTTAATAGTTCTCGCACTAAGTTAAATGTTATTTCTTTAATCTATCATAGTGAGAGAATGACAGAAGAAAAACAGTGCCACACAGACTGCACTGAATCAGCAGGGCTTCAATACACCCTGTGTTATCATTCAGCACCCTCACCCACCCAGCAGCAGCAACAGCACACTTCCCCGGACACCTGTTCCTCCTGCTCTTTCAGCTCTTGGAGGAATTTGCATCTCAAATGGGGCAAATTCCCTCAGCGGCGTCCTAAGAGCCTCACGCAGGCATTTGCCTTTAGCTTCTGAATCTAACCCTCTGCCTGTGTTTGAGGCCTTTAGTGAGGTTAGACTTTACATGAGCACAGAACGGATTCCTTTGCAGCTACTTGTACGGGTGTTGTTTCTTGCATGTAGTGCTAGATAATAACCAAAAAGCTTGGCATAATACTTTGGCAAATAACAATATACAATATTTATCCTGGTGTTCAGATCTGTGAAGAATTACAAAAAAAAAGAGGGGTATATGTCAAATAAAAATGTCACAGTGAAAACTGACGCTATAAAGTCTTTCCCCAAAGGCAGACGAGTTCAAGGAGTTAATGTACATGATGAACCATGTGTCTTAGAGAATACCAGAAAAGCACTCGGAGAGCACAGACCTCCGCCAGCGCCACAGTCCTCACCCATATTGTGATTTTCACCATAAATATTAGTCCTACCTTTATTTCATCTAAATATTTAGATTCCTTGACCATGAAAACATACCAATAGCAACTGGATTCATAATGATATCTATTTTAGTTCAGTAGTTATTCACAAAAATCCCGTTTTCGTCAAGGCGACCAGACGCTGATCTTGATCAACACCAAAATCGAATCAGTTCTTCCTTTTTCCATGCTGAACATTTCCTGAAAATTTCATCAAAATCCATCCATTACTTTTTGAGTTATTTTGTTCACAGACGGACGGACGGACAAACAAACTCTCCCAAAAACATTACATCCTTGGCGGAGGTAAAAATACCAGTCATTCAACCTTCTGCTTTGTAAGAAAGTCCAACCAACTTTTTCACAATGATGTGTGATGAAATCCAGAGGACAGACGAAAGACAAGGCAGTATGGCACACGTGTAAGAGTCTGGACATTTTGTACAAAAATGTACAATATCAACAGAAGTTTAGAAAAACTGGGTTTGTTTAATAGGAGAAACCCTTTTCAAGAGACTCATATTGACTAACCCTCTGAACACCAAGACTGCTGGCGCCTCATAGTGATAACACTTAGATTGTTTACTTATGTCTCTGGCACTGTATGGCAGATCTTTATAGGAGCAACTGCTTTTGACAGATCAGACTTTTTTCCAATCTTTAAATAGCTGCTGGTCAAATATAGCCCTACCAAAATATTTTTGAATTTATCCTTGATGTGCAGTGTTTTGTTTCAGAAATTTGTATTTGTGGATTAACAACAAAAATCCTAATTAGTTACTTTTTAAACACATCTTAAAAATGTAGCCATGGTGGTAATACCAAGGCAACATTTGTTGACACTTGAAGATAAGTAACTTCCTTTCAACCTGATTGACCTGTCAGATGTTCTCATTTTTTTATTTTCTATTTTTCTAACTCTAGTGTCCAATCAGGAGCAACCAAGAGTTAACATAAGAAAAAGGTACCGGTCACTTCCAAAATAAATTAAAAACTAGAAAGCACTCGGAGAGCGCTGACCTCCGCCAGTCCTCCTTGGTCCTCAGCCATATTGTCATTTTGACCATAAATATTACTCCGAACTTTATTTCATCTATATTTAGATTCCTTGACCATGAAAATATACCATTAGCAATTGGATTCGTAGTGATATCTATTTTAGTTCAGTGGTTATTCACAGAAATCACATTTTTCGTCATGGCGGCCAGACGCTGATCTTGATCAACTCTAAAATCGAATCAGTTCTTCCTTTTCCCATGCTGAACATTTCCTGGAAATTTCATCAAAATCCGTCCATTACTTTTTGAGTTATTTTGTTCACAGACGGACAGACGGACAAACTCTCCCAAAAACATAACCTCCTTGGCAGAGGTAATGAGTGTTTGTAATGTTATGTAGCCCTTTAAAACACAAGACAGAAATTGCATCCATGAAAGACACTAATGTCCTTATGAGGCAAAAAAACTATCTGGAATATGTAAATACTTTTTGCTGTTAGCCTCTTAGCATTCTCTCATTTATTCCCATAATCACCATGGCTTGATGAAACAATTTTCAGATGCAAAAAGGATTGTTCCTAATAAATCTATATGTGATTTATACAAACATCTGTGAAATCTAAATTCAGTTTTGAATTTTCGTTTTACCTCTTTGGTCACACAACTTTTGATACATACGTAAATCTGACATCAGTACAGCAATAATATTCTGAAAGCCCGGGTTATCCTGAAAAAAATGATGCCTTCACCTTGATTTTGCTTGACAGCTTCTATGTTTGCATGCATTATTACACAAAAGTAGAAAATGGCTTAGAGTTGCAAGGGTTAAAAGAAGCCCCACCAGGTAGCCTTTTATACAAACCCCAAACCAGTGAAGTTGGCACGTTGTGTAAATCTTAAATAAAAACAGAATACAGTGATCTGCAAATCCTTTTCAACTTATATTCAATTGAATACACTGCAAAGACAAGTTATTTCATGTTCGAACTGAGAAACTTTATTTTCTTTTGCAAATAATCATCAACTTAGAATTTAATGGCAGCAACACATTGCAAAAAAGTTGGCACGGGCATTTTTACCACTGTGTAACATCGCCTTTCCTTTTAACAACACTCAGTAAATGTTTGGGAACTGAGGAGACCAATTTTTGAAGCTTTTCAGGTGGAATTCTTTCCCATTCTTGCTTGATGTACAGCTTAAGTTGTTCAACAGTCCCGGGTCTCCGTTGTTGTATTTTACGCTTCATAATGCGCCACACATTTTCAATGGGGGACAGGTCTGGACCACAGGCAGGCAAGTCTAGTACCCGCACTCTTTTACTACGAAGCCACGCTGTTGTAACACGTGCAGAATATGGCTTGGCATTGTCTTGCTGAAATAAGCAGGGGCGTCCATGAAAAAGACGTTGCTTGGATGGCAACATGCTGCTCCAAAACCTGTATGTACCTTTCAGCATTAATGGTGCCTTCACAGATGTGTAAGTTACCCATGCCTTGGGCACTAATACACCCCCATACCATCGCAGATGCTGGCCTTTGAACTTTGCGCCTATAACAGTCCGGATGGTTCTTTTCTTCTTTGGTCCTGAGGACACGACGACCACAGTTTCCAAAAACAATTTGAAATGTGGACTCGTCAGACCACAGAACACTTTTCCACTTTGCATCAGTCCATCTTAGATGAGCTCGGGCCCAGCGAGGCCGGCGGCGTTTCTGCGTGTCGTTGATAAATGGCTTTGGCTTTGCATAGTAGAGTTTTAACTTGCACTTACAGATGTAGACGAACTGTAGTTACTGACAGTGGTTTTCTGAAGTGTTCCTGAGCCCATGTGGTGATATCCTTTCCACAGTGATGCCGGTTTTTGATGCAGTAACGCCTGAGGGATCGAAGGTCACGGGCAGTCAATGTTGGTTTTGGGCCTTGCTGCTTAAGTGCAGTAATTTCTCCAGATTCTCTGAACCTTTTGATGATATTACAGACCGTAGATGATGAAATCCCTAAATTCCTTGCAATAGCTCTTTGAGAAATGTTGTTCTTAAACTGTTCGACAATTTGCTCACACATTTGCTCACAAAGTGGTGACCCTCGCCCCATCCTTGTTTGTGAATGACTGAGCATTTCAGGGAAGCTGCTTTTATACCCAATCATGGCTCCCACCTGTTCCCAATTAGCCTGTTCACCTGTGGGATGTTCCAAATAAGTGTTTGATGAGCATTCCTCAACTTTCTCAGTCTTTTTTGCCACTTGTGCCAGCTTTTTTTGAAACATGTTGCAGGCATCAAATTCCAAATGGGCTAATATTTGCAAAAGAAAATAAAGTTTACCAGTTCGAACATTAAGTATCTTGTCTTTGCTGTGTATTCAATTGAATATAGGTTGAAAGGGATTTGCAAATCATTGTATTCTGTTTTTATTTACAATTTACACAACGTGCCAACTTCACTGGTTTTGGGTTTTGTACACCAACACATGCAGTCATCCCATTCTTTAAGATACTGATCTGGAAATGGCTTACAATCGTGGCTCAGACCTTCAGGAGTACACCATATCAGCCTTACTGACATTAAGCTTCAATGTACAGAAACTGAGGTTTGTCTGAAAAACATTAAATACTCCTTGAAATGTATTTGTTTCTTTTCCTCAGGAGGAAGAGTAGTCCATATAACAATATCCTTGGACACATTCTGTTATCTATTAGTCTAGAAGCTATTGTTTTTGTTGGCCAAACGTACACATCATGCTCCCCCAATAAAAGCTGCCACGTACCTAAAAACTGCTAGATGTGGCTGCTTACCCATCAGGTGAACCCATGACAACAGCCAAGGCATGCCTTTGCAGAAATCAACACCAGACTGTCCCATTTACATAAAAGTTGAATTTTAATTCATGAAATGTCTTCATGAAATATTGATACAAATAATAAATAAAATAGGTCTTAATACTGGCCCTGGTGGGACAACATTTTCCATGGTATCTGTCAAGGGTCACCATACAAAATGGTGTCACTGATTTTCTGCTATATTTTATGTTTTAACATATTGCTCTCCACTACTTCAATCATTTTTAATATTTCAGTGTTTTTGAAAAAAAAAAAAAGCCTATATCAACTTACCATGAAAAGAACAAACAAAATCGAGTGGACATCAGTGCTGAAGGTCTCAGATACATCTGAGAAAACTTCCACATACTGTTTTTTTAGAGTCAGTGGCAATATCAGGCAGATGTTATTTCATTTCAGACCTTTGTGGTTTCAGTGACTGTGCTGTTTTGTTTTTTATCTGAAGCCAAAAGTCCACACTGCTATGTCAAATACTGTAAATGATGGAATACACACCCCTTCAATATCTTGGCTAAAATGTGTTTAGATATAGGTCGAGGATTGTTCATGTTCGATGGATCTCCATCCTTTGATATCTCAGAGACAAAAGCTCCCAGGCCTCAAGTATCTGAGCATTTCTAAATGTCAGGTGATAGATAAGCTAAAAATCCAACATATTTTCCCAGCCTTACATTCACCGTATTCCTCTCTGTACCTCTTATTGAAAAAACTTGACATTGGGAAATGATGAATGTGAATATCACATACAGCTATAAGACGATTATTATATTCCTTCCTCTACGTCTGCCTCCTCCATGTCTTTTCTGTCACTAAAATAACATCAATTGTCCGATGCTGCCTGTCATTACAGCAGTTTTTATATTTCTACCTCCTCTCATCATCACTATTGTCCTAAACTATTTGTAAACAATGCCTACTCATCCGCTCCTTCCCAACCCAGCTCCACCCATTACCTCAATCCAGACAGCACCCTGCCCTTGCCCCCCACCTGTCTGCCTCCCCTCACATTCACTGCACCCTGGTGTGGGTAGAGGGGTGTAACAGAGACTGTCTCCATGGAGACCTGACCCAGACGTGCCCCTATAATCTCCCTCTGAGAGCAGAGCACAGTATGGAGCTTTATTTGTACAATAACTTGCAGCATAGAGAGAGTTGTACTAGATGGCGTTTTACTTACCTGCTGCTCCAATGTCTTGCACTAAAAACTTTTTATAATTCAATTTGGTGCACAGATAAAAACATGATTATTCAGTTTTGACAGTCATATGAACTTTTCTCAAATCAAAATTACTGCATTTTGTGATAGTTGATTGCAATTATCCACACCTCTACTCATAAAATAAATGCATCATTTTGACCATATCTGGTCATTTTCATCAGCTTCTTCATTTTGAATTCAGAAACAAGCAAAGACCTGTTTATCTGAACTTTATATGTCACTTTTTGGCCTTTTTACGTTGTTATTATTATTAATTACAGTCCTCAGTTTTAAACGTCAGAATTTAGGGACCTTATTAAATTGGTCCTCACAGCTGTGGCAATAATGTATATGTTATTGATTATAAAAAACTATCAGAAATGCTTTCCATAGGGTCCCTGGTCAGTTTTGTAGTCCCTGTTAGCAGTCATTTTGAACCCACAACAATGGTTTGTGATTTAAAAGCAGGCAACAACAGATGCATTTTACTTACCATTAAACATTATGAATGTCATGTGTGTGTGATCACCAAAAACCTTATGTTAGGTATTGATCCAGTATTCTAAATCCCATTTACTAATGCATTTCAGACTCATTCCTGCACCACTCTATTGAGACCAATGCCTTTTTCACTTCTGTGCCAAATTTTGTTCCTGTATCATCAGGTTTATGTGATGCTGCCCTGTGTCTGATGCATGGAAGTTCAATTATTTATTAATCAGTAAGGCCAATAAAAGTACTTGTAACCATTTGGTAACAGTCTTATTTTGCTAGTTTTACTGAGAAGGAATCAGGACTAATTTTGCCCATGCTTTTAAATTCTTCGATACATATTTAAATTGACAAAGGAATATAACTGTAATTTACCAGACTTATGAGTCTGTCTGTATTTCAGATCAAACTGAAAAAGGTTAAAGTGGAGCTTCAGTGGCTTAGTGTGTTATTTACACTCTTCAAGCAACTGGGAGGTCTAGGGTTTGAGTCCAGCTCTAGCGGTCACTTGGCGATGTGTCATTGGGCAAGACACTTCACCCCTAGTTGCTCCCACTGCTGCATTTAAATGAGTATGATGTCTTAGTTAGTACGGATGATCAACTTACAGACGTGTTCAATACAATCAGTGATTGAATTTGAGAGCCAGTAGATGTGGATGGGTAAATGTGACCTGCCGGGTAAAAGTGAATTATAGGCTCAAGTTTGTTTACCATTTACCATTATACAGCGTTTCATACAATATTAGTACAACTGTTTATAATAACCATATTGAATTAGAAAGGTATGTCTCAGATTTGCAACAAGGTAAAACTTGATTAGAGGTTTGTTTTATTCAATACTTGAATGAAATGGTGTTGTAGTTTGTTGAAAACACTGCTGCAGTCTCTCCAAAATCAACCACAGATTTTTTCAACATAATTGAGGTGTATTTAGGATGAAAATGAGGAAGAAGTTTTACTCACACAACTAGCATCAAGGAGATTCCTATAAAACCAAAAGTCTTGGGTTGGCTCACCTTGTTCTGCCATGATCTAACGGCACTTCACTGAGAGTGCTTCCTCTTCAAAAAAAAGTCTGCTTTTAGTTTAAAAGAAAATTGAGAACTGTTTGTGTTAGGTAAAAACATTTGCTTAAACACAGAAAATAAACTTAGTAGAAAAAAGTAAAATGTGTGACATGATGCTGTAATATTATTTTTACTTGTCCTCAGTGTCTGTTAGTTGTTTTTCCACACTGAAACGAGACATTCAAAGGCGCAGTGGTGTCCCTACAATAGAGCTATTTACCCCCTCTATGGAAGCTTAACTACAGTGCACCTAAGATTGAATAATATCTTATAGTTATTGTGCTATTATCGTGAGTTATTCTTATCCTGACTCATTTGTTAATGCTGATGGTCTTAATCAGTCACGTGCAGACATTTGGACATTCTACTGTCTATTTTTGTCAAAGTGAAAAGGCCATTCTCCAGGTCCACGTTGCTGCCAAAGCCACATTCAGCCTGAAAATAGGTTCATGTTTAAAAAAAAATCATAAGGGGCTATGCTGGTGCCAACCTGTTGCTACTTGTAGTGGTGAGAAGATGAAACATGATCCAGGAGGTCAAGTTTAAGTTACACTTCAAATCCACAGGCTCTGTGTCTCATCAGACACAGAAACACTGAAGTTTATTAAATCTGATACGGGATTGTAGACTCTAGACAAGGAATTAATTTCATTCTTCATCTTATTCACATTGTTTGATTAAATAATCCAGAGAGGGAATTTTTTATTTATTTATTTATTTTACTTTTTATCTCTGCCAGTACCAGCTAATGTGTGTTTTCTTGCAGATATGGTTCAGTCGTGCTGAACTTTTCTCCCTCATTTTAGTTTATTTCAGCTGTAAAAATGATTGTCTATTGATAAAATGAAGCCTTGCATATTAAACTGCTGATTCCTTGATTTTGTGGCAGCCAAACTATTTCTAAATGAGGAACTGAAAGCAGAGCCAAAACAAAAAGAGCTACTCTGTGGTTTTTAAGTAATGTCAACAGTACATTAAGGCCTTTATTATGCATCCTCAACGGTAGACAGAGGTCAAGGTAAGGGAGTCTCACGTTTAACTTCTGCTTGCACAGCTTAATTTTCAAACCAATGGAAGGACATTCTCCAAAATTTGCAGAAATATCATCACTGACTCAAAGATGAATGGAGTAGATTCAGCAGGTTAGAAGTCATTAAACCCCACAATTGTCCTTTCCCTTAAACATGACCATGTGTACACAATGTGTCTAAATACTTACAAGACTGTCTGTGAAGTTTGCAGAAATGTGAACTCTGATTCAGGGATTGCATTGAAAAAAATTTGCACTTAAGTCTGCACCCTCTGAAGACTGAACTAGTCTGATTTGAAAGTCATTAGACACCAGTCTTCGAGTCAGGAGCTTTTTAAAAGACAAAAGCTCATTAAAAAACTGGACGTACAAACTTCTTCTGTGGCACAAATATAAATGAACTGAGTTTTTGACATCAAAGGTCAATGGTAATCGAGTCTCCTGTGCAAAACCAGGACGAAAACCCAATCCATTTGTAAAATCAAAATCGTCATCCCTTGGCAACTAAGGTGATATCTCAAGAACTCTGTGAGGGATTTAATCCAAAATGTTTAGACACAAACAACACTTCAATCCCCCTGGAACCACTGTGGAGGGAATTTCTACATTTGTACGGAGCCCCTAAGGTGCCATGGAGAAAAAAATATATAAATCCTGCGCTCGAAATACTTATTCGTGCGAATGATATATTAAAACATGCTTTCTGTTAACAACCAGTCAGTGTCTTGAACTGCGATGCATAGGGGCTGCTACAGACGCAAAGTTGCAGCTATCTTCGGGGCTAACTCCCTCCACCTTATTCAATGGGTGGCAGCAAGACACCAGCTTTGCTTGAGTCTTGAAAGTTGTGCAGCTTTTATATAAGGTAGTGATAAATAGCCTAAGGGACTGTGCATACCCTGCACTCCTACATTCACAAACACAGCTAACATTGGCTGGTTACTAATGGCCCTTTTCCACTAGCACGCCTTGGCCCTACTCTAATGGGCTCTACTCAATTTGCAACGTGTTTCCACTAGCCCGGTACCTCCTAAAACAAGCTAGTTTTAGTGCCTACTCCACTCTGGTTCCAAGCGAGCTGAGTCGATACTAAAAGAGGACGTCACCAACTGTCGGCTATTGATTGGTCAAACAATGTCGTCATCGATGAGTCATGAGCGCAGCGACCTAGAATGCTAGCGGCAGCTACCGTTAGCTTACCCTCATACATCTTTTCTTTGCAGCTCGATTGCTCTCGTCCTCGGCTTCATTCTGTTGTATAGCTTCCAAAACTCTCCTGTGCTTCTCAAGGGGTATTTCTTCCTGCCACCTGCAGCCTTCTTCTGCTTTCCTTTTTTACTAGGTTTGTGACAAAAAGCCACAGATTGTTGTGTCGCGCTCAAATGACGTCACTGCAGAGCCGCTCTCTGTTTACAGTGGCACTGCACGCCGGTGGGCTAATGGAAAAGCAGCACAAGGCGAGTAGAGTAGAGTTGAGTAGAGTCGAGTAGAGTAGAGTAGGGCTAATGGAAAAGGGCCATAAGATGCTTCACTCGAGCCCGGTTGTCTTCTTCTTCTTGGTTTGTAACGGCAGCTGACAACAATATTTCATGGGGCATTACCGCCATCTACTGATGAGCCTGGCTGTCGGTTGCTGCTTGCATGTACAGTATAATTAAATCAAGCGCACGTTTTGGTATATCATGCGCATGTTTTAGTATATCTTGCACATGTTTTAGTATCTTGTGCGCACGTTTTTTTTTTTCTCTGTGGTACCTTAGGGGTTCTGTACATTTGAGATAATAATGGAGACTTCAAAAATTGACTTCAAATTATATAATTTTAGAGGAAGAAAAGATAAACAAAATGCTGCTCTCTCTCTTAGACACACACAAATACACAGGGACACGCTGTAATTTATCAATTAAGTGTTCAAAAAAGGTTGAGAAACATTATAATTAGTAAACATAAATTGTACTACTTAAATATGCACATTGAGAAAAAAATAGGCCTATGGTCAGCCTTCACACACAAAAGTGTGTGGGGTCATTTTTTGTGGCCACAAATGATCTTTTCTCAAATCAAGTTTAATTGATTAATCTTGATTAATCAGTTAATCATCAAATCTTCCGCCCTCCCATCAGATTTCTCCTCATCCACATCCACCATTACCTCTCCTCCCTCTGATTCACCTTTGGAACAATAGACAGCTTTCTTTCACATTCATCCACCATTACACCATGTCCATTTTTTTCATTCTTAAAAGTTGGTCCCTAAAGTTTTTGTTCATCTCTTACATCTGTCAAACTGAGTGTTGGTCAGCAATCACCTATGTCATGAGTGAACGTGGCATGAAAAATAACAGCTCAGTAGTGCTTTGTATGAGGGAGTAAAATAACGGTCATTTTTTATTTTATTTTTATCACACGCTCACCATAATTCACTATGTAATCCCATTGAGAAAAAGTCATGTACTGAAAGATGTGGGGATTTATTTTAACAAAGACACCAACATTTGAAAAACCAAAAGGGTAAAAATGACCTCCTGGGTTAAACAAACCCACTGTCTCACTGACAATGTGATTATATTTGAAAGTTAAAGCTCAAAGTTAAAAGTCACCGTGAGTCTCATGTTTATCCCATGTCTATTAGATTTTTAAGAGTCCAACTACCACAAACACCACCACCGTCTGTTTCAGCCACCACACTTGTACACCTTGCAGAGGTCATAACTTCACAGGGGTTGTTCTAGATCTCTTTCTTCATTCACAACATTTCACTGACTCTTCAACAAGGATGACTTTTTATGGTTTATACCAGGGATCATATAGCTGTCCCTAAAACTAAAACATTTTTTTACTCTGCATATTTCCTCGTGTTCAGCAATACGTAAAAAATGAAAAAAATTATTTAAAGGATAAGTTCGGTATCTACAGCTTTCACATTGTTTATAGAATGAAGCAGAACATTATACTCACCCAGAAGGCTTTCCTGATCCAAACAGTGCTTCGGGAGATATTTAGATCCAAAATTGAGCGGCGGACATCCGTATAATGGTAGCACATGGGGCCGCTCCTAAAACTGCATTAATCGTCCAAAAACTCATTAGTTTCACCAATATTTCATCATGATCTGCTCGGGCTACTCCTCCAAGACAGTCTGGTGTCGCTCCAGACATGTTTTTGTGACTGTGCTGACCTCTGAACTGAAAACTTTCTTTACGGCTGCTGCGCATGCGCAGTGCGGCTCATTGTTTCAGGGGCGACCGCTGGCTACTCAACAACTTCCTTCTTCCAGTTTTGTGCAAATTGGACGAATATCTATTGGATGAAGATGTTGTGGATGAAAACTTTGAATATGATGGGTGTCCTTACAGTTTCGAGCCAGAGTTTACAGATGAGGAGCTCATCGAAAGGAGGAAGCCGTACTGCGCATGCGCGGCAGCCGTAAAGAAAGTTTTCAGTTCAGAAGCCAGCACAGTCACAAAAACATGGGTGGAGCGACCCCGGACTGTCTTGGAGAATTAGCGTAAGCGGACCATGATGAAATATTGGTGAAACTAATGAGTTTTTGGACGATTTATGCAGTTTTCGGAGCGAGGCTGTACATGCCCTATGTGCTACCATTATATGGATGTCCATTCTATAAACAATGTGAAAGCTGTAGAAATCGAACTTTTCCTTTAAAGGTGCTATGAGGAGAATCCACTTCCGTTGACATAAAGACTCTGCTACCCATGAGCAGGCGTGGCAACTGTCGTAAAGACGTGACCCAAGCCAAAGCGTGTGTTTGTTGTCTTGTTGCTAATAAATGCAGCTCGGACCTTCCTCAGAACTCTGCATTGAGGAAGGTAATGTATCTCTTTCTAGTGACGTTGTGGTAGTTTTTGATGTTAGTATCGTAGTTTTGTAGCAGTTTTGTATATATCGCTACTTACAGCCCGGTGCTCTAAGACATGTCCGAATAATATAAATTCTCTTGTTCCCAAAGTTGAGTATCCAGGCCAGTCCAGCCCTGTCCGACCCGACAGCGAAGCTAAGGAATAGCACTCATAGATAACCTATTTTGATGCGATAAAACTCATCTGAAAGTGTGTATTTCGATCAGGCATATACAGTTGTGCCCAAAAGTTTACACCCCCCAGCAGAATTTCTGATTTTTTATGAATAACACAAAACACAAAAACCTTTCTGTCACTCATGGTTAGTGGTTGGGTGAAGACATTTATTGAAAAAATGATAAGTTTACTCTTTTTAAATCATAATGACAACAGAAACTTCAAAAATTACCCTGTTCAAAAGTTTACACCCCCTGGCAGTTTTGGCCTGATAACATACACAAAATTTGACACAAATGGGTTTGAATGTCTACTAAAGGTAACCATCCTCACCCGTGATCTATTAGCTTGTAAACTGTGTGTGTATGAAAGCTCAGTGAGTTTCTGAGCTCCTGACAGACACGTGCATCTTTCACTGCGATGAAATTTCAGGTTTCTGCGTCATAGGTAAAGCAAAAGAATTGTCAAGGGATCTGCGAGAAAAGGTAATCCAACTGTATAAAACAGGAAAAGGATTTAAAAAGATATCCAAGGAATTGAGGATGCCAAGAAGCACTGTTAAAACTCTAACGAAGAAGTGGAGAGAGAGGGATTCTGTTGAAACCAAACCACGGTCAGGCAGACCAACAAAAATTTCAGCTCCAACTGCAAGGACAATTGTTGGAGATGCAAAGAAAAGCCTTCAAATAACTTCAGCTGAAATACAGGACTCTCTGAAAAAAATTGGGGTGGATGTTTCAAGATCCACAATAAGGAGACACTTGAAGAAACATGGGCTGCATGGTCGGGTCGCCAGAAGAAAGCCATTTCTACGCAAATACCACAAAATATCCCGCTTATGACACTCCAAACAGCACAGACAAGCCTCAAAACTTCTGGAACAAAGTCATTTGGAGTGATGAGACCAAAATTGAACTTTTTGGCCACAACCATAAACGTTACATTTGGAGAGGAGTCAACAAGACCCATGATGAAAGGTACACCATTCCCACTGTGTAACACAGAGGTGGATCACTGATGTTTTGGGGATGCGTGAGCTACAAAGGCACAGGAAAATAGGTCAAAATTGATGGAAGGATGAATGCAGCATGTTATCAGAAAATATTGGTGGAAAATTTACACTCATCTGCCCAGAAGCTCCGCATGTGACATTCTTGGACGTTCCAACATGACAATGATCCAAAACACAAGGCCTAATCAACCTGCCATTGGCTACAGCAGAATAAAGTGAAGGTTTTAAAGTGGCCATCTCAGTCTCCTGACCTCAATATCATTGAGCCACTCTTGGGAGATCTCTAACGTGCAGTTTATGCAAGTCAGCCCAAGAATTTACAGGAGCTGGAGGCTTTTTGCCAAGAGGAATGGGCAGTTTTACCATGTGAGAAAATAAAGACCCTCATCCACAACTACCACAAAAGGCTTCAAGCTGTTATTGATGTTAAAGGGGGAAATACAAGGTATTAAAAACTGGGGGGTGTAAACTATTGAACAGGGTAATTTTTGAAGTTTCTGATGTCATTATGATTTAAAAAGAGTGAACTTATCATTTTTTCAATAAATGTCTTCACCCAACCACTAACCATGAGTGACAGAAAGTTTTTTGTGTTATCATTCATATTTTCTGAGAAAAGGCCAAAAAATCAGAAATTCTGCTGGGGGGTGTAAACTTTTGGGCACAACTGTATCTAAAAGTGAGACTTTTTTGTAATTACTTAGAAACTCCCCATAGCATCTTTAAGGTTGAAGTTGTTTTTAAGTCTGTAAAAAGTCAGAATTCTGAAAGGATTTTTTTTATTTTGAGATTAGTTTTAGTATTGTGGGGGGAAAACTCAGAATTCTGAGATTAAATTTAAAATAATGCAGAAAAAAATCAAAACCCTGAACTTTAAGCAGAAATTATGAGGAGAAAAGCAAAAATTTGGAGAATTAATCCATACTTAACATTGCATATATTGTTCATTTTTCACTGTCAAAGAAAAAGTTAAATCTTCTCAGAAACTTCCTCTGCAGAGGCCCAAATCCTGTTCTGTACAATAATAGTCAGGGGTCCGGATGGAAAGCTCTGAGGGGCCTGATGTGGACCCCGGGCCGCCACTTGGTGATCGCTTGTCTATACAGTATGCACTTTATTTTAGAACTATTAAAGCAACGAAAAGATAATTAATTTTCAAAGCTTAGATTGTGCACCTTTATTTCCACATTACAGCCTCACGGGCAGCTCATTTCCCACATTTTTACCTCTGTGCTGTTTATGGTTGTTTTCTGGAGATTGTTGGGTAAAGTGAGGTGGATAATCTCATGAGAACATATGTGTGAAGCGTCTGGGAGATTAAAGTCTGGCCTCAGGAGCTGAAAATCTCTTCTAAAGCTTTTCGGTAGCAAGGACCCTTATCCTCGGCCTGCCATCCCCAATCATGCCCAGAGGGGGGGATTAGAGGGGGTAGAGGTCAGGGTCACACACCCCAACTGTGACCAGCCAATAATGGTTTGAATGAGATCGCAGCTGGGAAGTCTTTGTAGCAGTTTGTATGCATATGTCAACACAAGCGATTAAGACCTCACAGCTGCTCTTATTTCAGACTTTTACCTATTTTGTCGGGAAACTCTTTGATACAAAATTTCAAGTAGCCGAGCTGCACGTGTGGGAGAGGAAGGGGAGTCAGAGTGGGAGGTGTCAGAGGTCATACAGATGCTCGTTCGGTGGACAGTGGACAGGATGTGAGTGTGTGCGTGTTGCGTGCCCTTTTATGGTTTTCCTCAGGATAACAGTAGCTGGGCACGAAGCCTCAGTGATCTCAGATTCATCCGATATTTTTGACATTGGTTTATGATTCTTGAGAGGAAATGATAAGGCACACCTGTTTTCTTTGAGCTGGGGATCCCCCTGATCTTCTCAGGCTGGACGTCTTATGAATCATCCTCAGACTGATTTATGCTGCTTGGTGCACACTGTAGAAGCACATCCAATGTATTGTTCGTTTCTCAGGCCCTTGGATGGGTCATTTCTGCAAAGACAATTGCATTTGTGCTTGAGTCAAGCCAGGCGTGTGGTGACTTTTACAAAACAAAAAACATATGAGGTTCAGATATGTGCAAACATAATTTCTTTAGGTTAGAGCAAATATACAATCAAAGTCCTTCTAGCTCTCAAAGATCGTAGCAAAAATATTGTCAACCTGGCTTGTGTGATACCACTGTTAAAACAATGGTGCCAAATTTTGCCATTTCAGTTTGTCAATTATGGTGCTGAAGCTAAAGTTCTGTTAATTTGACAAACTATTATTGTGCTTCATGACTACCCACATTGCTTTAACAAAAGAAGGTAACATCAGCAGTGATTTATTGTCAAAAGAAGTTAAATCCAGCAATCAATGTTATTTTTATAGCACCAATTTATAACAAGTATCATCTAGAGACACTACAATAGAGCAGGACAAAGCAATACTCTTCATTTTATAGATTCACATACATGCACATATACATGCATACATAAAATACATGAATATTCACATGCATAAACATACACCCAATCCCAACTTGAAAACCATGCTGGGGGTGTGGGCAAAGAAGGGGAGGTGGGTAGAGATAAAGGGACTAAAATAAGACTTTATGATAGCAACAGACTTGTAGACAACAAGACAAGAAATGTGCCCTCTTCATATGTGTCTGTATTGAAACGAAATGTATTTAATGTTATTCCCTTTTATACATGGAGTCTCATTTTCAAGAGGATACTTTTCTCTGTGCTGTTGTAATGGTATTTATTATGAAGATATAATCCATAACAGAGATAAATAGAGAGGTCAGTTTAATATCAACTTTTACATCTTCAATGATTACAAACTGGAGAGAAATGATGTTAATGTAGCAGAATCTAGTCGATCTGCCATGAAATTGGATTTAACTGGTCTAAAAGTACAAATTGAACTGATCCATGCAGCAGGTCATTCATGATTGCTTGGCAAAGCTATACAGGCATTTGTGTGCTGTTTGCCGGAACTTCCATGTACTTAATTTTGTTGATCTCTCTCAAGTTAGTGTCAGTATTGGAATGATAGTGGAATGGGTAAATATTTGTAATTGTAGTGACTAAAGTTTTGTAAGGCCACAGCTGTAGGCTGTCCACACCAGTGGACAAGAACCAGCGACGAGTGGATGAGTAAACAAAAAGGGGAAAGAGATAGAGAGGAAGTGTTAGACAGATAGAGAGGGAAAAGTTCAGTGTTCCAAATCGCCGGCAGTGTAGGATAGCCTCAGCTTAACCATGAGCTGGTCCAGGCCTGAGCCAGCCCTGGCTGAACTGAAACAGAGAGGGCGTTTGCCTCTGTGCTCTGTAAATGGTTCATAAAAAGAGGAGACTGATAACTGAAGGCTCTACCTCCCATACTACTTTTAGAGACTTATGGTGCCACGAGCAGGTCAGCATTTTTGGACCGTAATGTTCTTCTAGAGGGGTTGTACAGCACTACTATCTCTGTCAGATAATTTGGTGCCTGTCCACTGAGAGCAGGAGTAATGTGGTCTCTTCTCCTAGTTCAGGACATGTGCTGCAGTATTTTGAACCAGATGAAGAGTCTTGCTTGGACAGCCTGATAGAGGAGTACTGTAAGAGGTAACAAAAACATGGACTAGCTTTTCAACATCCCTCTGAGACAGGATGGGTCTGATTTTTGCAAAGTAACAAGGATGAAAAATGTCTGTTGCTGAATTCAGTGTTATGTACTCAACGCGAGGCTAATGCCATCGAGGGAAGTACTATCATTACAAAATGTTTCTCTAAGGTGTCAGAGACCTCTTAAGTGAGTTGTTCAAGTCACCTTTCCTTCCAGCATGGTGCTCAATTTGATCTCCGGCAGGTTGGCCTGACTTGAGCTGCTGCCCTGCAATTAGATGACAAGCTAGCTGATTTAACCATATGTTCAGAATCAAAATCATCATTTGCATTTATTGGCAAGTACATTTCCACATATAAGGAATTTGACCTCATGAATTGGTGCAAAAACAATCAGTATATAATTGTAGTATAAAATTTTTAAATAAAGAGTCAGGAGTAGTAAAATAAAGTAAAAGATAAATTACTACATCTAAAAAAATGCAAAATATACAAGAGGCACAAAAGAACGGAGACAAAACCCAAAACTATATTCATATGTGCATTGAAGGAGCTGTAAAGATGAGCAATGAACTTTTTTAAAAGTATGACTATTATATAAACATTATGCAGTACAGGCAAAAAGTTTGGACACACCTTCTCATTCAATGCATTTTCTTTATTTTCATCACTAATTACATTGTAGATTCTCACTGAAGTAATGCTGGCCACTCGTTTCTTTTAACTTAGCTGATTGGTTTTTGCCATTATATTTATTTTAAAAGTGTACGATAGGGATGTCGGCTGGGCATCAGCCTGACTTCTGAACAACACAAATGATGGTCCCAACCTTGTTAATAAGGCAAGAAATTCCATTTATTAACCCTGGCAAGGCACACCTGAGAAGTTAAAGCCATTTCAGGTGACTACCTCTTGAAGCTCATAAAGAGAATGACAAAAGTCTGAAAAGCAGTTATCAGAGCAAAGGGTGGCTACTTTGAAGAAACTAGAATATAAGACATGTTTTCATTTATCTCACACTTTTTTGTTAAGTACATAATTCCACACATGTTCATTCATAGATTCGATACCTTCAGTGAGAATCTACAATGTAAGTAGTGATGAAAATAAAGAAAACACATTGAATGAGAAGGTGTGTCCAAACTTTTGGCCTGTACTGTATGTGATATAATTATATTCATTTTGCCAGGTATTCCTAATAAAGTGGCTGGTGTTTGTACTTCAACATTATTAGACATGCACAGATTTTTGAATGCTTGCTTTGCCTCATAATTTGGCTATTTTCATTAAATTTCAGCCTGTTTGAAGTTTTGGGCTCCTGGTTTCACATTATACAGACTACAGACCTATCAGGTTTTCTGTTATGAGGACCTCACAGTGACCTCTGAACTGCTGAACTGCTTCACCCCCTCTTGACTTCACTTTGTGTTGACTCTTTGGACTTCCTTAAAATGATCAATGAAAATCCTTCTATAGATTTAGTTGTTTGGTTTTGCATGGTATTTCAGTTATTCATGTTTCTCTTAAATGTTACATATAAACAGCACAACATACAAAATGTAGCATTATTGTGTTCTTATAGTATCAGTCCACATATTTGAAAACAAATCTCTGGGACACAATGGGTGACAATAACCCTGCAGCAGATTTTTGTGGCTGAGCCATTCTGGAGGAGATGATTACAGTAATTAAAGGCTTTTAAGCCATGCGTGTCTGATATTTGTGTAATTAAGTTTTAAATCAATCACCAAATGTGTATTCCTTAAAAGATAAATCACATTTTGCAGCTTATTAAAGTAGCTCCATCACATTTGGAGCAAAACTGTCTTTAGGTCATGAAACTTTTCTGCCTGCTCCGTATGTTGGGCTCTGATTGTGCTGCATGTTTATCTCCTCACCGGGGATGTTTGTTTGTTACCTTGCTGCCTCCGTGCCGCTCTGTTTTGCTCTAATCTGTATTGATCTGAAGTCACTTCCTGCAATTGTTGTGTCACCTCCCCACTGTCTCCTCTCTTCCTGTCCATCAGGTCCCCTCTTTCCCCGTCAAGGAAGCCGAAGGCTCACAGAGGATATGGGAGGGAGCATGAGTGTTTCAGTAAGAGAGTGAGAAATAGAGCCATGGTCCTGATAAACCCCTGGCCAGACTTAACTGGGCCAAAGTGATATGATGGTCAGCAGGAGAAGCACGAGCAGGCGTGATAAGGGTGTGATAAAGACAAAGTGAAAAACCAGAGGTCTTAGTGCTACAGAGACAATACGCGTCAATTGAAAATTGTTAAAACTTGGATCAGCGATCTTGTGCATGGCTGCAGAAATACTGAACATCCAATAAAAATGTGTTAAAGGGAATAAATGAAATATGGATCTTTCCTTTGCACTTCCAGCAGCTGATATGTACACAACAGCTTTATGCTCACTAGTTAAAGGAATAGTTCAGGTATTTTGAAGAGGGGTCACTGGAGGCCCATGGGACAAGTTAACACAATTATCACTAAACTAACTTGCTAGCTTTGTCCCTGAGGGAAGTTAGGTGATACATAGCAGTTAATTTTGCCACCATGGGGTTTGCAATTAACCCACTTCAAGATCACAACTATACAAAACAACAACATTGGCTTGACTAGACACTACAGAAAGATTATTTTCACAACATTTCACTCATTTCTCAGGGCTAGGTAGTGGTCACTGAAGCTCAAAATGTTATTGATATTGAGAAGATTGTTGCTTCAATTTTTAAAGTAAACACACCACAGTGACGTGAAGCTTTTGTCTGAAGTGATGGTGAAGTAACTACACACTTTGCTTTAGAAAAGAGTTATTGGATTAGAAACAGTGAGCAGTTGTAGCAGAACAGAGGCGTAATGTGAATGTGCAATAATCCTGCAAGGTACCCATGTGAAAGTTTGTGGTTGTCATTGGCACTCAGAGAAAGAAACTGTTTTCTACTTCATACAACATGAAAGCTGTTTGCAAACAAACAAATGTTGCTGAGTAAGCAAAGCCTGAGGTTAAATCTTGACCTCCTTGGTTGTGGTTGTTAAGAGTCTAAAGAGAAGCAAAGAGTTTGAGTGAAACATGCAGGACTGTATAATTGTTTTTATTTTCCAACATATAGCTGGTCTGCTGCTTGCAAAAAAGCTACCCAGGGTAACACGGATAAACTCAATTTTATCTTACTAAGAAGGATTAAAAAGGTTTCATATAATCAGGACATACATGTCAGTTAATACAAATGATTTCTCTGGTGCACATATACTGGAACAAGAACAGTTCATCAGTTAAATTTAACTATCCGAGCTGTAAACCGTAGTTTAACTTAACTTTGCATGAACTGTACAGTGTCTGTTTGCTCTATTTATCTGCATCAGAACAGGGATGTGTGTGCTTGCACACGAGCATCTGACCTCATACTCTGTTAAAATTGAGACTAATGACAAAAGCACATGTGTGTCAGACCTTTGGTTTGAGGTTACAATAGCTTATTGTATTGCATCCACTGCTGTCATGGCTGTTATACACACTCACAGTGTGTTTTGTGAGTGTGCACGTGTGTATGTGTACATTTGTCCACCCTGAAACTAAACTGTAGGCTTGTGTTTCAAAATTGTGTGAAGGTCAGACAGCCATAAAAATCTATGAAAGAGTTCATGTTACATGTGGAGGATAACTGACTTCAAAGACTCTTAAGTCCTGCAGTGATTTCAGAATAATTCTCTCAGTTTTCAGACAGCCGCCTGTTCTCTGGACCATCGCTGTTTCACACGATGTTGTGAATCAGACTGTTTTATATGTCAGGGGAGAAGCAGTAGAGTCTTGCCTGCTGTTCTCCTCACAGGAAGTGGGGAAACGTGGATGGAGGTTTTGTTCATGTTGCTTCCTTGTGTTTATACAGCAAGGAGCTTGACTTTATCTCTGTTCCTCACCAATGACTCAGGAGGTCTGTTGGTTTTCAGAAATTACACTAAAGTCACGATCAGCTTGAAATAAAGCCTGACATTCCAAAAAGACCCCCAGTTTTCTCAGGTCTGATCAAGAGTTCGTCTGAACTGTCACACCACCCATATTGAATAAACTTTTCATAAAGTGAACCATAGTTGGTGATAGTTCTATAGTTGATATATGACAAGAGGACAAAAAGGATTTTTTGTAATTATTGACCAAATCTAAAAATGACTGACTGATGATAAAACCACCAGCTTACAAGCTGCCTGTACTTACCATGAACACTATTTAAAAGTTGCTAACATCATGCTATGCTGTTTTTCATAATGCTGTACAGCAATGTAAAATAACAGGAGCTAAAATAGATAGATCTACATAGCTCATGTAACATTTTAAGCTTTAACAATAGGTTTCATCTTAGGCGTATATAAATGTCCATTGACGAGTGTAAATATGTAGAATTAAGACATACTGTACGTCTCTATTGATCACTTGCAGGTATGTGACCAATATCACATAACTCACAGCGGATGGCAGAGCACTGTTGTCATTGAGCTTATATGCTCTAATCTAGCTGACAGTATTCAAGGACTATTTCAGAGCTGTAAAAATGACTGTCAATATGGCTCTTTTACACCCATTACAGGTAATTACTTACTCTTTTTGGAGTCATGTCATCAGTTTGTAATGTTTAGAAGAGTGACTTTTGGTCAACATCCCTATGTAGTTGACTCCCCAGTGCTAGAGATTTAAGCTAAAGATTTTAAAGATCCTGCATTAACACCCACATAATTGATTTACTAAAACATTATTGTACACTTTTTTATACCAACTCATTTTTAACTTTATTTTTGGGATCTGACTCCGATCAGAGTAAATTTCTCACATTTGGCCAACACACAAGTTTGACTGCTTCTCAGTATTAACTTTTCTCTTAGCTCCATTTTAAACATGTTGCATGTGTAACTTGATAATATCCTTCTTCAACAGTGGACAGTTGTTAAAATATAGATCTCAATTTTAGCCCAGTGGAAATCAATGAATAATATTCCCCTGCTTTTTGCACCTCAAGTTTAAATCCCTCTTATCTGTTCTGTGTGGGGGGGTTGAAGAGGCCCCTCACTTTCCTCTGTTAGGTTTTCACTAATGAGAGCAAGTGTGTGAGCTATTTATACCTTTTTGTCAAAGCTGTGCGTGATTTCCCTTTTCTATCCCCAAGTTTACAGCTGATAAATATCTCTGCTGGGTCGAGATGACAACATGTTGAAAAGCAGGAAGATTTGTATCAACAGAGTCCACCGGTCGACTGACCCACAAATACAATACACAAATTGGACGTCCATGTCCTGGTTCACAGTCATTCTTTAAAGAAATGTTGCTGCTGCTGGTGTGAATGTTTAAATGACAACATCTAGTGAAGTCGGCGCCTGTTTGCTCAGTGGGGACAAGACTGTGCACTTTTGTCTCTTACAAATAGCAATTCCAATGAAGTTGGAGTGTTGTATAAAAAGTAAACAAAACAGAATACAATATTTCACAAGTACTTATTAACCTAAATATTATAAAATACACTAAAAAAAAAGACAAGATATTTAATGTTTCAACTGATAAACCCTTTTTTAACTGCAAATATACACTCGATTTAAATTTGCTCTCCACAATACATTCCAAGTGTTTCAGAACTGAGGATGCAGTTATTATAGCTTAGTAGGTGGAATTCTTTCAGATTCCGGCACGTTCTTCATCCTCAGTGGCTCAACAGTCCAGGGTCTCCATTGTCATATTTTGGGCCTCATGGTGCATCACACATTTTCAACAGAAGACAGGTCTGGACTGCAGACAAGCCAGTCTAATACCCTCACTCATTCATTACAAAGCCATGCTGTTGTCACTTGGCAAAGAAAATGACATTGCTTGGATGGCAGTATAGCTCCAAAACCGGTATGTACCTTTCAGCTTTACTGATGTCTTCATTGATGTGCAAGTTATCCATGCCATAGGCACAAACACAGCTCAATACCATCACAGAAGCTTACTGTAGGAACTATTCACTGATAATAGTCTGGATGGTCAGAAAACACAATTTAAGTTTGTACTCTTCCTTTTGAAATGTCCACTGGAACAGGCAGTGCATTTGCATGCAGTAAAGGCCAATTGAGTGTGTTAGGTCAACTTAAAGTAAACTTTAAATAGTACGGAAACATGTTAGTCTAACTGAAAACTAAATTGAACTGCTCAAGCACAGTATGATGATGGGACTAGTGATTGATCTACTCCACGTTTCTATTTATGTGTACATCTGAATTGTGTCATCTCAATGATCTCAAAAGGATTTAACGACAAAACACACACAAAAGACACACCACTTAAACTTCGTTTAAACCTGTAAATCTGGTGTATTGGTTCGGTTAGTGACCATGTAAAAAGATGACTTACAGCTGAGCATTCATGGTCTTGTTTGAACTTTTGTTTTCTTGAAAATGTATCTCTTTATTTTTAGAGTGTAATAAAGGAAAACACAAGGACATTTTAAGAAATATGCTTTTTAGGAACAGTAACTATAAAACTGATCAGTGTAGTTGAAAGTTACCAGTAAATATTGTCATTTATCAAACTATAACGCCAGAACAGTTGTGAAAACCAAGTGCAGACAGTAGTCTGACTGCCAGTCATCAGTTGACTGAGTGTATTGAAAGTTTTTTTTGGTGTGCCCTTTTGTTGCCCATCTTCCAGTGACACATGTCATATGAGGTACACTCATGATGCACCAAGAACGCAAACTTTACCTTTCAAAGCAGATGAATGTGCTAGATTCTGTCTGTTATCAGCAAATCCACCTCGAAAAGCATGAAATAACTGAGTGATTACTCATGATTACACCAAACACCTCTGTCTGGTATTTTAGATTACAGGCTGAGGTCAGTTTATATCAGGGAGTAATATATGACATCTTGTCATGTGGTAGTATATGATACACATGTTTATCTTAGATTAAAGTGAAGAACAGCAGTTAAGTTTCTCTGTAGGTTCCTGATGCAGCCTAACAACCCATGTAATGTCTGTAAAGCTGAACTAGAACCCCATTAGTCTCCACTGGGAGGGTCAGAAAAGTCGTAAACCTCTCCATCCTCGTGGCCTTTGTGTCTGACAAGCTGGTGTCAATCACCTCCCCGTCTCTGCTGCAAAGACTTAAAGAGGAATAGTAGATTGTAGCAGGTGATAACAGAGACCAAATGTTGAATCTTTTCAGCCAAGCTGTAGGTGTTACCTCTGACAGCACTGAGGTAATTAAAACTACATGTCAAAACCCACTGATGTGATTGTTCATGTAATGTGATGGTGCTGACGGCTCGGTCTCTGCCTGAGGGTTTGTTTGTCATCAGAGCATTCAGGTTGCGATCAGGTAAAGACGTGTGATATCATGACTTTTAGAGATCTCTGACTCAGAGTTTGTCACAATGGCAGAAAACACTGGAGGAACCAGCTGTCTCTGTATGGGGGGGCCATATGCATGTGGTCTGTGACAGCTTAACACACATCAAACAACTGTCGGACCCCCGCCAGCCGCCACAAACACACCTAAACAACAAGAACACACACTTTGGGCTCTTTTGGCGCTTCAAGTATCACCAGAAACAGGCTCATAAATGCACAAGGTCATGATATAACACAATAGGCTTGACAAACCAACACTGTAGAGTGTGTGTTTCATGTTTGGGCGCCTGCTCTGATGAGAGTTATGGGAAGCTCCCACTTCTTTTACTCCATGACTGACTCATCACTGATACATCACAATTGTTGAAGGATTGATGGCAAACTTTAGGGCTGTTAAATAAGAGCACCAAACCTAAGGAATGTCATAGTGCCATCATGTGTGGTTTACAGCACGAGGCCCACACATGAGAGAACAGCAACAACAGTAACAACAAGCGATATGAGCCACAGGTGGGTCATTTAGAGGAAAAACAAGAGTGGACGTCATGGAAACAGGTCCCTGGTATGCTGAAAGTAGTGGTGGATGCTCTGTGAAGGACTTTTCAGCATTTTCTCATTGGAACTAGTCTCTCTCAAAGGTTAAAAGTAGAAGCAAATTCAGATTTTTGCTGTGCAAAAATGACAGTAGTCAGGGGCTGAAAATGATGCAGTACATTTTTTGAGTCATAAACTGGGGTACAGATTAGTGACCTTACTCCACTTCAGTTCTAAAACAAATGTTGTAGATTTTTAACTCTACTGCATTTGCTTGTAAAAAAAATCCTTTCATCATAATTAGACTGCAGTCGGCTCTTAGCCATGATGCAGTAATAATCCATTAAAGACTTGGCATAAGCGTTATTGGCCCATGCAGCAGTAGAGGACACAAGATCGGCACAATGCTATCAGCAAGCAAGGTTTATTCAAAACCTCGAAGAAAATAATACATTTCCCACAATCCTATGGTGCCATAGCAACATATGATCAGAAGAGCCTTTTGTTATCATGTAATATTAACTGTTCCTGTAGAGGTAGGCTTTTGGATACTAACACTGATATTCACAGTAAATGTATTAATTGCCAACTCTTTATCAGTTCCCAACAATGAAACAGAAGATTTCTGTTATGTGTGCACAGTTGCAAATAATGGCATTTCAGCTGTAGCTAATAATGTGGACTTACAGCTGTACTCTCAAATAAACAACATAAGCCTATTCTAAAAAGGAGAGGAACAAACAGAGCAAGGAGGATAACAAAAGAAGCTTCAAAAGAATGAATGTGTGCATTTGTGTGTGAATGTGCATCACTTAATGAGGAGCTAAAGGGTCATCGGTGGGGTGTGTAATAATTGAAGGGAATGCAAAGTGTAATTTCTGAAAATGAATAAATATACTAACTGTTACAGCTATAGCAATATGTAATCACAGCTAGATGTTCAGCCCCTCCATAAGAAACCACAGCTGGAGAGAAAAAAGTGTTCTGCTCACAGAGCAGTGCGGGCCTGCCCAAGTTGCCGACACCCTAAACACACTTTTAAACATTCAAACGTTAACAAAATTAAGGACACAATTTCCCCATGATGTTCTGAAAAGACCTGGTCCAGGCAAAAGTTTGTCCGAGCTGAAGTTGTCAATCAAAGATTTCTGAGAAAGTAGCCTCTCGATTGGTAGGTCAACAAAGAGAATTGAAAAGAGGAAACAAAAGCGATTTGAATGATTTTAGGAATAAGGTCAATATATGTTTTGAAAAAAGGAAATAGTTCCCTCTGCCAATAAAGTTATGTTTTTTGTCTGTCTTTATGTCCGTCTGTGAGGATGGTAACCCAAAGAGTTCTTGATGGATTTTGATTAAATCGCCAGGGAAAGTTTACCACAGCACAAGGAAGACGACATAAGATTTTGGTGGTGATTAGGATACCCATGTAGATCCAGGATAGTCTTAAATGATTGGTTAGCATTGCACAAGAGGGCTGTTCCCCACATTTTCACCTCAGCCAAGGAGTTTGGTGGTCTGAGATTTTCACATATTTCTGAATTACCCCCCAAAAAAAAATCAATGGATCAATGTTGGTTACAGCACACAAAGAAGTCAACTAATTTTAGTGGTGATTCAAATCCAGATGTAGATCCAGGAATTAAAAGACAAATTGTCAACATTGCACAATGGAGTTTTACAAATTAATGATATCAATGTCAGAAATGCTAAATCGCAGTTTTAGTTTTTCCTTTGCTAAAACATTTTGTCCTTTTCATTAAAGAAGAGATTTCATTTTACTTTACTGTATCCCCTTTTACTTTTACTTTAAGCATTTACTCTACAGTGTTTGTATCTGCCTGATTTAACATGTTTATCTGTTGTTGTTTGTACTTCAGCACCAACATAAAACAGGGTTCTACCACAACGCGTTCCCCGAGGATTTTATCAAAATTAAATGAAAATTAGTTATTGAAACACACATCTTTGCTTGTTGGGTCTGGCTGGAAATCTAATCTATCATCTGAAGAAAATGCAACTGACTGTTGTACGTGCAGGTCCCTCAGGTGATAAGATTGTTCACTTTGCAACCGCTGCATTCGATTCACAGCATGGACTGTGAAAGAATTGGACAAAGCCATGTCATAGGAGCCTTTGATACGCTTTAGATATTCTTTATTGGACGCTGCCATACTGGTATCTCAATCAAACTTAAGCTCAACCTGTTCAGAAACAAAGAGGCGGGACATAAGGCTGTCTGACCAATAGCGACACTGGATTTCCAAAACCAGAAATCCTCAAAAAAAAGAAAAAGGGTGAGAAATTAAAATATATCCCCTCCTCACAGTGAGAGCACATAAATGCATTATGAATTAAGACTGAAGCTTTTTTTGAACCGGGTTGTAAAGACTTGAATTTAGGCCGTAAAAAGAACACATTTTCCCAACATGCAAGCATGAAGGTGTTAAGTTACTGCAGCCCGCCCCATGTGGACACTTGAGGTACTACAGCTTTGGCACTTCTGCATGGGCCTCCATTTACAGCCCCAGAGGTTGCTGCCTATTTCACAGTCCTACAGAAGACTTAATTTTTTGTTGCTCATGTTTACTTCCTGTCAAACTGCTTCTTAGGGCTGATTAGGGGATTTTGGAAAATCGAGTGGCTAGGTTGTGTTCTTCTGGCCTGATGTTTTATTTAGCTTTATTTTCACATCCTCACATCAACTAAAAACAGACCATCCAGAATGCAGATAGGAAGCTCGCTTTGATTCACTTCACTTTGCTTTTTTCCTGTTCTGCCGGACGGACGGACAAAGAGCTGCTGGACAGACGATTTGGCAGAGCATAGAGAGGACATGGCTCAGATGGAGGCACTAACAAACACAATCAGATCAGTTTGATTATTGAATGCCACAATAAATTTGGCAACAACAAACAGCTAACTGAGAGTGAATGACGTATGCAGAGAAGGAGGGGACGGGGATTAAATCATCTTGATAATCAGAGGAAAGAGGAGATGAGCATGGAGGGGAGAGGAGGGGGCCGAAATGGAGGAGGGGAGGAAGGGATAAGTGGAGAGGAAGATTGTTGAATGAAACAGTAGTTGTGTCTAAAGGTCGGTGCCCTGGCGCCACTGCTACCGCTCTGCTGAGAGACGGAGCGGACTGAAGACTGAGGCGTCCCACCTGGACCCTCAAATACACCCCAGAGACAACAGGGCGGAGGAGGGAGCAAGTTACACTTTAATAAGTCCCAGTTTGTGACCCTATAAGTAGCTTTGAATTTAGACATTTACATTTGGCATAGTAGCAGTTTTATATACAAAATCAGTCCTCACCAATATCCATTTTGACCTATATACAGTCAATCACACTACAAAAAATCTATTTTTTTTTTAAATTGATCAAATTTTCTTTGCTAATTTTCATTCATTTTGAATGTAATGACTGCAACTCCATACAAAAAGCTGGGACGGGGTGTGTTTACCACAGTATTATTACATCACCCTTCCTTTGAACAACACTGAAGAAGCATTTGGGAATTGAAGACAATAATAGCTGAAACTTTTGGTGGAATTTCTTCCCATCATTGTTCGATGTACCACTTCAGTTGCTCAATAGTCCAAGATCTCTTTCACATTATCAGTGGGAGACACATCAGGACTGCAGACAGCCTCGTCTAGTATATTTTCTACGATGGAGCCTCACTGTTGTAACTCTTGGTGAAAGTGGCTCTGCATTGTCTTGCTGAAATATGCATGGACGTCCCTGAAACTGACAATGCCTGGGTGGCAGCATGTGCTGGTTAAAAATGTTTATGTACTTTCAGTATAAATGCAAACGTGGTAATATCCTTTACTGAATTATGTCAATCTTTAATGCAGTGCTGTCAGGGATTGAAGATCATGGGTATTTAAGGTTAATCAACTTGGTCCTTACATGCAGAGAATTCTCTGGATTCTTAGAATCTTTAAATAATTTATTGACTGAAAATGACCAAATCCGGAAATTCCTTGAAATTTTATATTGGAAAAGCTGTTCTTAAGCTGTTGGAGTATTTGCTCATGCAGTTTTTCCACAAAGTGATAGTTCATAGTTCATAGTTCATTTTATTCATTTGTCCCTTGATGAACCTTGTCCTATCTTTGTTTGGTTGTTGCTGTTTTGGGGGCTTTTCTCAACTTTCCCAGTCTTTTCTTACCCCATCCAAGTTTTTTTGGAACATGATACAGGAACCAAATTCAAAGTTAGTGAATATTTTCTTTACAAAACAATGAAGTTTATCAGTTTTAGCATTAGTTATCTTGCCTTTTTGGTGTATTCAATTTAATATATGTCAAAAAAGATCTGCAAATCAATGAATTGCTTCATTTAAATTTACCCAATATGCAATACTACATAGGAGCTAGGGGTTTTATTTGTGCATTAAATACATGCTTAATGTGCTTTTAAGAAATATGGTACCTTGCTAGCATATTAAAAATGCCAAAGCAGCAGAGTATTTTTTCTAGAACTTTTCAGTTCACTTTTTCACTTTGCTTTTTTCACAGATGAAACTTCCCTGTCAACTTACCAAGACAATTCTCTGACTTGCTTGTTCGCAAATGACCCTCTCAGAAAATATTTTCTGGATGGCTAAGTGATAAATACTTTGAAATCAGCAGGGGAATATCCAAGTGAAGTTTAAAAAAAAGTCTGTGGGTTCACACATGTAACTCATCTGGGTAATTTCCCAAATATTTTATTTTTGTGCATTTGTAAATGAAGCACCTTTAGTTTTAATTAAAATGTGTGGTTTTTCGTACGTTTTCAGGGGGGTTTTCAGAATTACCCATCTTTTGACTTGTGTATCTTAAGTTGCACATCAACAAATTCAACTCAAAAGTCAACCCGACTGATCTCATTACTGAAGTTAATCATTTCTTCAGAGCACTCTGTCATCTGAGGGTTGTGCAGCAGATAGTGTGCGTACCTCAGATCAAGAAAGTTGCTGGTTCAATCCCTGGGGTTGATCAGAGCCTTGTGTGAAAGTTGCATGTTCTCCCTGTGCATGTGTGGGTTCTTTACAGGCACTCTCGCTGACTCTCTATGTGACCCTGTGATTGGCAGGTGACTGGTTTAGGGTGTTCCCCGCCTCTGGCCCAATGGCAAATATTGCAAAAAAAAAAAAAGGCAAAAGTTGGAGTAAATTTTGACAAAAAAAAACAAAAAAAAACCCCAGTCCATTGCCAGATAATAGGGTAAATATAAGAACTGATGTCTGCTCAGAGCCTCTGAATAAGGATTTACTCGTGGATTCAGTCTGTGATTTTTCTATTATAACTGTTGCCATTTAGATTATGATTTCGCTGGCATTTGTCCTTGATACTAAAAAAAATCTCAAAGGATTTTGATGAAAATGTCGGAGACGGTTGGCCATTTAACAAGGAAGGCATGATATGCTTCTGGGGTGATTCAATCTGAAAGTTTTTAAAGTACTTTTTTAGCATTATTCAATAGGGCATTTCTCTTATTCAATAATATTCCTACAGCAATTGAAGTGCTTCAATTGTATTACTTTCTAATTGTTTCCCCATTCACTTTGGCCCAGTGTTTTAATGAAAAAATATTTTTTAAACATTATTCTCAAACTTGCTGAAGTTCAGTTGACAATCGTGACCAACTGTGATAAGATAAAGCAAAGTTTGTACGTGTGTAAAACATATTGTACTTCTTTTACCAATTCATCCAAAAATCACATGTACACGACTTAACAACAAAATCTAATTATTCTTAACAAAATTACGAAGTCAATCCCGCTCATGATTTTTTTTCATCATTTAAGCGAGTCTACAGAGTTTTCTTTCTTCCTCTTTAACTAATTTACTACAGGAAATATAGTGTTATGTAACTGAGATACAACAAACATGCAATGGGGTTAAGTAAAAGTTATTGCTATATATTCATAGCAAATAGATATTTATTTGGTTTATTTAGACCATCAAGTCAGGTGTTTGCCTAATGATTAGAAAATTCTGTTTCACATATGTACATAAACACCACAGAGGTCGTACTGTAGTCACGTTAAATTTTCCAGAGAAAAAAATTCTAGACTTTAAGAATCTCTTTGTCCTGTGTTGATTTCATGGTAATGACACTGTTAAAAGTCTGACTCCTGCATTTAACCAACACATTTATGCATCATTGTACATTTTGCTTTTTTTGTCTTTGGAATGTAAATGTTAAAGCATGTTTCACAATAAATGAAACAGTGCCAATAGAAACATAATAGGAAGAATTAAGCTGTATTTTTAATGTAAATTCTATACATTAAGTGAAATTTTACCACTTTCATACTCAGAAGAATATGTATTTTTGAGCTTTTTAGAAAATATGTCCCTTATGTTACCCTTGCATTGGCTGCTGTGTTTCCCTTAAGAAACACTCTTCAGACTTTGATTTGTTGATGCTCTTGTGCTGTTGTTTGTCTGTCTTTTATTGATCAAAAGGACTTTGCACTTTAAACTGAGGGATAAATGACAGTAACGCATGTCATCATTGTTTATATTCCATTTAAGTCAAAGGTTTAAGTTGTATATGCTTGACTGAAAGCTCAACTAAGGAAACCACAACTTTGTTTTGCCCTCAGTTTGTGGTTCTGCCTGTTTGAGCATGTACAGACATGAGACAAACTCACATACACATGTAAATGAAGCTTTTTGTCACCCCCCCAGCAGAGAGCTACTTACCTTGATTGGTATTAAAATCAAGTACTTCATGAAACTTGTCATGCCCGGACTTGACCTGTGGGCTACTGTCAAACAGGTCTAAAATGGAAACAGAGCTGCAATTACACAAGTATGTGCAGCAAGAGAGAGAAAATTAAGAATGTTGAGTTAAAGTCTTATTTTTTCTTATAATTTCAACCTTTTTTTTTCACATTGTGTGTCTTAAAGGAGACCACTAAGAGGGGCTGTTGTGGTTGTGTGTTAAAGTTCAGATTGTTTGCCCAAAATAAAATGTTTTGGAGTGTTTTCACTGAATTTTTTCAGTGAGAAACTACATTGATTGAATAGGTTTAAGTTGGCGTGTGTGTAGTGAAAGAGCATGTACTCCACAGCCAAGAGGGGGAGGGCAGTGGGAGGGGAGGAGTGGGAGTTCTGGGAGGGTGCATGTCAGTGGGGGTATAAATTGGTGGGCTGATCTCACATACAGCAACAGACTTCAGAGCTCTGACAGCTCCTGTGGACTTAACTGCACTGAGCATTTCTTTTCCTGACAGTGAGGAGACAGAATAGAAATGGAGGCAACCGAGGGTCCTTATGAATACTACGACTACGAGGAGACTGAGAACTCCACTATGTGTGACTATTCTGAGTGGACACCCTCGTACTCCGTCATCCCGGTCCTGTACATGCTCATTTTTATCTTGGGTCTCTCTGGAAATGGGGTGGTCATCTTCACGGTGTGGAGGGCCCAGGGGAAGCGGCGAGCTGCGGACGTCTACATCGGCAACCTGGCGCTGGCTGACCTCACCTTTGTGGTCACCCTGCCTCTGTGGGCTGTGTACACCGCCATGGGCTACCACTGGCCCTTCGGAGTGGCCCTGTGCAAGATCAGCAGCTATGTGGTGCTGCTCAACATGTTCGCCAGCGTTTTCTGCCTCACCTGCATGAGCTTCGATCGCTACCTGGCCATTGTCCACTCGCTGTCCAGCACCCAGCTGCGCACCCGTGGCCACACGCAAACCTGCCTCACAGCCATCTGGCTCCTGTCCGGCCTCCTGGCCGCCCCGACTCTGATCTTCAGAACAACAAAGTATGACCCGACCAGCAACCGTACCTCTTGTGCAATGGACTTCAGCTTAGTAGTGACCAACAAAGAGCAAGAGAGCTTATGGATTGCTGGACTCAGCATCTCCTCCTCAGCTCTTGGTTTTCTCCTACCATTTTTAGCCATGATGGTATGTTATGGTTTCATCGGCTGCACCGTCACACGCCACTTCAACACTCTGCGCAAAGAGGACCAAAGGAAGAGGAGGTTGTTGAAGATCATCACCACCCTGGTGGTGGTGTTTGCTGCCTGCTGGATGCCCTTCCACATTGTTAAAAGTGCTGACGCTCTCTCCTACCTCGACCTGTTCCCCACCACCTGTGACTTCCTGCGCTTTCTGCTGCTGGCTCACCCCTACGCCACCTGCCTGGCCTACGTCAACAGCTGCCTCAACCCTTTCCTCTACGCCTTCTTCGACTTGCGCTTCAGATCCCAGTGTCTGTGCCTTCTCAACCTCAAAAAGTCCTTGCATGCGAGTCCCGCCAGCTCCCTGTCCTCTCAGAAGACAGAGGCTCAGTCCCTCGCCACAAAGGTGTGACAATTACTGAAGGCCAGAGGGACCTCTGAGGGGAAAAGCTGAGCAGTTCAGAAGAGTGCAGGTAAATCAAAACTTGACAGCACTTGGTGTGCCCAAAGATCATCAGTGGTCTATTCCAGGGTGACATCTTTGCTCCCTCAGACTCTGTGGACCATTGTGGGGACAGTTGGGGTTGAAGTTTTGAGGACTGACCAAACTCTAAACTGACTTTAAGTAACATGGCAGCAAACATGGACTTCTACGCATGAGCCAGTACCACACTTGTCTTTTCAGAATAAGTGGAATGTGTTATTGAAGGACCACATGCTCTTGTGTCTCATGGTTCTCTGGACTGATCAAAAAGACAGAGCTCTGAACTCTGTCCCACAGTCCTGTTTGAATGTCTTACTCATGCATTTGCTCGTGCCGCTCTTGTTTTCATTTGTAAGCACTTGAAGTGTGATCTCCACCACTCTACCCCACCCTTCAGCTCAATTGGCAGAATCACAGGCGGCAGTTTTATATGTGTGTGTATGTATGTATAGGAAGGGTATGCCAGTCAGTAAGAGGTGTTGAAGTCTGATAAGGGTGCCGAAAGGAGAGACGGAGATAGTGGGTGAGGGTGGGGGTGAGTGCAACGGGCAGAGGATCCCAGACAGACAGACAGATGGCAGCTGACAAATGTTTTCAGGCTGGTGGAGTGTCCAATTAAAAGGTGACTCCCTTGACAGCCTTCCTGATTGTGTGTGTGTGTGTGTGTGTGTGTTTGAAGGAATGAGTCTGCTTCTTGTGTTTGTTGATAGTTTGAATGACTTGATGATTATGAATTTGTTCCTCAAATCCATGAAAACATTTGTGAATACGCTATTTTGAATTCGCGTTTATGATTTGTAATAAAATGGTGCTTTAAAAAAAACACCCTCTCGGGTCTTTCTTTTTTGTTGTTGTTGTGTTTCTCTTGTGATAGCTGATTAAACCTCGCTGGAATGTATTTTCTCCCATCCAGTGAATGTTCTCCTTCCTGTTGGTGCATTGCGGAGGGGAGGCAGTCGCCCTTCTATTGTGTTTTGCAGGGGCTGAAATCAAAGCGTATGTCTGCAGGAAATGCATGTTGGACTTCAGTTTCCCTCCTCCAGCATGATTGTTTCTTCACCTAAACAATCAGTGAGTACAAATGTTTCTAAATTGTATCAACAGGAGAGCATATGGCTTTGTTTCAGAGATGTTGGAGCATTTTAAGGGTTAATAAAACAACTATTTTTGAAGAAACAGACTTTAAAATACAGAGGAGTGTTGGGATTCATATGAGAAAAGAATAAGGGGAGGAAGCTTTTTTGCAGCAGTTTAAGAAAGATAATATTTTAGGGATTTTTGGTTTGTTTGGGTTTTTAAAAAAAAAACAAGAAAAGCACTCGGAGAGCGCAGACCTCCGTCAGCGTCACACTCCTCATCCATATTGTGATTTTCAACATAAATATTAGTCCTACCTTTATTTAATGTTAAAGAATCCTTTAAAAAATTCCAGGAACCAGATCACTCCTAAAATCTAATAATTTGTTCCTTGTCCCAATCCGGACATTTCCTGAAAATTTCATCGAAATCAGTCCATAACTTTTTGAGTTATGTTGCTAACAGAGAAACAAACAAACAAACAAACAGACACCGGCAATAACATAACCTCCTTGGCAGAGGTAGTTAATTGTCCATTTCCAGGAAACCATCGTCAAATGTTTAAGTTTAGAAAGTCTACAAATCTACAAAATACACTTAAAAAAATGTTAGTTTATAAGTTGAGATTTTGAGTTTTCAATCACTTTGAAATTCATTCTTGATGGGGATGCACAATAATATCAATGTAACTTGGACTGGCAGTTACAGTATATCATGTTTTTGAAAAAATAATGATCTATTTTTTTACAAGATACACTTTAAGGCAGTGTTGTTGATATTGATTTAGCTGTGCTCAAATAAGGCTGAATGGTAAATAAAAGGTAGCAGCTCTCTGTGTTCAAGATCTCGGTCCAGCAGCAGAATATTTTAGCTGAGAATGCTGAAAAACAGAAGGTCGATATATAAAGTCAATATATCAACTGCACATATCTATAAAGTTACATCTACACATCTTACATATTATCTCCAATTTATAAATCCCTTATTTCAGCTAAAATTAAATGAACTTATGAATGTTCTATAATGTTTCATCAGATTATTTCTGAGTGTCTACACTGAAAAAAATCATAAGTATAATTATATTGGTGAATAAAACATTTGTAACACAAACTTTCTGAAACAGATTAATTTCAGGCGACTGTGTTCTTTGACCTAAAAACATTGGTATTAGTTACATGGTACATTTAACATGCCCATCAACGCATGGATGTGTTAGCTTATTCTGATGAATAACCAACATAGAAATGTCCACCATCAGCAAATGAATGCTAAAGTGAACAGGTGTCAATGGGTGTGGTGACCTGTAGTGCGAAGTGCCGACTGGACAGACAGACCAGAAAGTAAGCTAACAATCAATATACGTGAACATAAAGGGCACCAAGAGTTTAGCCTTTGTGCAGTACGTTGGTAAGCTTCATCATTTTATAATTTTCCAATAGAAATTAAGTGAACAGGATTAAGTTGGAGAGTGTGCTCACACTGGCCAGATGTGGGCTTAAATAAAGTTGGAAAATTGATCTTGGACCAATAAAACCTGCACTTTAACTTGGCAACATTACACCACTGGTGTCAGAGCTCACACTGTCTTGTACGGAAGAGGATTAGGGCCACTGAGAAAAAAAAATGCTCTACAAAAAACCCTCAGAATTCTGACAAAAAGTCAGAATTCTGAGTTTAAAGTCAGAATTCTGAGAAAAAGTCAGAATTCAGAATTCTGAGTTTTTCTAAGAATTCTGAGTTTAAAGTCAGAATTCTGAGAAAAAGTCAGAATTCAGAATTCTGAGTTTTTCTAAGAATTCTTAGTTTAAAGTCAGAATTCTGAGAAAAAGTCAGAATTCTGCCTTTTTTTCTCAGAATTCTGACTTTTTTTAGAGATTTTTTTTTCCTCAGTGGCCCTAATCCTCTTCCGTAGTCTTGCTATGAATTCAATAAAATATAATAAAGTGAATTATTTGTACGCAACAACAAGAATATCTTCTTATGAAAGACTTTTCCTTTTGGGTTGCTCCCTTGGTTACTGTTATTTATTTATTTATTTTCTGGGAATATATAACATATATGGTGAACATTATCATCCTTAGGGCCATGGTGGAATGATTATTACTATGAATGACAAAATAAAAATAAAGACAGAGATATTATTAGTTGTAAGAGGATAACCGAAAAGCTCTTTAAAACTTGTTAATGTCTCAAGGCTAATGTCACCTGTCTTTCAGCACATAAACAAAGTGCTGTTTAACAAAAATATGTGAATATTAAGTGTTACAGTTTAATCTAGTAGCTGTAACATCATGTCAGAGAGCATTGCAGAAAAGTTATTTTGGTAACACAATCCTGAATCACACAATGAAGAAAGTTCACCAAAACTGGTTTGTGTGTTATTTCTGAGCCACTGCGTGAGAAGTGAAGGACCCAGTCACTGAATCATTAAGTGTTTCTTTTACGACAGTTTTCATTGTTTAATCAATAGAAGTAGTGCCTCTGCTTTGGTAGGATATCAGTATTTTAAAACTAAGTTCAGTGATCCATTTACCTAAGGCTTGGTTTGAATATCTAAGTTTGTGTCTCGGCTCCTTTAAAAGATTAAGTGGTTGCTGAGACAGCGGTGAAGGAGACAGAGTCTGTCTCTGCAGCTGTTGGCTTTCTCGTTGTAACAGAACAAAAAGTTGTCAGATTTCACCTGTTTGAAACTAAAGCTGTCACTGATGAGAGCTTCAGCTGTCACACACAACTTTGTGGCTCACAGTGGTGAAATGTAATTGGGAGTAGATTGGAGTAAGCCCCTCTCTGTCACAGGTATTACACAGGGTCAGATAATCGACTCCCACAGAACAAAAGAGCAACAGGGATTAGTTCAATCCTTCTGTCTGCCTGCTGCTGCTGATTTTATCCGAGAAAAAGCTCATTACAGTTAAAGTGGACCGTCAGCAAATTCTGATTTGAGGCCAAACGGTCTGTTTTGGTGTTTCTTTGCTTAAAAACAACAACTTTGATGAGACATCTGTGCTGGACAGTTAATCTGATTTCAATCTAAATATATCACAAAAATAAGATATAGCTTACACAAATATGAAAAAAAGGAGTTTGTTTATTCTCTCTCTTTTATATCTTTTTTACATACCCACATGAAGTCAATAATTTATTTTCATCTATTGCTATAAAGTGTTCTCATCATCAAATTGTTTAGATTGCATAAGTTTGGTAAATTTATGAGATGCAGATGCTCTGAACAATAAGTTTCCATGTTTAATAACTGTGATGTCATTGTCAATAAAAGCAATCGTGATACTGATTTCTGTCATTATCCAGCAGCCCTACTCAAGTCCAACACCGAGGCATGCTGGGACAACTTCTACAATAAACATATATTCTTTTACACTTAATGTTGATATATACACATAATTGTGACTCGCTTTGATTACATAAACACAGTGAATACATGATGATGTAAAATGAGTCAGATGTGTTGTGTATCCCACCTTATTGTACAAAGATATTTCTGAGGGGTGACACACAGAGATTTCATTGTGGTGATTGACAGGAAACATGTCTCAGTCTTAAGCTTTCATGATGCTTCATAAGAAAAGCATGCAAGTCATTTCTTTAACCCACTAATGAAACCCTGAGGTTAAAAAATACAACACGTTATTTTTTTCCTTAAAAGACTGAGAAAATTATGACAAACAAGTGATTCTGGCTATGAAGGGGATGTTGTTGTTTTTTACATAGAATTAATGAACTCCTCCATGATGTTTTAAGAGCGTGAAACAGACATACATGTGTCTGCATGAGTATGATGGCACTCTGGATATTCCCTCTTTTTCCAGTCCATCATAACGACAGACAGCTTCCAAATCTTTCCAAACATGGTAAATAGATTGCACATGCTTCTTTGCTAATTGAATAGACAAACTTATCAGTGTGTCTGGGTAGTTGATCAGCTTTGCACAGGCTCTTAAGTTTGTAGGTGTTTTTGTACATGCAAAAAGTAGATCTGGCCATTAATAAAAAAGAGTTTATCACAGACCAGTTTAGATAGATAGATAGATAGATAGATAGATAGATAGATAGAACACAGTGAATATGATGATGTAAAATAGGTCAGATGTATTGTGTATCACATATTAATACCGAGATATTTCTGAAGCAGAGATTTCATTGTGGTGATTGACAGAAACATGTCTCAGTCTTAAGCTTCCATGATGCTTTATGAAAATGCAATCATATTTCTTCTTACCTAAGCTGGTCAAACCCTGAGGTTGCAAATACAAATACAACACGTTATGTTAATCTAGCAGTAGGGAGCAAAAGACTAGAGAAAATTAAATACTTGACATACTAATCATGGCGTGTTGAGGAGCGGTGCCTGAGCACTAGAGCAATAGAGGCCCAGATCTATGACCAGGGATGTGTGTGTGTGTGTGTGTGTGTGTGTGTACTATATATACATATATCAGTCTCTCAACACTTTTGTTTTGCTCCCATGTTTTAGGCGATGGACTCCAACAGATTCATACATGTGTGTCTGCGCAGATAAACAATATTACGATTTCTTTCAAATGTTGTTCACAAATCTGTCTAAATGTTTGATAGTGAGCACTTCTGCTTTGCTGAGATAATCCATCCCACCTCACAGGTGTGCCACATCAAGATGCTGATCTGACATCATGATTAGTGCACAGGTGTACCTTAGACTGTCCACAATAAAAGGCCACCCTGAAATGTGCAGTTTTGTCTCACAGCAAAATGCCACAGATGTTGCAAGCATTGAGGAGTGCAATTGGCATGCTGACAGCAGGAATGTCAACCAATAGATAGATAGATAGATAGATAGATAGATAGATAGATAGATAGATAGATAGATAGATAGATAGATAGATAGATAGATAGATAGAAATTGACAATCTGATAAACTCTATGCGAAGATGTGTTGCACTGCATGAGGCAAATGGTGGTCACACCAGATACTGACTGGTTCTGAGTAGATAGATAGATAGATAGAGATAGGAATAAAAAGGTCAAAACACAGGATAGATAGATAGATACAGCAGATAATGGAAATAATTAGGTGTCTGATGAGCATCTTGATGTGGCACACCTGTGAGGTGGGATGGATTATCTCAGCAAAGCAGAAGTGCTCACTATCACACATTTAGACAGATTTGTGAACAATGTTTGAGAGAAATGGTAATATTGTGTATCTGGAATGAATTTTAGATCTTTAAGTCCATCTCATGAAAAATGGGGGCAAAAACAAAAGTGTTGTGTTTATATTTTTGTTGAGTATACATACATATATATATATATGTATATATATATATATATGTGTGTGTATATATGTGTGTGTGTGTATATATATATGTGTATATATATATATATATATATATATATATATATATATATATATATATATATATATATATATATATATATATACATATACATATATATATATATATATATATATATATATATATATATATATATATATATACACATATATATATATATGCCATTAGATTTCACTGCTTCATGTTAAATAATAAAATGCATCCGATGTTGCCTACTTTCTAATCTTAAACTGCTGTTGTGCATTTTCAAAAGGCTGTTGCTTACTAACTGCTTATAAGGACTACCAAAATGGGTGGAGACCCAATGTTTTTTTTTATTTTTTTTAACAATCATTAGTTTACACATGATTGGCTCAGCCATGAGGAACAACTTGATAAGTTGATTTCATTAAGACAAAATTCCAAAAGAAGTGATCGCAGCAAGACACTATTCACTGGAAATTTTATAGTTGCTTCTAAGTTCAACCGCCATGTGGCAATTTCAAAGTGGCTTACTAACAGTTTTTTACTTTTGCCAGTGATGTCTAAGCAAAAAAAATGTGAAAAGTAGGTTTGTTGTAACGATTATCACAAAGACTAGATCATGTCAGTTTTGTATTTTTGGTTCTCCACTAAGCTCATTATCAGCGATGATCCAAAACACTGAAAAATCCCACAGACTTTTTTAGGCCTGTGGTTAAGGAAACCAGTGTGATGCTAACTTGGCCTACAGATATATGTCAACCTGCACCAGAATAAATCTGGACTAAATATCAACAACTTGTCAGTCTTATTTGCCTTTTTTAGTCAAAGAAGCATCAGTCTTAATTTGTTTGTTTTGATTAATTTATTTTCCAAAATGTGGAAAACTGACCAATCTGACCAAAAGAAATCTTGATCTGCAGCCTGATTCAGAGAATGTTGGTCATGGGACAAGGAAGAAGTGTTTGCTTTTGGTAGTGAACCAAGACCTGATCCACGACTTTTTCAAGGACAAAGTGTATGATATCTAATAATGGTAACATATTCACCGATATCAAGCCGTGGAAATAATCTTAACCCCCAAATTTAATCACAAAACATTGCACCCTTTCATCCTATACTTTGGATTTTAAAAGTGGATTTTACTTGAAGTTTTAATATTTAGTGTTCTGTTATTTAAAGCCCCTGTAAAAATGGATCAGTACATAAAAATAATAAACTCTGGCATTAAGAGCAGATAAAGTGCCCTTCTGTCTTTCCTGGTCTTGCCATTGGTATGTGAAAACAGTGTTTTCTAAATAAAAATATCATCTTGTGTCTTTTATAGTAAACCAAATCACTCACTGAGACCTAAACAGAGGCTGCTGTCAGTCCCCTTTTTCTGACACCTACCCTGCGGCAGTGGATACAAGCAGAAAATAACTTTGTATAAATGATCACTCTTGTGGTCTTATTTCTTTTTGTAGCGCTTAAAGAGACATCAGTGCTATTTCAAGTTTGTTTATGAGCTCATTACAGGAGGTTTCACACTGATCTAGTATTTCCATCTCTGTTACTGGGGTAAGATGTATTTTTGTTGCATGTTTTCATTTCCTTGTCTGACCATTTAACCTTCACTAAAAGGGCATAATAAGAAATCTACTTAGACTACAGAGAAAACAGCAAATGCGGCCTGTGAAATCTTGCACCTTCAATAGACTGAATAATGTTTGATTATCAGGCCATGTTTAACAATAGAGACTTCAGTCAAAGATAAGAAGGCTCAGTGTGAGTCAGAGAGCCCACCTTCACTCATTCAGTGTCAAATCGAAGTGTGACAAACAGACTCCTCTTTTGTGTGGTTTGAAATCAGGCCCCCCATGTTTTATATGCACATGTCATAAATCAGAGGCCAATAAACCAGGTCATGCAGAAAATAGACAGAGGAAGTGTGCGCGCATTTCTCCTCCGTCTTAACAATGGAGGCAGAGTAGCTCAGCCAGCAGACCGGACCTTGGCCCTGGTGTGACCGTGATGTGTTGGGATTAGATGATGACCCCAGGGAGCGTCTTGGAGGACCCTCAGCTTCCTGCTGCCTGCTACTGCAGAGATCCTCCTTTCAGTGTCCCGGGAGGATGCCAAACCTCATGGACAGGATAGGAGTCAGCAGGCCTAGCAGGAAAAGCAGGGGGGATGGGCAAGGTGAGGGGGTTCCTGAGATGGGATATCCTGCCTTTTGGAAATACCTTCATGCTTTTAGGGCCGTGCATGCATGATCTACCCGCGGAAGAGATAAGGGCTACTCAATTATGACAAAAAATAATACTCAGGATTGTTTGGATTGATATTGAGATCACAGTTATCAAACTTCATAGCTCACTGAGTTTACAACCTCTGCATCATACAGATTTATCTCCAAACCACATTTCCAGTGAAGTTGGAAAGTTGTCACGCTTTGTGCCACACATAATGCATGACACATTTTCATTGGTGGACAGGTCTGCACTGCATACAGGCCAGTCTAGGACCTGTGTTCTTTTATTATGAATCCACGCTGTTGTAACACATGCAGAACGTGTCTTGATATTGTCTTGCTGAAATAAGCAGGGGTGTTCCTGAAAAACATCTCAAACAGCTCAATTTGGGGCAGAATTGCTCGAAATCTGCCCCAAATTGAGCATGTACCTTTCAGCATTAAGCATATCCCCCATGCCATGGGCACTGACCCCCTTACAATCACAGATGCTGCCTTTCACATGTGGACTCCATAGATGATAGCACACTTTTCCACTTTGCATCGATCCATCTGATATGAACTTGGGCCCAGAGAAGCCTGCTGCCTTTTTGGTGTTGATGATATATGGCTTTTCCTCTTCACAATACAGTTTCTCTTGCACTTGTAAATGTAGCAACCAAGTGTGTTAACTGACAATGGTTTTTAATAACATCCCATCTTCATTGGAATTGGGGTTTTTCAGCCAAACATAACTAAAATACAGAAAAGTAAACAAATAAGAACCAAATCAGACTGAAATACACTTGAATTTGACATAAAGCATTTTTTCCTTTACAATAAATACTTGGATAGTTTGTCCCTAACAGGGAGGGGTCATTAAAGTTGACTGCATAAAACTGAGGGACATCCAAACACAACAACTAAAGGGGACATAGAGGCAATAGTGGTTCTGACTTAGGGTTTGTGGTTTTGTGTCACAGTAAAGAGATTATTTGTTGTTAGAAGATGTTACAAGGGGGAGTTTGGGAAGTCACACAGCTGTGCAGAGTTGACAACTGTTAGACATCACACTAAGGACACATAACGCTTTCACACTAAAACTGGCGGGTCAAAGCAGTTTTTTTTAACATGGGTTAAACTGCTAACAATCAGCAAGTTACTCTTTTCCCACTGCCAGGAGACCCCGGGTCTAACCATCAACAGACAAGCTGCATGTTTTTTTTTTCTCCTTTTTCTCCTCTCAGACTGTCATCACGTTGATGACATATCACGTGATGAAACATCCATGTTCACTATGGAAAGGAGCATGGAAGCTGTGGACACGATGGTCAACTGTTTTCTGTGCTTTATACTTTTGTCTGTCTTTAAAAATGTACAGACTCAACACAGACTGAACAGCATTCGAGCACTGATGATACAAAGGTGGATGGAATTTGTTGCTGAGATGCCAAAGAGTCACATAAGTTACAGACAGAGGGGACGGGCACGATATTGTGCTGTGGGCACGATATTGTGCTGTGGGCACGTTACACCAACGTCATGACAGAACTTAGCAGGCTGGCCCAGGTGTGATGGGCTCAGTTCTCTTTGGACCATGCCAGCAGATGCAGTCACTGATGAAAAATAGTTAAACGTGAGTAGAGTAGTGGTGTGCGATATGACGATATTAAATCGTTAAGGATTATAATGTGGGGATGATCTCATAAAGCAGAAAGATCGTCAGATCGTCTGTGTGGGCGCAGAGACTTTGACGCACACCGGACTAGCCAATCATAGCACATTATGCACAGTGCATGGTAGTATCTCCTGTTTGGTTATGTAGCATGAAGCCATGGCGGAAAGAGAAAAGGAGATAAAAGCTTGAAGATGTCTGAACAAAAATCTGTTCTAAAGCAGCTGTATTATTCACTCAGGTTATAGACATTGCTGTTAGTTAACATTTGTTCTTAATTGTTGCACTTTAAGAGATAACCACTTACTTAAGTTTGCATTTATATTTGACCCTTTTCAATAAGCTATTTGGCGTGTTTAGTTTTATGTTACAAAAGTTCACTTTATTGTTGTTTATTACCTTTTATGTTTACATTTATTACACATTTGTATCAAAACTGCACTATTTAAATTAAAAACCGTTCAGAAAGTTTCTTTGGCTTAAATTGTCTATTTTTTTTTCTTTCAGGGTTTTACATGTTTTATATGTTAAACATAGGGAAAAAATGGTCAAACATGCAAATTAGTCTAGAAAAATCAACGTGAAAAAGAATCGTGATAAAATCGTGATCGTGATTTTATTTTTACAAAATCGTGATATGATATTTTTGCCATATCTCCCACCCCTAGAGTCGAGTTAGGGCATGTTGAGCACCCACCACATTACAGAAAACACCCTCACGGACAGTGGGGATGCCCAGTCTCTGGCACTGTCATTTGACGGCCACAGGACAGGATGAACATTTTGGAAACCCTTGCTTTTGACTCCTTTCTGCAGAAGATGATATCAGCTTAGGTGAAGGCTATCTCCTCTGAGAAAGAGCGACAAAGAAGAACCTCAGACAAGTGAACAATAGAGCTTCAAACATGCAACCCAAACACCTGAGGTGACAAATCAGACATCTCTTTCTCCCTCACTTGCTCAGTCCCCCCATGAGTTGTCAGATATTTCAAAGGCAGCCATCGTTAGTGGAGACACGTCGTTTCCGACGGCAGAAAGGAGCGGAAGTGGCCAAGCTTTGGGTGACTCCGGATCTTGGGTTATGTGGGGGTCTCACTCAGAGAGGATGGTCCCCTTCACTCTGCACAAAGTGTCTCTTCATTCCCTACTCTATCCTCCCCATTGTGCATCCTCCCCTCTCTCACTCAGGCCTAAATAGACGCCCTGTCATCTGCAGCAGCACAGAGCCAGCTCTGAGGCTCAGCTGCACGGGTTTAAGAATCACAGGTAAAGAAAGCAGCACACTGACTCATGCAGGCAAGACATTATGCAACAGAGAGGCTGTGTGCTGCAGTTCACATTTATTCAGAGAGGTAACTGTGGTGCATATGGTAATGTTTGAGTGTCATTAAATCCTACAGCATTATTTTGATGCTTTATTGTAACTTTTAGTTGATTTTAAGGACCAATTTAAATTATGTAAACATCAGTTAACAGGATAAAATGTACCACATTTAAAACTGAACTAACCTGAGCACCTGTAATTATGTTTTAAGACATACAATTGAGGAACATGTAAAAAATATATATATATATTTTCTGAAGTGTTGTTTCTATTCAAAGTGAGCAAAATGTTGACATAAGAGGGAAACTATAAATAATGCAGATGTTTTAATGATGATTCTGAAAAAAAAACAAAAATGAACTGTCACCATAATTATTCCTCTGAATCAGAGTCACAAAAAGTTACAGATTTATTTATCAACTCTTCTTAAGTGAAGAAGAACTTCACAGGTTAGCCCAACATGAGTAAAATCCCCTCTTTTCCATCTGTAGCTTACTTTGCCTCTCAGAAAATGCGTGCTCAAACAGTCCATCTAAGACTCCCCTCATGATGTCATTAGATAAAATGTAACTTCATAGACGCTGCCTGTCCCAGGTGTTTGTTTTGCCCACAGGTGCCGTTGGAGGAAAGAACATGTATGTTTATTTAAAGTCAACATGAGAGCACAGTGCTGAGAAGAGAAACAAAAACAGTCTGTTCTGAGCAGGGATGAAACACAAGGATTTAAAGGTGTGCCAAAATCCAAAACTTTCGGTCAAGAAACTCTGGGAATCCGTGTGATCTATAAGGTACATTCTTTAATATTTTCCACCTTTGAACAGTTGTCTTCTAGCTGATCTGACAGCTCAACAACTTTCAACTGGAGAAATGGTGTAGATCCTGTTTCCGTACAGGGCCAGGGATGGCTGCTTTCAGCACCACCTAACACTGTCAGAAGCCACACAGGGAGTGCATACAGCCATTTGGCACTTGTTCACACACTAGCCCATAGCTAAAAAAAAAAAAAAAAAAAGTCAGCCCATCCTACTTTTTGGAACAACAGCAGAGCACATCTGATAAAAAAAAAGACAATGACTGGTGAGGCTCACGCTACAAAACAAATAAACTGTTAAGCAAACATCCAGTTGGCTTTTATATATTGGCAAAACATTCAAAGTGGTTTTTGTCCAACACATTTTTTTGTTTGTTTCGATGGTCACTGCTAAATTTGGCTATCATAGAGTCATTGCATTTCGCAGCAACTTTACAAACAGATACATCAAATATGGATTACTGTAACAATGCTAGAAAAAGAAACAATGACTGAATTGCACTTAATACAAAATGGCATTCTAGAGATGAGTGTGTGTTGATAATACAGATCATTGTATCTAAATTAGCCTGGTCATTGTTACAGTGAATTGAAGCTCCTGTCCTGAACTCTGAGTTTGAAATTATTTTGGGCCTCTGTTTGGACAACGTACTAGGTCTTACCTTTTTATTCTATCTTATTACTGCATATTCTTATGCCCTTTAACCGCTATGCATGTAATTCAACATTGACCTTGGGAGATAGTAGATAATAATAAGAATTCTGTACCTTCACTGTGCTATAAACATTGATGTGTTACACCAATCCCGACAGCAGCATTTACAGGCATTTAACATCTGAATATTGTAGGAACAAATCTTGTTGCAAACCGGCGTGTTTGCATGTGCACAAGGAGGTCTCAGAGTTTTATTTCAGTCTGTTTCATACCCATTTTCATACTTCACAGAAGATAAGAGTTATGTGTCAATACATGAAGCTACAGTCTACAGTACCGCACTTTTTGCTGGATACCAGGCAGCTGTATTAGTCAGTTTATTACCCAAATAATACAATATAGTTAAAATACAGTACAAAAATATGTGATCACACATAGTGGAGTAAAATAAACATCATACCATCTATGTAACCAAACTGTTACTGAGTTACTGTAAGCCAGATCACTTTGTCGTCCCTTCCTGCTTTTTATGGTTGCCATTGAAGTATAAGAAATTTCAACCAAGTGTGACGATGTGGATTAGCAGTGTTTAATTCGAGACAAAATTATCCCATATGTCCTGGCTCTTGAAATCACCATTCTAATGTGCAGGTTAGTGAATAATTAGTCTTACATCATAAACATTATTCAAAAAGCATGCCTTTTTAAGCTGGCGGGTGTATTGGGTTTGTGCCATCGGCAGTGGCTGCATATCACATTGCTGATATTGTCTACAGGTCATTTACAGTAATGACTTGAAAGAAAAAGGCCAGTGTCAACTTTGTTTTTTATAAGTTGCTGGTTAAGAGGATGTAGAATTATAAATTATTATTATTATTATTATTATTATTATCATTATTATTATCATTATTACTATTATAATTATTATTCATGTATTTATTCATTTATTTTTTTTATTCTATCTACCTATTTATTTTTTAATGGAACATTTTGAAGGGGGTGACTTGAGGTTTTTCACATGTGCTGAAGCTTGGCATCTGAGTCCTTTACAAGAAACGTATTGACAGGGCCAGACTTCAATTTTCTTTTCTGATTTTTTTTATCTTAATGTGTCAGATTTAGCAATAGTCTGTTGTCTGAATTGTCTTTTTAGAATAGTACGCGAGATAGGTTTTTTAAATAATTTATTTCATTATCTCCTGCTTAAAAACATGTCTTTCCAAATGCCTTTAAGCGTGGAAATGGTTGTTTTATTATGTTTAATAAAATGAGTACATACTGACATCTAGTGACGAGGCAGAAAGTCTTTCCCCTCGAGCTTCTCTTTTGTTGCCCGGAACCTTTGTGCTCGAGCATTTGGTAGCTTCGGACTTATTTACAAGAAGGGCAGTTTTCCTCTGGTGCTAACATGTTAGCATGTTAGCATGAGGCCTTGTCCAGCTGAAGCCGCCTGTGCTTGTTTTACTCGGCATGGTGTCTCGCAGACAGAAGCGGCTGTGGAAATATGTGGAGGAGGGCAGCCTGCTGAGGCTGAAGTCGTACCTGAAGAAGCACCGAGACCTGAGCGTGAACTTCTCCGTGGGAAAGAGGCAGAGGAGCCCGCTGCAGCTGGCCTGCTGCCTGGAAGACGACGCTGTGCTGCGGCTGCTGCTGAGACACGGAGCTGATGTCCTCCAGAGGGACAGAAGAGGGGACACAGCGCTGCACACGGCGGTCAACAGAGCTCTGAAACACGGGAAAACAGGTGAACAACAATGACATGAGATACTCTGTGTCTATAATAAATATGGGCAGTGGTTTGATCTTGTTTTATTTTTATTTCATTGTAGTGTTTGATGATTTGGTGGTTCCTCTGAGAAAGAACTGCCCAGAAGCTATGAATGCTCCAAACAATGCAGGAGTCACACCAGCAGACCTGCTCCAGTGGATGAAACGCACCGAGGTAGATTTAAGCCTCACGTTCAAGTTCACATTCTGTTGATTGACCTTGTATTGTAGATGTAAATGTATTTTTTATGTTACCACGTAATGCTACTGGTGCTCAGATTGTGAGATTCATGTCTGATGCAGACACCGATGTCTAAAGTAACAATTTCAGACAATACCCGAATTTTCTTTTGGCCTATTTTAGCTCTGTTCTCCTATAATGTATGCATTTTATCTCCTGTTAAAATAGGGGGAGAACAACACTTTAAATTTGACAAATGTTCAAGTTGCAACAATAATTCAGCTTTCCTGCACTTGTTCAAACACCTAAAGACAAAAACAGAAACCAGTCGGCCTGTCTTGGCATGTTTCAATCAAAGGCTGAGACTGAAGACTAGTGATGGATTCAGCTTAGAGGAGTAGGCGCTAATAGAACTCATTCATTTAAAAACAATGGATCTAATTCTCCCTGTTAAAAGTTACTGCAAATTAAGAAAAACTGTGAAACGGTTCTTTTGCATTTTGATGCTATGAGGAACTTTTTCTCACAGATTAGTGATAAAAGCAGACATCAAGTTGTTTCCTTACAGATTATAAATAGAGCAAAAAATTTGCATTTTGTAAGTAATAAACAAAAACTTCTGCTGCAAGAGTCATAAATGCAAGTTAAAAATTTTGTTTCACAAATAATCTGTTAGCATTTTAAAAGATAAAGTAGCTGTAAACATAATTGGGTAAAAGAAGTTTATTGACTAAAGATTATACACGATTTATAGAATAATGGCAACCAAGAAATTAAGAATTGCATTAGCAAAATAGCTTTTAATGTGTCATTTGGGAAGATCTCAACATTATCCGATTAAACTGTGATCACGAAAACAATCTCAAACTTTCTGCTTGAAAAATGCATATTGTTGATTTGTTTTTTTAGCTTTACATAGGCATTGTAGTGCACAAACATATACCAAATGATAATTTACGCTGAATACTAATCATTGGTACCTCTGACAGCAGATACACGCTGATGAGCAGCATTCTTCTAACAAACCATCCTCATTGTGTTATCAGGGAATTTGATTTATGTAAGATAAACACTGACATTTGTTCTGGTGATGAAGAGATGAGAAATTGCAAAGTAAAAATGCCAGTGATTGCTATATATTTTACTTCTAATAGAATAGAAAATGAGAGAATATTGTTTCATTGTAAGTTGTAGGCTTGTATTTTCCTTAGAAAGATCATCAAATACATGCAGCTCTGTGAAAACAGGCAGACTAAAACGCAACATTTACTAATCATAAAAATATTGAAGATTCTCCATGTGGGGTCTAGAATTCTCCTTGCACTTGTGAAAAATAACCTAAATAATTTTTTTGTCAATTGTACCCACAACAGGCTCTTTTGAGAAGCACTGTTTTATTTAATAGCTGGAAAAAAGGAAACCTTCGGTTCGCAGTCAGTGACTCTGAACTTGGTTTGAGTTTGTCGGATTTTTCTTGACAGATCAGTTTTAATGTTTTCGTTGGTTATGCTAAAATTACTAGTTGTTACTCAAAAAGAAGACGGATGTCCCACACATTTGTACATGTATTTGCTCTACAGCCAGGCGACATGAATCATCAGCCTGAGGTCGATCCTGAGAGGGAGTGGATGGAGAAGCTGTTTGGTGAATGCGAAGATGAATTCAATGAAACTTTCGGAGTTTATGATGGTAAAGTTCGGTCTCTGCTTTTACACATGTCTTGATGTTAACTCTACTTATTTGTTAAATACGCTGCCATCATTCTTTTACAGCAGATGATTTCCTCCCTGTTGATGACGATGAAGAAGACTTTGGCGACTGGGCCGATCGCATCAGAAGAGAGTATTTTGACAAAAGGCACGCTGAAGCTCAAAGACTGGCTGCCTCGTGCTCTGGATGGAAAAGACAAAAGACTAAACACGAGAGGGAGCAGGAGCAGAAGAGCAACAAGGACCTGCTGGACAGGCTGCAGAGGGAGCACGAGGAGTATTTGGCCCGAGCGGCTCGTAAACAGGAAGAGACTCAGCAGGGGAAGAAGCGCAGATACGAGGAGGGCTGTGCCGCTACTTTTCACGGAGGCTCCTCTGCCAGCAGCAAAAAACTGAGCTACCATGACATCCCCTGGCCGGCCCCACAAGGCTCCGTGCAGGAGATGGTGGATGTGATGCTGCACGGCGTGGACCGCAAGGATGTGGAGGTGTTTCGTAAAACGCTCCGCAAGCAGCAAACTTTGTGGCATCCTGATAAGTTTGCCCAGAGGTGTGAGGCTCGGCTAGAGGAAAAGGACAAACAAAGAATCCTCGAAACAGTGACAGCTCTGTCACAGGAGCTCAACAGACTGGCACAGGGCCTGAAGACTTAAACACACAGAAATATTTACATTTATTTAAGTATGTTTTTCTTTATTTAAGAAGGAATTGAACATTGTTGTTCACTTGCACTTTTTACAATAAAACTCAAAGACTTGCAGCCTGTTGTCATGTATGTTAATGTAAACAAGGCCCATGAAATATGCGCAAAGCAGAGCATCAACAAAATCCCAGGGCACACATTAAAGCTTAAATGTATTAGCCTTTAGCAGGTAGACGTGTCTGATGATAACTGACCTGAAATGAGGGCGACAGAAGTAGAGTACTGTGTAAAGTAGGTCTGTTAAATTACTCAAAAGAGGGGGTTTGTAACATGTCTTAGAAATAAAACATTTGTGGGAGCACGGTGGTGCAGCAGGTAGTGCATGTGCCTCACAGCAGGAAGGTAGCCAGCTCGATCCCCGGTCGGGCAGGGCCATTCTGTGTGAACTATGTTCTTCCCGTGCATGCGTGGGTTCTCTCCGGGCGCTCCAGCTTCCTTCCACAGACCAAAAACATGCTGATTGGGTTGATGGTGACTCTAAAATTACCCTATAGATTATGAATGAGTGAATATTTCTAGGGGTCTCTATCACTCACTGCCCCTCAAAATGTAGCTTTCCACCTGATTAATGGAAACAAAAAACCGCTTCATTTCTCATTTTTATTAATGATCAATAAAATGATTCTGATATCACTGTCAGTAATCATTAAGTTGAAAACTTCCCATGCAGTCTGTGCATCAGACAATATCCGGTTTTGAGGCAGAAACTTTGTTCCATGAGGCGGCATATAGTCTGTTTTTGGATCAGAGAAGCCACTGGGATTGTTTTTATTCAGCAGTAAGTGTGTGGGTCACAGGCAGCTCAACACGGTGAGCTATCATTTATTTCAGGGTAAAATCACAGGATGCGCATACAGATGAAAGCTTTGAACAGATTCAGACATAGTTACTGACATTAAAGTAACAAAAATAAAAATATAGTAATAAAAAGCACCAATTTTGTTTGTAAAATAAACTTGGTGCTTGGATAATAAATAAATGTGAAATACTACGGCATATGATGTGTTAAAGAGTTCAAAATATATTTACCTTTCTTTTGTTTTATGATACTATTTTCACTGTTTTTGCAGGTTGGATTGAATTGATAGTTTTTGCCAGTCTGGCCACAGTGTTTGTTAATTCACATAAATAAAAGCAAATAATGAGTCATTTCATTTTTTAATTCAGATGCCCTTACAATAGGACATTTCATTGCATTGCTCCATGCCATCATTTTGTTCTGGTTTGTTAAACACTTAACCAGTTGTTAAAACAAAACACAAAACGTGATCAGTATCAGCAGTCTCACTAACATATGATTGGTATTGGTCAAGAACAGCCTGATTGGGGCATCCCTAACTTTCAAGACAAAAAAAGCAATTAATATATGAATGAACAGCATATGCTTTGGTAGTTGCCATACATTATGTAAGTGACGAAATCACAGTATACTCTGCAAATGAAAAATACTGCAACGTCAGTTTTTTGTTCTATATCGAGTCCTCCTAACAAATTTATTTTACTCAGTAGGCAAGCGCCTACTTTTAACAATATTTGTGTTAAGCTCTTAGAGTGTCTTTTAGTGGGGAAAAGTTGCCTTCAGGAAAATCTTCCGCCTACAGAGTAGATATATTTTGCCGAAGTGTGGTACAGAAATACTGATTAGTGATACTGACAGATTTGTAGCATCATACAGCAGAAATGTTTTTCACTGACAGAACTAAATCTGTAGCATAAATATGCAACACTTGAGTAAAAAAATAGAGAAAAGAACAATTATCCAGGCCCCTAACCCCGAGTATCACCTTTCTTTTTCAACTACAACAGGTAGTTCCCACAGTAAGACCCTCAGACGCGCTCAAGCCTATAAAACCACGAAGAGTCGAATAATCACTAAGAGACATTTCTACAGACGAAATTTAATTAATTTATCTTTGAACAACAGGCTAAATTAAATATTTCACACAAAGAAGAGCAGATGGTCGGTCCGCTTTCAGTGATGGAACTGAATAAGAAGATGCGCCGGTTGCCAGGTTTCTGGCATAACCCCCCTTTTCAAGAAAGATAAGTGCTGTTTATATCACCTGCTTTTCAAGGCCTTCCTAAAGTATCAAGGCAATGCTTTTAAGAGCTTACCTTATTTCATTTATTTATTCAATTCAAAATCAGTAAAAACCCATTCATAGTTTAAGAGTCGAAAATGCACGACTGGCTGTTTATTTTAAAACAACTCTGTAAATATTCATTGGAATGTCGTAATTATTTGTTTTTTATAATTGTTTTTTTTTGTTTGCTCGTTTTTTTGGCCCCTTGATAGAACTTAGCAGAATTAAAAGCAGAGGTTTAAATTAAATGTCATTTATATGTGTCATTAAAACTTAGGTTGACACTAAAAAAATAAAAGGTTTTATTTTGAACAAAAATGTTTTAATTTGTTTGACATGAAAGGACAAAAATGTGCTATTTCCACTATATTTTCCTAATAGTAAAGTTTTACCCACAATTCCAAGTTGTTAGCATAAACCCTTGTTTTAAGGTCTTTTTTTTAATTGTAGTATACTGTAATTTTAAAAAATCTTGATCTGATTTTTAGAAAAAGGACAATTTATTTCAAAATCTGAAAATATTAATTTCAATGTCAAATTTTCTTTGTCCCTAAAACAGTCAATCAGCTTTGTTTTCTTTATCTATTTTTCTCCCATTACACATTTATTATTCGTTTTCCGATACTTTGTAAAAGTAATTATTTACACCTGTCTTGTAAAAGTGTTGTGAACTGAAATGCACTTCAGTTTTGTTCGTTTTCAAAATGTTTCTGTAAAGAAAATTATATACTTCAGGAACTTTCTACCAAATAACATTTAAAATAAAACACCAAAAAACATCCACAGTTTGCATGTACATTTCCTCATTAAGATGAAAGCATGTTTTCTCTTAACATTTTGGACGTTACAAACACAATTTAAAAAAAAATTACAAAACCTTCTGGTTGACTCGGGAAAAGGCGGATTTTAATTCGGAGGATATGACAGCATCTGGCAACCCAAAGACGCAATCTGTGTCAATTGCCGGGCGACGTAGCGGGAATAAAGGCCGTAGTCTATTTCTGACTGAAGGCTTATTTATAACGCTGCCTTCAGCCCCCTTTGTCTGCATGGCTGGCCGATGCTTTAGCCTTTAATTTGGCTTGTCTCTCGTTTATTTCTCCGAAGTGTTTTTGCGTCGTCGCCGTGTTTCTGCGCCGTAATGACAGGTGATCTCAGGATGACGCCTTTCTCTGAGATCGCTCGATGCAAAAGGTGCACCATCAGGGAGCTCTCTGCCTTTGTCTTAAGACTGTTTATTTAACTGACAGGAGTAGGATCACACCAGACCCAGAATGAGGAGCGGTCCTCCCTTCTGAAAGTCGTCTTTATTAATGCACAGTTATTAATCCTCGGGGGGGATGCTAATTGGTTAAAGGGTTTAAAGCCTCGCACAGCCTCGGTTAGTTTTGACATGTCCCATTTTCTCCTGTAGCACGCGTGTTCGCTCGAGGTGCAGGTTCCGGTAGTTTTTGTTGGGCAGATTATCAGGAGGTGGAGGAGGTCTGAGAGGCTGCAGATAAATAAAGATGGTGTTTCGGAGTGAGGAGATGTGCTTGGCGCAATTGTTCCTGCAGTCCGGCTCTGAATATGACTGCATCAGTGAGCTGGGGGAGCTGGGGCTGGTCGAGTTCAGAGATGTAAGTACAGATGATGATGGTGCGCTAATGTTTACTATGAACATGTTGGAATAAGTCTATCTGTAAGTCTGAATGTGTCTTATGCAGCAATATTTTCAGTGATGGTTGTTGAAATAAGGATTATCTGTCCATCTATCTGCATGTCTATTTATCTGTCTGTCTATCTGTTTTTATTCCATCAGTGTTTTTATCCATCTGTCTGTCCATCCATTCATTTGCCTGTCTGTCTGTATATCTATCTATCTACTAATCCCAATTCTATAAAGATGGTTCATCATGTAGAATTAAAAAAAACAACAACAACAGAATATAATAATTTACAAATCATATGTGAAACTGTCGGTACACATGGCATGGGTAACTTGCACAAAGGCAAGGCACAATTATTTTTCTAGAGTCATACAGATTTTGGAGCAACACGCTGCCTCCAAAGTATCGTCTTCTTCAGGGACGTCCCTGCTTATAGCAGCGAGACAATGTCATACTACATTCTGCATGTTATAACAGTGTGAGCAGAGACATGGGTCTGTCTGCAGAGCAGACCCGTCTCACTGAAAAACGTGAAATGGGTCTGATCATAAAGCAAAAAACAACAACAGAGACCCAGGACAGAGGAAAAACTGAAACTGTATATCAAACAAGAATGAGAAAGATTATCACCTGCAAAGCTTCAACAGCTATTGTAATCAGTTTCTAAACACTTACTGAGTGTTAAGGACAGAGTAAATGATCTTCATTTCTGTCTTAGTCCGTTAAATAACACTACTGTCACCTCTTGTCTTCATATCTGGAGCTGAAGGACAATATTGGACAGCTTACTGAACAGAGAAAGCAGAGAGTGTTCAGAATATTTGGCTGTTATACTTAGTGTGTGGTACCAGATTGAAGAACCACAGTCTGTGTTGGGATTGAGTTTTGAAGATGCTAGTATCCATTCCATGTTGGTACCAGATTGTGATACCCATCCGATTCAAGCTTATCGAAGTACCTTTTGATCTGTATGTATACAACAGCATGTCATCATGACCTGTCTACAGCCCCCCTTTCCCCAAAATAATTAAATCACTCCTTTTTTGTCTCTTGCCCTACCTTTGAGAAAACGTGTGCATGAACAGGTCATTTTGATCATTTGCCATGTGATGCCATTACGGGATATGCCACATCCCCCAGATAGGAGACACCCTAAACCGAGTATTCATTTAGTCCACAACCAGCTTCAGTGGAGGGAATATGCATAGGCATATCTGTGTGGCCACAGTAAACATTAGAAGCCAGCTGTGCTAAAAATATCAATATGACAATATGATGTGAAATAATCCTTACTAATACATGTATAAGTACAGACTTTACAGAATCAGTACAACCCAAATGCAGTGACAGCAGTTTATAAAATACACCTTTGGCATCGCCACACATGGTGCAGTTAAAGGAGGTTGTAGAAATTACAAGAAAATGATGTAGCAAATGTTCCAAATGTAAAACTACTTCACAGATCTATGAAGATCTTTAGCCTGTGGCATCAGCTATGTTTAAGTTCTAACTTAAGATATATGTAAAGTCTGCACGAAACCTATGTTGTACTTTGATTGTGTCTTTGTTCGGTTGCAGTATGGAGACATGAGGTTCATCATAACTGGTCAAATGTTGCATTAAACTAAGCAAAACATTGTCCCAGAAATTATGTTTTCACCTCATTTGTCCAATCAGTTACAAGATTTTTCAGGAAAAAAACACTGGTACCTCCAAATTCAAAGACAAATGGAAGTCACTTTATCTTAGTACAGACTAACGACTGAAAATAGCTCTGTGTAACTGCCATTAATCAATATATATCTACAATAATGTGTGTAAATGATGTCAAAATATCATGATAAGGAGTTAACTTAAGCTTCGAGCCTCTGTCCACAGGCAGTAATATAAAACTGTGATAAAATGCAGTAAAATCATTATAAAGGTAAGATCTTCATTGACAGAAAACAAAAGTGAGAGCAAGAAAGTCACCATAAGTATCTGTTATCTGTCGGAGTAAACACGCTGCTGACACCAACAACCTCCTAATTGTGCTCTTCCACTAAGCAGTCCAAACCCTCTGCTCCAGTCATTTGTAAAATTATCCTAACTTTATAAATACAGCAATGGTACACCATATATTACAGAGGGCTTTACACTTAGTAGGAGGTAGGTGTAAAGAACTTGTGTTTAAGCATGGCTATGTTTGAACTTACACACAGCAGGTGTAACCCATGGCTGGTGTTTAAGTGTCTTAAGTTGTAGGATACTTTAATTAAACCTCATCCCTGCTGATTTTGTTTTCACAAAAAACAGCAAAAATTGCCAGGATTTCAACGTCTTGTTTCATGCTTGTCGCAATATGTATTGTATGTTGCCCGCTGTATAGGGATACACACTGTGCCGTATCATATCCTGACATTACAGGAAATACCCAGCCTTGAAATACCCTTACATTTTAAGGCCTTGTGAGGGCCTTAAAATGCATCAGTACCATGCAATTGAAAATGTTATTCTCCTGTTGTGGGAGTTAAAGGTTGATGGTCCATCTCTTAATCTATCCATCTGTCTTTCCATTTATCTATCTATCTATTCACCATTTGACTTCACTTCAGTAGGAATGAAATCATTTCATCTTTCAGCAGTAATCAAAGATTCCTGCTTGAACTCTTTTTGAATACATTACCACTAAAACGATGCACTGACTTTTAGCCCGCTGACCTGTGATGCTCCTCCAATTTCAGCTCAACCCCAGTGTCAGCTCGTTCCAGCGGCGCTTCGTCAGCGAAATCAAGAGATGTGAGGAGATGGAGAGGATTCTGGGTAAGAGAGCACACCTGAGCTGTCAGAGAGAGTGTTCACCTGGAGTCATCAGGGTGCAGTTAGCAGCAGTTCATTGTTAGGAGCGCTTCATGAAGTAGTTCCTCTGAGATGTAAGACTTCACAGCCTGAGCAATGATTACCATAAAACAAACATCAGCACTTTTTTCTGTGTGCAGGCTATCTTCTGAGAGAGATACAAAAAGCTAACATCGCTGTTCCGGAGGAGGATGAGAGTCCACTCGCTCCTCCACCAAGACAGGTTCTTGAGATAATGGTAAATATCATTTCAATCACAGAAGTAAAATTGTCAAGTTTTGTATCCAGCATGTCTGTCAGTGTTGTGTTTCATTTTACATTTGCATCCACCTTCTATTGTCATGATGGAGTAGTTAATCAAAAACGCCACGTCCAAAAGTGCAGTGTTTAGGAATATGCAGTTACAAACAGCTGACGTTCAAGAAAGAGAATTGAGACATCCCGTGTGCTACACAAGGATGTTGTGTTGATAGGTATATTATTTTGTGATATTGTTTTCATGATATACAATTAATTTAATTTATTTATATATCATTTGTTAATTTGTATACATTTTTTGTACAAAACATACAAAACATAAAAAATATTAAAGAAGCTCTACAAATTATTTGAAAACCCAAAAGGTTAAAAAATGTCTACAAATAAGAACAAACAACAAAATAAAAAGCATAAATAAAATGACTAAAGACAACATTTAAAGTAAGGACATAAAAACAGTTTTCCATTTGTTATTTGTTATGGATATTTTTGGTTATTTATTTTAGTTTGCCGCTTGTTTCCTTATGTATTTTTTTGCATTATTCATTTTCAAGATTTGTTGTTGTATTTTCTTATCTTTTTTACTATGATTTTGTTTTTTTAATGTATTTATTATGTACTGTTTTTATTGATATATTCAATTAACATATATCATTTGTTGTTTTTTAATATATTTTGCTTTTTTCTTGTCTTGTGTGTTTCTCTTGTTTTTATTTTGTTCTGTTGTTTGAGTTGGCATTTTTTCCAACCTGAGTCTGTGTGTTTTTTACGTCTTGCAATGCTTTAGAATTTAATGGTTTTGATTGTTTTGTTAGGCTTTTTTCTGTTTTTGATTAACTTTGGAGTTTTGATTTGCTTGTGTTTTTTGTTTGTTGCTGTTTATGTCTTTTTTTGCTCTCTGATATGATGCTGTGTGTTAGTTTTTCTTTTTGTTTGTTGTAGTGCTCTAATTTGTTGTGTTCTTCACCTTTCTGCCATATTTTTGTTTTGTTTCCTTTTATATTTTTTTGTTGTTGTATTTTTATCTAGTTTCTTTTTTGATCCTGTTGTTTTTTCAGTATGTACAATATGACAACACACTGAAATATGTTCATTTTAGATGCTGCTCCATCAGAAAAGCAAACATAACTCTCGTCTTTTAGAAATTGGTTTATGAAACTTGCAGTAAAAGTACAAATCTGTCACTTTGCTCAAAGTTAATAAGGCAATCAGACTCAAATAGAGATCACAGTTATAAGGGGTCACTTCATGTTAAAGTTTGGGACCCCTGTTTCCACACATCTGAAAGTTTGCTGTTTTGTGTGTTGATGTTCAGGAGCAGCTTCAGAGGTTGGAGATGGAGCTCAGTGAAGTGGCGCGAAACAAAGAGAAGCTACAGAGGAATCTTCTAGAGCTCACCGAGTACACGCACATGCTGAAGATCACACGCACCTTCATACACAGCCGCTCCAGAGTAAGTGTGTTTCTGTCCACGCTGCTCGTCGTCTTCCTTTATCCCAGTCTGACTCTGTTTTGCATCTCGGGCAAATCACTTCCCTTCACCCCTCCTGCAGCACCTTGTTTCTTGTCCGTGTCATACTTTGTTTCCCGGGGTGATGGATGAGGAACCAGAGCTGATTTTAATTTGTGACACGATGATAGTGCAGCTGTTACAAGCAACACCTGACTCATCCAGGGCTGCCATGTTTTTAAAATAAAACAGCAGAGAGCAACAGTGAATGTAAAAAGACAGACGTTTGTGAGAGAAAACATCCCGTCAGTTTTGTGTTGATCCATGCAGCGAGCAGTAAATACAAGCTGTCATGAATAAACCTGCTCCTTTTTATAATTAGCATGAGGCTCTTGGTCCCCAGTATGAAGAATTCCCCACCATGGAGACGGACTCTGTGACGGGATGCACCGGCATGCAGAGACTCGGAGCAAAGCTGGGGTGAGTTAATATATAGGTGACTGATATAATGTTCTTATATCATTGAGTTATTGAACGATTAACCTGCTTTGAACTCCTCTGGCTGTAGGTTTGTTTCAGGGCTGATCCATCGGGTGAAGGTGGAGGCGTTTGAGCGCATGCTGTGGAGAGTTTGTAAAGGATACACCATCCTCAGCTACGCAGAGCTGGATGAGAACCTTGCTGACCTCGACACTGTGAGTGCTGACTTGAATTTATTGATTGAACTGAAAAGAAAAACTGCAACATGCCACCAAAACCAGATTTTTACTTTTAACATCTGAAAACCTTCTTACTGTTTGAACATTCATTTTTCTGCAGTAGTTTTTTTTTTTCCTTTGTGCATTTGCTATTTCTGCTCCTTTAAAAAGCGCTTCTCTGGTTACATTTTTATTGAGGAAAATACAAACCTTAGTATATTTTAGTTTCTGCAATAGATTAGATTAGATTAGATTAGATTGTACTTTATTAATCCCTTTGGGAAAACTCCCTCAGGGAAATTATGATTCGAGTTGCATTATATTATAAATAAAAGATAATACTTGTAGGCTACTGCTGCTGCTCCTTCCCATCCTCTGTCTTCCTGTTACTCCTCATCCCTCTAATTGAGGAGTTATACAGTCTGATGGCCTGAGGGACAAAGGAGTTTCTCAGTCTGTTGGTCCTGCACTTGGGGAGGAGCAGTTTTGTGCTGAACAGGCTCATCTGGTTGTTGATGACCATGTGTAGAGGGTGATTGGCATCATCCAGATTGTCCAGCAGTTTGTCCAGTGTCCTCTTCTCTGCCACCGTCACCAAAGAGTCCAGCTTCATGCAGACCACAGAGCCAGCCCTCCTGATCAGTTTTTCAATCCTGGATGTGTCCTTAGTCCTTGATTATCTGATGAAACTAGCTCTTGGTAGCTGATGATAATGAAGGTGGCAGTTGGTGGCATCTTTCAAAAAAGAACACTCTGCTGGTATCCTCAGACATGCCTCCTGGCAGCAATGATGGTTGAAAAAGATATCCATAGGATATGAAAAAAGAGTCTTAATAAGAAGTGCAGGAAGGTCAGAAAAAGATCAAAAAAGGAAAACTTTTGAAAATTGTTAAAAAATTAAGGAAAAAAAACACAAAAAACAGCTACAAATATGGAGACCAAACTGGACAGGCTGCTGCTGTTTACAGCGCCATGGCAACATAATATGAGTGAGTTCCAAATTTAAAAAGGCTTTATAAAGAAAAAAGGGACAAGTTTTGATGAAAAAGTGCCAACTCCACAATATGGCTGCCACCCCCAAGCAGCAACACTCATGTTACATACTTGTATCTCTGTAACCATAAAATGGATCCACATGGGTCAGTGCCAGGTAAGGTTTGGGAGCATATACCAGGCTGACACTTCATCATTCATCATTTCTGACAACTTGACTGCACCACCAGCAACATCAACCAATTAAGTTAAAGAGTGAAAGGGTGAAAACCTTACGCACCAAGCTTTAGCTGTGTTACCCTGCTGTTACCGGCGAGTAACAGTTCCAGGAAGTCAGGCTGCTTCTCCCCATCTACCAAACCAACTTTAAAGTCTGTTCTGATCAGGACTTGAACCAGACACCTTCAAGCCTCCTACACTGACGGCAGTGGAGCTCAGAGAAGGGAGAAGAAGAAGAGAGAGAAGATACTGTGTTGGGAAGCTGACAGAGTGAAAAAGTCTGAAAATGCTGCCCTTGCGTTTCAGTGTGCAAAACAAATATGCACATTTATCATATCCCCAACTCTCCCTTTAACCACATGCACTTATCCCGACAGCAGTAAGAATAATGGTGGACCACGGTGTCATGTTTGTGCAGCAGAAGCTAATGAACTTGTTGTGGCTTTTACAGCAAAGTATTCTGCTCTTCTGCGACCATCGTGAGCAACAAGTGGACATGAAGAGCAGCAAATGCCAGAGTTTGTTTACATCTGACATGTGCATGCACCCTGTCTTCTTCTCTATGTTTGCTGCAGCATTACAATGCCACTTACAGGCCTGTCATGTACATATTATCATCTCTGTGTGGACAGGGCCTTAGAAAGTGTTGACTTCAAATTTTAAAGAGCAGTGTGTTTGAGAACATTATAGTTGTGGATCCATAACAATAGATCCATCATTTGTTATTTTGTATTTTAACAGGCATTTTTCTGTTAAAATATTGCAGTCATATTATTAGAACTCTCTAGGTCCCTCCGCTGACCAATCCGAAGCTCACAACTTCTGTTTTCTTGATGGTAGTGTCCAATCAGGAGCAGCGAAATGTCGACATGAGAAACTGATGTAATGTAACATAATGTAAAAAATGTGACTCATTTTCTATATGTAGGTCTGGGGTGAGCAACTGGAGGCCCTAGATTCACATGTGGCCATCCCACTCCCTTAATGCAGCCTCCCAGTTAGTTTGTAACATCCAAAAACAATTATGTTCATGGTGACAACCTTTAAAACTGTGAAAATTGGCCCTCTACCTTCAAGAATATTTTGATAAGACCCTCTTGGTAACTAAAGTTGCCCATCCTGGTCCCAGTTTCAATCCTTAAAAGATCTTAACATTTTTAGATTTGATTTTAAAATTGTTTAGCAAACCTGTAAACGCATCCTAATTATGCACTACCAAGTGTCATTGGGAGGGATTGATGTGAGAATAATGATGTAATTTTGATATTCACTGTTGTTTAGCACTAACCCTCCTGATCTGTTGTTTCAGGGCGAGTTGAGCAAAAATGTCGTGTTTCTCATCTCTTTCTGGGGAGACCAGATTGGACAGAAAGTCCAGAAAATCTGTGATTGGTAAGAAACACAACAATCAGATACGTGTACATATGTTTGCATCCTTCTTTGTCATCAGGATACACATCTGCTTTTGTTGCCCTTAGTTACCACTGCCATCTTTACCCTCACCCTGAGAATGACGAGGAGCGTGTGGACGTGTTGGACAGCTTAAAGACACGCATCCAAGACCTTAACAACGTAAGACACATAATCCTCATGTAGAACACTTACTGTATCTAAACATGCTGGGCTGGTATAGTAGTCGTGGATGTTGTCCACCCAGGTGCTGCATCGCACTGAGGACTACCTGAGGCAGGTCCTGCAGAAAGCGTCAGAGTCGGCCTACACCTGGGTGGTGCAGGTGAAGAAGATGAAGGCGATTTACCACATCCTGAACCTCTGCAGCTTTGACGTCACCAACAAGTGTTTAATCGCTGAGGTGTGGTGTCCTGTTAGTGACCTGGCAAACCTGCGGGGGGCACTAGAGGAGGGCTCGGTGAGTGAAATGGTGTCTCTTTTTTATGTGGTTTGGTGTCATACTGTAGTCTGGTATTGCTCATTACCATCAACAGAAGGTTGAGGCTTCTAGTCCAGCTATGGCTGTCATGACATTTAGCCCCAAGTTGCCCCACTGATGTTTCAGTGGCATGTGAATGGGCATGAAGGGCGAGGATGTGTCGGTGGATTCGAACAGGCAACTTACTTTGAAACTCAATGCCATAAGTTAGGACTGTTGGGGTACTATTGTTTTGGCATATTCATACTTGACAGACTGGAGGACATGTTGGGGGTGTTATCTGGGAAGGAGTGTGATATTTAATACATAATAAAGATTATCATTTAGTTTATGAATGCTAAAAATAGATGTCAGTGCACTCACAGGATCTTGGATGACATATTTAGTATTTTCACAAGGATAAGGACTCTGATGTGCTGTGCCATGGCAGCTCTCATGACAGGACACACGGAGTCACAGCTTTGAAATCTGAGGATTCCTTCGGCTTTAAGAGTTGCTCGATGCATCAAAGGTGATGTTATACTTAGTTTGAGATATTTGTGAGTAGTCATTTTATTGATAACTTTAGAAATTTCAGTGCAAAAATTCAACATAGCTTTCCTTCAAACAACCACACCCTTAGGGCTGAACAATTTATCGTTTTCAGATCGAAATCGCAATTTTATACAATGCAATTTTGTGATCGCCAAAGCAGCAATTTTTTGCAGCGCTCCTGACTGACTCAGGATCTGTTGTGTCAAGTATAATACACATACAGTTTTACAAATTTGTCGACAATCTATATTTTAAAAGTGCTGGTAAGCAGGTCAACAACACAAAGCCTCTGTTTAGGAGTAGAAGTTAATGAAAACAGATTATTTATCATCACTATTGAAAGTGAATAATGTGTTAAGGGTTTTTCATCATTTATTTCCTTACTGTTGTCTGTACTGTAAACAAAGTGAATTTTGCACTGAAGTTTGATTTGAAAAAAAAATCGTGAATTGCAATATCTGCCAGAAAAATCGAAATTAGATCTTTTCCTAATATTGTTTAGCCCTACACACCTTTATCAAAAAAATTAAATATTTCTTTACATTTGGACTGACCCCCCACAGTCACACGAGGCTGAAGCTGAAGATATACTCGCAGTTCGACCTTGAGCTTGCACTAGTTGGCGTTATTAGCATTTTTGATCAGCTCTTGCCTGCATGTGACGCAGATTATTGAAACATACCACGAGGGGGCAAAGAAAGACGAATGCAGATCATTGTATTTCATCCATACCAGTGGTTCCCAAACTTTTTGCAGACTGTACCCCTTCAGACACTTGACCTCCATCCATGTACCCCTTACTCTCATGCACATAAAGCAGCTAGAAAAAGAAATGTGTCTAAAGCCTGCTGCCACCCACGATTAACATGCATAACATACAAATTATTATTTCAAATTATTTCTCACAAAATAGATTTACTTACCACCACTGCAGTTTTGGAAAAGAAATGTACATTTCTGGAAAATATTCAGTTATGAACTTGAAGCTGTTACAAACTCACCATAGCTCCAATGAGAGACTGTCTGACTGAACCTACGTTACTATAAGAATCTTAAATAGTTCAGGACAGATTTCCTTCTCCAAGGTGCGTCACCAATCTACCCTCCAGCCTCTCTGCCAACATTTCAGGCCTTTATAAAATCTCACAATGCAAACATTTGCCAGTTTGAACTTGAACTACAACCATATGCGCAATCATCTGTGATTTTACACAAGTATGCACAGACATTTGCTTGATCATGAACAGTACATCTTATGAGCAGCCTCTCAAAACACAAAGCTCAGATACTGAACAAAGCTCAGATGTTGCAGCCAAACATTTGGTCAAAATCCTGCTGGTAATGAATGTTTTACTCATTACTTTGCCTTACCTCTGACTAATTTCTGGCCCCTCTGTTCTCTTGATGTGTTTTTTTTTTCTATTTAATTTTGCCCTGCTGATTTTGTTAATGAGATTGAGTTTTTATCTTTTTATCCTAATATGACCAATTCCCGACCTGAACCACTCCATCATCCGTTTTCATCACTGACTGATTCATCTGTGTTGTTTGTCCTTGCTGAACAGGATCTGCCAGTATCTCCTCTTGCTCCAAGCTGCTTATTTGATATCTTTCTGGTAATGTCTCTCACGGAGAATGCAATTAAAACAAGTGCTAGCTGGTAAGAAAGTCTCTCAGATCAGCATGAAAAGAAAATTTTAGTAAATAAAGGGAAAAAACAGTAGCCACCTTTGTATGCTGACAATGTACTCATCAGCAACACTAATTAACATTAATAGTTACTTTAAGTCTCAGTTTGTAAAATTCTTCATTTGATTTTACCAAAGCCAATATGTGGTTATGATATGTGGCATTATGGCTTTCTCTAAAATGAAAGTGAAATCAAACTCACCGTCGGTTTGTTTATCTTAGCTCTGTGTTCACACTTAGTGCTTTTTAAGCTAGATTATTATTTGCACATCTGCTCAAACATATTTCTACTGGATATATTTTTCCATGTAAAGAAAAAAAGGGACCATAGATGCTATAATCATGGTCTCAAAAACAAGATGTAGTCAAAAAACCTTCAATTGAAGCACCTACAGACTTTAAGCAAGGTTTGATCCACAAAAAACAGATTACTGAATAAACTTTCAAATTCAAACTGGCTCTCGTGATTGACCGCAGGAGGACATGTGTGCCACAGAAACTTGGTTTAAGAAAAAACTTGTCTAAGCAGCAAGCACAGAGAGCTGAGGGGTGCTCCAGAGAGAGCGTTGGCTCTGCTCTTTAACAGGAAGAGTAAGCCTTTAACATTCAGAGTGGTACAGCTTTTAGACACATATGTTCTTGAACAATCCTTTCATGCAGATAAAATGTTGATAAGATTAAAGTGTTGGTTTAAATATTTTCTTTTATGAAATTGCTTTTTAAATGTGAGGGTTTAAAAGAAGAGGGTCAACATAGCCTGCTTCTATCTGTATCTATCGTGTGTCTGGTCTACCCAATGACCATGATAACATCGTTCGGAGTTAGGCTGACCAGAAGTAATGGTGGGAAGACCTAAGCCGCTCATGGATTCAGGTTTTATGAGGGTCAGTAATTTCATCCTTGGTTTCCTATGAGACCAAATAAATTTCGAGATGTGGTTGTTTATTGTCTCAGAAAAGGGTGTAGGTAAGTAACAGAAAAATGTTTGAAAAAAAATAGTCTTGGGAGGATATTCATCCTGATAATACATATGCGGTACATCTTTTAGAGCATTTCTTTTGTCTTTTGCCTCGCAAATTGTACAGAGAAAAGGTGATGCCACTGTTCCCTCCTTTGTTAACCGAATCCCAAGCACTGACACTCCTCCAACCCTACTAAGAACCAACAAGTTCACCTCAGGCTTTCAGAGCATCGTGGAGGCTTATGGGGTGGGGGACTATCGCGAGGTAAGCCCAGGTAAGAACTCACACCGTGTCCCGAAAAGAAACTTCCATTTTGTTCTTTGTCAAGGAAAGCTTAGGTGAAGTTCAGGTTGAATGCAGTGGGTGTTTATCTCTTGCTGACAGCTCCCTACACCATCATCACATTCCCTTTCCTGTTCGCTGTGATGTTTGGTGACCTCGGGCACGGGACCGTAATGAGTCTCTTCGCCTTGTGGATGGTACTGACAGAAAAAAAGCAGAGGAATAAACGCTCCGGTAATGAGGTCAGGATGAATTGCTGGTCGCATCTATTATAGACGCTCTGGTACATTTAAATTAGTTGGAGCTCATAAATGTGTCTCTGTTTGACTCAGATATGGGCGACGTTCTTCAGCGGACGTTACATCATCCTGATGATGGGGCTGTTCTCTATCTACACCGGGCTGATTTACAATGACTGTTTCTCCAAGTCTTTTAATATATTTGGCTCTGGCTGGAGTGTCAAGGCTATGTTCGCAAATCAGCAGTGGACGTAAGTCATCAGCTGAATACACACACTGAGATACATCATTCTACTGTTGGTGTGCTTTTTAATTTGATACATACTTGTTTTTATATTATAGAAACAAGACACTCCAAACAAATGCCATGCTTACATTAGACCCTAATGTCAGTGGTGTTTTCAGTGGACCTTATCCGTTTGGTATTGATCCTGTAAGTAAATACTCACTCATATAACAAGTATAAATGGACAGATTTATTCAGGTATTGTTTTCACAAAGATGATTTTTTTTCTTTAGATATGGAACCTGGCAGTGAACCGGCTCTCTTTCCTCAACTCCTACAAGATGAAGATGTCAGTGATAATCGGGGTCATCCATATGAGCTTTGGAGTGGTGCTGAGTGTCTTCAATCACTTGTGAGTGACTCAGCATATAAATCACTGGCAGTGACCTTGCATGTAGTTTGTTCATTTGCCGACATCAATCAGACTCAGGCACCCACAGACTGAATTGTTGTGGAGAGTGTATGATAGGTAGATACCACAGTACTCTGTGCATTTTGACAACTTGTTTCATGAGAAAAGGTTATATCTGTTTCTCTTGTGGAAACCCATTCATGGCTTTGTGTAAGACTGATAATGGTAGTTCTATTGGATTGTCACAGATACAACAGGTCTCATCTAGAGTTGCTGCAGCTCTCCCAAGAAAAGCTCAAACAAAAACTAAGTGCTCGCTAATAAACAAGAGACAGTCAAAAGGGTTGTGGCTAAAGAAGGATGAGGCCACTGATGCAAGCGTCCTCCTGAAGAATACAATCTTCAGCTCTCATGAGCCACTAGCTCAGTCTGGTGAAGTGGTAGAAGCAAAGTCTTCTCTTATTAAATGACACAACACTTCAAGATGCTGATGTCTTCTTATAATCCCCTCATTGTCCACACTACAATTTCTCTTTCACTTCTACAATACCTGATAACATTTTTGGATGGTGTAGAGACAGAGAATATGGACACTCAATTTGATCATGGCGTCTTAACATAACTACTGTACCGACACTGCTTTAGAGCTCTATGGGTCTTGACTCTGAAGCTACGTAAGTACTGGTTTGCTATCTAATAAGACATAAACATATTACATGCAGTAATTTTCAATGCATTATAAAAGCAGGAAAACTAAAAATTATGTAAAAAATAGTGCTGTCAGGAAATTAAAAAAACTAAGAGATTAATTAATCATTCATTACCTGTAATTAATTAATCTAATTAATCGCTTTTTTAATATCACTTTAAAAATTGCTGAAAAAAGCCTCACCAAGAGGTATTTTCATTGAAATTCATTAGATTATTGTATCCAAATTTAACAGCTAATCAGGGACAGAGGCGAAGCAGCAGATGTGACAACAGCAGGAAGTGGCTGCATGTTGGAAAACAGTGGTGTGTAAAAGTAATCTCCATGGATGCAGAAAGATCTGCAGTTTATCAGAAATGGACTTGATTTCTCCTTTAAAAGAGGAGCGCAGAACGTCACTTCAAGCTGTATTACGGGAAATTATGATTTTCCTCTTCCCCACTGCCATAATCTGACCATAGTCTAAGGACTGAAGTACTCCTACACGTAGTTTAAGCTAACGGCTAACAACAGGGTCGAGCTGCTGTGTCATACACTTGATGCGATAGGTCTGTGACGAGTGTGACGAGTGGACTGATCGTCTAATCACCAGCTGCTCTGGTATTTTAAGGTGTTACCCCCTGAAAATACGAAAATATAGAAATGAGATAAAAAATTAGATTAATGCTATAAAAACATATAGCGTAGCACTGTAAATTAATTAATCGTGATTAATGCAATCATTTGACATCCCTAATAAAAGACATAAAAATAATATAGAACAGGACTTTGTAACCCATGTAGCAATTTTCTTAAGAACTATGAATACTGGTACTGTAGTTTATTTTGAGTCATTTCCACTCACACAGCAACTACAATTGCCATAAATACTCATCAGATCAGGTCCCTGCTAAAACTAGTTTCCTACAAAAAGTAATTAACACACAACGCTGTTGAATCTCCTCTTTTACTTAAGTCTGTTGACAAACAAATAAATCAAAAAAATTATTAGAAATGCTGTCATAATTGCATTGTGAAAAATACATTTTAAATTTATATCACAAGGTTTAATTTCAGTTTTACCGATTAGGTGCATTCATTTAACTTAATAAGTAGAATTAGTGCTGATTTTGCTAAATGTTTTTTTTATCAAGGGACAAGGAGAGCATATCAAAATATAAATCTCTGTCTTGTAAAAGGCTGTTTTATACAACTCATTGTTATTTCTTACCTTTTCTTTTAGATGAATACAGTTCAAATAAATTTCGTAGACCTCCTGTCTAAAAATAAGATAATATAAATATTCAAGTAATGTTTCAAAAACTTAAACTGAAAATGTTTTATGCAGCAAAAATTATGAATTTTCACCTTTTTATACCTGAATATGAGCCAGCTTAAAATTAATCGAAATAGATAGAAGACTTAAGACTCCTCTTGCTCCAGTCTACAATGATTGTCAGCAGCCCAAAGTGGGACAGCCCAATCAGTATCAGAAGAGCATGAAGAGGTGTTTGCTATGAGCCAGCGGCATGAAGTGACTGCCGGTACTGAGATTAGCATAGATGCTAAAAGCTTCAGTCACTGATTTATCAGTTCTGGATTGCATTTCTATATTAAATGATGGACAAATAACACTACAGACATCTCTACAGAAAGGATATTGGTCCATTACCGACATGTTTTGGTGAGAGTTTGTTCTGTGAAGTGGCTAATATTTGTCATTACACCGCAGCAGTAGCACCCGCCTGCTAATTGGCAAAACAATTGTCCAGTCACCTGCTGGATTTGCTGCCTTTTTCCAAACACGTTATATAGACTTTCCCAGATGGACTTGTGAACAGTCTATATGATGTGTCATGCCAGGACAGTCGAGGAACACAAGAGCACTCAACCTGGTTTGGAGAGATTCAATTCAGAGGTAGTAACAAATAATCATCAATAATCAATAGAAAATATCAGATCAGGGTACACTGATGACTGATGGATGAAACACCATTGTATGCACACTGTTAGTACAGCATTTACCTTGGTGCTGAAAAAGGTTTAGTGGTTTGATAAGTTACCATGTCAACAGGTGACGTTCAGCAAACTTAAGCAGCAGGTAAAAACAGAGCAAGTCTTTGTGAATGTCTCTTTATTTTTGGTTTACAAAAAAGCCCATGTCTCTATGTTCAGTCATACTCTGCACCACTTGTGTTTTGTTGTCGTCTTCGTTGCTGCCTTCCCCACTCTACCAGGAAAACCAGTGAGTGATTGTGATGTGTTACATAAAACAGGACACTGGTGCAAAAAGGGGTGGGGGGCCACTGCTTTGACAAAGTTAAGAATACCACAGTTTGACTAAAAGAAAAACAGGAAACATATCCTTTATCACAAAAATCATTTTATTATAAGTCTCATACTATAATGAATAAAATAAAGTCATCCTAACTTAAACATCTTGTCCCTTTTCACTATTTTGAAGTCCACACTTTTATTTCTCTCTCTTCAGGCACTTCCATCAGAAATTTAACGTCTATCTGCTGTTTCTCCCTGAGCTACTCTTTCTGCTCTGTCTCTTCGGTTACCTGGTCTTAATGATTTTCTACAAGTGGTTGGCATTCGGAGCACGAGACTCCAGCCAGGCTCCCAGCATCCTCATCCACTTCATTAACATGTTTGTCATGCAGGGGAAGGATATGACTCCTCTGTACCCCGGACAGGTACGTCTCCACGGCATCAAGTGCATCATTGTCAGCTGTATTCTAATCCTTGTTACTGATGTTTTCTGTCCTGATTTTACAGACTGGGCTGCAGATTTTCTTGGTGTTGATAGCAATGTTGTCAGTTCCCGTGCTGCTGTTAGGAAAACCTCTTTACCTTTACTGGTTGTATCGTGGAGGCAAAGGCCTGCGCAGACGCAGAGTATTTGACATCATATAATTATAAGCACATTCATAATATTTCTACAAGTGTCTTAGAACTTGTGAGAATAACTTATTTCATTTTTGAACAGGGTTATGAGCGAGTGAGGCGAGTGAGTGAGGATGACAATTCAGCACCAGCAAGCTATGAAGAGGATGAAGAGGAGGGTCTTGATGAAGTGCCCAGCAGAGAAACACTTCCTAAACAGGTCAGAGATCCTCAAGGATAAAATAATCTTTAAAGGTTTACATGGAAGCTGTTTTACTTATAAACATTTTAAAGGTATCATGTCATGTAGATAGCATTTTCTTTACTCTTAAAGGATAAGTTCGGTTTCTACAGCTTTCACATCGTTTATAGAATGAAGTAGAACAATATACTCACCCAGAAGGCTTTCCTGATCCAAACAGTGCTTCAGGAGATATTTAGATCCAAAATCGAGCGGCGGACATCCGTATAATGGTAGCACACGGGGCATGTATAGCGCCGCTCCTAAAACTGCATTAATCGTCCAAAAACTCATTCGTTTCACCAATATTTCATCATAGTCCATTCGGGCTACTCCTCCATTACAGTCTGTGTCACTCCAGACATGTTGTGTGACTGTACTGACCTCTGAACTGAAGAAGAAGAGTGCTTGCTCCACGCCTGCGCAGCACTCTCTGGAGCGCTGCCTCTGCGTCCTCCTTTCTATGAGCTCCTCATCTGTATACTCTGGCTCGAAACTGTAAGGACACCCATTATATTCAAAGTTCTTGTCCACAACATCTTCATCCGATAGATATTCCTCCATTTTGCACAAAACTGGAAGAAGAAAGTTGTTGTGTAGCCGGTGAAACAATGAGCCATACTGCACAGGCGCGGAGCAAGCGCTCTTCTTCTTCAGTTCAGAGGTCAGCACAGTCACAAAACATGTCTGGAGCGACACAGACTGTAATGGAGGAGTAGCCCGAGCGGACCATGATGAAATATTGGTGAAACTAATGAGTTTTTGGACGATTAATGCAGTTTTAGGAGCGGCGCTGTATGCCCTATTGCTACCATTATACGGATGGCTGCTGCTCAATTTTGGATCTAAATATCTCCCGAAGCACTGTTTGGATCAGGAAAGCCTTCTGGGTGAGTATAATATTCTTCTACATTCTATAAACAATGTGAAAGCTGTAGGAACTGAACTTATCCTTTAATGTTGTTAGAAGGGTTAAAATGCTCTGTTTTTTACTTCCTTGCATTTGTTGTGTAAAAGCTACCTTTTAGCTGCCAATTTGCCTTTACCTACAGTACATTAGTTTTTCTGGTCATTACAGGCAGAAGCTATCGGTGTTTTTAAAAATCTTTGAAAAATAACACAAAACACAACGCGCCTCTTTATCCTGAAAAATCAGACCTAGTCAGATATTTGTATTTCTGGAAAACAAACATTTGAACATTTTGATTCTATTTGTAAAGCTTGACAGCTCTGGAAGAGCGCAAACCTCCACCAAGGTAGCTCACATATTACTGTTACACCAATAAATAATATTTCCACGATGAAGTGACCCCATAAAATGATTTCTTGACATCAAAAACCTCCCCTTAGCCATTGGAATTATGCTCATATCATTATCATTTTGGCAGCTATTGAGAAAAAAAACAATTGTTCGGTAATGGCAGTTATTCAGAACACTACCAAAATCGAATTGTTTTCACGATGGGCCATCACTGACATCTCCTGAACATAGTGAATCCAATCCAGCAAAATCCATCCAGCTGTTTCTGCGTAATCTTACGAAAAACAAACACGCAAACAAAAACAGGTAAAAACATAACCTCCTTAGAAGAGATAAAAAAGCATGTATACTGTGATTCAAGAGTGCACAAAATAAAACCAATGATGCTGTACCAGACTGTTCAGGACAACAGGGTGTGATACTCCACCAAGAAAAATAATCTCTCTTCAGTGACAGAACAGGTATTCCACAAGGATCAGTTCTTGAACCGTTACAGTTTAGTCTGGCTGTGAATGACTTGGCTAAAGCTTGTTCAGGGGCAATCTTCCAGCTTTCTGCAGATGACAGAGCATTTCCTGCTGAGTCACAACTGAGTCCTGAGAACCCGCAGGAAGTCCATTAGTTATTATGTCCGGCCCATTTGCCTTATGCTCAATACTGAAGCTATGTATAACTCCATTGCCCCTATTTGATCAGCTAAATCAAAATGTAGTTGTACGTCATCTGTTTCTCTCTGTGATTCTGGGTAAACATGACTTCCCTAGGTATTGGTTTTTGCTCAAAGAAGGTATCAATGTTTACCTTGTGCGATTATGAGTGTTCATTTCTCCCTTGACATTCAACACCATTTTCTTGTTCATGCTCATTATATTATTTGTTGTTGTTGTGTAACATTTGTTTTTAAACACTAGGACATCTATCCACAGGGCTGCTGCTAAAAATAACCCTGCTGAGTAATCCAAGCACACTCACTGAAATGCCAATTGATTTGTAGGGAACTTGTAAAACAGACAGATGCCCTAGTACATTACTATGTCAGCATCAGCTTTGGCTTTGACATAAATAAGGTCTGCTGTAGGAATTCAAATAACTTATAAATTCTCTGTTTTTTCACAGTTTGATTTTGCAGACGTACTTCTGCACCAGTCCATTCACACTATAGAGTACTGCCTGGGCTGCATTTCAAACACTGCGTCGTACCTGCGTCTCTGGGCGCTCAGCCTGGCTCATGCTCGTAAGTGCAGAGAAAATCAGATCACAAAGCACTTTCTGGACTTAGACATTTCGGAGGACTGCAACTCTGCATATCTGAGCCTTGGATAAAAATTCATTTTGTTTGCCACTATATTTTTTTCAGAGTTGTCAGAGGTGTTGTGGTCCATGGTGATGCGTTTGGGTCTGAGGATCACCACCAGAGTTGGGGTTGTATTTCTTGTCCCTGTATTCGGCCTCTTCGCCATGCTCACTGTGTCCATCTTACTTGTCATGGAGGGTCTATCAGCGTTCCTTCATGCTCTCAGACTTCACTGGTAAGTTTCCCTCCATCTGCTTATCTGGGCTCTTCAAATCACTGACTAGTTTAGAAATGTAACAGAAACACTTTGAAATGAAGGTAGGCATTGCAGTAGGCTGTAACTATAACAGTCAGGATGCTAGATGGGTGGTGCTGCTAAGGGCCGAGCATGATCATTGTAAAAATAGGGCCACTTCAGTTTTCCTTGACTGAGGCTTGAGACGGTACACGATTGACAAGGCTGGTGTGATCACTATGATGCAGGATGAAATGACTGTCTCACCCCTGGACACACCCCATAAATACACCGTCAGTAGCGCTACTACAGCGCTTTAGGGGCGTTCGTCCCGCTCCAGCTAGGCTAATACAGCGATATGATGAGAATTCCTTGAATTTCCATCCCGCTAACACGACGTCAGCACTGCTCGAGCTCAGTTTGCGTCACGTATGTCCTGACTGAGCCCTGTCGCTTGCGGCTTCTTGAACTGGACACAGTCGGGGCACAAATGGATACACCCTTGTCAGTCATCCTCATAAAGCTTTCAGGATTAAGCCACGATCAGCCCGACTGAGCTCCGTACATGCCACGCTAATACCGTTCGCATTAGGCCTGCATTCGGCTTCCATCCGGCTATACTGAAAACAGTGATTCTCCACAACAGTTTTGAACAGTTAAAAAGTGTCAGGACCCTTCCCTGTTCTGCGACATTCATCCACAACTATACAATGCTGATCCAGTCCAAGTAGCGCATGCACCACGACCAAAGCACGTTTCATTAGGATTATGTCAATCGTGCACAATCGCCATGAGAAACGGGAATGTGTGACTGGGGCTTCATGACTGTAATGAGATCCCCCATGATAACATGACAGTACTGTAGTGTCTGTTGAACACTCCCACGACACCAATAAGGGAAAAGTTTGAAGCCCATGGAGTGGTACGGGGATGATATGTTTTTCTTTAAGTTAGCTTCGCACTGGTTATCTTGACTGCAAGCCCACTAATAGCTTATGGGATTTTGGATCATTGCTGATAATAATCTCTGTAGCAAACAACAATTATGAAGCTTAATTGTTCTGCTGGTGGCAATCTTAACAAAGAAACCTACTTTCTACAATGTTCTAGGATTAAATGTATTTTTCAAGACTGAACTGCTATTAGTAAGCTACTAATGAACTGAACATAGCAGTTAAACTTAGGAACAACTACAGTATTTCCACTTTATATTAAGTTTTATGTAACCCCCTGTTTGGGAGTTTCCTCATCATAGAATGATCTGATGAGATTGGTGATCATGTCTGTGACAATAGTGTATGAATAACTGATGATTAAAAAAACATCAGAAATGCTTGCCATTGGATTTGAAGTCCTTGTTAGCAGTTAGTTTGCAACAGTTTAAGATTCAAAGGCAGGCAACATTAGATTTATTTTAATTATTTCCCATTAACCTTTAAAATCATTAAAAATGTGTTGGCAATGAACCCTATTTCAGGCATTTTTCTAAGTCCCATTTTACTTGGGTGGGGGGCAGGAACTGCTAAATGCTAATTCACTCCTGCATTTTTGGGTTCATTCCTACACCACTCTATTGGATGTGTTCCTAGGAGGGAATCGCCATCTCACTGGAACACCCTGCAACTGTATCGAATAGTTGGTGTTTACTGAGTAATTTAGGCACTCTCATTGGATGGACCTTGACAAGATAACTATGCCCCATTACAGATATTGAATCAGGCAGATCCTGCTGCACTGCAAGGTTACATACTAAAGGGTGTCTCCCACAAAGTGACTGTGTTGGCAGCAAAATTGTCACCGAACCATTATTGCCCCTTTAGTGAGACGTATTGTCACAAAGCACTTTGCAGAAATGATTGTACAATTTCAAGTTTTCCCTACTGACTGTGATGTGGCTAAAGTGTGTGACTACCTTTAGTAGCTCTTTGAATTTATGACTTTTAAGACCAGTCAAAGAAAAACTAACATTTTTTTGCACCACTTGACTGTTCAGATTTGATGGAACTAAATGGTTTTGCTTTTCTCCTTGACAAAGCACAGGCATTGTTTTAATTATTTTTACCTTTTTTCATGACAAGGAGTAAATGTTAGTTGGTTTCTTATGATCTTACTTAAAAATACAAACTAATTTTCACTGTAAATCTAATTGTTGAAAACTACAGAGATTATTGAGTAAAAACTGGTAAAACACAATCTTTAACTATCATCACAGGCAACTGGAGCAAATTAAATGTATAGATTCGTGTCCTTTTAGGCCCTCAGTTGATAAATGCACTAAGCTTGTCGTTTGTGTTCATTTCTCCTTCATAAATGTGCTGTAGTTAACTCCAAACTTGCATTTCAGGGTGGAGTTTCAGAACAAGTTCTACCACGGGACTGGCGTCAAGTTTTTGCCCTTTGACTTCTCCCTCCTGCCGTCCGTTTTCGAACAGGACGGCTTGCTTTGACAACAAGGACTCTGAGATTGTGCGTATGAATGAAAGCAGACTTTTTAATGGGAAAGGGGCTCAGCGTTGGAATTCTTCACACTGTGATAATGGCAACAAACCTTCGAGACAACGGATTGAAACTCACTCTTGTAGCAACGTTTTTTCACCATGACGATTTTTAAAGTGTTAATCGGCTGTGCTGACTGCCTTACTACATTACCCAGCAAACCTCTGAGGGCACAGAGGCTTAAAAATTCTTCTTTTGACTGCTTTCTTAACTTGCTCAGCACTACTTTTATTGCTTGTAGGGTCAGTTTGAATATTTAATTTGCATTGTGCTGTGTAAACAGATTATTTTTAATGTGGTATTTACAGTGAGAAATTATACAGCACAATGTAAAGTAAAGATACATCACAACAAAGATGATTGAGGTCCATGTCAATCATCTCGATTCAGTGCCATAAAGATTTATTTAAAATGATGATATGGGGATGCCTTTGGCTTTTCTAACTTTGCTCCCACAACTGACCGTGTAGGCAGCAAAATTGTCATCAAAACATCATTGCCCCTTTTGTGAGACGTATTGTCACAAAGCACTTTGCAGAAATGATTGTACAATTTCAAGTTTTCACTACTGACTGTGATGATGCCAAATGAAAAATAATCTTTAATTGTTAGCTGTTTGCTTATTTACTTATTAGCGCATTTATTTCAATGTAACCTCCCCTGTAATCAATAGTTATCAGAAACGCGAGAAAAGTCAAGAAGCCTTAGGTCTTTCTTTGATGATACTGCTTGTTGCATTTGTTGATAATTTATCATGGTATTTATTTAAATATTTGTCTGTACAAGAGTCAACTATTTTACCATTTTGATGTGTTGAATAAAGGTTTCAAGAAATGCAAGCAAAAAAGCCTTTTAATGTTTTGTTTGTCCTCAGTTCTGCATGGATGGCTATATGTCATCATATGATGTTTAAATAGAAGGGTCTAAATTCCTGTAAGGATTCTTCCTTACAAACCTCACAGGTATTAGTTCTTCTAAAATAACATATACACAAGCATTAAACTTCCATAAATGTACGCTTTGCTTGAAACCTAAGCCATCTATTGATGTAGAACTGGAGCAAGAGTAGAACGGGGTAATCTCATACTCTCACTATTTGAAGAAGTAGTTTCTATTTTTATGTCAAGGCTGTATCCCACTTTGGTTATAGCCTCTTTTATAATAGTGTGAAGTAGTGATGAGTTTTAAGAGAAAGACGAAAAAAAGGCAGCAGAGGAAAATGAGATCCTAATCTAAAAGTGACATGCCATTGGTAGATGCTTGGTTTACAAACCTTCATATCAAAGTGAAATATATTTATTGATAACCTCCAAATATCACATATTTTATAAAATGTGCAGTAAGAAAGAAAATATTTCAAGTATTTTAACAATGCATTTTTAAATGAGGGTTAATGTAATTTATTTTACATTAAAGGTCTACATTGAATTAAAAAACTCTATACAGAGAACTAGATGCAGCTTTTTCCCTCCTCATTGGAAATGCTTGGATCTGAGGGGGCAGAAGAGACTATATAATATGCTCTGTGTTGTTTGTCTGCCCAAACGATGTCTGGTGGGAGGGGAGGAGAGATAACAAGTCAAGGAGAGGACTATCGGCACAGTCGTTGCATCCATCTGTGACGAGCAGAAAACGCATGCAGGTTAAGGTAAAGACTCGTTCCCAGCTTGGAGGGAGCAGTCAACATTTATCTGGGAGGGAACCAACGCCTTAAGCTTGGAGGTGCAGACCCTCAGCCTGCCTTTTTGCACACAGCTGCAGACCACCAAAGTGCCTGCTGGAGGTAACTTGATAACAAAATATCATCTGCAAGAAGCACAAATGAAAATCTAAGGTCCACAAACAAAATGACACATAAAAGTCTGCCATGATTTATTAGACGCACATAAAGATCGGATTATTTGTTAGAACTGCCCAGCCTTTGTATGTGATAAGTAGACCAAGGAGACTATCCACAGTGCTGTGCAAGTAGGTGTCACAAATGCGTCATGCTGTATAATTAAAATCATTACATAAGAATGTGAATACCTTCATTTATTCATCCATTCTAAAAGCTCTGACTTAAGTCATTAATTTTGTATTCAGCAAAAGCTGGGGAAATATAGACCAAGAAGAAACAACATCATGTGTTCCTCCTCATATGCAAGTTGCCTATGTCTCATTTGAAAGTATTTTGATATACCGGGGACAATTTTCAACTTATCAGCCACCATGGTGGGGTATTTTCACTGCTGATAAATCATGCTTCATAATATTTAAGTTCACAATTACACGCTGAAATACACCTTATTGCCACTATATTCTGGGAAGGCTACATGGTTTATGAGTGTTTGTGGGATTTTTTGAGGCACAGAAGCACATTTGTGAGGTCAGACACTGATGTGAAATGAGAAGGCCTAGCTTGCAGTCTCTGCTCTAATCCATCCCACAAATGTGCGGGTTGAGGTCAGGACTCTGTGCAGGCCAGTCAAGTCTTTTCACACCAAACTTGGTCATTCATGTCTTTATGAACCTTGCTTTGTGCATGGGTGTACAGCCATGCTGGAACAGGAAGGAGACATCCTCATACTGCTCTAATAAAACTGTCACAATTGTCTTGATGTGCTGAAGTATCGGACCTCTTTCTACTGGTACTAGGGGGCCAAGCCCAATCTTGATAAACAACCCAATGCCATAACCCCCTCCATCAAACCACACTTGGCACAATGCAGTCAGACTCGTACTAAGTACAATTGTTAAGCACTTTACCTTTTAGAACTTTATTTTCCAGCCCTGTTGAAAACCTTTTCAATCATGGATGTAATTTAATTGTGGATTTTTATCCCCAAACAGATGCTTTGACATTTATTTATGAAAGACTATGATGTGAAATTTAATCTTTTTTATTCAATGTCATTAAGTTTTTGTGCGTAATTGTTGCTTTTTCAATGTAAGTTTTGGTTTGTTTATGTTGTGAATCAGTATCAAAATGGAACTTTACCCTTATAATAAAGGCAGATTTCCTCTTCCAGCCCACTACTGCAGCTATGTAGAAAATCTCAGTTAATGCCATATGACACACAAGCACACACACACACACAAACACACAAAACCTGCACCCATATGCTACAATCCTGTGATAAGGACGTCATCATGATCCCCCCTCTCCCTGCCTCACATCCACAGGCTTTAATATAACACGCAGTCCAAGTGCAGCCTCCACCGCTGTATGGTTCAATGAAACAAAGTGGTTGTCATGAAGCTCCTCCTGGCTCAAGCACTCCTCTGTCCAGCTTCCTCTCTCTGAAACTCTCTCAGGGTAAAGGTGGACCCCGGCAGAGCATCACCGAGCAGCTGCAGTGAGCTAACAGCGGCTGCAGCGGGGAGGAGACGGTGCAGCTGCAGCTAGCTAACAGCTCACGGTAACGGTGCAGCTGTTGAAGGCTAACTCCACAGAAACACCGACTCACCGCGTTACCACATCCCGCTGGAGTAACGTTACCGCCCGGGGAGGAGGACGACATGAACGAGCTGGTGAAGAGCTTGCCCTCCCCGACTCTCCCGGGGCTCCTCCTGCCAGGTGCGGACACTTACAAAGGCTGGCTCTTTAAATGGACCAACTACCTGAAAGGCTACCAGCGGCGGTGGTTCGTGCTCAGTAACGGCCTGCTGTCCTATTACAGGTAAGCGTTACTGACCAGGGCGACTGCGAAGAGGGTCCCAGCAGTGTAATGATGTGTTACATTTTTATTCCTTCAGATTAGAGTTCATATTGAGTTAAGCTAAAGTGAGGGTGGTTCAAGTGCCTTTATTTTCTTTATTTAAAACAGGGAAATACAACTTTTTTACTGTCCAAAAGAGAGTTGTGAGTCATGCTTGTTGAGCAAAAATATCCCTGAGTCATAGCTATCAGGATAACAATTTCAAAGTAAGAAGTCCATTTGTGGCTTGATAAAGGGTACATTTATTTAACTGCTAGGACTGTGAATTACAGAGCATATAACATATTACATTTTTCTATAATAGTTGTCTTATTACTCGACTAGAAATACACAAAGAGCACCAACCTCCACTAAGGCATGTCCAACATTGTCAACTTAAGTGAGTTATTAGTGAAAATATGAAACACTAACTAACTAGATGGACCATTCAATAGATTTCACTAGTCCATCTGGGCAACAGTCCACAGAAAGATTTTGGGAATGGGCAGAACCTTTCAAACTTATATCTCTCATGGGATTGGACATCTGATTATTGATCATATTCATCACAGTCCAATCAGATAATGTGGTAGGTGGGCACTGCTGCCGCAGTGTAGTCACTTTGGAAAACACTCTTGCCAAAACATGTCAGAAGAGGAGGGAGATATTTTCTGTCAAGAAATGACAAAATGATAGAAGACACAGAGAACAGCATATTCCAGCTTTTTTCCCATGATGTATGTATACTCCATATTTTATGATTTGGTGTTATCTGCAGTGGAGTTACCACTTAAATGCCTGGCATGTACCACAGTGTTTTTTCATGTGGACATTTGATTTCTTTACAGAGAACGTTTGAAACCCAAAAATGGTTTTCATGTGAACTGGGTCTGAATAAGACAGATCCAGGATTTGCATCTGGGACACCGTCAAAATCAAATAACACACAACAACTTCACCTGAGTGTCATGACCAGCATTCCTAGACTTTTTTTTTTTTTTTTCAAAAAATGTTTTCAGAACTTTTAAGTTTTCCAACTAACAAGCCAGCTTACTTTTAGTCACTGGCAAAAACATACCCTCCTTGGCAGAGGTAATTAGATGCACTTATACACCATCTGACATGGTCTTTCTGACATTCTTGGCCAAGTTTTGAGCGAAAATCTGGAAAACTGTCCCATCTTAGAAATCCTGAAAAAAATGTGTGGGTCCGCTTCCCAACTCGGATCACCACCAGAATGTTATTGGTTCTTCATTGTGCCATGACCACCATTCTTTGAAAAACTAAAGTAGTTCATAACTGTTCTGAGTAATTTTGCTAACAAACAAATATAGCTAAAACAACTTCTACAGAAGAGAACAAGAGGGAATGAGAAAATAAATATTTAAAGGAGGAAGATTTTCATGCATAATCACTGTGATATAACCTGACATACCACATGGACTGTTTCACATTTCCATGGGATACATTTCACCCCCATCTAAGAAACATCCCATAGAAAGTGGTTGGGAAGGTCAGGAGGACTTCACAAGAAGTGATAGAACTACGTGTCTATCACATGTATGTTTCACTTGTCAAAGGCTCAAGGTCACTTCTCAATCTAAGCTCAACCAAACCAGGTTCTTTCCATGATAACTCAGCTGGCAATGTCAGAACTGCCTTGACAGAGATTTTTGACTTCTAATATTTATGCTGCTTTCTCCTTATGTCTGTTTGAGGGCATCTTAACATCACACTCTGCATGATGATGTGCTTTGTTAGCTTAAGTGACCATTTATTGTTCACTACTATTCTCAGTGCATTGTAGGATGCAACGAGTACACGGTATTATGCTCACTTGGAGTTCAGGCACCACTACAACATGGCTTGTTCACTTTCTACTATAGAGCTCTATATAGTGACTAGGGAGTGACTTCAGACATGTCCTTTGACTTTATCTGAAATTGTATTTCATTATTATTCTAGATTTTTCAACTGCCTTACCTCAAGTTATTTTTCAGATGGCACCATGTTGTGAAGAACTCCAGCTGGGAGCAGAAAGAGATTTGTGAGCAGAAGCACGCTATGCAAATGCTAGAGTTTTGGGTTATCTACAGCTGTACCAATGGGCAAATTAAAAATGGAAAAGAAACAGACTAAAAAGAGTAAACCATACAGTCAAGCCTTAACCTGACAAACCACACGAAATGTCCAAAACATTTCAATGGTCAATCTGGGAAAGAGCCTCTAGAAAGTGTTGGGAGGGCAGAACCTTTTCAGAATTCAGCAGTTGATTGGATGATTGTTCTGTCAATCAGAGTTATTACAGGCCAATCAGATATTATGGTAGACAGGCACTACTGCTGCCATGTAAAGGACAGAATGTGAACCAATTAACTGAAAAAACTGAGTAGAAGGAGAAGTGGAGTGAAAATATCTTCTATGGAGAAGTTTGTGGTACAGTGTAGTTTTTATTTAATAAAGAAATGAAGTCCAGATCTAATAAATCAGCTGCTGAAGCTGGTAACATTTATGCTAATTTCTGCTCGAGCAGTGGCTCATAGCTCCCATCTCTTCCTGCTTTAATGAATAATGATTGGGCCATCCAGCTTTGGGCTGCTCAGTCTTTGTAGACCAGAGCTTGGCAAGATGGATCTGCCCGATTACAGACATTAAATCAGGCAGATGCATCTGCTCTGCAAGATAAATCAATCCCTGACAGTAGTCACAACTGAAGGCACTTACAACAACAAATCCCAAAACAACTGTGGCAGACGTGGATTAGGGAGAAGTGGAGTCACTCCTGTAGGGTGACCTCTTGGGGAGAGGAATGTCTACGATCTTTTTTCAGCTCTACTTAATAAATCTAGATATTATCTAAAGAAAGACAGAGACGACAATATGACTTAGCGGAGTTGTTCTGCTGTCATGGAGATAGATAATAATTAGAAGCTAAAAATCCAGTGTGAAATCTGTGACTCTAATTCTAATATACTCATTGAAGCAACAACAAAATGGCTGTCATTTGATACTGCAGTTCATCCTAGAATGTGGACCACAAACCAAAAGGTTTTAGTTTAAGACTCTGTCAAGTGTTGTAATCCATCATTTGACTCACCATATTCTGCAGAACTGAGTAAAATGAGACATGATTGGCTCCAAGCCATGTAGATCGGTTCATCTATGGGAAAAATCATTTTTCTGTGATGAATGGTGATAATATCCTGTATGATTTTTTTTCTGATGATACCTTCAGTGCCCTGATAAAGTTTTAGCATTCATTTATTTCTCTCGCTCTTGACTCTGTATTTCATTTCCTGCACTCATCTGGCTACAGCCTGTCACCGGTACAGGGCTGATAGTAGCTTGTACTCCTCCATAGATACCTGAATGATACCATGGCAAAAATAAAAGTTCTTGACACTTATATTTTAGTATTTTATTATTATTATTCATTACCAAAACATAAAGATGAATTTAATTGTTGTAAAACATCTGCATTATTTCAATAAATCCAAGTTGTTAAAATGTTTTTTAGCCCTTAATTCTTCTTTTGTTTCAGAATAGTGCAGTATCAATTATTTAAATTAGCCATGGCATTAACAGTACAGAAAGGTGATGAGAATCTGTTTTATGCTTAATGATTCACTCATCATTTGCTTCATCTTAAGTCGAAGTGCCTTGCATAACAGTTATGTCACACACTCATGAGAGGCAGACAGCATGAAACCCAACAAAGAAGACAGTAATCCTGATGGTCTGGAATCAGAAGGGGTTTCTTTAATATACATAAAAATATACTTAAATACACAACAAACAAAATATACAAAATGAAATGTTTGTGGCTATGCAGTTTCAAGCAAATTTACAGTATCATGGACAAATTAAAAAACATTGTTTGGGGTGCTGGTTTGGTGGAGTGGTTAGCACCCCATGTACTTACTTTTGCCGGTCCAGGTTCAAATCCCACCTGTGACCAGTTTGCAGAGTGTCTTCCCCTACTCTCTCTCTCCCTTTCACAAGCCTATCCACTGTCTCTCTCCTATCAATAAAGGCACAAAATGCCCAAAAAATACATTAAAAAAAAAAACATTGTTTAACAGAGTAAAAATCTGTGTTGACGGTCATTCATGTTATAAACATGAAGGAATGCAAAAGTAGCATTTAAATTAACATTCAGGCCAACGCTGAGTTATGCTGGAGAATGTAGGTTTAAGATTTCAGTCCAAAATTCTTTTGTTTCAGCTCAGTTGTCGATAGAATCACTCATACTCTTTTGAGCACTTATTCTGATGTTTTCTTTAGCTTACATACAGTATCCTCACTCTGGGGGCTTGCAGGATATTTTTCTGCCGCATGCCACTGCTAACCTCATCTGTCCCTCATCTGTTCTGTGTGTGTCCCTCAGGACTCAGGCAGAGATGGCACACACCTGCCGGGGCACGATTCCCGTCGCAACAGCACACATCGAGGTGGGTGACACCTGCCACATGGTGTTAACAAGTGGAGGGAGAAACTACCACCTGAAGGCCACCTCGGAGGGAGAATGTCAGAGATGGGTGTCAGCCCTGCAACAAGCCAAGGCCAACGCCACTTTACTGATGCATCACTCAGGTGAGAAAGACATTTTGTGTGTTTTTTGTGGTCGGTAGACATCCCCTTTTAAATCAGTGAAGTCACATGACCAGAAACTGGTGTTCATGGCGGACAAGATAAAAGAAAATAAGGACAAGAAAGAGGGATATGTGCAAGCACATACAATCACTGTAGAGCACTTGAGTTTTTGTTTTGACACTGATGTTACAGCTTTAAGCAGGATGTTAGTTTAAGTGGTGTGCACACTACATGGTAATTGGCCTGAGTTCCAGTTTAGACCAAAGTCAGCAAGGCCCTATAATCTGATGGTCCTTAAGATTATTTTGCCTGATTATCCTGTGGTGTGAGGTGTATTAAAAATCATTTTATTCTCAGAATGCTGAATAATACTGGATTTTTGCAGATAGCCAATATACCATTATTTACTCATTATAGCCTATATATTGAACTATTATCAATATTTTCTGTCAAGAGCTCAGTGCATCCACTTAAGCAGAATAGAGTTGTTTATGGTGACAGTCTGTGGTCTAAACCACTGCAATATTTTTATTTCATTCTGACAATATTACAACCAGTGTGTGAGATATAAATGGCCAAAACAGTGGCTGTAAATATCTGCAGAAATATTCATATCTGCTAATAATGATAATCGTCTTGATGGGCAGTTACTATAAATATTGATTTGATAATATTGTGATTCCCTAATGTTAAACATGTCCAATATTAACAATCTGAAATCCTCATGTGGCACAGAGGAAAGCCTCTGTCCTCTTTATTTTGCCACATGGATCAGTGTAGAGCCAATCAGGGAGAAAGCTGGAGGAAGCAGGAAGTACATGAAGCCATGGCAATGAGAGTAAAGGCAAAGCAGGAATTAAGGCAGACATGAAATATATAAGGGTCCAAATTGTTAATTTGTGGGAAGACATGAGTGCCAGTACAACTTTCCCTGTAAAAGTTACTTGTTCAATCTGTTAAGGAAGAGAAGTTGGATGGAAATGACAGCCGCTAAGGATGTCATAAGAATCTCCCCACCAACTACATTTAAATTCAGTTCCTCCTGATGTTGTTTGCCATGTTTGTTTACACCAAAGTCATGTTTGATTACAAACTGCCAGATTAAAGGCCCTGGTTAGTGGTGAGTGAATTGGTTGGTGTGTGGTGTGACTTGTTTCTCTGTCATTATTTGTTTTCATGTGTGGGCTCTCTCTGAAGATTTAGATTTTTTTTAGGTGTGGACCAGTAGGGATGGGAATTGATAAGATTTTATCAATACCAGTGCAACTAATGATCCTGCTAATCAATCCAGTTCTTAATGATTCCCTGATTGATTCCTGCAGATTTTCCATGTGGGCAAATGTTGACCTAGATTTTCAGTGTCAACAATGTCAAACACACGTCACAGCATAGATCACTGCTTCTGCAAGTTGCTGGTGTTTCCACTCACTTAAGGTTGTGCAGTAGGAGCCTTTCGTAAAAAATGAAACCACAATTCTGACTTCTTCTGAACCCTATCAGTGGAAGGAATTGATAAGGGAATTGATTAGCAAAAACACTAATGATATCAATTCTTTGATGGAGCTGTTAACGATTCTCTCCTGGAATTGGTTTTAGATTCCCTTCCCTATGTACCAGGACTTTGAGGAAGAAAGAAATAAGTAAATCTATCAATACATAGAAAAGAGGAAGACCAAAACAGATGAAGCAAGTCTGAATGAAAATGACAAATTTGTTTTTTTTAAGGAAGTGTATGGCTGTGGGTTTGTTGCTCCAAGGGTTAAAAAATGCTACACAAAACACTTTTTTACCTGCAGCTTTGCAGGAAGAGGCAGAGCCAGAACAGAGAATACATGGCTTAAAGCCAAAGTAGACCAAGCAGAGTTTCACAAAGAAGTAATGTCTTAATTTACCCACCATCGTGGTTGGTAGGTTGAGCAGAAACACAAGATTGCACCAAAACACCTGCATTTGGCTGGTAGCAGATGCGAATTTTCAAACCTCCAAACCTGCTCCAAAGGGACAGTTAACATTAAAAAAGTCTTGGTTTTGTGGATCATACATTTCATATAATGAAGGAGAAAAGTTGTTTAAGCTGATCTCTTGGTTTGCACTGCAGGCTGCAGTGGATCCTAAAATGATCAAATTTGTGATGCACTGTTTGTGAAGACCAGGCCAGAGTTGATAGTTTCATCTCTTGTCATCATGCTCCCACAATACAAAACTGTTTTCTTGTGTTTGATCATGAAAATAGGTCACAATTTGTCTAAATCAGTCAGCATTGAATTGTGGCACCAGAAATGAACGTCTTCAACTCATATGTGTTCACCCCACATGAATTTGTCAATGTTAAAGGGCTGATATCATCTGACACTGTAGAACTGACACCAACATCCCCACTTTGGATTGTATGCTTTTCTTTTTTTAAGCACTGTAGTGGATGGAGAGCATTGTCTTTCCTCTTTCCTGCTATTGTTTTAGATGGTTTTCCCGTAGAAAGTGACGAGTGTGCCTTTGTTTGGGTAAAGTGTGTCATCTTTTTGTATTGTTTTAGTTTGTAGCCCCCTAGTAGCAGTTCAATAGAATGTTAGTCTTTCCTGTATTTTACCTGTTGCATGTATTTGCTATTTTTACCTCTGCACAGTAAGGTAATGTTTTTGCCAGTGTTTGTTAGTTTCATTGTTTGTGAAACTGTTACACAAAAAAGAATGAATGAATATTTTCAGGGAATGTTGGAAAGGGCAAAAGGGAGAACTGTTTAGATTTCGGTGGTAATCCAAATCCAGATGTGGATCCAGAAATATTTTTAAGGATTCATTAACAGTGCACGATGGGACAGTTTTTCTTTTTTTTTGGTAATACTCACTAGACAATGTTTGAAATCCAAGAGCTTTGGGATGCTGACAGCCTTTTTGCACAATGAATTTACAAAATCTAGTTATTTCTAAATGGGATGCACAATATACTTGGAAGAATATGAATATACAGATAATTTCCTATAACTAAAGGCAAATATGACTATTTCTGCTAATATTTAAAGCTGATTTTATGTCTGTACATATCGACCATACATATCTGATATTTTTTTCTATAATTTTGTCAAAGGGATCAAATGTACCGTAATGATTAACCTCATCATCACCAAATGTCCACTTTTGTAAATATAAAGTTCAATTTGTTACATAAAAAAATGTTTTGTTTTTTTCTTTTAGCTCCCCAATTATTTTCTTAAGCAAAGAGACTGTCACTATGAAAGGAACAGGTCTATTTTAGTTTAGAGGAGACTTTGCACTCTTCAATAAAAAATGTCAGTTTTGATGTTGGTATTTACACTACTGAGTTGGGATATCAGTAAATATCCAATATCATGCATCTCTTATTTTTAGAGAGTATGTGAAGCTTAATGCTGTGTTTATTAGCAAATGAGTTATCAAGGTTAACCTACATTTTTATTATGGCTGGTGTTTAGCTCTGTTTTGATGAATTATGCTGCAAAGCAACATCATGGTACAGCTTACAGTCTGATGCAGATGAACTAATTTTAGCTCTAACCCAAATGAAGCCTTGTGCAACTAAGACCCACTTACCAAGATGCATATTTTATTTATTTGTTCCTTTTATTGTCGTGTAAACAAGCTTCCACAAGAGGGCAGCATAGCCTCTCATGTCCTAGTTCAAATATTCAGTTTAAGCAAAGGAAAGGTTTTATAATATTGAGAATAATTGTTGTTTTAGCGCTATTGTTGTCATATTCACTTCTTACCTCATTTCACCGGTGCATAAAAGCAAGTTTATCATATTTTAGAAAATATTGATCGATATGAGTGACAAAGAAGCAGGACCACAGCGTTTTTCTCCCACTCCTCTTTCTCTCTTCCTTCTGCACAAATGTGCACAGACGCACATGCAGCTCAAACCTCCCTCCCACTCTGTCTCCTTTTCTCCCTCCCTGTCTCCTTCAGTATGACGACAGTGAGAGCTGAATGAAATGACCTTCCTCCAGACTCCTCCTCCCATTCTGGGAGCAGGAGGGGTACGGAAAGAGACAGGGTGTGAGGGTTTTTCATTGAAAACATTTTATATCACACACTCTGTGGACAATAGGGAGACACGGGTGCTGCTTTTTCAATGAGTGTCACCTTGTAAGTAAGCTGTTCATTTTTTCATAAAGAGCTGAATGGGGACTGAAGTGAGAGTGTGTGCTTTCATGATACCTTTATGCAGGTGTGTGTGTGTGTTTGTAATTGCTTGAAAGGTGTCATTGTTTGTGTAGTTTAATAAGTTTGGCAGTAATGTGTGTGTGCTGGCTGGCTTGTGCCAGAACAGGTTTTGCAAATTAGCTCTATTATTTTCAAAGTCATTGCATAAAAAACAATGTTCATATGCTGGATGTGTCCGTGTTTCTGCTTGTTTAGCCTGCTCTTTGGGGAGGATTACTGTCATTACGATCTCAATGAGGTGTGCCGCCTTTTTAGATTGTAAATAATTTGCACCTGAACCATGCAAATCAGTGTTTGCTTTGACCGTGTAAGCATGTGAATTCTACGATGGATGTGTGAGTTGCTTGCTCTCTGCCTGTGTATACCAATGCTGATGATTAATGGTTGTGATTACAGCGAAAATACTTAATAGGATTCAATGGGCTGAGCCCTTTAAGAGGATTGTAGACAGCATTACTTTGTTTCACAGGCCGCTAAAGGTTAAGAATAAAATGTTTGTGTATTTTACCTGTTTTTTTCTATATATAAGTTTGATTGATATCAATAATAATTGATTATGGAGCTCAAATCATGCATTGATTAAACACTGCTAACAAACTTAAGCACCTAAATACTGACAAAAAAATCAATGAATGAAAAACAGCAGCAATTTGAATATATAAAAATAACAAGAATTATTTACGATAATAGCTAAAAGAGATACTTAGCATATGATTTTGTGTTAACCTCAGTTTCTTGTTTACAGTTTTGGATTTTATAAGGTTTTTACTACCTGGCCACTGAATTTTTTTTTTAATTGTAGTTTCTTTTTTTTCAAATCTTCTCCATTCTGTTTTCTTTCTTTCATTTTTCCCAGAACAGCATTGGGTTATTGAGGAGAAAACATTATTTTTCATTCATAAAATTAGCTCTTTATGTTACATTTATGCAAAAAGACAGAAGCATGTAATTTTCCTGTCTTGAAGTTTTACTTTAAATACATCACTGTAGCCTTTTGCTAATTCCTCTTTTCATTTTTCCAGGTTGCCAGATATTATCTATCAGTATTGCCCTTTAAGGCTCCTGAAGGATCATTCAGTTTGTTTGTAGATATAATGCTGCTGACTTCAAGAATTTGAAACTGGATTACATTTTCAAACCAGCTAGACTTTTGACAGAGTCTGGATCTGATTTTCATCTCCATTTTTGAGCAGATGAGGGTAATTTTCTAGCTACAGGACCAGTATGTTATGAGTCTGTTGTGGAGTTACCAAGTGAAAAAGCAGTAGCTTGATATTTTGGCTCAACTCTGGATCACTGCTTCTCTGGAAGGAGTTTACTCACCGTTACACTCTGACTCAGGGGCTTAAATGCAGCAGTGTGAATCCAGAGAGGAAGGAAAACAATAAATTACATCTGTTCCTTATCAAACTAAAAATACTGCAACTCAAGGATGTGTGTTGAATTGTGAAGGCCATACCGAATGGTCCAGTTTTTTATCAAGACATATTTTATAGTTAAGAACACAAATAGTTGTCCAGCTCTGCCCTTTTCAGGAAGTGAATCACTGTTGAGCCCCATAGTCTGTACTTACTGTTACAAGTTCAGACAAAATCTGTTGTTGCTGATTTCCTTTCCATTTCAAACAATTAAAATAACTCACTTTTTAACTCACTTGTATTCATATTAAGTTCATAAGATTATTATTTTTTTTCTAAATGTAAGAACAACAAAAACAAACTACGGTATGTTGTATGAAGAAAAACCAGAGTGAAACTGTTATCAAAGTTAATGAATCTTTTTTTAACCTGTTAATTAAAGTAATCAAACCTTGACTGTTAAGGCAAAAAGCAAAAATATTCAACCTATTATAACAGGAATTTTGATCATATTTGCCCTGCAACATAAAAGCATGTTTTGTCTGTTCAAGTAGTCATAGATAGATAGATAGATAGATAGATGGATGGATGGATGGATGGATGGATGGATGGATGGATGGATGGATGGATGGATGGAGTAAAGGGGATTTTTTCTTTAAGATGACACAGCACATTAAAGCACCGACAGAATTTTGCTGATAAAAGTTACCCTTGCTCAGATGGTGTTAATTCTAAACAAAAACTTTATCATTAAGCATTTTGATTCCTTAGATATTTTTGTGTACACATAGTTAACTTAAACTTAGTTGCATATGAGGGGTTAAACTCCTGAACACACATATTTTTTGATATTACGATCACAGCTGAATTTGGTAATATTTAATGCAGCCAGAAAAGAAAATGATTTTAAGACTTTTTGGTGTGTCAACTTTTGGATGCCATGTGCTGTGTGTAACATTTTTAACAGCACTTAAGCATTAAACAACTTGAATTTTAACTGTGTAGATCTTTCTTTAGCTGCACAGGTATCAGAATCTTAATGTTGTTAGAAAACTGTTCAGTTGATCCAGCGCACACACAACATGTGCACACATAGCACTGTACGTAGTACCAAGTTAAAAAAAAAAAAGGTAACGCACCTCCTCATTTTGAGACGGAGTAAACTCTGCTTGATCTTGAGTGAATGCTGGTTGTATTATCTGCTTCACACAGTTTTAAGGAGATTAACTCTTGGACTTTTGTGCCTGTGGGAGAGCAGACATCAACCTCGGTGTGTTTTGATGAAGTGTGTGATGTGATCACAGATTATTAATGGCTGTTGGCTGTGGGCTTTGAGGCAATAACAGAGGAGAAATTAACTGACTTAAAGTAGATTATAAGTAATTAAATGGATGTTGTAGCAGTTATTAGGTCTCTGTATCAACACTATTAGACTGAATGAGCATTTAAAGTTTGTTGTTAAGCATAAACCTCTCTGCCAACCACAGAAATCCTATTGCCATATATTACTGTGAAAAAGAAGCAGCGGTGACGCTCAGGTTTTCTCTCACTGTTTGTTTTGTTGCAGATCCCTCCAGTGCCATCTCTGATTCTTTAACTTTGATTCTCTCCTCCCACATTGTGTCCATATTGGTTCTTCCATCATCACCTGTGGGTGTGTTTTCATGATTCACTGATGAGTCACCAATTTATCCCAGACTCTCTGGTGTCCTACATAAGAAGTAGCTCGTTTGTACACAGACCAGCCGAGTGACTCCCCAAAACATATGCTGTCCTTACATGGATATGTGCAGATCAGAAAGGAACAGGATATGTCAAAATAAAATAGAAAAAAAATCCAATAGAAGTTAAAAATCATACACATATGCACAGTTTTCAATTTTGCCAGTATATCCAATATGTCCATAATTATACATTCATTTTGGCTGATTTCAGTTCCAAACAATAATAAACTTTTTAATAAACTATTCAAAGAGTGTCTGCTGCACTAGAATTTATTCATTCTCTTATAATGAGCTTTTAAAAAGGCATCAAATAAGACAGATATTTCCTTCTATAATAAATGAAGGAGATTGAGTTATGAAAAACTGAAAGTCTTTTCTTGATACCTACATTATACAAAAAGTATGCTGTTTTTTTAATCGTAACAATAAAAAAATGTATCTACGTAGTTTAGAGACACAGACAGCATTGTTAGTATAGTTGATGACCTATAATAAGCTCTGTGGAACACAAAGCCAAAAGCTTAAAGAGCACAAACCTCTGCCAACACATTTCCATCATCGTCATGTAAGTAATGTCCAAAATATGGAAAAATTCCATATCTTGAAATATTAGCAACAAAAAAGAAAAGGTCCCGGATCCACATTCAGATTAAGATCACCGCCAAAATCTAATCTCTTCTCCCTCGTGTCATAACCAACACTCCCCAGAAATGTCATCAATGTCTGCTGAGTACTTATTCAGTTACTATGGAAAAAGCTGAAGACTGCACTATCCCACTGTATAAACAAATCCTTAAAAAAATACTGGATCAACATCCAGATCAGTATCACCACCAAAAACATACAAAAACAAAAATGTGCCCTCTTTTAAACTAACATTCTGGTTTCAAATCAACAGTGGTTCTTATTTAACAACCGGTTTTCAGGGTAATTTCTTTCAGTAATTCTGACAACATCATCAAAATAAGATTCGCACACAAATACATATTTCATTCCTAACTGAAGTACTCAACGTGAACAAAACAAGATGGAAATTTCCACCAGATAATGAAACAACACAATTACTTTCAACAAGAGAATGGTTCCTGCCAAATACTTTTGTCTTCTTCTTGCCAGATCACTCTTTCTTTTTATCTTCATGCATTTATCCATCCATGTCCTCCGAAATCTCTTTGTCCCAGCTATTGTATTAAAAAGTTCTGATATGGGCTGAACGGCTCCTTCCTAGTTGTCCGAAGGAGCCGTCTAGCTCATATTTCTCGCTATTGTAAAGGAACTAAGGCCCACTGCTGTAGATACAAAGTGCTGAATGCAGATGTTTGTAGGTGTTCTCCTTCATGAAAATGATTGTGTTCTTTAACCCTGAAACTACTGAGTAAAAAGAGTGTCATAGTGTTGTGTTAAAGTGCTTAACATGAAGGCTACCATAACTAATAACAGCTCACTTTTAATAATTAGACACCATCTGTATTGTGCTGTATACCGATGGAGGCAAGAGGTATGTCACAACAGACAGTGTTGTTTAAATAACTCACAGTAAAAAAAAAGTAACTTGGAACAGGGAAATATTGGAGATGCACAGTGTTATCAACACATTGTTATTGTGCCAGGTCAGACTACGCAATTTGTGCACAATTATGGCCTGACCCATTGGTTGGAGAGGTTTTTTGACCAGTCAGCCACTAAAAGCTGCTGTTCTGTCTTGTGTAGTTTGGTCATAATGACCGACAATAACATACCAGCCGGAACACCTAAAGACTCCATTATAGAAAATCTATCAGGTTTGATTTGGTCCTGCGTCCCACAATTTGTCTCTCTACATCAGAGACACAACCAGTGAAAGCATGTGTGATCATCAAGGATGTAAACCAACCAAGGTTTGTGCCGTGAGAACCTTTATCCTTGCCCTTATGGTATGTTGTAGAGGAGCTACAACCAGACTATAAAAAGAGAGATGTCGAGAAACCGCAGATGCAACATTGTGCTCGATGTGTATCTGCAAAGTTACATATCACCCAATAAAATGTTTGTAGATGATGCAGACTTTAGTATTGTGCATAGAAGTACTCCATCACAAAGCAGATCCTTGTAACGGCTGTTAAAGAGTAGCTTATGCCACAAAAACCTTTACTTGTTCACTTTTCTCTGACGATGACCTTAGCTCATATTGTAAAAGTTATGAACTGTAAACTTGAACAAGTTTATTTTTGAGCTTCCTCATCGAAAGAGCGAACTTTCAGAACACTGTCTATCATTTACTTTGAAAATTAAGTGTTTCTTTTGTTTTATGTCTGATTCCAAAAATAAATGGACAGTCACGACAAGTCAAACAAAACAGACTTCGGTTCTTTTATAGTATTTTTTTTTGTATATCATTATTGGCTTCAGCCAAAATGAATTTGAAAATATTGGCATGTTGTCAGCAACAATAATTTAATGTTCATCTCTATAAAATGTATTATGTTACATTCATATTGATCAAAACAGAAGTGTATACTGCAGTTGCTCTGGTAAAACATGCATGTGCAGCATTAGTGGATCTATTGTAAAAGAGGTAGGAAATATATATTACCTGTTATGAGATGATATTGCACTGCTGATATGGACTGTGTTGAACCGTTTATGTGAGGAGTGTGATGGGGTGGGGGAGTAAGTCCATGACTGAGTTCTCTGTGGATATGACTCTGAAGAAGAAGCAGAGAAGTGTCATTTAAATACACTTCTTTAAGTTAAATGATATAATTTTCTTGCGCCTGTATTTAGGTCATGAAATCATTACACACGCCTGAAGAGTTTTTCACCCTCTCATCTGTAATCTTCTCCTCCTGGGACTTTAATAATCCAGTTTGTTCTGATTGTTTTGAGTTTCCTTTCCCCCCGTTAAACCAGTGGTAGTAGTTTGCCTGCCTGCTTTGATACTCACGGGCAATGCAGACTCTGGCCTAGATTCAACAAAAATGCTCGGGAGTTTTCAGATTACACACGCAATTTGTTTCTCCTAGGGAGGAAAAAATGTTTTGACCCAGAAAAGCCTGTTTTATATGACTGAGGCAGTCACTGGCATTTGAAAGCTGGATTATTTGTGGTGACATGTATAACCACGTTGCCTGTGAACCCAGCTGTTATCTAAACTTGTACTTAAGACTGTGCAGCTTTTGGCTGGTCTTTTTTTAGAACTAGTGACACTGAAAGGCTTTTATTGGGTGCAATTTGCTATCAAAACCACACATTTTCATTGGTCAGAAACTGAAAACACAGACTAATATAATCAAGATTCAAGCATATGAAATATTTTTAAACAGTATCATATATTAGGTAAAAACAAAATCATTCCAAAAGAGGGCTTACTATACTTACAGATTCAATTGAACATCATGGAGGAGTTTTATAAAATATGCTTTCATGTTAAAGTCTACAAATTTTCTTTATGCTAGAACAATAACATGTAAACCCCTTTTCCAGTGAAGTTGTTGCATTGTGTAAAGTGTAATTTAAAACAGAATACAATGATATTCAAATCCTTTGTAATCAGTATCCAGCTGTATATGCTACAGGGACAATTTATATAACGTTCAAACCAATAAACTTCATTACTTTCTTTTCTGCAAATATTCTTTCAATTTGATTTTCATGCCTGCGACATGTTCCAGTAAAGCTGGGACGAGCGCATGTTTGCTTTTGTGTTACATCCTCTTTCCTGTGAACAACACTTTATTAGCACTTGGAAACTGGGATTTGTATCAAAGAGAAAAATATGAAGTTTTTAAAATTATTTAAAGATAAAAAATAGGTCATTGGGTAGATGATGATGTAGGTCATGTGTTCAGGAAAGTAAGAAATTAAAACAGGATTTTTTATAGCTTTATCCGTCACACTCTAGTCTCCGTCTCCTCTATTTCAAACCCCAGAGACAGTTGGCTCAGCTGCCATCAAGGGGTAGAGAGGGAGAAAGAGGAGAAAAAGTGTGGTGCGTCATCTTTTTTTCCTCCTTTTTCTCCTTTCTAAAAATAACCCAGCCTCCTGATTGCATGGGCCTACCGTTTCCAGGGCAACGGTTTTCATTCACAGCTTTCCAATGGTGTAAAGGAGGGGGGCTATCAGGGGTGTGAAGTGTTAGCATCTTCCTCCATCCCTTGCCCATAAACACTCTTTAAGCTTGCCAAAGACTAAATCAAGAGTGTAAAAATGTTATTCAATATGTCTGACGAGGCATGAAATTATCATTCTGTTTTCTACTGTTTCTAATCTTCAAGAAAACTCTTCTATCTTGTGTTAATTATGTAATCTCTGCATTGTTCCTTTGTCCCCAATGTGTGCAGATGATTCAGGAGATGAAGGTCCTGAACCTCAGGAGGATCGAGCCCTAACCCAAGGGGTGCTCAAGAGTCTGGCCAGCAAGCTAGATGACCTGAGCACCTGTAATGAGCTGATAGGTAAGCACGGCGCCGCCCTCCAGCGCTCCCTCAGTGAACTCGAGGAACTGCGTGGATCTGCCGACAGCACAGACAGAGTGAAAGCAGTTAATGAGCGAGCCACCCTATTCCGCATCACCTCCAATGCTATGATCAATGTGAGTGGACAGCAGCAGTACAATCCGCTGAGAAAGGTTTTGTTTTAATGAGGGATAGCAGCTCCAGGGTTACTCTGGTGACTCTCTTGTGTGTTGTGTTCGCACCTCAGGCTTGTCGTGACTTTCTGGATGTAGCAGAAACTCACAACCGGAGGTGGCAGAAGGCCCTGCAGTATGAGAGAGAACAGCGCCACCACTTGGAGGAGACCATTGAACAGTTAGCCAAGCAGCACAACAGTCTGGAGAGAGCCTGGAGGGAGAATCCCACCTCATATACAGGTGAGACATGTCACTCTGTGTGGCCCCGTTTCCATAAAATATTTTCATGCTTTCTCACAAGGGAGCAGCTCAGGTTAGTATTTCAGGATACACTTGGTGTTAGAGTGCATCTCCCCGAGGGATGCAACAGTTCTTTGTAAGATATGGACTGTCAGGTATGGTTCAGTATGTACATTTGAGTCGCATTACTTTTAGATTTAAGCATGAACAGCTGTCATTCATTGTTTCCTTTTTACTGTGGTTTTGAGCCTGTGAGTCAGAGCACACATGTCAGCAAACTCCTGCAGAGAGTGACAGTTCGCTAAGGTTGGGCTATGATTTCATACTTTACTGTGAGAGAAAAAATCTGCAATGTGAGGTTAAGTTTGTAGTCTGTAGGCATAAATACAGTTCAGCATCACAAAACCTGAAAATCAATATAGGGCTATCCAGTCACATTGGTAGATGCTGTTACAGAGCATCATTTTATCAAACCATTGGCGCACATTCCTAATTTCTTTACATAAAGTCCAAGCACATCAGCACTGTGCATCAAATACAACATTAAGGGCCTGATCTACTAAGATCCCGAATAACAAGCGCTAAATTGCATATGCAAACTGGACCACCCTATTTAAAGGAGGATTTTTGATTGCTGGGTAGATGATAGGTCTCTGCTATTTTTACTTCTGACCAGAGGTTAGTGTAACCTTTATTGCTGTATGTCGTTTTGACAGAGAAGATTGTCACTTTTCCCTCGTGCCTTATTTTTATCCATCATTTTTATTTTTCCCTTCCTGATTCTAATTAAACATAATCTAAATGACCACATTCAAGTAGTTTAAAGGTTCAACATCAATAACTTCTCATGTGAAGAGCAGTCTTACAGTGAAAGTTTACTTCACACATGGGTCTGCATGCGTATGATGGCACCCTGGATCATCCCTCCTTTTCACAAACACAATCTTCAGTGCACTCAATTAGTAGATAAGCTTTGCAAACACTATCAAGTTTGCACATGTTTTTATACACCCAGACCTTTAGTAGATCAGGCCCTAAATGTTGTACCTGTCCTCCATGGCTCCCTGTCTGCTGTGGCCTCCACAAAAGTTTCATATCACATTGATCTTTGAAGTAGGAAAAATCTGCTAAAAACAGATCTGAAAAACACACCTAAGAAATAAGCAACACTCTCCAACTGTTTTTCTCCTTGAGTTTATCATAAAACATGATGTGAAATGCATCAGTGGTATGTAGTTTATCAAATAAACCTTGTTTGGTGCTGCTTTTTGGTTGAAAGGATGACTCAATTCAAGTCAAAAATTGATGTGAGTAGTAATGTCATTTTGAGAAGGCGATGCCTTAAAAGCCAACTTATATGTGTGAATGAGGAGCTGGCTTTCGTTTAGGAGACAGTATCCCTTGTTTTCCATTTTCAGTGTTGACTTGGGGCGTTTTCACATTAGATCCACTTGTTTCGAACCATGCTGCGGCGCGGTTCGCCATGGGTTCGCCCTCCTCCCCCTCCCCCGCTGGCTTGCATTCACATTTGCAACATCGAAGCATGCCCGGACCCACTTGTGTATTCACTCAGTTTGAAACAGCAGGGGCGATATGCACGTAACTGGTTACCAAACCTCTTACAGAGGAGAACGAAGAAGAAGCTACCATGGTAACCATTTCCTACACCAGACAACCAATGTTTGCATTGCGCTCTCTTCTACATTTTCCTTCAAGTGTGTTTTTTTATCGTGTTTGAGACAGCATCAGCGACCTTCTGGACCCTCGTAAATCATCGTAATCCTCAACCAGAATAAACAAATCAACAAATTGAGTAAGCAAAAGATTCAACCGCGGGATTAACAGGAAGTAATGCATCAAAAGTAAACTGGTTCGGACCACTTTGTTTCACACCAGTGAAACCGCACCAAATGTCGGGAGATGGAGCAGGTCGAGACCACCCCTTCATGGAGGTCTCGGACCGGCTGATTTGGTACGCAACAAAGGGCGGTGGTTGAATTCACATTGACACTAACGTACCAAACCCTGGGTCAAAACTTTTTTGGTGCGCACTAAATGTGGTCGGTGTGAAAACGCCGTTAGATACATAACATAGCAACTTAAATCTTCATAGAAAGCCATTTAAAAGCTAAAAGACTGGTTTCTTATACTGAGCTGAGCCAAAATATTCAGCTCTCAAACAAGAGGCTGTAATTCCCATGATCACAAATGAAGCCAAAAAAAACAAAAAGAAAAGATAAAAAAGAAAAATGTCCTCTTTGTGCCATGGTTGCCTACTGCAGACTTTAAAGCCTAACAGAACATAATTATGGTATGTGTTCTGTGTGGTTATGTGTGGTAATGAACAACATAAAGATGAAGTGACATCAATGTAGCTCAAGTCAGAGAGGAGTTTTCATAAAAGAATTCTTTCAAATGCAGATAATGAATAGGACCTATCTTGATTTTATAAATATTTGAAAGAAATTTCTTTAAAAGAAGCTAATCGATCAAGAAATTACCAAAATAATATAATATCCCATTATTTTGCTTAACATTTGGGCACAGTGTTTTACATGAAAAATAACTTCTCTTATTTTCATTTCTTGTAACTCTAACACTGTGTCCCCCATGTCATGAACAAGAGCATTGGCTTATAAAACAGAATAACTTCACAGGATGAAGTGTTACATGTTTAATCAGTTAAGAATGATGGACAAGTGACCCACTGTCATCATTACTCTGGTTTCAGAGTCAGACCTGAGGATACATTCATGCTATCGTGAATGTGCAGAAATGTGTCCCAGGTGACATCCATGTGTCATGTGTAGGAGAGATATTAAAAAAGGAGAAGAATACTTTATTTAAGACTCAATGTGCTTAACAAAACAATAAATATAAATACAGACAAACAGAAACAATGATTGGAATCATCTGTGCATTCTATGCATTTTCACATTGGTATGATTTAGAGCTGCACACTTCTTGAGATTGTATCAACCTGGAAGTATGACATAGAGCTAAAGTGTCTTTCTGTCTCTCTGGTTTAGTCTCATACAATGATAATATGGCCCTCTTCTGGCCAGCAGCAGTGATGCATATCAGTGACTGAATTATGCAGCAAACCACACTCAGCAAAGTTTGTTTTTACTTGAATATTACGTCTTTTATGACCACAGATACCCTTTTTCACTCTTTTGTTAAGTTTAGCAACCTTTCTTTGATTCTTAGCCTATTAATATATATGAGTGCCCAAAAAAGCACCCTAAAATTGTATTAACTGTTCCCTGATAAACTGCACAAAATTTTGGCTAAATTATTTCTCAGCCTGTATCTGCCCAAGACATGAAAAACAACATTTAAAAGACTTAAGCGCTGGCTTCAGTCTCAAACCCTTGCCACTGGCGTTAAGTTCATACACATTTGCAAATCTTAAACTAGTCTGCATCCTTCTTTACAGAACTTCGATGTTGCTTTAGGTCTTAAAGAGCCAATATCATGTTTTTTGAGTTTTATCTGCACTATTGTGTGCCTGAAAGACCTACCAGTGTGATGTCAAACCATTACTACATCAGTTTACCAAGCCCATCGCAGAACACAGACACTAGAAGGACTGCAGAGTTGTTGACAACATGGCACTGAGCAACACAGAACCATTTAATTACCACAGAAATAGCCAGTAAACCAATCACAGTGGACTTGGCCCACATGAGGAGCTCTCAGACATGTAGAGAGTTCAGCACCATTAAAAGGTAGTCTCACTGTGAACACTAGACTTGTTTTTTTACGCAAATTGTGAACATACCTATTTAGGGCAAAATGTTATCTCTTTAAACACATAAGCACACTAATGTCACATCAGGTCTACTTGAGGTTAGCACTTAAAATTGTTAGATATTTTGACAACAAATAAACTGAAATTTTCTATTTTAAAGGCAAGGCTGTTATAGCAACAAAAAGACACAAGCATATAGATCCATAAAAACTGTTTGTGTGATTTCTGTGGCACTACTATAAATTTATAAGAAACACCATGTTCTTTTACACTATAGCATTCCTCCAATCTGTGTTCCTATGGATTAACTCTAGGCTTTTCCATCCTTTCGCCCTGTTTGTTACTGTAGGTGTGGAACGTTCTCAGGAGGGGGATGCAAGTGATGAGAATGACGACGCTGAGTTCTTCGATGCCATGGAGGACTCCCCTGCATTCATAACTGTTACTACTAGCAGTGAAATCCAGCACAAGTGAGACATAAATTCAATACAGAGTAATCTCAGAGCTGTCTGCAATCTCCACAAGCTCAGTCACTTAATTTGAACTGTGCTGCTCTCCTCCAGGCGCTCAGGGAGTAATCAGAGTATGATGAGCGGAGGAGTAGCCAATGACTGGACTCACAATGAGAACGTAAGGAGTAACAGTCGTGGCTTAGTGCTGTTGATCAGAATGTTCTTGTTGGTCTCAGGTTTTACAATTACGTTGTGTTGGCTGTTATTTTTTTTATAGGAAACCTCAGGCAAAAACCACATGCAGCTACGAAGAACGAGACGCAGTCGCATTCCTGACAAACCAAACTACTCCCTCAACCTGTGGAGCATCATGAAGAACTGCATCGGCAAAGACCTGTCCAAGATACCCATGCCTGTGAGTTTAACACAAATACCAGGTTATTTTCAGTGATTCAGCCCTACATGTATTTAATTATCCTCCTCACTCCACCTCTGATACAGGTAAACTTCAATGAGCCGCTATCCATGCTGCAGCGTCTCACCGAGGATCTGGAGTACAGTGAGCTTCTTGACCGAGCGGCTCGCTGCGACTCCCCTCTGGAGCAGATGTGCCTGGTAGCTGCTTTTTCAGTGTCCTCCTACTCCACCACAGTCCATCGCACAGCCAAACCCTTCAACCCTCTGCTGGGGGAGACGTACGAGCTCGACAGACTGGAGGAGTATGGATACCGATCCATCTGTGAGCAGGTGGGACACAGACAGTGTGTGGACATTTGTGTTGATACGTCTTGATTTGTATTCTTCCTCTTAATAATGCAAACAACTTTCATCCTTTAGGTTAGTCACCACCCACCTGCTGCGGCCCACCATGTGATCTCACAGCGAGGGTGGACCCTGTGGCAACACATCACCATTGATAGCAAGTTTCGTGGGAAATATATTTCTGTAATGCCTTTAGGTAAGAACCAAGGAAACATCTAAAAGGTACCTATTTTCAGATTTGCATATATACTTGTATAGTATATACACTTATATACTATCAAACATCTTCCCTATCCTGCTTAGTCATCTTTGCAACCTGGTACAGCTTGTAAGGATCGTGCATTTGCTTAATGCGCAACACAGTGTGCGAGGGGAGCCCCCCCTGAAATTTATCCTTACTAATTGTACATGTACTTTATCTTGACAACCCAATAAAGATATATATGGAAAAAAATGTATTTGTAATGCTCAAAAAAGACCTTTACAGAAACTGTTATAACAAAGCATGACTACTAGATAAAGGGAAACAGGTTCTGAATAATAAATCATTTCACATTCTGTACTGTTCTCTAGTTTCACCATATTTAACTTATCATGCTGAGGTCTGGGGCAACACTTTCAAGAGCTTGCTACAGTCTCTATTTATTCTCTAAAAAGAGCAGTTAGGGTCATAAACAGAGCAGATTATAGGGATCACACACATTTATTGTTGTCTCTTTAGTCAGAGCTGTTAAAATTCACAGATCAAATAGAATATCAAACAGCACAAATCATGTTCAAAGCAGAACATAATCAACTACCAGGGAATATTTAGAGCATGTGTAGTCAGAGAGGGAAAGTATCACTTAAAGGAATTGTTTTATTTTAAGACTGTAAAAGTGAAAAATCCAAGGAAAAGCTCTTGTGTGTCTGTGCCTGCCGTCGAACTTTTGAACAGTCTGACTGGTGAATTTAAACAATGTCCAAACATAAAGCAGTTTAAGAAAAAGTATAAAACCATGATTTTGAAAACGTGCAGGAATTAAACTGCATGAAGGTCACTGAAGGTTGAAGTAGTTTCTCTTGTTCCTTTAGTTTATTTATTTTTCTGTGATTACTAGTTGTGTAATTTTGTTATTAATATTTGGTTTATTTTGTTTATATGAGATAATTTTCATTATTTTTTATCATTATTATTTGGAAGTGTATCAATTACTGACTACTTGTGTAAAGTGAAGGAGTGGGACTAGAAAAGTTTGGATTTCCTCCGACTCCTTTTTGAACATGCAAATGACAAATTTATTTTGTGCTTTGGTTGTTGTTTTATTTTGTTATGCTTAATTATATGTTCATGTTTAAAGTTTAAAAGAGAAAGAAAGAAAGAAAAAATAAAAAAAAGGCAACTAACAATCAGTTGCCAGTGTGGGTTAATTAAATTCTCAACATAAACAACCCCAATACTGACACAACCATGAAACTATTGTTGTGTATATCTGTTTTTATGTTTCTGTCCTTTTTTTGTTATTTAGGAAACATTCATCTGCAGTTCCACTCGAGTGGAAACCACTACATATGGAGCAAAGTGACTTCAACTGTGCACAACATTATCGTGGGAAAACTTTGGATTGATCAGGTGTGCCCTCCAAATGCTTTAATGAACCTGTTTAAATGTTAAAAGTGGTGCCTGTCTACCTTTTGTGTGAGTTTGGGCTTAATAATGTCGTGCAAAATGTAAAATTGACAACATTCAAGGTAAAAACTATGGACTTCACTCCAGACAAATAATCAAGAGAAAGATTAGCCCAGTTCAAACAAACAAAAGTGTTAAAACTAACTAATTAAATTAGTTTTGCATCAGTGAAAGTTTGCTTTTGTTTGTATTGTTCTACTTTAAAAAAGGAACGAAGGTCACATTACTCTAAAAAGTTATAAAAAAAGGTGGATTAACCATGTGACCTGCAGATTTTTGGGTTCTCCTTTGGCTTAATTTTTTAAACACAGACGTTCCACTTGGTTACATCTGTTTTTTTCTGTTGTCTTTCGTGTCTATTTCTGATGGCAGTCTGGGGACATTGACATTGTCAACAACACTACCAAGGACACCTGCCATCTCAAGTTCTCTCCATACAGCTACTTCTCCAGAGATGTCCCTCGTAAAGTGAGTTCAGTAAACCATTTCATTATCTATTCAGCTGTTTCAGAATATTAAGTACACTTAGAAGAAGGAACAGTTTACAGTGACACAAACCTGTGTCAAAAACAGACTTCAGCATTTGTGCAGATATAACATTTATTTTGCCTAACATATGTTCTCAGTGTGTTTCACACTTCCTCAGTCATTTTTGGATCATCCAAGCAGAGAGGAAACTTGAAATTAAGTGTGTTTTAACAAAAAACACAATTGACTCATTGCAAAAGGGAAGTACTTGTTAAAAAATAACAGCAAAATATTTAAGAGGTGTTAAATAACAGCTTATTTAATCAAACATTTTTTCATGATGGTATGAAGTTACCACTGCTTGCTACAGCCTTTAAGTACTGACCTCCTGTGCATGAATACCAGCTCTGATTATGGTTCTATTATTTACATAACTTATCCCTTTTGGGGACGTGGGGGGCAGCATACGTTGGGCGAGAAGCAGGGTACACCTGAGCCAGCCCATTACAGGGCCACACATACCCCTTTCAGACTGGCCAAAAAAACGATTTAAACCCGGTAACAATCGGCTCCTGTCAGCAGTTTGAAAGGGTTTAATAGGCATTTCGACCTGGGTCGATTGACCCTGCAAGCGACATGGGTTTTAATCGGCTCGCCTCCGATCAGCTTCAGTGAGAACATCACACCCGGATCGACACGCTAATTTAAGGGTGACGTCGGCGTAATGTCCCCATGGCATAATATCTAGCCCGCCCCCTCCATCTGTAACTTACGTGACTCTTTGCTGTCTCAGCATCTTATTCCATTCACCTTTGAATCATCAGTGCCGAGTCTGTACATGTTTAAAGAGGGACAAAGTACAAGGCAAAGAAAACCATGTCCATGACATCCATGCTCCTCTCCATTGCTTACATGGAGGGGCTTTGTCGTGCTGATGATGTCATCAACGTGATGACATCAGCTTGATGTGCCAGAGGAAAAATAACAGCCACGCAGCTGGTCTGCTGCCCATTAGAACCGGGTCTGCTGGCAGTGGGAAAAGAGCCCCTTGTTGATTGCTAGCGGGTTAACCCGCCTTGGAAATCCTGTGTTGACCCGCTAATTTTAGTGTGAAAGCCATAATAGGTGGACAGACAACCATTCACACTTACATTTACCTATGGGCAATTTTTTGGAGTCAAATATTAACCTAATGATCATGTGGTCTTTTCGAGGAAGGCCCTGACCGACAGTGATCAAACCATCTACCTTCTTGCTGTGAAATACTAAAATGGCACCAATATTAACTATTAACCCCATCAGCATGTATCTTTCAGTCAATTAGATAAAGAACTAGACATATCCTATCAGATTAATTTCAGTGACATTACTCCTCAAGTAATGTCCTTATTTCAGTACATCTACACGCAGTTAAGTCAGGAAAATGTAGTCATTTGTTTTGGCTGTGCAAGTTAGTTTCAGTCTTTGCTCCAGCGTAATGTAAAGGCACAGGAGGACAAGAAGTTCACTGACAGATGTGAGAGAAAAAGAATCGCGAGTTCTGACTAAAGAACAGAATCTCTGTCTTTCTAATTGTTTTTGGATTCAGGAGAGGCTGTGCATTATGAACAAAGGCACTTGCTAAACAGTTCTTGCTAATTTCAGAGGAAACATGAAAAACTAACTTACTAACTGACTTACGAACTGCATAGCAATAAATCGCAACATAAAAGTAAAAGTATTTGGACACCAAAAACACATAGAAGGACATCAAAAACACTGTCATCATTACAACAAACATGAACTTCTCAAGTTTAGCAAGTGCCACACTGCAAAATCATCCCAAAACTACAGATGGAAAAAGAGACATTTACTCATTATGTGGCTTTATGCCTGTAAAGACAGAAAGCAGACTCTTTTTTGAATCTTGATCTGACTTTGCTAATGAAGTACCTACTGCTACACTGCTACACTGCCACACTGCCAGCTAAAGAATTTTTCCCACCACTTAGGCCGTTGAATGTATTGCTTCAGCTTTTCCTTCTGTGTTTCATTTAATTGAGAAGTGTTACCCGAGCTTCTGTAAATGATTGCAAAGCTGTTCAGTTAGAATTTAGAATTTGTTTTAGTCTTTTATTCAGCCTTGTTCATTTTGCTTGCCAAGTCTCCTGCAGGCAAGTGTTGATAATCCTTGGTCAGCACATTCCCTTGGTTGTTATTTTCTGGTGAAGAAGGGGAAACCTGAACACCATGAGTCTTCTGTCCTTGGGTATTCTGCTTGCGTCTGGCCTCACAAACTGCGGCCATGTTCTGCTCATCAAACGACAAGTGAAACTAATGAAGGCTAACAAATCAAAGCCAACACAGCTCCCCCATGGATGATATAAGTTTCATTAGTATCCAGGAATTAAACACGAACTCTCATGAAATGTCATAAGCATCATTTTATGCTATGGATTACAAACTTGTGTGCAAAACTTCTTGATCGGTTCACTCCAAGAACATCCCTTTGCAGACTGTTTCAAATCCATCAGCATGGATTATATAACACTTACTCTTTCATCAAAAGATAAAACCATAACAGCTGAACAGTGATAATGCACATTACATATTTTCTTCATATCACAGATGCTTAAAGAGACTGTGAGGAGTTTCTAAGTAATTGCAAAAAAGTCTCACTTTTAGATATATGCCTGATCGAAATACACACTGTAAGATGAGTTTTATAGCATCAAAATAGGTTATCTATAAATGCTATTCCTTAGCTTCTTGGTCGGGTCGGACAGGACAGGGCTGGACTGGACTGGTTACTCAACTTCGGGAACAAGACAATTAAAACTAGAGCAAATTTATAGAGCACCGGGCTGTAAGTAGCCATATATAGCCGGCTACAAAACTACGATACCAAGTTTTTCAAAACTTGCTTGTTGTCACACATCAAAAACTACCGCTATGTAACTAGAAAGAGATACATTACCTCGTCGCTTTGCATCCTGTGAGTTGTTGAAAAAAGCTGTAGAAGCTGTAAATCAATGCAGAGTTCTGAGGAAGGTCCAGGCTACAACACAACAAACACACGCTTTGGTTTAGCGATATATAGCCGGCTACAAAACTACGATATTAAGTTTTCCAAAAATGCTTGTTGTCACACATCAAAAACTACTGCTACGCCACTAGAAAGAGATACATTACCCCGTTGCTTTGCATCCTGTGAGTTGTTGAAAAAAGAAGTTGTAAAGCAATGCAGAGTTCTGAGGAAGGTCTGAGCTGCATTTATTAGCATCACAACAAACAAGCTTTGGCTTGGGTCATGTCTTTTGGTGCATTCCAGTTGTAGTCAGAAGTAGGAATTTCGAAGTTCTGAGTAGGAAACTGCAACTGGATTGCCCCCGAAGTCGGAATTTCCTACCGGGAACTCAACGAAACCTCGCCATACCCGAGTTGACGATCAAAGATGGATGCCCCCAGTGTGAACAGTTATTTAGCTCCTGTAATAATCAATTTATTTGCACTTCTGACTGGGGTGTGTTGCTCTAGATCAGCTGTATGCATAGTATTGTTAGACTTATATTTACAAAAATGCTGCCATAGTGATAATCACATTCTTTACGTGATATTTGTGAACAACAATGCAGGCATGCTAACAACAGCTAACAATAGCCTGGTAGATCGGCATGTTTTTTTCCGACTTCAACTGGAACGCCGATAAGTCAGAGATGATGTCACTCCCAGTTCCGAGGTTACTGGAACGCAGCATTACGACAGTCGCCGCGCATGCTCATGGGTAGCAGAGTCTTAATGTTGCCGGTAATAGATTCTCCTCACAGTCCCTTTAAAGAAACAGATAGCATGTCTCAGTCCTCAATCAGGATTTATTGTGAACGCCGTGCTATTAGGGTGTACTTATTCCTCAGAAAAAGAAAACAGCATGTCAGGCTGTGCATGTTGGTGATCTCTTACTGTGTGTCATCCTCTTGGGTGTCCTCAGGTGACCGGAGTGGTGGAGGACAGAGAGGGCACAGCTCATTACATCCTGTCAGGGACCTGGGATGACAAGATGGAGAGTGCCAAAATTGTGGACAGCAGTCAGGGATGTGGAAACTCTGAGGGCAAACAAAAAACAGTCTACCAGACTCTTCAGCCTAAACTGCTGTGGAAGAAATATCCTCTCCCGTATGTTCATCTCATCTCTCCAGTTCCTGTCTCACCTGTACAAGCTGTCCTTTGTCCTGATGTGATCTCCTGTCTGTCCTTTCCTGTCCTCTCCCCCCCTCAGAGACAATGCAGAGAACATGCACTATTTCTCCTCACTGGCTCTGACTCTCAATGAACCAGAAGAGGGCGTAGCGCCCACTGACAGCCGTCTTAGGCCAGATCAGCGCCTGATGGAGGTGGGACTGTGGGACGAAGCAAACGGCCAAAAGCAGCGACTGGAGGAGAGTCAAAGGCTGGAGAGAAAAAGAAGAGAGGCTCAAGCTACACAGGCACTCGAGCTAGGTGAGAGCAAGGAGACCTTCTGGTAAAAAAGAAGGAAAAGAGCCCAAATCAAGCCAGAAACTTGATTTTGTGCGGGTAAATTTACGTTGGTGTTGGCGCATCTCTGCGTTCAGAATGTTAAACATGCAGTTTGACTCAAAAAGTGGCAGAAATTCTCTGGGTTCTGGTGTAAACTAAGCTCACAGTGAGGATCACCTGATATTATTTTTATCAGTCCTTTATGAAATTTTCAAAATAGCTAACTAATTATCTTTAGACACACAGACACAAAGTCACCTTGAAGCGCAGTTATACTAAACATTAGACTTGTGAAAGCAGATGTCACAGAGTCCCAATAGATGCATAGATGCTAACAGCTGCAGTACCACTTCATCAGATCTGGACCACATTTCTTTATTACATTTAAAACAAACAAATGCAGTGAAAGCACCTCTTGATAGAAAGTCTTTTCCCCTCCACCTTTACCATGGTTTGCTGATGTTCTGTCTTTTTGACTGCAGGAATAGCACCCGCCCACAACATAATCTGATTGGTTCTTAATGTATCTGATTGAACTAATGATTGTCCAATCACCTACTGGATATGCTTTTGAAAGGTTCTACCCTCCCCAAATGCTTTCTGTCGGCTCTTTCTAAGATGGACTTGTGAAACACCTTGAACAGTCCATCTGAAAACACAAATTATAGCCGGATAATTCTAGTTTTTGGAGCTGAAAAGTTTAATTCACTTTCTCCTGAAATCCTAAAAAATAAAACTTTCCAGAAAATGTAACATACAGTGTATATTTTTTTTATCTCATTTGATACATGAGGTGTTTTTGATAATCCATTTGAGGACATTTTTATCATTTAGCTGATTGTATTCAGATGTTTTTTAGTAATTTGTTGATCACATTGATTATATGGAGGTATAATAAAAGTGCGTATCAAACAACAGCTTTTTCCAATCACATAGTTGTGTTGTTGTATTTTAAGGACAAGACGTGGAGGGTTACCAGCCGCTGTGGTTTGAGAAGAGGACGGATGATACAACAGGAGAAAGCACCTACATGTACAGGGGCGGCTACTGGGAGTCCAAAGACAGACAGGACTGGAGCCAATGTCCTCAGATCTTTTAGGACTACATTTCCCCCTCACAGTGTGTCGTCAGACCAGCTGAGAGGAGGATGCTCTGTGAGTTATGAAGATTACTGTTTGGGTGTGGATGTGCGAGCGTTTGTGTGAGAAAGTGAACCAGCTATATGACGTAGCTCCTGGAATTTGAAGCACAAAACAAACTTCTTCTTCCACCTACTGATCTCCTCTCTTCTGCTCTGTCATAACTTGTGTTAGCAGAAAGCATGGCCTCAGTTTATATGTGCTGTGTAATTATTATTCAGCACTGCAGGGAACTTAGATTACAGAGTACATAAAGTTCTCATGTGTGTCTGTGGGGCTGAAAAACTTGACGTATGCTGTACAGAGACATGATTCAAGCACCAAAACACACTGTTCTTTTAATGTATGTCCAACCAGGGGGCTAGGAGGTGTTGCATTTGTTTTGGTACAAGTACTGAATGTCTCGTTCACGTCAAAGCCGGAACAACATGTTCCTCACACTGGGCTGCGACACAGACAGCAGCATTTAAAAGGACCATAGCAGGGCAAATCATTCTTCTGTGCTGAAAGGTTTTTTCATAGATTTCCATCTTTTGATCTCTCAGATTATTGAGAATATTTCCTATCCTTCCTTCGAAAGCTACTTTAAAGACTGTATCTTGACGTTCATTCAGCAATTTCCAGGTTGAAACTTGCACAAATTTGAAACAGACAGCCTATCCAGCACTCTGGGAGTGTGGAGTTCTAGTTTTTTTTTGCCAAGCTGGGAGGATCTAAGAGAGTTGCATTGTGGGAAATGTAGGAGCCAGCTTGAAACTACTTAATAAAAGTCTGAGTATCTCATCAATGATGCACCCTTTTTTTTATTTAAACTCCATCCCCAACTTAAACAAACAGAAAAGTTAATAACTAGAACACCATTTTGAATATCCAACACCCCCCTGATGTGTTAATCTGCTAAACTGGGGGGATTTTTCTCTGCAAGGGTTTATTTTGGTGCTCAGTGATAATTTTAGCCTTAATTATATAATGATGCAGTAAGTCCCTTGTGAACGCTGCAAACAGAAAGATGAAGTGTTGTTAAAAGAAATCTAACCCACTTTTGTTCTTAAAGGGTGCTGAGATGGATTTTCTAAGGTGAATTGTACAATTCTGACTGAAATACACTCAAATCGTTTGAGTAATCTTGGTATGTAGAGAATTATTCCTCAGACAACTAGCTTTACATGTAGTTTGTATTATTTTATAGTGGCCATTATGTTAGCATTAGCAATAAGGCAGCTGCATGGCCACTTGAGAAGACAAGAGTCTGGGGACGTAACTGTGCTTTTTGCCACAAAATGTTTTGTTAACAGTATAAATAGGAAGACTGATTGTTATATAATGTCAGCTGATTTATGCATATAAATCAGAAAACAATGGGAGAAAGGCTTAGCAATATGTATGCTATTTTTGTGAAAGCAAGTTCAGGTGTAGATGAGTAGTGAATGTAGATTCTATGACTAATATTAACCTATTTACTTAAAGATTTCAGCTTTCTGTGTGTTAAAAATGCATTGGATGGTTGATTTTTGCCTGTATATAGCAAGAAAATAGAATTAGAAACACTGTTTATAGTTGCTGAAATAGATTATTGTTTCACATTACTTGAACATTAAACTCTGTTTGTGTCTAAATCATTTCAAATGAAGTCAGGATTGTAAACCAGCTCTTGAAGTGTTGGAAAAAGAGTTTAATGCAAGTTACCAAATGAATCCAAGGTGTTACTATGTTCATGATGCAAATAAGGTGTTGTTCAAACCGAGCACAATTTAATGTTTTCCTACAGGTAATGAAAAATATTCAAAACATAGACTCAAAATTTTCCATGGCAACACATAGCTATGCATGGTTTTAGAGTGCTAAAGCACTTAAGTAGTGAAAAGCCTCTTCACCTAGCTATTTGTTTGTTTACTGAAACATGATGTGAACTCACCTTTTGTGCCCTATGACCTCAGAATTTGAGCTCAAATAAAAACATAAAACTGTCAATGTGGCGGTGTTATTTTCTCTCTGACTATTTTTGTCCCAATGTTTTACCCTAAAACAGGCAGGTGACATGGAAGACAGGGAGAGACATTGAGTCTGACATGAGTAAAGGCAAACAGTCCACTTCCCTGGTATGAGATAGCTGCTGTTACACCCATGTGGCAAACCAGACAAAAGAAGTGAGTTATGTGATGATAAATAAAAGCCTTCTTAAAAGTTCCATGTCCTTGTGTGTTTGAATGGTTACATCACATCTTGGGTGTCTATCAAGCGAGGATGTATCTTGAAAATATGAAAAAAAAGCAGCCAGCAGAGGATCAGATGGAAACACTTGGATCTGAGGTTATGGGAGGCCATGATAATGAGCTCTGTGCTGACTGATCGCCAAAGTGCCTGATAGAGGAGCAGGAGGAGTTACTGGCCATGGAGAGGACTTTAAAATACACATGTAGGTGAAGACTGTATACCCATTACATAATAAACTCCAGTTAGTGCAAACATGGAGGGTTTTTTAGGGGCATTTTCCTTAAAAGACGTAGAGAACATTTGTAAAAGGTTAATGCTCTCAAGCCCATTTCATACCTATTTACACACCACTGAGGCATTAGTGCTGTCAACTTGGGGTTCAATATCTTGCCCAAGGACACATCACTGTGTGATGGCTGGAGCTAGGCTCTAACTTGCAACCTTCCAGTTAGCAGAGCAAACTACCAGACAAAGCCACCGACAGCTGAGCGTTTAGTAAAAAGTGTCATGTTCTTTTGCTTTCCAAGCCCCTTGTAACAACAAAGAAATCTAACATTATCATCAATGAAGTGTTTTTTTTATCACTGAGGAAGCAAACCACTGTATAGATTACTGGTATGATACTAAGTTTTGGTTTTTTTTTTATGTATTTTGTGCCTTTATTGATAGGAGAGAGACAGTGGATAGGCTTGTGAAAGGGGGCGAGAGAGTAGGGGAAGACACTCTGCAAGCTGGTCACAGGCTGGATTCGAACCTGGACCGGCAGAAGCAAATACATGGGGTGCCTGGTTGCTAACCACTCCGCCAAACCAGCACCACTGATACTATCTAAGTTTTGTCTGTTGTAAACACCCTTGTTTTGTAATGCAGTTGGACTTAAGTCACATTTGTGATGTTTCCACATTTAGGAGGGGTTTCATCTAAGACAGTCTGCTGCTAGACCACAGTGTTAATATTGTTTAAGAGGGAAAAATCAAATACTAGGCTAGACTTTAAGATGTTTGTGTTTGTTTACAGTGAAAACTCACCTTTTGTTTTCAAAAGCACTTTTTAAATAATAAAAGGGGACTTCATTTGTCTGACTGCTTGTATTCACAGATTTAATAGTTCCCATGTGCAGTCATGTAGAAAATAAAGGATGCTATACTTCAAAACGGTGGGATACACTGTTGTGTGTCAAATTCAGTCCATTTTGCTGTATGTGATTGCAAGTACAAATGATGTCCTTATTAACTCTCACCATTGAACTTCACAGCTTGAGCACAGCACCGTGTTTGGAGTAAAGTTTAAGCCAAGGAAAGGAAGTAAGAAAGGGAGCTGCAGCCACTACAGTTTCTATGGTACATTGATAATTATGGCATTGTGTATTATGTGTATTATTGGTGTGTTATCAGGAGAGATATAGAACAAGACATCATTGTTTATATTCGTTTTGTTTATATCATTGATAAAATAGACTTTTCAAGGTAAGAGCTACTAAGTTACATGTGAACAAACCAGATCAGTGGTTTTCACGCACCAATGTGCCTTAAGGCTTAAGACAAGTCAAGCTGTGCCTGGGAAACTTGTGAACTAATAACACAACTCAACAGCAGCAATTTTTTTATTTACTCGACCACTTCTTGGTATACCATCAAGCGTTAAGTAATAAACAGGATCAACACTGTACATTAAATCAAATCAAATCAAACTGCAAACATTTTAACTGTCGACTTGCGCTGAAAAAAAATAAAATATAGACAACTTTGTACTATTGTACTACTGATTAAAATTTTATCCCAGTGTTGTCTGTGTTTTAATTTGGAGGATAAAGATTTTTTTCTAACTGAACATGCTGACTTAAGGCTACAACTATATACAGCTGTTTAGAAACATCTGTTTTTCCAATGCTTTAGGCATGATAAAAATAAAAAAAATAGGTAGCCTATGGATGAAAAACATACTGGAATATGTTTTCATAAAGCCTTTTTGCATGACTACAAAGAGTGCCTTAGGCCGAAAATGTTTGGGAACCACTGGTTTGACCAAAGTCTTTATAAAACATTCAGTTATCATAGGGAATTGTTTTTAGGGCATTTTTTTACATTGATTTTTTTCACCTTAAAGACGTTTATTTGTATGTTATTTTTCATGTTCCCTTGATGAAGATGGTCAGCCAGAAAAGGGCAAGTGTGATATTTGGCATTTGGTTCATGTCACTGTGATTCATGTATCGGCATGTATAAACAGAAAATGTATTGTCATTAAGTGTGTATTTCCACCATGCCCATACAAATGTTACTTGTATGTTTAGGTCCGTGTTGCCCAGCCCTACATGTATAGTTCAGGGGCATGTGAGGCTCCAACATCTCAAACGTGGGGCTGGAGCTAAAGGAGGTTACCCTGATATTGCAGCACACTGTAATGAACGCCATGCATAGATGGGTGTCATTGCCCTTTAAATAAACCGTCCAATAACACCGGAGCGCGTCCTCCGCCTCAGTTTGGCTGACTGAACAGTGACCGACTGACGGAGGGAGTGTTTGGGGATGCTTTCCAGTGTTGTCACGGTACACGTCGAGGAAAAAGGTAAAATCTGTTACAGGAGGTTGGGACCGGGTTGGCTTGTGGCGCAGCGCCGGGTAACGGTCAGTGTTTGAACGTTAGGGGTTCTGACGTAGCTCACGTTAACGGTTGTTATTGTAGCTAGCAGCCTGACGTTAGCTAGCAGCCGCTGTCTCCGCACCTGCTAACGTTAGCATGACAGCCAGAGCAGAGAGACGCTGCGCTGTTTGTGGTGTCGAGTGACAGGTCACACTGTTAAGGAGGTCAGATATCTATTTACTCATCTTAAGCTTGTGTTTCACCCATCAGAGACAGCTCTGTGCTTTTGACGGCTACCATTCAGCCCAGCGGAGTGACACAAAGTGACGTTTTTTTAAACTTCACCAAGGAAACGACTCACGTTATGTTTGTTATTGGACAGAGTGAGCTGTCAGTAAAAGGGTACGCAAAGTATAATGTAGAATGAAAGCTTTATGCTAAACAAAGCAATGACTTTGTCATTTTTTTATTTTGACTCTATAGAATGGAGAAGATAAGAGGCACAATTAGGGAAAGTGAAAATGAAGGTGAACCAGTGGGTCGTTTTCACACCTCGGTTTGTTCTGTACGCATTCGAAACTCTATTGATGTGCACCTCTCTCTTGAACTGCAGTGTTCTGAAGCAAACCAGCCCAGTCTGAATTGCCTTACGTCGTTACGTCACAGCGAGCGGTCCGATGAATACAGTCACGATTTGCATTAAGGATAAAGCCCCCTGTAAAACTGCCTACAAAACTATCACATAGTAACGATAAAAGTGGATATCAGTCGTCCTATGTAACATTATATATATAAACATATTCATCACCTCGGGACACGCTTCACTATATAACTGTAAACAAAATGTACACGAAGAGGGGCTTCAACGCGCGCTGGCAGATTCTCGGGGACACCAGATAGCATGGGAACATATCACATCGAAACACCTGATGAGGCGTTCGCAAATAAACTTGTGGGAAAGGCAGTTAGCAGCTTTAAAACGGATCGATTCTCCTGCTTGAATGAGCTGGTGAATATTGTCTGGGAATCTGTGAACTTTTTAATCAGTCCTTGTTGTGATGATCTGCTGTACACATGGGTACAGTGTTAACCTGCTGATATTTCCATGGTATGTTGTGCCAGTGCACAGAAACACAGAAAGTGACTGCTGGATCAAACATTATTCTTAAGTAGTTGTTTGTTTTTAGGCTGGTTGCTTAGTGGCTGTAATGCGTTTATTGTTACTCCTGCCTCTGATACAGCTCTACTACAGCAGTGTATTGAGTTACCTCATCACTCTGTTGGTGTTGGGCCAGTGTGTCCTCCTGCAATCAAGCTGCTCCAGGGGCTGATTGGAAACTAGCCGAGACCACCTTTTACAGGTGAGTTCGGTGTGGTTATTTGTGACCAAACAGGGATTGGTTTATGTGTTCATATGTCCAAACAGACAAGCTCAGAAGCCCACTTTTATTGGATCATCACCCTCAAACGATGCTGATGTGGGAAAGGATCATAATATAATGAAGCTTTGCTTTGGCAACAGTGTTACTGAGAGAAACATTCCAACCACATAAGCTGTCACTACAGTGAATAAAGCTGTTGTTGCTACACTTCTTTGTAACCTATCCACTTAGCTATCTTTCTGTATATTTACATGAAAAAATACTGAAGCATCACATCTTAAAGATACTTGTCATGTTATTTCTCTGTTTAGCATAATCCATGACTATAAATCAAAGTAACAATATAAGAGTAGTGAGAGTAGACTTGATTTAGATTTTTAATAGCAATATTTAAAAACTTTTATTGTTGTAATGCACCTATTGCTTTTGTTCTGTGACTTCTGGGGTTGCTTCATGTCTTGACTATTTTCCATGTTTTCGCTATTGGTGCTTTTGAGTTCAGGTCATTTCATTTGGTTTGTCTGATAGTATGTTTTATTTCCTTGTCACGTGGCATTAGTACTAACTTATATAAAAGATCTATACAAAAATCGCTGTCTTGTGATTTTTTTTTTTGTTTTCTTGCTTTCTGAGATGTGAATAACTGCCTTATTCCAAATTATTTATTTTTTTAGCTCTGCCAAGTAGATCATGATTTTGCTGGTGTTTATCAGTTTCTAATCAGAACAGCTCAAAAGTTATCAATAGAATTTGACAATAGTTTCAGTATAGGTCAGAACTAAGCCAAGCATTGATCTTATAATATTTTGTTGATGATCAGAAAACAGCTGTGAAGCCAGTACTTTTTAAGGATTTATTTTCAGATTCAGACAATTGGGCAGATCAAGTGTTGTGGAGTTTATTTGGTCCTCTTTGCTGTGTACAATTCTTACTTTTTTGTTTATCTGCAACTTTAATGTCTTAATTTTGAAAATCAATTAAATAAGATTTTCATTCAGAATTGCTAAGGTGACTTTTTTTGCTTTTGGTGTGCCCAAGTGTGTTTTTCGTGTTTGTTTTTATTTGTTGTGAGGTTATTTTTGTTCCCTCTGCCCTCCTGTCAAAATGATAGACAAACAAAGACCTTATTCTTTAATTTTTTTTTTTATCTATGTATTTATTTTTGCTTTTTTGAGAGGGTGGATGGCTTGTTTGTTGGTCTTTGGTTGTAAACACAAAGCCATGTACTGTTTATAATGTATTTATTGATTTTGTTTACACATCAAATCAGTGAAAGGAGAAAAAACGTAAATTATATGAGGATTTACCCAACTGCAAACTATACTTCGGCACCCTGACCCCATAAGGGCTTTCCTTTTTGTGCTGCCTGGAAAAGGGAATCACAAGATCTACCCAGCCGTGAAGCAGGTTTCTATTTAAAGACTTGGAGGGGAAAATACAGGAGCACATCAAACTACGCGGTATAATGAGAAGTCAGACGGTTCGGTCACTTTATCCAGAGCTGAAGTTGCCCTGCTGAGGTTTTGGTGCATCGTCACTCCGTCAGGATAATAGCCAATCCCCTCAGAGCTCACTGTGCTGTAAGAAGGCTCGTACTGTTTTCCAGCCCGCCCTGAACAGCCCTCTGTCTGCCTGCTGCTGCATATGTCATTCTCCGCGCGCAGGGTAAGTTACACAACCAGTCCGTCATGCAAAATAGAAACACGTGTTTGTAGGCGGCGCTGAGACAAACCTACAGGTCCACAAAGACAAACAAAGACCGGCGAGCTGCGCAGGGGAAAGGGCGATCCGTTATTTGACTGTTTTATAATGTTGTTGTGAGTCGACATGAGAGGCCCGCACTCAGCATGTGTTTCCCTTTCAGAGAGGACAATGATCCGAACATGATCAGCGCCGATGGCTTCTCTAAATGCGAGGCGACCCTGCAAGACAGAGGCAGGAGGAGGCTTCCGCCCGCAGAGATGCTCCATCTGCTGTCAGCTGTCATCGTCTGGCTGGTGACGGGGACCACCATCTCCAGCCTCAACAAATGGATATTTGCCGTCTACAACTTCAGGTACCCCCTGCTGCTGTCAGCCCTGCACATGCTGACAGCCATCGTGGTGGACTATGGGCTGATCAAACTGAGGGTGATCCGGCACAGGGCGCCTGGAGAGCAGGACCTGACCCCCAGCGCAAAGTCGAAGGTGTTCCTGTTGAGTCTTACCTTCTGTGCTAGCATCGCCTTCGGGAATATGGGTCTGAACTATGTCCAGCTTTCATTTGCACAAATGATCTACACCACCACGCCGCTGTTTACCCTGGCTATATCAGCACTGATCCTGGGCAAACAGCACCACATTATCAAATACACAGCCATGATGCCCATCTGCCTGGGAGCCTCCTTCAGCATCATGGGAGAGGTCCAGTTTGACCAGAAGGGCTGCTTTTGTGTGTTTGCAGCGACCATGTTGAGGGGTGTCAAGTCCATTCAGCAGAGTAAGTACAACTTTATGCTGTGTCACAGGAGTGCCTTCACTTTATGGCCAATCAATCTTTATTAATGTTCTGCCAAATTTGATATGCTCTGTCGATGCTTTAGAATTGTATGTATTTGTTGTATTGTTTATATCTATGTTTTATTTATCTCAAAAGTTCACATAGTATAGTTATAAAATTTTGGTCAGTATCTCTAGTTTTTGAAGTATCTGTGCATGTTACTAAAGGTAAAGTAGGTAAAGACACCATTGTGTATTCTGTGGCAGGATAAAACTAAAGGCATTTCCAACATTGTGGGTCAAGTTACTGTTGAAATGTAGGAAACTGTCCTATTTTGTATGGTTGACAAATCCATTCAAAAAGTCCTCCTCCATATTTGGATTCTAATCACTGCTTTCTTGAGCCATGACCAACATTCCCTGAAAATGGCACGGAAATTAGTTCAGAAATTCTGCAGTTCTTAGTGAAAATGTTTAAAATAGCACTTACTGGAAATGTTATAAAATAGCTCGAAAAAATTCTGGATCCACACACAAATCTAAACACTTTTTCCTTTAGCCATGACTATAACTTCCTGAAAATGTCATAAAAATCCATTCACAGCTTATTGAATCATCCTGTTTGTCAACAAACTTCACAAGCTGATAAGCCAAAAGTAAAACCCGTTGGTGAAGACTAGAAACAGATGCCAGGTCAAACATGCTCCAACTTTGTTTTCAGTAAAGAGCCGCTGACAGTATTATGCAAAGTGGAAACAAGGCAGTGTCTGTCAAAACTGCTTCCTCTGTTTGGGGAATTAACAATTTATCTGCAGTTTTTCATTTATCATTGGTATTTTAATATCCAGCAATCATGCAGTCCTGATAGATTTTAATGACAACAAAAAATCTAAACATTAAAATGCTTATAAAGCAAGTAACTGATTTTCTTCATCAGATTTTGAGGCCAACACTGTACATTTTCTAAACTGCAAACATTGTAAGTTAACATTATAGTTGTGGATGAAGTCTTTCTTATTTTATCAGTTAAAACAATTACTGTCTCTTCTTTTAAAAAAAATGGACACACATTCATAGAAATTCTGTTTTCTGAGTTTTTTACACCAGTTTTATTTGAAAATGAAAACATTCTTTTAAGAAATACACATTTTGGACCCTTATTTACATTAATGTTGCTAACTTTTGACTTTTGGTATAATCTGAAGGGAAGCACTTTTTTCTTTGCTGTTCTTTTTTAAGCAAGATATTTTTCACAAAATGGCATGATACCTTTTTTATAAAAAGAAATTAATTGCCTTGTTTTCACAAATCATAATCATCTCCAAATAATGAGGTTTGTCTTTATGAAAAAATTCCCTTCCTTTTGAATAAATCAGCTTTCACAGCATCAGCACTTTCCCTGAGAAAGTGCTGGTGCTGCTTAAGTGAAGCTGTTAACTGTTAAGTTTGACTGAGTTCATTTGTGTAGTACTAACATATGTGACATATACCAGGGATAGAAATCTAAAACCAAGTCCAGTTGATTTTTATTTTCTCATTTCAGCGCCCTATGCTTGAGCACAGTCTGGATAGTTTGTAGTTTTTCTGCCATCTTTGATACTTAAGGACAAAACTTTTCCCAATATTGGGTGAATAGAAGACATTTCTGCTGTTATGGTATCAAGAAAGTTTCAATATCAGTTTATATTCACTCATCCAACTTACCGGTATGTTTGTGGACCACATTTAACTTAGATTTTGAGATCTGATATCTGGTCCACATCATTCAGCTCCACATCAGATGTGATGTTGGTGTTATCCTGGGACACGCCGCAGTCTGCAGCCCTGGAACATCTTAGTGATTCACCCGTCAGTGTGGTGACACACCCACACATTAAGCTCGCACATTTTCCTGTTTCTGGGGTGACACGATACAAACAAAAACACACGTGCATGAAGGAGAACGGGCGGTTACCCATACTTCCTGTGCCATGCTGGCCTGTTGTGTTTGTTTTTATGAGATCAGTCTGGTGTTCATGAAGCTATCAAGGATTAAAGGTTTTAATTAAATGTTTTTTAGCAGTAGAAACACAAACACGAGGTCAGTGTTATGTCCTGGAAAGGGTCTGAATCCCCTCATGTCATGTGAGATGTGAGTTGCATTTATCCAATATAGTCCGTTATCTAATGTCTTGTGCTCTTGGGATAAAGTTAGATTGGTTTCTGTGTGCAGTGGATTAAACTCTTAAATGTCATTAGTCTAAACAACATAGTAGTTGTTAAAGAGGGGAAAAGGTAATGAGCTTCTAAAAATATAGAAAGGTTCTGAATGTTGCATAACACTAAAGCAGATCTCAAGGTTTTCTCATGAAAAAGTGTACAGCTGCGTAGCTTGTACCTGTTGGAGCGGAGGATCATGTCACAGTTACAGAGGCAGGCTCGTGACTGAGGGGTCATCAGTTTAAAGCTCCAAACTCTCAGAGAACTGCACAGTGTGAAACAGCACATGACTACATGTGTGCACGGCCAGCAGATCTGAACTCTCGCACTTTACTTTTATTTTTAATCGCAGCTATAAACCAGACGTCCAGATGCTGTTTCAAGTTTCAAAGAGCTATTTCAGTCCTCTCTGATGTTGTTGTCGTAACAGTTTACTTTGCTCTGACACACTTTCGTCAGGCTCTAGGGCTGGGAAATGAGGAACAAAGATTGTATCTTGATACTTTTTAGCTGACTGACAGTAAACAATATTTCACACACTTTCATCTTCTATAGGAAAATAAAATCAATTAAGTTTTAGGTTAAATTCACATGGGCAATCTCACATGGGCCCTTTTGTTAACAGCCAGCAGAAAATCTCAACATGTCCATGAAAAAAACATAAATATGAACTACCTATTTGTGGAAAAAACACAGTAATATTAAAAAATGCTCCTTAAATATAATTAAATAGTTAAAGAATGATCCCATTTCAACTAAATATAGACATTTCAAGTAAAGGAAATTTTAGTCTGCAAACGTGATGTTGTCAGAGGTTCTTGCTGAAAACCATTTTTTCAAAGCATTAGAGCTGTAATGTTTTTTCTTACTTAAAAAGTCAACATTTATATCTCTGAAAGCTTATATCTGTGCTTAAAAAAATGAACAGTGCCTGGATCAACCAAAATCTGATCATAATGAGTGGATACCTGTTTAAAATATGCGACTGGCAGAAAAAAACGCCTGTTGTCATTATTACCATCACCAATTGTTTAGATCCATCACCAGTTCGTTAAGCTCATCTTCAAGATGGAAAATTGTACAGTAGTCCCCACAACTTTGTTTTCAATCCTTTAAGTCTAATGTTCTTTCTTTTACAACACTGCTACATAGTCTAATTGTCCTGTAATAAATGTACTTGACAGTATAATCAACTAATCAGCTGTCAGTTATGCTTTTAAAGTCCCCAAATGCTTTCTATGGGATGTTGCCCAGGTGGACTAGTGAAATATTCTGAACAGTCCATGTAGTGGGTCAGGTTAAAGTAATGATATCTGTTGTATAATTGAACCAAGTCAACGTTCTTAAACATATTTCCTTTTATTTATTGAAGTATTTGCACTGTTAAGCCTGTTGGAAAGATTTTTTTCAGTGCCAATTATTTTGTTAATGCCCATAAATAAATGCAGGTAATACGTGAAACACTACATTGTAATTCAGTTGTGCTTGATGAAGGACACTTGTTGCATTGCCTCCAAGTTGAACAGTCAACTAGTTGTAACAAAACAAGCACCTTGATCAGTCTGTGTACTGGTTTTGGCCAGTCTCGCTAACAGGTGATCAGTGCTGGCTACAAAAGCCTGATCAGGGCATCCCTGCTAAAAACTAAAAACGACATGTGCGTTATTTCCAGCCCTGCCTAGCAGTGTAATTTTGTCGACTGATTGTTGTCTTCATAGTTCTCGTCAACAACTTTTTTTCCCCTGATGAAAACTAGAATATAACTAAGAAAACAAGTGTATATTGACAAAAACTAAAACAAAATCAACTGACATTTTCATCAACAGTTGAAAATTAGACTGAAGTGTTTGACAGAGACTAAATCCAATCAGATCTAATTTCATCATGTAGAAAGTAGGAACGAGTTGGGAATCACAACTACTTTGGTTGTGTTGAAAGGTTGGATGAGTCAAGAGGGACATCCAATCACAACTGCCCTAGCTTCACGGTGGATGGATCCAAGTGTAAAACATGACTTTAAAGATTCAAGGAAACATAAAAAATGCCAAACACTTTACACGTCATGTTTTATTCAACTAAATTTACAATAGGTTTCATTGACTACAATGTTGTGAAATTGCATAAACTAAAACTAGACTGAAATGAAAACAATTTAGATGACCAAATTAGGACTAAACTAACTATTTTAGGAGAAAGACTTGAACTGAATTTAACAGTGCTTGTCAAAATTCACACTGCTACCAGACGCGTGGTTTTTGCTGACAGTTGAAGAACTTCTGCAGGTGTTGAATCTCTAAAACCTTTGTTTGAATCCATCTCCTTGATTTCTCTGTCTCTCCAGGCATCTTACTTCAGGAGGAAAATATAAACTCCGTGTTCCTGCTCTATCAGATGTCCATTCCTAGCTTCTGCATTCTCTCCGTGGCAGCTCTGTTTTTTGAGAGCTGGGCCATGCTGGAGTCGCTGCTGCACTTCGACTGCCACCTCTGGGTCTTCATCCTGCTCAGCTGCCTGGGCTCCGTCATCTACAACCTGGCCAGCTGCTGCGTCATCACACTCACCTCGGCCGTCACTCTGCACATCCTGGGAAACCTGAGCGTGGTGGGAAACCTGCTGTTGTCTCAGCTGCTGTTCGGCAGCGAGCTGACCACCCTCAGCTGGGCTGGCGCCGTGCTGACTCTGTTTGGCATGCTTATCTATCAGAACTCCGAGTTCATCGTGAGCTGCATGGACGCTCGGAAGGCCAAAGCTAAAGAGTCTGGACATGTGGATTTTCACACTGCAGGGGGAGACAGCTTGGACACAAGCTGCGTGTCCGAACCGACATGTCATCAGCAGAGAACAGACAGACAAGACGACGGGAAGAGTGACTGAACTGAGAGGACGAAGGAGAGAATAAATGTTGAAGATTATTCGATGAAGTGTCTTGTGTGGAAGCAGACAGGAGTGTGACCATCTTCACCGATGATCTCACAGATTTTTTTACCTCCTTACTGTGCCATTTCATTTCCCCTGTGGTCACACGGGCCTGGAGTCTACAGAGAGATAAGGGTTGCCTTTATTTGTGACAGTAACGGTTGAATTCTCTCCTTCACATGTAAATCTGTCGTACAACCTAGCCTTTAGCGCTACATGCATGCATGAGCACACTTAACTGTTTAATACCTCATGAGGTATTCACACTGACACTCGCACTACTCCACTGTGAAAACGTTCTCATTTACAGAGGGCTCTAATCGCTGTTTGGGGGCTTTTGTGGGTATTTTAGGCCATAAGGAGCCTCAAATCTGAACAGGCACACTTTGGGTTTTGGATATATATATATATATAAATGGTACTGTTAACTAATACTGACCTGACCCTGTCATGGGGAGGGACAGGGTTTTTGGCAGCTTATTTTTGCTATGTGAAGCAGGAAGTTAGTTAGAGTTACATTTTCAGTGCAATGAGACGCCTCTTTTCCTCTACTGAAGCACATTTTTATCAAGAGGCCTCCGTGTTCTTTCCTTCCTTATGAACCTCAGTGTGGCTTCCCATTTAAGGGCATAGATTTCAGTTCTTATAGCAGCTCAGAAAGTCGCTCTCAGTAGAATTAATCCAATTAATTCCACCCTCCACAACAGAGTAAGCTCACTGCAACGTTTCTTCATAATTAGGTTCGTTAGTTCTCTAAGGAGGGACAGTCTACTTTAGCCGTCTTTTCCCCACGGAAGAGACAAGGAAAAGAAGACTGAGCTCCCTCATGTCATCTGTTACATTTAGGCTACGTTCACATGTCACTGGGTAATTTTTAAAAACTGTTTTCTCTTAAACTCATCTTTAACCTCATTATTAAGCTTCGACACAGAAGTGCTCTGTTAAATGCAGTTCATAGCAAACAGCAATGTCTTAGTATTTTTTGCAAACCATTTAATTTTCAATTTTCAACTCCATGTCTGATTAGAGTTAGTGTAACATGTGACCATGTTAACTGATGTCAGAGGCATCCTTTATGAGAGTTTCTGTATTTCAGTTCTCAGAGAAATATCTGATGAGCTAAATCAGATACTTAAATTAAATAAACTCGAGAGCATCCTTTAGTTGTAGGTTTTAACATTCCTTGTAATCAGGGCCTAGATGTAACAATTTGACTCACCAGACAAGTTGGCAGGTTATTCAAAAAAACTCCAGCTATACATATTCATAAACATGTGTCATATATAGTGCTCAAGTACATTTAATTAAATTAAATTAGTGTAATAGCTTGCCAATTCTTTTGTTTGTTAAAAAATGATAAACCAGATAAACTGAACATGTATCCACATTTGGCAATTTTACAAGTGATGTTAATTCAGACCAGGGTTGTTGCTCGGGCAACCACAGACAGAGATGCTTCGGGTCACTGTTTTATGGTCTTTTCTTGAAGAGTAACAGTACCACAGTTCCAAAACTTCAGTGTGGGTGTTGTGCTGTGGGCTTCTGTGCAAATATGCGCACAGTCAGGTTAACAATGCTAAGACTTGGCCTGTATGATATGAGAAAAACATGCCATACGCAAAAACATTGTTCAAAACTGTGATGACAATATTGATTGGGATAATTTAACAAAAGATAGAAAACCAAAACTCTGTTCACCTAGTTTTATTTAAAAAAGACTCCTTTATTTTTCTCCTCTAAAGTGGCACTAGCATTCTTAAAAGTTGCTTGTAGTCAGCATTAGCATCACGAGACTGCACCAAAAGATGTGAACACAGAGTTATACAAGAAACCTCTGTCTGAGCACGTTAGAGGAGCTTTTTTTTAATTAACTTTTATTTAACCAGATTGCACAGTGTGTCTATTGCAAAGGCTTACAACACGAGAGGTGTAAAATTTGGATTAATTTCAGTCTTAGCTGAAACCCCAACGTTTCATTAATGTCTGCATAAGCACAAGCACAAGATAACCCTGCAGACAGATGGACTCTTCAGGCCCCAAACAGTTTTCCGTCCACTGGAACACTGTGCATGGAGTTCCTGAATATGTTCCTCCTGCAAAGAGTTTTTCCAACATGTTTACCGTGATCTAGGTTACAGTCTGCATGTGGACAAAAGACCAAAACACATATGAAGAGCTACAGTTTTTAAATTTCTCACCTACATGTGGACACAGCCTTGATTTTTATATTTATGGCCAACGTTTTTGAAGAGTTGTCTTGAGCAGCTGACTTCTGCAGGACAGTGTTATAGTTTGTTTTCAGTCAGTGTTTGGGGAGACTTTAATCAATATGATTTTATTTTTGTGGAGAAAATCTAGTATATCCCCTTTTTTAATATTTATGTGTAAAAGATATTTATTTTAAAAGCCAGAGCAATCACTGGCTTTATTATGCTGTACATTTTGGTCCTGAAGTGTCTTGCACCTGCACACGTTACATAAGCTGAAACTAGTTTCTCCTGTCCCTTCTCTTCAGAGAAAAGCCAGCTTTAAACGACAGAAGATTGCATGATGTTAGCGTTTTTACAAGCCAGGGTGTGTGCCCAAGGCTGTACACTCCCTCCTTCATCTGTGGTATGCCAAATGTTTACTTTTTTTTATTTTCAGGGCAGAAATGATGTTGCTCATGTCCATTTAGCTGTTATAAGACAACAAAGCCATACATCAGACATCTGCCAAATCTGGAGCATTAATGCCATACAATAATTGATCCAGCAGACTTCAGCTAATGTGTCACCAATTCAATATTTCAGTGGTGCCATCATTAGTAGTTTTAAATTTTCCTGATTTTCATATCACCTGTTTTTTTTTTTGTTTTTTTTAATCAGGGGTCTGTTTAAATGAATGCAGGAAGGACTGAGCAAAACAGGGTCTTATGTAATGTGATAAATGGCTTTGTTGGTTTGATATTTACGGAAAAATTCTCAATTTACAGGTTTGAACATCATTTACGGCACATTTCACTGGTTTTATGTTTTTGGATTCATCATGTGTCAAATAGAGCTTGATATGACCTCATGTTAACAGGTCATATATTGTCAGTCAGAGTTTGGGTTTAAGCATCCATGTTACACTGCAGCTTGTTTATGATCATTTTATTGTGTTGAGTCAAACAGAATGTTCTTTAGATGTCCACACACAAACATTTTTATTCATCCCAGTTCTCTTGTAAAGATGAGTACATTTTAATCTCTTCCTTGAGATTTCACCTTCTTTGTTAACACAAATATTGATGTTAAAACTCTGTTTTTTTCTGAGAGTTTGGAGCAAATTCTCAAAACAAAGGCTTGGATTCACTTGAAGTTAAGCTAACCAGATAAATCAATCAATCAGTCTTCCACTTTATAACAAATGTTATTTTGAGACACCACCAAAGACCAGGTGTAGACGTACTCTGAAAAGAACCCACAGTAGTCTGTTATGAGCACAGCTCTGAACAGCATTCAGTAAAGCTACAGTGACATCAGGTTGAAATCTGGAGCAGAACCAGACTCTTGATCAGCCATCTGCCAAAACGATTAAAGTGTTGTATATACAGTCAGTTTTTTCGGGAAAGCTTACAAAATGTCATGTCAAGTAAGCATCGTAGGAGAGAACAGACTCCTCAGAACAACACTTCAAGACAGGTGCCCATTATGTGCTACAGTTAATATTATAAATCAAATTTTTGCAATATTTCATCCAACAAAGGCGCAGAACTGCAGAGGAACACACTCACCAAGACAGGTTTAGTTTAGGATCTAAACTCCAAGTATTTCTACGTCCTCACTTACAGATCAGATGTTATTTGATTTTTGATGTTGCGGCTTCATAGTTAGAGCTATTTTACTGGTCCTCAATGCTCATTGTGCTCATGAGGAAAACAGTTTTGTTTTGAACTGTGTAAAAACAAAACTCATCGTCAAGAAATAGGTCTAAAACAACTTATCGTATATATATATATATAATCTATCTCATCAAGAAAAGTGCTTGGATATAAAATGGGTCAAAGGGCTCTACAAAGTTAAGGAGCAAAACATTTCAACATTATGCACGCTAAAAGACAGCAGAATTTCATTAAACATAAACATTTCTGAAACATATATTAGAAGTTTAGTATCCACATAACAATGTTCCAAGTTCAAACACTGTTAAATTCCTAAATGTAATATAAAATTCCGTTCTTCCTGTCTTAGTGAATATGATACAGTCTCTTTAAAAGAGATACAGATGAGTAAAAAATATTTATCTGAAATAACACTTCGGAATTAAGCATCTGGTCTTTAATAACATGTAAACAACAATTTGAAATGTTACTAAATATATTTTCTGATTCAATTGACTGTAAAAACTCAGTTTAACTTTTTATCAACACTGTGACATTTTTGATGGATGTGACATCTTGTTAGAATTAGCATCAGAGTTTAAAAAGCAGCACTTTGGCAGTGATGCTGGCTGGATGAAAGGCTTCTCCCCCAAGTATGACGAAGTGCTGACCCGTCTGTAATGACAGAATCATGTGAAGAACAAGTAGCAAAGCTGTGTGCACAGAACATAAATGACCACAGTGATTATGACACTGAGAGGACTGATGTTGGTCATTGTGGTCGTTAAAGATCAGCAGCACTTAAACTCACTGTAACAGTTGAATTAGGGAGAACAGATGTCAGATGACGCTGCTGCGACAGGCCGTCCAGTGGTAATGGCACCAGAAACATACATGTGATATTTGCTGGTCTGTCCATGTTTTTAAATACCGTCATCATTCTGATATTTATGTTGCTAATATTAACCAGTCAAACGCTTTCACAGCTTGAAGTCAAATGAACAGAGATCTCAAGGAAACAAAGGAGATTGACTCATCAGAACAGAAAATTGAGAAAAAAAATATAATGTATTTTCTCTTATGGTTTTTGTATCAAATCACTGGTGTCAGCATAATTTCAAGCAGTGGTTCTCAAATGGTTCACCCCCATGATCAGCATCAACAGATGCAAAAGTTAACTTCAGCTTCCATCAGTTGTTGAAGGTTGTTTAAATGGCTTAGTGTGTTTAATATTTGTCCTAATCTGAGCATTTTTTTTTTAATCAAGGCATCAACAGGGACGGTGAAAAAGTAAAATAAGACCTGGACATTTCTCCTATGCCTGACATATCACTTTTAACTTTGACATTTCGACAAAGCTCATATCAGTAGTGCCAACACTTCTAGATTTTCAGGTGGAGATTTTATAAATCCATCCAGTAAGAGCGCAGGTTATTCCTAAGCTCTTGGTTTCTCTAAGATTGCCTTTTTTTTTACACAAATCCCATATCATGAGACTGTTAAAATGTCGTTATGATGATACCTTCATAACTAGTAAAATATATATATATAAAAAAAAATCCAAAGATGGACTCCCTTGACATTTTTTCCAGTCCCTCTAAATTTTCACAGCTTGAAGAAACATGAATGATGAAAACTTTAAAATTAATTGCAAACCTCAAATTAGCTTATTTTGCACCTAGTTAGAGTTCTTTTCCTTGGCTGTAGATGATCTTATCTGATATCAGAAATTACGCCCGTAGTGCCCCCTAGTGGCACTAGAAAATACATTGTTACACTCTGAAGTATGTCTCTCAATCTTCAGAGTATTTTTACACCACATTTGTAACAGAAATCTCTAAAGGCATCGGTCTAGTCATGTACTGATATCTTTACCAGAAGTTCGCCCTCTTGGTTTTTCAGCGAGGGAGGCAAGCATGGCACTGTTCCAAAAGTTGAACTGTTTTCAGTGGGAATGGCAGTGCGTGCAGGAATAACAAATAGCTGTTGGGTTGCAGGCATTTTTGAGCGTGTTGACAAACCTGGGAGCCCTTTAATTGCAATATCCAAAAGCTCCAAGAGCACTTGCATGCTTACAGTGTGTTTACTCCATTTTCTGAGATTTTGTGTTATACTTTTTTAGAGATCTGGGATGTAAATGGATAAACATCGGGATACCAGTGTTAACAAGGCTACGATGACGGTTTCAAAAGTGTTGATATGAGATAATTGTCAAAATGCTTTGGGATTGGCACATGTTTACAGTTCAATGAAAATAGTTTAACAGCCCACCTTTGGGTCTCTGCCCACCACTTGAGAACCACTCTTTTAAAAAGGTCTTGATTTTAGTTTCAGTTTGAAGATCTGGCTGCAGATTTTTGTTTTCGAGGTAAGCGACAGTTGCACTGAGGAGGTACGAAACAATGCCACCCTCAAAGCTTGTGGTTCCAGTGTACATACTGGTTTTGATTGTTTGCAAAGCTAGTTGTCTGTAAATAGTTATTTTAATATATTTATGTATTTTATAGTCATATATGTTTTAATCTGTGTCGGGTAAAGAATGAAACGTTTGCCTCATGCCTTATTTGGACATACTGTATAATGGAGTGATCCGTCATTTTCAAATGTTTTGGTTCCAGTCAACAGCCACAGACGATGCCTCTGTTAAGAGGGAAATTTAAGGGTGACTCATTTACACATGATCTGCAACTGCTTGGATTAAAAAAAAAGAAAATTTATTCATAAACAATAAAAAATGCAAACCACGTAATACTGAGTCTTTGCCTACATTTTCAGCTCTTACTGTCAGAATGTAGTAGTTTAAATGAAGCTGTTTCAGTGCTCCATGATTTCATTAGGGATGCTAACGTTATGTCGGTAATCAAAATCTGATTCAGGGCAAATGATAACAATAACAAAGCTCTTTTTGCTGCATTAATGGAGACGTGATTTGTTGTAAGAAGCACAAAGTTAATGTATCAGTGTGTCAGTGTATGAATCCATGAATGTTGATCATGAAACAAGAAATAATTGATAAGGTTTTGGTGATCTGAATCCTGATGTAGATCCAGGAAGTGTTAACAGGATGTACCTTTATGTAAAGAAAGGCAGAGAAGGTCTGAGACTGATAAGTATCACTGCTCTGTCATGCAATGTTAGCATTTCCTTGGAAAAATCCTGGATCCAGATTCTGATCACCACCAACATAAAGTATGTTATTTCTTTTTTTTAAATAAAAGCTGTTTTCTTACTCTTAGCTTGAAATATTACAAAGCAGAAACATGATCATTTTAGAACTAGGTCATTTGATTCATGAATTAAGAACTGGAATTTAAGGCTTCACATTGACTCTAAATAATTATTTTGAATTAAAGAAATACATTTACTTTAAATTTGCAATTAAATCTGAAACTACAAACGTTTAATGATTTACGACAACACTGAATTTTTTTGATTTTACAAAAAGGAGTCTGACAGCTGCTATAGTATTCTGTAAAATACACAGGAAATTTGAAAGACACATTATAGTTTAGTTTAGAAAATTAACACTGTTGACCCTTTAACTGCATTTTCCTGAAAAAAAAAAACTATATTTTAAATCTTTTTCCAGATTTTTTCTGTAAAAATAAAAGTTCTGATGGAATCTAGTATCTCTTTTATTTCAGAAAAACCCTCTGTGGTTGCCATAATAAGTGTAAAAACATACAAATCTTTATAAAATACATTGCATTGGAATTTAATAACGATTGTATGTATAAATTTTGTCCCTATAAATTTGGGGTAAATTACATGTTTTGATATAACAATTTCCCCCCCTTAATTTCATTTTTATTTTACTGTCACATCACTGTTTTGTTTATGTGACAGTAAAAATAAAATCTTGGTCCTGTTTTCTTTCATTTACACATATTCAACAGTACACTTCATTTACACATATACAATATTTTATTATATTTTTTAAGATATTTTTGAGTCAGCAATAAGTTTTGATTTTATACAGTCCCAGTTTGAACACATTTTAGTGTTTTTCTTAAGCAGACACCTCTAGATGGAGCTGTTTGTCACATCTCTGATTTAATATCTACTCTAAACCACGCTTAACTTTGAAATCCTAAAAAATAAAACTGTATAAGTTGATGACTGTATTTTAATGTTGTTCTGTGTCCCTGTTTTTTAATCCATCTGAGTTTCCCTCTCCGTTTCTCTTTTGTAAGCAGGGAGCCATGGGGGCAGCCTTTTTCCTGAAAAGGCATTGCATGACGACTCTTTTTTTTGCTTTGATTAACCCTTTGTCTTCCACACAGACATTTAGTCTGCAGCTCTCTCCAAATGAAGTGAAAATGATGTTGGGATGAGGGAAGGCTCCATAAAAGTTTCACATGACATCACCCGACGTTCAGTGGCAAGAGGAGGAGAGATTCTGGTGGAGGGTGACAGAGTCCTCTCCCTCCTCGTCCTCCTCTTTTCCCTTCTTGGGAGGTTCATGTAAGCAACCTCCACTCGCTCTCCAAACATGCATCCTTACGGAGCTCGGCAGTGTGAGGTGTGATCTTGACGCTGAGCTCCCACAGATATCCAGTTAAATTTAAAAGAGGACCAAGTAGGGGAGAAGAACCTCTGAGAAACAATCACTAAACACCTCAAGCATCACAACAGGCTGGCACCCAGAGAACAGGTGAGTGACACCACTCCTCCACAGCCTCCTCCACAGCCACCACACTCCACGTCTATTTTCCACATTTTCACTCTTTTTCTCCTTCAGGCTTCTCTTTGATTCCTTTTCTCCCTGCATTTGAGCGCATACTTTTACACTGTTATCAGATTCTTTCAGTAATGGTCTTGTTCCACCGCATTACTATATTTGTACGTGTTTTTGCCTGGACTCTGCACAGTTGCTGAGATACACAGAGCAGTACTTCAGAAAGACAAACACTCCTTTACACGGCAAGTCATCTCTGTCTCAACTGTTTACATTTCAGTAGCTGTAATGTAATTGATGCTGTGTTTATTTACTCATTGTTTGGGTAAAATCCTGATTAGTATTTTCTTTTTGTTTCTGTCTGAATGGTTCTCTTTAAGAGTTTTTAATGTAAAACTGATTATACAAGATGCTCTTAATGTAAAAGGGGAAAAATGTACAAGATGCCATTGCTCAAGATGTCTTGGGAAGCTAACGGCTGCCGTAGTATAAAGAATTCATCATTAAACTTTATTGATAGTAAACATACATCATTGACTATAAATAATACAAGGCCTGCCCAGCCCTATTTTCATCATAGTAAAAGTTTCAATTTGGTTTAGTGCGGTCTTTTAGTTTTATTACAACCAAACCATCCATCTATCCATCCATCCTTCTTCTCCTGCTTATCCGTGGTCCGGTTGCTGGGGCAGCAACCTAAGCAAGGAAGCCAAAACTTTCCTCTCCCCGGCCACCCAATCCATATTCCCTCCAGCGTGTCCTGGCACTTCCCCAGGGCTGCCTGCCTGTGGGGCTCTACTCCGAGTCCTTCCCAGACGAGTAAGCTCCTCACCCTATCTCTAAGGGAGAGCCCGACCACCCTGCAAAGGAAAACCATTTAGGTGGCTTGTACTCATGATCAGTAATGAACACAATCAGTGACACAGGGCAGCCCTGGCGGAGTCCAGCCCTCACTAAAAATGAGTCAGATGTACTGCCGGCAATGCGAACCAGTCTCTGGCACTGGTCATACAGGGAACGCTGTATCACGGGGTCCGCTACCCCATACTCCCGGACCACCCCCTACAGGACTAAACAAGGGACACAGTCGGAGAATGCCTTCTCCAAATCCTGAAAACACATGTAGACCGGTTGGGCAAACCCCCATGCACTCTCGAGCACCCTATGGTGGGTAAAGAGTTGGTTCACAGTTCCATGACCGGGACAAAAACCACATTGCTCCTCCTAAATCTGAATTTCGACAATCCAGCAGGCCCTCCTCTCCAGTACCCCTGAATAGACCTTAATGGAGAGGCTGTGGAGTGTGATACCTCTGTTGTTGGAGCACACTCTCCGGTCCCCCTTCTTGAAAAGGGGGACCACCACCTCAGTCTGCCAATCCAATGGTTGTGTACCCGATGTCCATGCAGTGTTGCAGAGTTGTGTCAGCCATGTCAGCCCCACAACAGGGCCTTGAGAAACTCCTGGTGGATCTCATCCACCCCTGGAGCCCTGCCACCGAGGAGCTTTTTGACCACCTTGGCGACCTCAGCTCCAGAGATAGAAGAGCCAGGTTTGCTTCCACATTAGAAGACATGCTGGTGGGATTAAGGAGGTCTTCGAAAGTATTCTTTCCACTGATACACGACATCCTGAGTTGAGGTCTGCAGTGCACCATCCCCACCATAGACAGTGTTGGCGGCACACTGCTTCCTCCCCCCCAGACGTAGGATGGTGGTCCAGAATCTCTTTGAAGCCGTCTGGAAATCCTTCTCCATGGCCTCACCAAACTCCTCCCATGCCCGGACCTTGGCACTCACCAAAGCCATATTCTGCTTGGCCAGCTGGTACCTGTCAGCTGCCTCCGGAGCCCCAGTGGCCAAAAAGACCCAACAGGACTCCTTCTTCAGGTTGACTTCATCCCTCACCTCTGGAACCCAGCAGGTTCGGATGTTGCCGCCACAACAGGCACCAACCACCTTACGGCCACAGCTCCGATCAGCTGCCTCAACAGCACAGGCCCGGGGCCAGTGTTTCCTACTGGATATTTAATAGTTAAAGTGATAGTTGAAGCCTAGATACTAACAGCTGTTGTATTGTTCTGGACAGGGGTTTTCAAAGTTTGGGGCGGGTCCTCTGTTGGAGGCATAGGAGGACTTCAGGGGAGACATGGAATCAGAAAACAAACAAGCACGAACTACCCTGCTAAAAAAAATGGTATACATGGAAGAAATATCAAATATTTGCCCATGTATGTATACAGTGTGAGAAAGGGACGTTTTAAACAGATATGACAGTATCTTGCCTGACAATATTGGAAATGCCTTGGTGGAGGTTTGTGCTCTTGGAGCTCTACTGGTTTTATCTGTTTTTTAAATTTATTTTACAGTGCTGTAAATCGGTTTTGTCTGCATCATTAAAAATCAAACAAGGAAACAAAAGAAAAAACAATCAAAAATTGACATCTTAAATGAAGTATGAATTATTTGTCTTACTTACTAAAAATAAAATTATTGCTAGTAAGACAGCAACTCTTAGCAGTTACCGACTGTGGCCATGGAGAGGGGGAATCCAGGATCTGTGAGAGATGTCATGTAAGGAAGGTGAGTATAAAGGTGGTTGGTGTGGTGAGGGCTCATGGAGGCACAGAGAGAAGGAGCAGAGGCACAAGGTAAGTCAGTCAGCGACAATTCAAAAAACACACAGAGGAAGCACAAGGGCAAAAAAACTCCCTACAGGAGATCAAAATGTTTAGCTCAAACAAACAAAGTCTTTTCGAGCAGGAGAGATGGCCAACAAACCACTGGAGACGTAGTCATCCACTGGCCCAGGAAAGGTGCCTGGGCCAAAGCCACCTTTACCTACAGGTGGCTTTGTAGGTAAAGGTGATGAGGCACTTGCAGGCAGGTGTGCAGCTGCAGAGGATCAGTGCAGGGGAAACCATGCCCACTCCCATTCAGCAGAGAGGAGGAGGATCAGGAAATGCCTCCAAAGATGCAAAAGGGACTTGAGAAGGGGGAACCCCCACAGTTTGATTTTTAATGATGCAGACAGAACCCATTTACAGCACAGTGGCTTTACAGATAAAACCAGTAGAGCTCCAGGAGAACAAACCTCCTCCAAAGCATTTCCAATATTGTCAGGCAAGATACTGTCAAAGATATGCAAAACTTCCCTATCTCACACTTTTAATAAATCCTTTAAAGTCTTCCTGGAAACATATTCAGCCTTGGATTGCAACCAAAGTCTTATTAGTGCTCCCTTGTGCCATGACAAACATCCCCTGAAAACGTTACTCAAACGTTACTCAGTTATGAGCAAATTAAAAAAAAAAAACCTGGCCTATCTCACAAAGTTAACAGATTGTTTTAAAAAAAATCCATGATCTGCATCTGGATTTAAATCACCACCAATATCTAAGCACTTCCTTCATTTGCCATGACAAGCATTCCGTTGAAATTAAATTCTGATCATAACATTTTTAATTATTCTGTTGACAAACATACTTGCACAGACCAGCACAAACACATCCTCCTTGGAGGGGGGTAAGTATTGTTGATGTTAACATAGGTTTGTGTAACCAGTGCTGTTTTTTTTTCAACAATCCAGCAGATTAATTCTTAAATATGGAGTCAAAAACTGAAGGTGGAGCAACAGTGTTGACCAGCGAAGAACTAGCAGCTATTGAGGATGAAGACATTCTCAACAAGATGGTAAACCAGTGATCTGTTACCTCAGCTTTTATAAACATCCAGTATATCATGTAAACAGAGTTGTTAGAGCATGATGGAAGCTGACAAATGACCCAAATTTAATATTTTCAAAGTAACTTTAGTTGATTTTCTTGATGTTCGCTTTCATCAAAAGAGAAGTGGAGTAAAGCTGTGTCAAGAAACCTTTTACAATCACAAGTGCTCCTAGTAGGTACCACACCTATGCAAATTTCTGAAACTCCTTATGCTCTTTGATGGGAAAAAACATCAAGCATTAATCATACACAAAGTTACAGAGCCTGGATGCCACCTCTAAACAAGGACCCTACTGCACCTGCTCAGGTTCAAACGATTGAGTATCTTTTGGAGGGTCTGACAGTCTGCACATGCTTTAAAGTCACAAAAATTAACAAGTGCTTGACCTTGCAACAATATTGATGCTTCATGGGTCGGTCAGTGCGGTTTGTTTTTCATAATGAAATCCCATTTCTGTTTCTTTTTTTGAGAAACTATAAATAAAAGTGAAAATGTTCCCATTTCCAGGGCTCCTTATGAGATCAACTCTTCTTTGAGATAGCGCCCAATTCATCTTAATTTAATCTATAACTTTTAAAAAACTCAATGATAAAGGGTTGTCAAAATTAAATTTTAATAACTATTATAATAATTCCAAGCATGTGTTTACGACAGGCCCTTAAATGTGCATGTTTTGCACCTAAACAGGAAGTTTTTTTGATCTCAGTTGTGCATGATCGTATTTGATCCAGACTTTATGTGGATGATGAGGGTCTGAACCCACTCATTTGATTATGTTTACAATAAATCATATCACTGTTTCTTTCTTCTAATCTGTTTGTTATTTTTGCATTGAATTTGCAAAGAAAAAAAGCCAGTCTCAATGTGTGGCAAAATCTGCAGGTTTAAAAAATATTCTTTTTTTAGTATTTCCCATCTCCCTATCGTCTGCCAAAAGTTTTAAAGACTGGTATAGTTGACATAATACCCATCAAATCTTTAAAAATTTGCTACATTTTTTCCAATCATGCTGTTATATTAAGTTTTTTGGCTTGGACCATTTAGAAGAACGTTCAGTTCTTCAGTGGAGGCCACTGTGCAAACCGCTTTTGGATCTTCAAAATCAGCACATCCATTTCATTATTCAGTGGTGGGCAAATGGCAGCTCAAGGCCTGCATGCAGACCCTGTTGTTTCTGTCTCCTCTGACAGCTCCCTGGTCGTCATTCAATGTGGCCTGTCAGTCAATTTCAAGGTCCATAAACTGCAACCAAAAAACTTCTATGATGTGTTTTAGTCTGATTGCAACCACAACACCACAAACAAATGCATTACAACATAAAAGAGTATGTTGGCCAAAAGTATGGAAAAACACGTTTGTTTTTATTTTTTAAAGGACTTCATAGATTTGATTTGCTTTAGTGGTTTCCGTAAAGATCTTTTACAAAGCATTACTAATACTTTTTGGTGAAAAGATGAAGTGAAACAACCACCAGTCATTATTTTTATACTTACCAAGTTACTTTTGTAAAATGTATATATTATATTCTCTCTGGGAGTCGCTTGTAAAACAAATTTAAGATAAATTACCAAATTAATTCACTGGAAAAGTATCCTTACTTGTCTTTTATTCTGCATGAGCTTATCAACTTAGTTTTAGTGTCTGATTTTATGCTTAAAATGGAAAAGAAATTATGTTTAGTGCAAGACATTTATTTTTTGTCATCATACCACAGGGTTTTTTTGTCTTATTGATAATAATCAGTGTTTTGTAACCATTTGCCCTCCATAAACTGATAATAGCATTAATGTGGCCCTCATGTTAACCAGACTTTTCCATCCCTGACATAAAACGAAGTTCATCATCTTGTTTATATCAGCATCCTTTGCTCATACCTCTTCATCACAGCACTATTACATGGTCCCATGTGCACTTAAATATTGATTCAGTTATTCAGTTAAGAGTCAAATATAATTATAACTGGCCTACAGAGCTGATTCTGCTTCTGACCTTTTCAGCTGGACAGTGCATCCGATTTTGAACAAAGGCGAATGATCCGCGCTGCGTTAAGGGACCTGTTGAAGAAAAAAAGAGGTAACATTTGCCACCGTGTGCCTTTTCGTAAGCTACCATGCCATCTACATTCTTCCTCTGATCGTTTCCTGTCTTTCCTGAAAAATGTGTTATCTCTGCTCAGACAAACGAGAGCAGGAGCGAGGGTCAAGGCAGCAGGAACTGAAACAGCAGGGCCTGAGCAAAGGAGGGACGACAGGAGGAGCTGGCATTGTAGGCAGGGCCTCTCAGAGCCAGCAGTCAACAACAAACAGTAGGACACGTTTGGCTGCATTATGTTGGCTGATTTATTAGAATTTTACAGAAATGTTTACATTTTTAATCTTTTATTTCTAAGAGCCACAAAGCCAACCCTCTTCATCAGCATCTCCAAACAAGACAGCAGGCAGGTATGTAAACATGCTGACACGATTACTGCAAAGTTTTACTATCACGCAGATGACACTTTGCTGCTCAGAACCTATTTCAGCAACTCTGAAGATTCCTGCTGTATGCATTCACACATGCAATTCACTGAAGTAAATTCAGGAAATGTTCGAGTTTTTCTGCATGCGTAAAGAGAACAGCATTTGAGCCCTTCCCCACCACAAGTGTGAACCAACAGGTTAATGTATTTCACTATGGGTTACCCTTGAATTTTGTGTTAAAGTTGAGCTTTGCATGTGTGAAAATAGCTTCAACAACTGTCCCTAAGGTTAATAATCTCTCCAACAGGAGAAGAAAATATATTTCCCATAAAAGGTGGAATCAGTATGAAACCTAGACTTATTACATTTTAACTTTCCTGCATTTTTTCCATCTTCATGTCTTCGTGTCATTTTTTTCCCTCTACAGTCAGCACACTCCTGCTGCAGCCCCAGCCCAGAAATGTCCTCCCTCTGCAGCACCCAATGCTAAGAATGTCAAACAGATGCTTCTTGACTGGTGCAGGGCCAAAACAGAGCCTTATGAGGTAAATATGCCCTGACTGTGTTTGCCTGTGAATTATTGCCCTGCAGTGCTATACATAGCTCTGCCTCACTAGCCTCATTATCTGCCGTCATTTCTCTTCTACTGATTTGACAAACAGGGAGTGGACATTCAGAACTTCTCCTCCAGTTGGAAAGATGGCATTGCCTTCTGCGCCCTGGTGCACCGCTTCTTCCCTGATGCATTTGAGTACTCCATCCTCAACCCTAACAAACCCCGGGAAAACTTCCTGCTGGCTTTCAGCACTGCAGAGTGAGCTCCTATTCATCATGTGAAGTAGATTTCGATCATTTTGAACTGAGCCTCGAAAGCACTTCAGAAAATGTAGGGCTGGGATATAAATCATTTTCTAAACATTTATGGGCATAATTTCAAAGGTGGGAAAGGGCATTTCATCAGTGTCAAATCCATGCAGGTCCAAATTTCTTCTTTTCAAGAAATTAAACAATGCAGGAATTTTAGGATGAGTGGGTACTTTGTATGCACTGACATACAATTTGAGCAACAGGCTGGCAGTTCCACCTTCTGTGTAGCAGAGAGCAATGTCAAGTAATTGATGTTTGCAGTAAGAAACAGAGAAATGCTATGATTCCCCTGAGAAGTGCAGTATTTTTTTGTAATTTGCTGTTTTTGATTGTGTTTAATTAGAAATTGCAGTTTTTGGTCTGATTTACTATGCTTAACAAATTTATTTGACCATGTAAGGTTTATTCCATAGCTGACCTAAATTAACGGTGTAAGTAATTACCAAAATATTGTCAGTGTTTCTATAATGGATAATATACCAGTATGTAACAGCTCTGAACTTAAATTATGTTTTTAAATTTAAAACATATTTATTACTGTTATCCATGAGTTTTCAAATGTGCTGCTTTTCCAAAAAAAAAAAAAAAAAAAATAGAAAAAGTAAAGCACATGATTATTTATTGAGTCAGATGTCAAATGATTGTTATTTAATTGCATTCCCGAACATAAGAATTTGATTTAGTGGTTGAAAATTATGCCTGATTAATTTTTAACTTTTTATAGAAACCCAGTAAGCAGCTCAAATTTCGGTATAAAAATGTGAATCTGGTTTGAAAATCGTCATTCCTGTTTAAAATGTTACCAATAACATTTTCCATTTTAAACTAGTTTTTGAAAGATTCCTTTAATCTGATTTTTTTTTTCTCATTTTTATAACGGATGGTCTAATAAATTTATCAAGCCAACTCTGCCAGTGTTATGTATAATAATAATAATAATAATAATAATAATGGATTTTATTTATAACGCACTTTACATTTGTGGGTAAATCTCAAAGTGCACAGTCAAGAAGACAATAAAAACAAAGATAAAAACAGTAAAAGCGAGCAGTAATAGTAAACAATAAATAAATAATAAATAAAATCAATCAGGAAGAGCGATACGAAACAAGAAGGTTTTTAGTCCTTTTTTAAAAGAGTCCACCGTCTGTGGAGCCCTGAGGTGGTCGGGGAGGGCGTTCCATAGACGGGGAGCAGCAGCCTCAAAGGCCCTGTCGCCCATGGTCCTGAGCCGAGTCCTGGGCGGGCGCAGACGGTGCGGTTGGCCTGACCGGGTTCTGGCTGAAGTGTGTGGGTATAAAAGCTCTTGTCCTGTGGAGGCGCCCCAGATTAGATTGCCACCTGAGGCCCATGTCTTATCATGTCTTCCCCTAATCTGTCCGTCTATCTTCTGTCTATCCAATGTCAATAAAAGCCAAAAAACACCCAAAGATCTTTAAAAAAGATCTGTTTGATATCATGACAACAAAAAAGTAACCTGACACAACGGATGGACCAATCAATGTATCTCAACTGTCCATCTGGGAAAGTGTTTGGGAATGGGCAGAACCTTTCATTAGCATATCAGGCAGGTAACTGAGTGACCATCCTGTCAATCACATTTCTCACAGGCCTATCAGATACTGTAGAAGATGGGCCCTACTGCCAAGGTGTAAAGGACTGAATGTAAGACACTGTATAACAAACAAAATGTGCCAGAAGTGGAGCGACAATATCCTCCTCATAGAAAAGTTTGTGATGGTGTTAAATTGTTTTCATTTAATAAAGAACTGCAGTCCAGATCTGCTGTGACTGAAGCAGTTAGCATCTATGCTTGTCTCCACACAAGCAGTCACTTCCTGCTGTCCTCTCACTTGTAGCACCCATCTCTTCTGTTCAAAGGGAGCAGGGCAGTCCCACTTTGGGAGGTTCACAACGGTTTTCCATTGGAGCTTGGCAAGATGGGTCCTCCTGATAACAGACATTGAATCAGGCTGATGCAGCTGCACTGCAAGAGTAACAGAATAGTCCTAAACATCCAGTATTAGGGATTTTATGCTTTTGATACACAAACTCCTGCATGCTGTTAGTTTGGCCTTAAGACGGGCTGTTCGGCAAATCCATGGGACACATTTCCCTTCCAACCTGAGCAATCTAGCTCTTTCCATGACTGAGGATCCATCTGTTTTCTATTCTTTTCAGTGCATCCAATAATTCAGATAATAAAGGTTTAACAGCTTAGAGGCAGTTTTACATCTGCTGAAGAGGATATTTTTGCTTCTTTGCTTTATATGCAATGTTGGTCATGGCACAAATATTTTGGTTGAGATCTCGATCCAGATGGGAGTCCAGGGAATTTTAATGGATTTATTAACATTGTAAGAGTAGTTTTCCATAGTTTTGCTAATAACTCAATAGGCTCACAGCAGATTTTGATGACATTTTCAGGGAATGTTGGTCAAGACAGAAGGAAGTGGTCATAAATATTTAATGGTGAATTGAATCTGGATGTGGATCCAGGATGTTTTTCAAGGACTTTCTAAGAGTGCAAGATAATAGATTAGTTTTCCACGTATTTGACAATCACGCAACAAAGAAATGCTGTCAAACAAGTATTAATATTGTTTGGTTTTATTCTGTAAACATACCAAAATGTATGACTCAGCTATGACAAAAGCCATTTATTGTTTCTTTACTGAAAAACAATATGAAGACATTGTTTTATACTTCTTAAGAATATTAAGATGTGATTTTTTTTCTATTGTGCTAAGCCTTATAAAGGAACAAATGGTTCTGTAAAAGTCAATACAAGGTATACTTTTTAAATGAAGAGTAAGACATCAACTGTCTATTTTGCAAAGTGTCCTGAGATAACAGCTGTTATGATTCAGAGCTAAACAAATAAAGTTTGACTGATTGAGCGCCTTAAGGACACATGACCTTACAACCCTGTGTAATTATCTGCTGGGGATATTTATCACTGACATCCTCTCTCTGTCTGCAGAAGGCTTGCCGGCTGCCCCCCTCTGCTGGACGCTGACGACTTGGTCCGCATGAAAGAGCCTGACTGGAAGTGTGTGTACACATACATCCAAGAGTTCTACCGCTCCCTGGTGGAGAAAGGCCTGGTCAAAACTAAGAAGAGACCCTGAACAGCTGATTTCATATTTCTGCGTCCATATACACAAGCATGAACAGATGGCACAAAGATAATCTAATGCACCTTTTTTTCTGCCTGTTATTTACAGTGTGTGACGTGTGTGGCTGCAGCATCATGTGAGTGTAAATGCACAGCAGCCTCGTGCAGAATCTGTGGGTTAGCAGGGACTTATGGGTGTCCATGTGCTCTCTGTGGACAGCTGGCGCTTAGGATCAGTACATTCCTCTGAGATTACACATCTGCATTAATCCCAGTCAGAGTCATAGTGAAGCTGGGAACATGTTTTATGATGTTGCTCTTGAGAGCTTGAGTGTGAGTATTAAAGACACTTTTTAATAAACAACCATTTTATTACACCACATGCTGCCCTCTAAGTATGACACATGCTCCGACCAACTTGTTCTGTGAAAACTCGGAGGCTATTTTAGTACCATATTATTGTGACCTCGGATTTTTCATTTTGAACTGCTTAACAGAGACATTGCTTTAGGAAGACTGGATTTCTGTTTAAATGTTGTCAGTAAATGGTCATAAGTTTTACATCCTTTAATAATATTTGAGTTGTATGATCCATAACACTCAGATCAAACAGACATTAGACAAGCAAGGCTACTTTAGTAATAAATCAGCACTATTTTCTCTTGCTTTTGTTTCTCTGAAAGGTATACAAGTAGCAGACAAACAATCAATCCTAATTTGTTTAGTGCCGGTTCATCACAAGTGTTACCTCAAGGCACTTTAGAACAGAGCAGTCTGAAGCCATGTGCCTCATTTTATAGATACATATATGCAAATATACTAACACATGTAATACATGTGTATCTACACATCCATCCATTTTTGGCATCAACAAACCTATGGATGCCCAAATCATAAATCTGCCCTCTTTGTCTCTGCTGAATATAGATTCAATCAATCAATCATCATCTGCACAATATTTGTCTTTGCTGAAAGAAATGTATGAAAGGTAACCCCCTTTGAGATGTGGCATCTTATTGTCCAGTCAAGAGGGACCACATGTCTATATGGTTGTAAAGACAGTTACAATGAATGTATAATCAATACAACCATGGACAGAGAGATCAATCTAATATTAACATTAATACCTATAATGAATATATCCTGAGGAGAAATAATATATATTAATATAACAACATTAGTATCAAATGATGACATTTCTGTTGATGGCTGATGCAGGATAGAACACATGCAGTCGAGTGGATCCATGCAACAGGTAATCCAGGATTGTTTGTGACATTTGTGTACTATTTTAAGGAGCTACCATGTTTTTAATGTTGTTGATCTTTCTAAAATTAATTACAGGGGCTTTTAATGATTATAAAATAGGGCTAAAGGAATGGAAATGCAGTTGTACATTAGATAAGCTGGGTAAATTTCTGGGGTATAGTGTGATTGAATGAAAGAAATCTTTAAATCTTTAAAGTAAGGGATGGAAATGTGGCCCAAAGACATTTGAAGTATATAATCTTATCAGGTCATCATGTAGTTATATTGGACATTTTTGCAGAGTGTGAGAAAAATACCTCAAAGCATTCTTACAGGTACACCAATATTTTTGAGCATGTGTTGCAAGCTATTTCTAATGTTGCAGGCAGGCTTGCATTTAATAATGGCTCGCAAACAAACAGCTCACTCACTACTGCGAATCAGTTCTCGTCATTCACTTAAAAGAACTGTTCAAAAGACTTAACTTATTCGCAAACATAACATTCCTCGTGAAAACCGCTGCAGACATAGGTAAATAAAATAAAGCCTCTGTTTATGGGTAGAAGATAATATGACAATAGTGGAAGATAATGTTACGGGGGTTAAAAATGAGTCACAACTAGCACATGGGATCGTGTAGAGTTGCTGAAGAGTTTATCTGATAACTGTTTGCAGAGGCAGGCTAGCACTACCCATTGACCCCCAGTGTTTGAGCTAAAGCTAACCAGTAGTGGGCAAGCTTTGTCTCTCTTTCCTGTTACTGGAAATAAAGTCGCAAGAATAGTGTCCATCTGCTTGTCATGGACTCGGGAGTGAGGCAAGACATGAAAACCACAAAATTGTTGGCATATCCCCTTAAGATGCTTAATTTACCTGCAAAGTTGACCATGAGGCACATTGACATGTTTTAATTACGTTTTACACAACGTCCCAACTTCATTGGAACTGAGGTTTGTAGATAATACCGCCTTTTGCATAGCCTATACCAATTTTGTGATTTTTTTTTCTTAACATACTCCGTTTTTTGTTTATATGCCAATAAGGTTCATTTAAATTGAACTGGGCAGCAGGCTGGCTCTAACCGTGGCGCACTGATCCAGATTAAAGTGTCATTTAGGGGACAGATGCTCAATTACTTCTGTCTCTGAGCATCTGAATGTGTTGTTTTTCCTCTCCTGTTAAACCCGCCCCTCAGGTGACCATGTGAGTACTGAGAGGAGAGAGAGAGGGGGAGAGGGAGCGTGCGTGATGGGTGTGTGTACAGCCGGTGAGCAGGAGGTGCTGCTGGGAGGCTGACGGCAGAGTAGCCAGCCGCTCCGGACAAGCTGCTCTGCACTGACATTTTAAGGCAGGAGGTGAACATCCAGCTGTTGTGCCGTTATCAACATGCGCGAGTCCGAACACATCACGCGTGACCGCCTCCTGTCCTGACAGCCCTGTAGACCGCGCGCTCTGCACCGTGACGGAGACGTCCGCTGCCCTCGGTGCTGACGGTCGGCTCCCATCCGACCTGCAGACTGCTGCTGCACCATCAAACCCATCCTCGACTTTATGTGACAACCCTGTCGCGTTGACTGACGTGCAGAAGAAGACAGATGCTCTTCCTCTGTTGGAATCTGTGAAATCACCTTTACGGTTCACCTTGGGATCAAAAAACGCACCAAAGGTAAGACAGATGTGTTCAGGAGGTCAGCAAGACACAGATGTTTCTGCAGTTTACAGTGTGTTGATTGTGCATGCAGGATTTTTTTTTTATTTTCTGTTTTAAACGTGCTCGGGATCACACCTTTGTGGATGAGGGAGCTGTCATTCACACTTGCAGACTCATGGACTCAGAGATCTAAATTAAGGGCCTTTTTTTAATGTAGGCTCTTAAAGTTGCTCCTTCACTTTTGAACTTAATTAAAAACACACCTGTCTGGACAAGAGCTCTGTTTTGAGGTTACAACTGTGGTCACATGAAAGAGATCCTAGTTTGCATATCATGAATGATTAAATGAGGTGTAAAATTTCTGTGTGGGAGGGGTAAACAAAATGGAAGGAGGCCCTCTTTTTCCTTGTGACCTACAATGTCTGTTGACATTGTCTGATGTGCTCCATCATCCTCTCCCTCCTTGAGGTTTCAGTTTCTAAAGAAGGAGAAAATGTTTTTTAATTCATGAGCCTTAAAGTGCTTTACCCTATGAGACCATCCCGTAATATACACCAACTGTACACTCTTTTGTTCTGTAACAGAATCGGGGGTTAATTAATTTGTGAGGCAATGAGGATGTGATACAGTTGATCCAATTTTGTGAGAATACAATGTTAAGATTCAAGGTTGAGTTCATGTACTTTTGACATTTAAATTTGGCTCATCATATCCTTTTCCACTTTCAAACACAGTCCCCTGCCATCAAACTTGAATGTTTGTGCCGCTCTTTGATGAAAATATCAAATGCTAAAAGCACTAGAGGAGGTTTTCGACCCTGTATTAACCAGCTCTGAAGAGCCTTTTCGTGAATATTTGCTTTTGGCATGTGTCCCTTTAAATACAAATGAGCCCCATCCCACCCCACCCCTCTCTTTTTGAGGCCATGCAGACATGACTACAGCCGTGTGCTACAGCTGTGGGGGGAGATGAAAATGGTGCTTGAAAGATACAGCTAAATTGACTCGCTGTAATTCAGACCAGACTGACACTTACCGTGGTTTTAGGCATAAATTAAACACTGACAGATTTGGTTTTCCTTAGAGGACCCCAAAATATTAACCCTATGAAGCCAGTTGTATCATATTTGATACATACTTTTATAATACCTTTTTCTACTCAATATGATCAACAAATTACAAAAAAAACATCTGAATACAATCAGATAAATGATAAAAATATCCTCAAATGGAATATCAGTTGCCAAAAACACCTAATGTATCAAATGAGACAAAAAATCTTTATGTTGAATTTTATGGACATTTTGATTTTTATGGATTTTAGCAAAAAGTGAAACAAACATTTCAGCTCCAAAAAATATAATTTTCTGGCTATAATCTATGGTCTTGGGCCTTAAAGGGTTAATAATGTGTTTTGTTCATTATATATCCACTGTAAGATGTTGAATAACATGAGCCAGTTGTGAGCTTTACAAACACCTGGATCTGAGAGTGTCTCCCACCTGACAGTACCGCTTGAGGAAATTCTTTCAAACAGACTTTTTAAGCATATTTTTTTAAATGGAAGCAAGCCGCACAGAGAGTGGAGGGATTTTTTCATATTGGGGTGCCTGTAGACAGGCCATAGACAAATATTTTTTAACAAACTGTGAAGATGTGTACGTTTAACATCACGTCACCTTCCACAAGTTTCAGTGCAGAATTTTGTGTTGACTTTACATCACAAAATAAGAGAACTTATGCACAGTTGGTCCAACAGACCAGAGAGGGGGAGGCCAAATGTTCATCAAATAAAAAATGGCAAATAGAGTTTAATTTGAATAGTGCTTCTCAAGTAGTTTGACTACACAAAGCTCTATTTACATGACAGGCCAAATCACTCTGAACCCATCGGTCTTTCTGTCTACTACTGTCGAAGAGGAAAACTTTACATTCATACCAAGAGTGAGTAGATGCTTTTGGTATGAATGAACAGCAGCAATCAAGACTAGTTTGATATTGTCATTTGATTTATTTCTTCTATATTTTTTGTCATGCCATACATACAAATAAATATTTATCTTGCAGTTTTTTGCAAGACGTGTCAGTGTTGAAGATTCATGATACTTATACAGATATGTAAAGAAATCATTGTCAGCACAGATAAGATGATAAAGTAAAGTTAGCATCAGCTTCTACATCAAAGGAGTGATTGAGGTTGTAGTTTAATCCAGTCGTTCCTAAAGTGGGGGTCACGAGACAGGGGTCTTAGGAGACCTTACAAAAACGAAGAAGTAAATATTAATTATCCAAGAATTGTGTTTTACACAATTTATTACATTTGAATCAGGAGTAATATTGCTTCTGCAATTGCAAAAATGAACAATCAAGATTAAAAGAACCATGTGTAACATGACCCATTATTGTTAGCATTATTTTGAGGTATTCTTTTAACAGGTTTTTTCCTACATTTTGACCATTCCTTAATATTCAAATGATTCTGACTAAAGCTTTTACCTTCAATGACAGCATGAGGTGTATGTTTTAAATCAGTTTGTAATTGTGTTGAGAATTATGATCTCAATATGTATTAAAATTCATTCATTTTCTATACCCGGCTATCCCTTTCGGGATTGCGGGGGGCTGAAACCTATCCCAGCTATCATCAGGCGAGAGGCGGGGTACACCCTGAACCGGTCGCCAGTCGATCGCAAGGCAACAGAGAGAGACAGACAGCCATTCACACTCACACCTAAGGGCAATTTAGAGTGACCAATTAACCTAATGAGCATGTTTTTTGGTCTGTGGCCAGAGGGGACCCCATGCACAGGAATAACATGCAAACTTCACACAGAAAGGCCCTCCCAACCCGGGAATTGAACCGAGAACCTTCTGTGCTGCGCACTCTACCAGCTGCGCCACCGTGCCGCCCATGTCTTAAAATAATCCTGATAATTATTTTTGCTGTAATCCAGCAGCCCTTTTGCTCTATACATACATACTTTGGTTATATTTAAAACAAAAAAAAAATCTACTAAGGCATTTTGACATTCTTAGGTGAGTTATACAAATTAATAATAATACTTCTTATTTTTATTCTTATTATTGTATTATTACCAAAATAGTTTTCTTTGGGTGAAGTCTGTTCCTCTCTTTTTCTCTCTCTCTCCATTCAACCTACCTGTTCGCTTTGAGTAGCTAATTTACATGATGTGATATGTGATGTCAGCAGTGACCCTGCCTCTCTCAGCTGACCAGCGAACCCTCTAAAAGAAGCTGCCCTTAAATGACTATCCCTGAACATCATCAAAACAGTGGCCACATTTTTTTAAGAGGGAAACTTGGATGAACATCTTGATGCTGCACTGTAACAATAAAACTGCTCTCATGTCAGCAGCTCTGTGTTGCACTAAATGCCAAGTTTACTGTCTGATGATTAGACTCAGTGACCTTTGCAAGGGCATGCTTAGGACAGTGAGAAACAAAGGATTCAAAAACCACCTGTGTTGTTTCTAATCCCTCCACATGCTGCATCATCTTTTAAGGGATTTTTTTTTAAATAATGTGGATGATATATTTTGGGTCACTAACAAAGGTCATCAGGCATCATACTACTGTTGTGTTTGATTTAAGACAGGATTCAATAGTGTTTGTTTTGACTAATATACCGTTGAAGTTTAAATTTTGTGTAATGACAATGTCTAAACACATATTCTTCTTTTGCTCTCCCTGCCACAGGTTGATGGATAGCATGCAGCAGAGACAAATCAGCACAGACCCATGTGGCCCTAAATTGCCACCTGGCCCATGTGCAGTGATGCCCCCTGCATCAAGTTTACCTCCCCCCCTGAAAATTCATCCTCCTGAGATTTGCAAGACGCCGCCTGGATTGAGCCCCACTCAGATCGTAGTTGCACCCATCAAAGTGACCGACCAAATGCAGCCAGGGTCTAATCCAGCACAACTGTCAAGCATAAGCCGGCCAAGACCGACTGCTTTAGGTACTAAACCAGCTCTGAAGATGCCCAGGGTCTCAGCAGACCAGTCCAAGGATATTGATTTGATCCCAGTTTGTATCCCGGGGCCTCAGAGTGTTAACATGCTGCAGCATTCCCCGACAGAGTCTCCTTTACCTGTCCACAGTCCACAAAGTCCCCACAGTCCTCAGTCTTACAGCAGGCAGCCTTATCTGAGCCCTAACCCCAGCCTGCCCTCCATCCCCCAGCCCCCCAAGACCTCCTCACCTGGGAGCTCCACTCAGAGCCAAGAGCAGGGGGAGAAGGCAGGAGGAGAGAACAATGACTTCAGGTAACATATATAATCACACTTGGAAATAGAAAAGTGGTTTTACCATGCTCATTTTAATATAGACAAAGAATTTTAAGAGGTGATGATAAGAGAACATCTATGAATACCAGTGAGCTCTTCTATCTATCTATCTATCTATCTATCTATCTATCTATCTATCTATCTATCTATCTATCTATTAGGGCTGCGTGATATTGGTAAAAACTGACATTGTGATTTTTGGGGGGTTTGCGATATATTGTGATATATATTGCAATATTTAAAATAGAAACATTTTCCCCAGATGACTTGAATAGCTCTGTTTGGGAAGAATTTGGTTGACTCACAATGACACCATTGTATTTGTATAATACAGTTTAATCCAGGCTAAGGGGGTTCATCTGTGAATGATGAAGATTGCTGTATATAAAAGGGATCCAGGAGGCCATGTCTCTGTACAAAATAGAATAGGTTTCAATTTCAGTTGTTGTTTTTATTTCCCCAATAAATGGGGGAAATGCGATAGTCTCATAGCATGCACAATGTGACTATTGCGCAAGTGCACATTGCGATGGCGATGTTCAGACGATATATTGTGCAGGCCTACTATCTATCTATCTATCTATCTATCTATCTATCTATCTATCTATCTATCTATCTATCTATCTATCTATCTATCTATCTATCTATCTATCTATCTATCTATCTATCTATCTATCTATCTATCCATCGTTTGTTTTGGGGGTTGATTGGTTGCCTGGTTGGTTGGATGAATGGAGTAATAGTAAATAGCTGGTTTAAACTGGGAAACGGTTTGGTTGTTGGTTGGCCCAACAGTTGGATGGATGAATTGCATGTTTGCTTGTTTTGTTTTTTTGATTGTTATTTAATAAACAATGTCAGGTACGATAGTTTTTTTTTGGTTGGATAGCTGGCTAATTAGCTGGGTGATTGGCTTTTATGTTGTTTACTTGTTTGGTTGGTTGGGCAGATGAATATTTGGGCGTTTGATTGTTAGATTGAATGGATGAATGATTGGTTGGATAGTTGTTTGGTTTTCTGGATAGGGTAATTATATGGATGAGTGATAAATGGTTGGTTGGGCGAACTGTAAATTGTTGGTTGCGTTATATGTAGAGAGAAATGTGAGTTTGTAATCTGAGTCATTTGGTTAGATGGAAGAATGGTAAATTGCTGGTTGGTTTGTAATTTCGAAGCTTTGGAAGTTGGTTGGTAGCTTAATGTGAGTTAGGTGGGTTGATCACTTGATTGTCAGGTGGATGAATAGATGGTAGGTTGTCTGGTAGATACATAGGTGTGTTGGTTGGCGAGTTGGCTGGTTGGTTGGTCAGATGAATGAATGAGAGGTTGGTAGGTTGGTTTATTGGCCAGTCAGGACAGACAGGCAGAGACAAAGAGGCAAAACTGATGAATTAGATCAACATTTCTTGTTGATCTTTGCATAAATTTGTAAAGAAAATGATCAAACATGTTCATCAGTTATTTCAAAGAAATCTCAAAAGTAGGTTATATTGTGCTGCTTTTGTTCTCTTTGTTGTGATGATGATTTCTAGTAAATTAAGTTTTGAAGGACAGTTTCATCCTCATCTTTCTCTTCTCTGGCAGACTCATACCATAACAGTGAGCTTCACACACCTTAGTCATTATGGAGGTACAAAGAGGTGCTTAATTGCGCTTAACTTTTTTCTATATCCAGCAGCAGTGATGAAAGTTATTTCCCCGAGGATTACAGCACAGATTATGTCCTCCATCAGCCTACAGCATATACAGGACTTACATCTAATGCAGCGTTTCCACTCTTTCTATCCGCTCAAAGGGTGTACATCGTCACATGGAATGTGGGATCAGCCGTCCCACCAGATGACATCACTGCTCTGTTTGGACCGAATGTCTCAGATGGGAGCGTTGACATGTTTATCATCGGGTAAGCAACTATTTCTACCAGGCTCAGCATGCCGTAGAGAGGGAGACAGCCGGGAGGGCCCACTCAGTCATCTGTGATGGTTTGGATCCATCTGCTGCCTCTGTTAGCAATCACTGTCTTTTTATCAGAGCTCTCACATGTTGTTTACTGTTGTTCTTATTCACTTTCACTGATTTCTGTGAACTTCTCTGATTTTCTCTTATTGGTTCTGGTTTATTCACCTTTTACTTATTTGTCTGTGCCTATAAAATGTAAAACTGTTGTGCTGTTATTTAAGGGTCAAATAAGGCTTTTAACACTATAATAGTCACACATTACACCAGATTAAGACGGCAAAAAAAATCATTTTTGTGAGAAATACTCATTTTTACCAATCATATATGGTGACAACCTAATTTGGGACACATGTTGAGTTGTAATAAGTTACTTTTTACTTATTACTAATTTCAGATGTAATTAAATATCCTACTGATTGCTTAGTATCAAAGTTACTACTGACCTTACTTTTAGGTCACTTATAAGGTTTTTGCCACAACTAATATTCACACTACAACTCTGAGCCTCATCCACCTGCCAATCTTGAAATGAATTTTGTTTGTAAAACCCACTGTCTCGTTTTCTTATAGAAAGAAGTTTTCATAGATGTCCAGTGTTCATAAACACTATAGAGTATACTACAGTGTTTTTTGAAGTGCTGAAATAAAAGAAAAAAAGATTAATTTAGGGTGGCACAGTGGTGCAGTAGGTAGTGCACATGCCTCACAGCAAGAAGGCCCTCGGTTTGATCCCTGAGTCGGACTGGACCTTTTTGTGTGAAGTTTGCTTGTTCTTCCCATGCATGTGTGGGTTCTCAGGCATTCCGGCTTCCTCCCACAGACCAAAAACATGCTCATTAGGTTAATTGGTGACTCTAGGTTGCCCTATTTCTTCCACTGAAGCCAACCGTGAACTGAACTAACACCTGGCTCAGGTAGTGTCTGGAGCTTTTGTGAGAGAAGCACATCCCATCACTGGGTTGCACAATATTACCAGGACAATACTGGTATCAGCAGATAATCTTGACTTTCTTCATTGGCAACTATGAATTTTTTGCTGACATGTACTGCTGATACTTTGCAAGTAGAAGTTGGCCAGAAATATCCAATACATTTGCTGTTACATGGGCAGAATGTACAATAATAGTCGACCTCATCATCACCGAATGTTCACTTTTGTAAACCCAAGTATCATTCATGAAAGAGTTTAATGTTGGTTTTCTTGTTTTGCATCTGTCTTAAACATAAACTAAAGGTACAGGTCAATGTGGAGGCTTTGTGCTCTTTAAAAAGCATTAAAACATTTAAAAGTGTGCCATGTTTCAGATGTGATCTTTTAGAGTGTTTTGAAAAATGAGCCAAAAGTTTGAGGAAGACTAAAATGATCTTTTCTTTGGCATTACACAGACTCCAGGAGGTGAACTCCATGATAAACAAGCGGCTAAAGGATGTGCTGTTTTCTGACCAGTGGAGTGAGCTCTGCATGGACACGCTCAGCCCTTTTGGATACGTCCTGGTCAGTTTGCTTGATTCTGAAGGTGATTCTTTTAAAGCTAAAAAATCCATCTAACCTCGATGATGATGCATTTTTTATCTGTCTCATCTGTTCAGGTGGCGTCCCAGCGTATGCAGGGAGTGCTGCTGCTGGTTTTCTCTAAATTCTGCCATCTTCCATTCCTCAGAGGTGTACAGACACAGAGCACGCGCACAGGACTCGGGGGATATTGGGTACGTGCTAAGCATTAGAAAGATCTGCCCTGTATTTTGCCCTGAGATTTATAACGTCATAAATCAGTGGTGGGTTTGTGTCAGTGGGGAAGGGGAGTTTAGAGGTAATGTGTGTGCCTGTATCATCCCGCCTGTGTGCGTGGGTGCACATGTCGGAGTGTGACCTTCCCGTGCGTGTTGATGTCAGCATCACCCCTGGCTGCTGCTGGTGCAGTCTCCTTCTCTTTGAGGTCAGTGCAGCAGCACGCTGTCTGGCTCTCTGGTTCTGTGACTCTGGGGCAAAAAAAAAAACACCCTGACTTTGTCCCTGAGCACAGATACAGTTGATACATGATGCTGCTTTATTATTTCTTAATCAAGTTTATACCCATCCCTCTCTTTACCCTCTATTCTTCCCCTTTGTCCTTGCCCTCAGGGGAATAAAGGTGGCGTCAGCGCGAGGATGACCATGTTCGGACACCCGGTGTGCTTTCTAAACTGTCACCTGCCAGCTCACATGAGGAACCTGGAGCAGAGGATGGAGGACTTTGAGAGCATCCTGCAGCAGCAGCAGTTTGAAGGAGGGACGGCTACAGGTGTACTGGACCACGAGTGGGTTTAATATATGAACTGACGACCACATTTTAAAAATGTTGCTCATTTATCCAGGAATCTAAATTAATTCATAAATACTACACATTCAGATACTAAGTTTTTATTTGCAACTAAGAGCTCAGCATTCACGTGAGCTTTTCATTGTTACAGCCTCTCACCAGTGATTTAGGGTATTGTTACTGAAAAAACTCCCTTGTCTGCGTTACTAAAAGGAAACTACTGCCTTAAGGTTTTAACGGTCTTTATGAGATACAGTGGAAGTCAGTGGTGAACCAAAAATAGGGGCTCAGGTTGTTCTTAGTGGCTGTGTGATTCATAGAAATACTATGGGACAGGGTTTAACATGACCTTGGCCTCTGACCTTGTATCTCTCATCAGTTAGCTGTGAAGCCAGAGAGAGGCTTCGCGCAGTAACAAAAGGGTCTCAAAGAGTACCAAGTATTAATCATGATAAATCTTGATATGACCATGAAGCCTCAGGACCTTTAACCCTCTCCCTCTTAAACTTAGCAGTTTATCCTTTTATTCTTTTTGGAGAAATAGTGTTCACAAGCAAAAGATGACCATTTTCCTCCATGACCTTGACCATTTGACATGTGACCCCTAAAATCTGTAAAAAAAAAACATATTCTTTGTGGTCAATTAGGACATTTGTGCAGCATTTAAAGAAGATCCCTTCAAGAGTTCTTGTGACCTGAGGTTTTGCAAGATCATGTACACATGCACAGGATAATCATACTGCTTCATGACATTGGCTTTGACCCACGACTTTAAAACAATCTGGTCAGGTCACTCTTAAGTTACAGTGACTATCGGTTTAAAATTGAATGAAAATCCTGTTACTAAGATAATGAGTGAAACAAAGAATTACCGTGAGGCCTGTTGACCTTTAACTTTTAACAATTAAATCAGTTATCATCGATGCCAGCCGACAGTCGGGCAAATGAAGATGAAAAGTTTTTGGGTAAAAATGACTACAAACTCAACCTTTGACCAAAACCTCAAAAATCAAATATATCTGTCCTTATGACATAGAAAGCACCAAAACCTTACAGTACAGTTGGATCAGTCTGATTTAATATATTTTTTTAAGATTTAAGAAATTGAAAGACACTCATTTAGTATGTGACAGAACTAACAAAATAAATGAATAAATGTATTAAATCTTCAGATGTGTGTGATTTTTGAGTGCATAATCTTCCGTATATCTTGAGGTTCATTCATAGCCTTGATGGTTAACCAGAAAGTGGTCTTTAATGTGAAAATAATGACTTAATCTAACTAATGATTTTACAACTGCTTCATCAGTTTCTGAATTTCAAAACACACTTTCTTTTAAAATTTTGACGAGCACACCTTTGTTTTTACGTTTCTTTCCCCAGTGTCGTGTTTTGGTTCGGTGACCTAAACTTCCGTATTGAAGACTATGACATCCACGTGGTGAAATGTGCCATTGACAGCAACAAGCTGCCTCTCCTGTGGGAGCGAGATCAGGTGAGGCACCTTTAATTCAAACAGTTGGAAATTTCTGAAAGGTTTAACTCCACCTGTTTGTCTCACCATCACCACCCAGCAGCAGAGGGTGCTGTAACTACACCTCTCTGTCAGGGTGAATCAGATCCATCCAAGCATAGAATCTGTCCTACTTCTGAGGATATTTAGAGAAGGTGACATGAATTTCTCAAACTACAGAAGGAAGATGTCTTTTTTCTGTCTCCCACAATTAGAGGTCTTAACAAAATCAAACTTCTTTTTAAAGTGAGGAAGAAGCACTTTTTAGTTTCAAGGAGGTTCTCCCTCTTTATGTGCACTACTTGTCCTCCTCAACTAAACCACTCTAATTTTGTTTAAAAAAAGAAAGAAAAAACATAAAAGGATTTTTGGGGGCCTGAAGCGTTCATTTTTCATAGCTGAGGTTCTAAATGTCCCCCGTACTTACATATTATATTAATGTACTTAATAGTATTGATGTAAAGGCTTTTTTGCAATCCACTTATTGTTTACAGAATTTTCAGTTCAATTTTCCTTTTTTATTCAAGCTTTTTGGATGGTTTGCATTTGGTGGACATGCATCTATAACTTTTATTTACTGAGTTTCACTTTGATATAAAATATATTTTCCACTGTTTCCTGAGATTTTGACTTACTTTTCTCGAAGTATAGAGATAACATGGCTTTTTTGCCCCTTGTTTGCATAACAAGTCATTTTATCATTCTAAAGTAACAAAGCTCCATGTGATAATGAGCTCATTCACCAGCCACCCAAAAAATAATACAAAATGCTGGTCACAGTAATCCACTACACAAAGTCCACACTAAATTGTGCAGTGTTTCTACTACCCACACTTAAAAGGTGGGTTACGCTTATTTCTGTTTGTTTTGAGCTTCAGCAGCTATTGGGATTCAAGTGGCCTATGACTTCAGAAATAATATCAGCTCTTTGTTGAGTCACATGAGGCTCATATGCAAAGGTTAACAGATATTTTTACATTGTGTTGATAAGAAGTCAGTAACCATGACACCTCATGACCTTTGACGTATGATCTGAGAGGTTTTATGAGTTCATCTCTCAGTCAAAGAACACAAATGTGCAAAGTCTGAATAAATCTCTCAAAGCTCTCCTTAGATATCTTGTTCAAAATTAAATATGACCAGGTGACACCATGACCATTAACCTCAAAAGTCTAAGAAGATTTACCTAGTGTCTTGATGAACCATTGTTGAAAGTTCCTTTTAAAATCCCACAACACAATTTTTCAAATGCTGTGTTCATTGGAGATACACTATATTTCCAAAAGTATTTGCTCACCCATCCAAATAATCAGATTCAGGGTTCTGCAATTACTTCCATGGCCACAGGTTTATAAAATCAAGCACCTAGGCATGCAGACTGCTTTTACAAACATTTGTGAAAGAATGGGTCGCTCTCAGGAGCTTAGTGAATTCCAGCGTGGAACTGTGATAGGATGCCACCTGTGCAACAAATCCAGTCGTGAAATTTCCTTGCTCCTAAATATTCCACAGTCAACTGTCAGTGGTGTAAGGAGAACATGTCAGGAGAGTCAATCGCTACAAACCTCCAAACTCCATGTGGCCTTCAGATTAGCAGTGCAAGAACAAGAACAGTGCAGAGAGCTTCATGGATGGGTCTCCATGGCCGAGTAGCTGCATCCAAGCCACACATCACCAAGTGCAGTGCAAAGCATCGATGCAGCGGTGTACAGCACGCCGCCATTGGACTCTATAGCCATGGAGATGTGTTCTCTTAAGTGACAAATCACGCTTCTCCATCAGACAATCTGATGGACGAGTCTGGGTTTGGTGGTTGCCAGGAGAATGATACTTGTGGAACTGCATTGTGCCAAGTATAAAGTTGGTGGAGGAGGGATTGTGGGGGTGTTTTTCAGGAGCTGGGCTTGGCCCCTTTGTTCCAGTCAAAGGAACTCTGAATGCTTCAGCATACCAAAACATTTTGGACAATCCCATGCTCCCAACTTTGTGGGAACAGTTTGGAGCTGGCCCCTTCCTCTTCCAAAATGACTGTGAACCAGTGCACAAAGCAGGACCATAAAGACATGATGACAGAGACTGGTGTGGGTGAACTCGACTGGCCTGCACAGAGTCCTGACCTCAGCCCGATTGAACACTTTTGGGATGGATTGGAGCGGAGACTGAGAGCCAGGCCTTCTTGTCCAATATCAGTGTGTGACCTCACAAATGCGCCTCTGGCAGAATGGTCAAAAATTCCCATTAACACTCCTAAACCTTGTGAACAGCCTTCCCAGAAGAGTTGAAGCTGTTAAAGCTGCTAAGGGTGGACCAACGTCATATTGAACCCTATGGATTAGGAATGTGATGTCATTAAATTTATATGCAAGTCAAGGCAGGTGAGCAAATACTTTTGGCAATGTAGTGTAGCATCGGCAACAACCCAAAAAACATCATGCCCCCACCCGCAGATGCAGAAATCCTCACTGAAAAAAATGAATTAAATGTAGCCTAGTAATAAATGTTTACTTGTGGTTCCAATTTTAAAACATTTAGGATGAAATAAACATGTACCATTAAAAAGAACTGAATCATAATATTCAAACAAAATGCTCTTAAATAACCCTTTTTCACTGGTTCTGCTTCTCCCATGTTTTTGTATCTACAGCTTAATATGGCTAAAAACACAGAGTCCGTCCTGGAGGGCTTTTTGGAGGGACAACTCAACTTCCCGCCCACCTATAAGTTTGATGTGGGCACTCATACATATGACACCAGGTTTGTAGTGTGTTTCCATTTTCAAACTTTCTCCATCAGGCTAGGTGTTCCTGTGACAGTCAGTCACTCTTCGTTCTTTTTTAGTGCTAAGAAGAGGAAGCCAGCCTGGACTGACCGCATCCTCTGGCGCCTTCGCCGAACTGGCTCCCCTGTACCTACCCACAATGCAGCACTGCAGCGGGGTCTGACCTCTTGGTTGGGTGGGGCCACTAAAGTGACGCAGCATGTGTACCGAAGCCATATGGGCTTCACCATCAGTGACCACAAACCTGTTTCTAGTGTGTTTTCACTGCATGTGAGACAATATTTCCTCAAATACACAGCAGTAACTCTCTGTAAGTTGTGTATTGTCACTCATGTTCTACTTAACCATCCTCTTTGCTCCAGTTCCCATTTAAGGTGGCGGTGCCCCTGGTGGAGCTGCAGGTTAATAAGGAGTGGACTAAAGTCTCAGATGCTACAGTCAAATTCACTGTTGCATCAACGTATCAGCGCAGCTCATGGGACTGGGTGGCAATATACAAGGTAATACCCGCACTGCTTAAGCTTAGGAATGTTCAGACAGATTAACAGACAGGCTGGTAGATAGACAGACGGCAACAGTTTTACAAGGGCACAGTCGGTCAGTTATACTTTATTAAAGTCTATCTATGTATACTCCTATACAGCTCACTGTATTTGTCCACTACATTTTACTATTTTGGTTTAAGCATTATATGGGACAATATACATAATATACTTCTGATTATGCTTTAATTTATTTACTTCTTAAATACATGCACATATCCTCATTCACATATTTAGTAAGGTCATGCACACATATTTCTGTTTAAATAATGGCTACTTAATAATAATTGACTACTTAAGTTCATGCAAACACACATGGTTATATTTAATTTATCTTTTGCTACCAAAATAATCCCTCTGATCATGTAAACTTTACTTTAGCAAGCACTCACATGTGTTCTGTTAATTCATTTATCAATTCTATTTGTAAGTTTAGGCCCATGTAACTTTGTGCAGTTATGAATTATTAATTCCATGCACATATACCCCTGTTTACCTTTTTATTTTAATACGTTATACAATACTGCTGAAGTCTGTGCATTTATACCTCTGTTCACTTTATACAATACTCTATTCCCTGAGCTGGGGATGTCCTGATCTCCTTTTTTTAAAATAAATATCTGCTTATTCCAAGTCCCAATCTGGTATTTACATATACAGTAACTAGAAAATAAAGCAAAAAAACCTCATACAAAAATAAAAATTTTGCTTAAAATGGTGGCATGAGTGTGCTCAATTTACAGAAACTGACATAGGTGGTATGGGCTAGAAGATAAATATTAATCCCTATTCCTGATCATTTAAAAAAATGCTCACGTCAGCCCCAATCAGATACTTTTTCTGATACCAAAACAGTATCTGAGTTTCCTTTCCATACTTCTGTTCCATTTTTGATCAATTTACTACTTCAGTTGATCCACAGGTTCAGTTTATTTTAATTAAATGAGTTAAATGATAGATAATATTGTTTTTCATTCCAGGTGGGATTCAGACATCACAAAGATTATCAGGCATACATTTGGGCAAAAGGGGAGCATGCAACACAGGTGAGTCACATACTTTACTTTAAACATCCATGTTGTCTCAAAGAAATGATTGATTTAAGTTTCCTTCCTTACAGGTGACATTTTCAGAGGAGGATTTACCGAGAGATGACTGTGAATACATACTGGGTTACTATAGTAACAATATGAACAGTATAGTGGGATTATCAACACCAATACAGGTAAGAGTAAATTACCAGGTGATTTTATGTCTCTAAGAGGTATATAAATTTTTTTCAGGACAAAATTTCATGGTAGGTTTAAGAAGAATGGCTGGGTCACAGTGACCTTTGACCTCTAGAACATAAAAAGAAGTCCACTAGTTGATTTAAGTTAAACTTTACAAAATACTCAAGATAGATACATTGAGACTGATAACTGGCAATATAGTGTCTCTGGCTGTTATCGATGCAGATGCATAGAAGTATCTAAATGCTCTTTATCATATTGTCAGAACTGTGAATATACTCAAATATGTGGCCCCTAACAGCACACCCATATTAACATTCAGTCAGCATCGTCCTGTGAAAGTTTGTCTGAATCTTCATCATTATGAAGTCAGTCACTGATGTCTGCTGAATCACTCTTATGTTCCAGTCCATTACAAACTAATTTAATGGGGTGAAGTTCAGGGCAAGAAACTCCCTCCCCCCAGACTGAAAAAGATGTAGAAACTACATCTACAAATTTAAAGGTTATAGTACTTAGACATTAAATTAGAAGTGAACCAATAAATTATTCAGAAGACAGAAAAAAGATGGGAATCTTTCTTCGTCATAAATACAGTGTTTCTGAACATTATGTGAGTAAAGTATGCCTATTAAAGTTGTGTGTGTGTGTGGGGGGGGGGGGGGTCATTTGATAAAGCAACAACAGTGGATATAATTGGGAAGCAGTCAAGACTGCTTTAACATGATCAGCCTGAGGTGTTGTCAAGTTTTCAGCTTTTGATAACATGTGGACTGTTTATACTAGACTGCATGAACTCAAATACTCTTTGCTTTAATTTGCTCATTTTGAAGTGTATGATATAATGTGATGAATATGATACAAAATATTATGAGACAACAGAATACAATACAAAATAGTATATTACAATATGACACAATGCAATGCAATGATGATACAATATGATACTAAATGATAAGATGATGGTGTAATGTACAATATGATAAAATTTAATATACACAGTATAAAACAATATGGCACAATATGACACAATATGTGTACAATGGTAAACGATAAGGTATGATATATGGCATGCTAAGATATGATGCAACTTGATATAATACATGACATGACATGTTCTGACTTGATGTCATATGATATATTGTGATATAAAATGGGATTACATGATATGACATAGCATCATATGACATGAAATTCAATTATATGGCAAAAAATGAAATGATGTTAAATTACATGATATGAAGTCATATACTTGATCTGGCATGACATGACATGATATTTTACATGTTATGATATGACAAATACAATACAACAGCCTCACGGGGCTGTCCCAATCAATTTCAACCTGTGGCCAATCTATCATGTGTCTGTGTCCTCTCTTTGCCTCCTTTTTTAATCTATCCGTCTTTCATGTTAATAAAGACAAAAAGCTAAAAAAAATCTTTAAAAAGAATATGTTTTCCATCTTTGTAAATCCTGGGGTATCTCAGGAATTGAATTTAAGTATTACCTTTCTGTAGATAAGTTTACAATGGATAGTTGCAGCTGCATGCCTTTGACTTTTTATTTGAATATTGCTCATGTCACATCTTTCATAACATACAGATAAAGCTTCCGGTCCATAGTCCAACTGCCCATCACTCAGACAGCTCAGACGTCAGCTCAGAAGATGACAGCACTCTAGTCCTGCTGGCTCCAAACTCACGCAGCCCGAGCCCTAAAAATGGCAAACACCACCATCATCGTCACCGCCGTAGTCGCAGCCCTGCTGTCTCTGCCCTCTCTTCCAACCCCCTCCCCTCCCTGCAGGGCCTCAGCCTCCATCCTCGCTCCAAAGAGGGCCAGGCCCGCAGCCGTTCCCCCTGCTCTGCTGCTAAGAAGGAGCGCCTCGTCTCACCCGACACTGTGCAGTCCCCTACCATTAGCCCGCTCAGCCCCCGCAGCCCCCGCAGCCCCATGTCGCCCGGTGGAGGGGTGACGGCACCAGAGGCCCTCATCGCTGCCATCATAGGTGAACACAGACCAGCTCAGGTTAGCCCCACCGGGGTCAAACAGATTGGAAAAACAGGGGAAACAGACAGTGTATAGAAGAGAGGAATACAATGGGAATTACTGCATATTCAAACCAAGTCCCTATTTAGTAATATTTTGAATCTCAGTGACAAACAAGTAGTGCAACATTTTTGTTGCCCAGAAGATTCCTTCAGTAACAAAGTCTAAATGTGCCATTAAAAGGTGAAGCATAGATGCACACAAATACTGAGTCACGATTATGAGATAAACGTTAAGTGTATAAGATAAGAAATTTGAAGATATAAGTCACAACATGAGAATAAATGGTGAAAATAGTGAGATATAAAGTCATGGATATGACATAAAGATGCAAAATCAATTAATAGATAGGAAAAGAAAAACAAAATCAAAATAATGGATTTTCCATAATTTTGATTTGATTCTATTTATATGTATGACTTTTATATCAAGCATTCTACTTTGTCTTATAGTTTAAGTTTTTTCATAACTTAATTATATGTTTTTGTCATAATTACCACCCTGTATCTCACAATAATGATTTTTTGTTTAACAGTAATGAGCTCTTACTCAATGACGATCATTTTCAAAGTCATTATTAGAACTTTTTACCTGATCAAAACTTTTAACTCATATTTATGAGTTTTTCTGTTTAAGTGTGACTTTTTATTTCTCAATAATGACCTCTTATTTAAAAGTCATGGCTTTTTACCTCATTATGACTTTTTATTATTCTAAATGAATAGAGTTTTTTACATCATAATTATATTTTTACAGATTGAAAGTTACCTTTTCAGTGCAATATGCTGATGTATAGTGTGTCTCTAATAATTATTGTATTTCAGCTTTGTATTACCAGTAACTCGCATGGAGAAAAAAAAACAATGATTTACAAAAATAAATTGGTTAAGGTAGCATCAGAACAAACATATTGGTTCTTGATGGCTATTAAAGTTCATATGCTCTATTTTTCTTTCCAAATGCATCAATATGCTTCATTTAAGATCATTTAAACAAACTGTATGCAATAATTGCTTGTAAGCAATAACACAAAAACAGTTGTTAAAGACTGTTATAGAAATAATCAACATTTTTCATGTTGTGCTTTTTTGCCTGTATAAATGATGTCATAATGGTAAATCTGGTTAAAGTACTTTTTAATAGATATTTTCTTCTTTTATGGATGCATTTCTTGGAAATATGAAACTGACTGGAGGGCTGCATTAAATAAAGCAGAGGGCTGCTGTGGCCCCCTGGGCCACCTGTTGCCCACCACTGCTCCAAGTAGTCAATTATTATGGGGTCAAAAAGATGGGCTGGACTTGTATGTTTTGTTTGTTTGTTTGTTTTTTTGTGACAGTTTGATTGGTAGACATTTATTCAACAGTGTGTTTGTCTGTATATAAAGAACTTTGGATAACAGATCTATTTTTTTGGGGTTGATTTCATAGTTCTGTTACCACGCTAAACTCCAGCTGAAGAGTACATCCTGATGCTGGGGCCATTAAGCCTGTAGCTCAATGTTTCCATGTATGTGATACATGCTGAAGGGGTTACCTAAACCTCCCTGCGCGAAGTGCAGACCTTTTCAGGCTGTGGAGGTGTTTGTTGATGACTCAACACCATGCAGCTTTTTCATGCTGTAACCACTTTCCCCCTCAACGCATGGTGGTCTCTTCTAGACCAGCCTATACTGTGTTAACAGGTACTTTTAAGTGTACTGAAAACCAACACGCTTACGCTTCTTGGTGTCCTTGTGTGGCATCTGTTTCACACACCAGTCTATCTGACCACGGGTAAAGCCGATGATAGTTGATGAGTCACACCACACCTCCAATATTTTATGTCAGTTTCTGACCCTGGTCTCAGCCAACCAACTACACCCACCACCACAAGACACTCACTCCAAATCAGTCCCCCACAGTTTTGTCATACTATGTTTTCATTAAAATGCTGCTGTCCTCTCCTGGATGCTAACTTTTGCAGTCTAAGGCAGAAAAATCAGAACATCTTGGTAGTACTTGTCACTGAGACTCCAAAAAATGTGTGAAAATAGGGGCTTGGTTAAAAAAGAAGGTGCTGTGCAACAGGGAGCTGTGCTCTCAGAGTTTGCTCTTGCCTAAGAGAGGCACTGTGCTCGTAGAAGCAGCACATTTAAAGACTTGATGTAGTTTGCAAACATTCCTTGTTGTAGCCTTGCAGCTCTCCGTTTCTGAGTCTACCATCGTCTCATACACTGTGTGTATCTGGGGGTTAAAACCGTGTCCAGACCCCTGATGTAAAGTGCTTTTATAGACTCATAAGCTAAATCACACTTAAACCAACATGTGAATGTGGAACCAAAGGCAGAGGGTCCATGTGAACAGTTTCAGATCAATGTGAGGAGCCTTAACTCCAGCTTTGAGGCATCAGAGAGAGGGTATGTGTGTGTGTGGGTGTGTTCATGTGTGTGTGTGTTTATGTAGACTCATGTGTTCAAACATAAATGTGTGTTAGACCAGATGTGGTTAAAAATGTCACTCTATAGTTCTTGGTCTGTATTCCCATCTGTAGTGGACAAAGTACACAGTAACATTACTTGAGTTAGAGTACAGATACTTCCAGTCAGATACCACTACTTTACAATTGAAGTCAAATTATTAGCTTAGAGGATACTTTAGTATGTTTGAAGCCTGGTTGTATTAGGTAGGCTACTCAACAACAGTCAGCGAAGAGGATTTAAAGGCTCCACGAAGCTCTGCACATTTAAAGAGAACGAGCTAAGACAACTGGTAAGGTACACTACTGTTGGTCCATATTTATGACCTCTACTTAGAGACGAGCAATGAGGCTATGTTGGGTTGAATTTACAATTGGATGGAAAATTTCAGAGCGCCTTATGTTTCCTCTATGAAGCCTCAATGTTTGGCACTATTTTTCAAGCAGCAAAAGGCTATATGTCCTTCTGCCTATGCGCACCAATTCCTCCAATCTGCTGTTCTGCTGTAAAGACTCAGGAAAGACACAACAGCAGCAGAGGAAACTTAACACTGAGCCAAATTCTAAGCTCTCTGTTTTCATACACTGATAATCCTCTGATTCTTGGCCAGTCCACTCTGTGGTGGTTGATCAGGTCAGCACTGCTCATCAACATGTTTTCAATGAGGCTACAGTCATGCCATAGTCTCTGCTCTGGATTGGGCTAGTTATCGAATCAGTGGACTTAAGATAACTGCAAAACAATGGTATGATGTTATGTCGGTGAGGAGGGGGACCAAGCTGTTTTAGGCAGCTACTGGTGCTGGTAACAGTGGAATAGGGAGGAAGTCCAGGGTCTGAGGACTTTATATATTGTGCATAGACTTTCTTGGTTGCACTGAAAAGACATGCAAAATACTCTAAGGGGAGCATAGAACTTTAAAAGATATAATATGACACATGATTTCCTTCTACATTTGATATTAATGACATTAATGGTTCTATAGAAGACAGATCTTAGTTTGATATTAACCTATATTTGGAAAACCTGGCATTAAACATCTTGGAGAAAAGAACTGCACCACCCACAGTCATACAGTACAGTAATGGCTCTGATGGGAAGTGTTAACTGCCCCAAAAATCAGTTGTTGAGTTTCAACACATCTTTAATTAATCAGCCTGTGGTAAGCTTACTTTGGTAGTCAAGACAATGTGGCCCATAATTAAATGTGCTATGGGGAGCTTTTAACAGATTTTCACATTTTACTTCAGTGAAAAGTTTTTGAGTCACAGAACAATCCCTGGAGTCAAAGTGATGAATTTCTTCAACAATAATACTCAAGTCAAGAATGAATTCCTTAAAAACTACAGTACTCAAGTGAACTTCCTTTGGTCACTGTCCATCACTGGTTGATTTCAAAGTATCCAAAGACAGAGATAGAGCATTTCACCATGTCAGTCAGCCGTGATAATGTGACTTGAATCTTAGATCAGTGCTCTTATTCTTAGCAGCTTTGTGAATACAGCCCCTGTCCTATAGAGCTTTATGAATGGGTGTTTAGGCTAATGTGTTTCTTTATTTTGCTTGAAGGAAACTGTGCTGTGTAACCGTGTGAGTGTGCAAATAAAACAAGAGCAAACTGACATAGTTCTGTTTATTGGACAAACACTGCTTCAAACCGTCACGAAGAAGTTCATATTTGTCCTGAGATGTGTACACATAGTTATTCACATGTGTCAGATGGAAAATAACTTTTGAAGCACTTACTCAAGGAGGAGACCTTGAAGTGTGCACAGATCAAGGATTGCAGTTATGATCATCACTCTGGGTTTGTGAGTGTGTCTCAGACTGAAGACAGTTACCATGGTGAAGAGGCTAAACAAGCTGCATACTTGACATCCTCACTAAAACAAGTTTTATCTGATGTGATGCCAAAAACACACCTGATTCTGTTGTTTTAACATTAAGTTATCTGATGATAGTCAAGTAGTCAGACCTTACTCAATATTACAAATCCAACCACACAGTTGTCTGGCATAACTACAAACAACAAAATCACTTTGTGGTTTCATGACTCAATGAGATATGAAAGCTGGAGAGTAAATGTACGGTGATGGGTCAAGAAGAGGGGTTGCAGTGTTGTTGTGGTGTTATTCGCAGAAATCTGATAAGTAAGGGATGAAAATGGGGATCATGAGGATTGTGGTTCTTGTGATGCCCAAAACCTTATCAGTACATTCTTGAGTGGATGAAGATATTTGTGCATCATTTAATTACAATCTTGTCAGGTGTTTTTAAGCATTTTCCTATGAATTATTTTAGTTATGTTATATAGTTTGGTATTCCGCACAACTGCTGCGATGTCTCTTGTTCACTACCAGCTACTGATTGAAGTTCATGTGCACATGACTTCAAACACTTAACTGTTCCTCCCTCAGAAAATCTGTAAACGTTTTGGAGATATTTCTTTCTAAAAAGGGAGTAGTAGGAAGGAAGGATAAACATGTGGCTTTGTGATTTTGACCTTTTTCCTCCAAAATCTAAAGAGATCATCCTAGAGTCAAAATGGACATTAAGGCAAAATGGGGAAAAAATCCATAAAGCTTTCTTGAGACATTTTAGTACAAGTGGAGGAAGAATGTAAGACCCAAAGACCTTTATTTTTAAAGCCTGCTGTCCTATCAGTTCATCCTTATACTTGGCATTCAGTGTTTGAGGAAAACCATGTAAAGCTTTGATGATCATTTTTTCCACAAGCACAGGAGGAGCATTCAGTTTCATGACATTATGACCTTCAAAGTTCGCTCAGGTCTTCTTTGAGTCCAGGTGGATATCTGTGCAAAGTTTTAGGCAGATCTCATGTGCTCAAGAAAGGCCTGGGAGGAAGGACAAAATGATAAGTAACCTGATGATGTCTCTTGCCTTTGCTGCCACGGTAACAGAGGCATAAAAACACATTAAGAATAGGTCCAACAAATACTTTGATCTTTTAAAACAGATGAAAAATGCACACACCACAAATTCATGCTTCTAGTGGCATAAAAATACTTAAAATTCACCAGTCCCTGGATTTACATGACAAATTGTCAGTTTTACTTTTGGTTCTGTAAAATGAGTAAAATTTTAATAGTGTTTGCTTTCCCTGCTTAAATGTCTTGGAGAGGAGTAACATTTGAAGCCATATGGTCAAACTTCCCAAATAAAAAAAAACACTTTAAAAACTTTGAACAAAAAATAAAACATGTGAAAACTCCCCTGTCTTTAAGTCTTTGAAATTAATCTGATGCATGTATTTCTCTATTTTGTGCTAGATTCCTGTTAAAAATGTCTAGCAGTTTAAGAAATTCATATGTATTACTCATGACTTATTTGACTTGGAGAACATCAGTGTCAACAGTGCAGTTATTTGCTAATGTAAAACATTCTAACTCTCTGAACTTTGCTGGATAAATAAAACCATTGTAGTACCTGTAGGCCCAGGACAAGCCTCAAATAGCCCGAGTGTTCTTGTCTTCAAGCTTTTGAAATCCTCTTTAAATCAGGCAAATAATCCAATTAACACAGGACCACCTCTTTGGGCTTCTTAATTCCCTTAAACAATAGAAATGATTAAAACTTACAAGTCCTTTTGATACTCTTGTGCGTTTCAAGATATTTTGTGATTAAAAAAACATTTAGAATATGGACCATTTAAAATGACTAAGCAAAAATATTCACAGAAATTCTCATTATATTATGAATATTTAACAAAAAATGTTTTTACTGTATATCTTTTCTGCACTGAAATTAGAAGAAGTGTGTTCTTAATCAGATATTAGAATTTGAGAACCCCATTTTTTGCAAAGTTTCAAAAAATGTATCTCTGTAAAACAAAAAAAAATTAACATTTTGTAAAATACTTTGAGGGACTGCATATATACCTTGCTTGAAAAAAAATGAATTGTCTTAATATATGTTTTTTTCTGTTAAAAATTCACAAGTTAAGTCATATTAACTATATACAGTAGATACAGAAAATCAAACATATATTGTATCTCCTGTATAGTGATGGCCATAATAGGTGAACAAAATACAAACCTTTTAAATACAAGTGCCAGTACAGCTACCTTGGTTAAATTCTACTTGAGTTAAATAACAGTTTCATGCTTTGAATATTTTTAGGATGAAGTAAATCATTAAAAATAGATTCTGAGTGTTTGAGCACACTTTCTGCGTCATGTGTGAAGGACAGCAGCTGTAGTTTGGTGAGTCAAACAGCAATGTGTTCCAGTAAAAATGTAATAAGCTCTGATATAAACTGAAATGTAATTTTTACACTTTGTGAGCCACATGCTGTATTTGCATATGCATGCAAATACGGCATGCATATGAGCATTCTTTATTTGAGGCAACGTTTTTCAACCACTCTCAAAAATGTCGAATGACTAAAATTTCACTGCAGCTTTTCTCTTAATATTGGAAATTAATGTATTTGTTTTTAATGTTTTTGATCTGTCACAGAGCGTTATACAAGTTCAATATCAAGACTCTTTTAAAACCTTTTTATAACAAATGTGTGTCAATGGCTCATCTGCAAACCTCTCAACATAAGACAACCCCATCTTCCCCACATGAAAGACGCTCCCTGGACTGTTTACTGCTCTACTAGTTCACCTTTGAATTTGCTTTTTTTACCCAGATGTTATGAAAAATGTGACGAAATAGGCTACAAAGCTATTCTGAAGCAAACACAAAGAAATGGTGACTGCAGTAATGTGAGCATACAGTAATGTTAATGGTTAATTTGGCAAAAACACTGAAAAAAAGGAGTGGATAGTTTTATGCAGGGTATTTGCACAAGGCCATGTATGTCAGCCCATTTTGTTTTGATTATATTCATGAAACAACTAAAAAGGGTGTGTAATTTGCGCAGTAACATTTTCTTCTGTGTAGGTCCTTATAGGTAAAATGAGGGGGGTCATGGGGGAAAGGGTTGGGAACCACTGCTTTGAAAAAAATATTCATATTTCTTTATAAGTTTGCTTTGCATATGTTAGATATATGAGAGAAAAAAACGTGCAGAGCTGGTTTGGGCCCAATCTGATATTTTTTCTTGGGGCCCAAAATTTCTGGCAGCGCCCCTGAGTGTAGCCTATGTGATATTATTTTCCACTTCTGGTCCTAAATAATAAGAAAAGCTAGATCAGACCACTAACCATGTCTTTACATATAAAGATTCCTTCAGGAGGTAGAGAATAGGTCCATTAAAATGTGAGGAGGGTTTAAAAGTCACATAAAGTCAACATAGCTTGTCTTCTGCAGCCTCTTACCTGGAGGGACATTTTAGGCTAATTAGAGCACGCCTACAAGCACCACATGGTCTCTGCTCAACATGTACATTGGCTGCAGGGAAATAACTTAAAAAGGACTGAAGTTGTTTCTCAGACAGGTACTACAGCTGTCCCCAGCGAGCCCAGCCCCAGAGCCAGTGTGGTGACTGTGATAGCAGCACTGATCCCAGGTGAAGAGCTCTGAATATCACAGGGAGGTGTGTTTATCTCAGCGGCTAGCTTGTTTGCTAACAGTGAGTTTAGTGGGAAAATGAACGGCCAGCTGAACGGTTTCCACAACAACACGCTGATCGATGAAGACTGCTTCCTCTTCACCTCTGAATCAGTCGGGGAAGGACACCCTGGTAAGTCTGTCTGAGAGATGCACCCCTCTTTGACAGTAGTAATTAGCCCGATAGCATCCTGATAGGCTAACAAACAAGGTCATGTGCTGTTAGTGTTAGCTCAGCGTGTTGTACTGTCAGCTCCAGTACCTCATTCATCCGCGTTGGACCTCTGTCAACACGCTAAATAGGTGTGTCAACACTGTGAAACAGTTGTCCTATTATGCTTTACTAGACCCATGCCCCATGAAGAAAACAGAGGGGTAATAGTGTGGTTACATTGGTTTCTTTGTGGTGTTGAAGCTTCATGCTAACAACACGACGGCTAGCTGTCTAAGCTAACACCGCGTTAGCTAGTAATGTTTGTGCCTGTCAGTCACAGTCAGCTCCACATGGGCTTCAGACTTTGATTATTTCACGTGTTTTTCATCTACATTAGTCGAAAGAACAAACTAAACGCATGCACATGTGTGTTTTGTCTGTATTGGTGTTTTGTCACTGTACTGTTAAACCTGACAGGATTACTGTCTGTTATGCGGCATTGCATCACTACAGTGTCCCCTCACTGTCCATGCTAACTGTGGGACATGTGCTCAGCTGCTGCACAGGCAGCAGGCTCGTTGTGGTCTAACAGGTAAAAAAGAGACCGAATTACGATAAAGAAGAAGTTAAAGAATTTAAAACAATGTTGTCTTCACTCAAGTGGGACTTTGGTTATAAAGAAATCTCTCATCTGCGGTATAGATGGGGAGAACATTTGTGCATGTCGTGCATAAATAAGGTTTCAGAAATGAATCTACTGACTCCTTAGTTAGCACATGTTTAATAGTAATAACTAATGAATTAAACAACCTTAAATAGGGATGGAAATCGACAAGGTTTTCCTAATGCTGATGCCAAAAACGATTCTGCTTTCATTTAATCGGTTCCTGCAAATTTTCTGAGGGTAAAAGTTTGTCTTCATCCGTTCAGTGACAGAAATGTCAAACACATGACACTCCTAATATTCAGTTGTGTTGCATGGATAAATGTTGCTGCTGTTTCTGCTTATTGAAAGCTGTGCAGCAACAGTTTTTCTTGTCAGAATTTAAGCCACAAGTTTGACCATTTCTGCATCCGTCCGTCATGATTTTTAACTTCTTTAATATGACTTACTGCCTCTGTTGAAAGGACATGACATATTTATTGATGATGTTTATTTATGTGTTATATTTAATTGATTTACTCCACCTACAGCAGATTTTGGCTGGTCAGAGCTGTTAATCTCTGGTTTACTTTCTCCTTACTTCCTCACCTGGAGTCCTCTGAGGCCCACTTCTCACTTTGAATACCACCTACATCTGTCCAGGGCACACCTAAAACCAAGCCAAAATCCAAAGGCACACTTTGTTTATATACATCTTAAATTTCCTTCATTACTTGTCGCAATATCTTATCAGTCAGTTTATGTATCTGTGAAGACACCAAACTATTTGACTAACAGCCATATCCCCCCCCCCCCCAAAAAAAAAAACAGTACAACTTTTCAAGGATTTATTTTAACGTAATAAAATTAAAAGTTCAGTGACTACAACATTGGAAAGCCGTGCCTTTTTCTTGCAATTTTGTTTATTGAGTTGTATAACAAAACATGCAAACACTGCAAGTAAATATAAATCAAATGTGGAGATCAGAAGACAGATACAAGCTGAGATGCAACAGAACACAGAGCATTGCCAGGAACTGACTCTGAAAAGGAATACAGCATGATAAGGTTAAGGGTGAGGAAAACTGGCATAGAAAAGAAAGTAAAAAAAACCTTGAAAAGGGTACTTTGCAAGAAGAAAGAAATGCTTGATTTGGATTGTTATTAAACAATTCATATGTCACTACTAGTTTCTTGCAAATCCTCAAATAATTAAAAATGTATATTTTATTCATTTTTTGGAATCAAACGATTTTTAAAAGTCTCAGTTTTGTGATAGGTCGTAATGTTTGATGACACTTTGACTTAAGACCTCTTTATCAGATGTTTTTCTGAGCAATTTTAAGAGCTGCTCCACAAAACAGAAGGAATAATGTGTGGACACAACATAAATCCCATTCATTTCAGCATAATGGAATTGTCTGCTGGTATGCACCAATTGTTGTTCCTTACATTTTTAGTGTTTTTTTTTTTTCATTTTGGAATTTACTGATGTTGCAGAAAGAGACAAGTAAGCATTTAATAATTTTTTGCTCGTCCAGTCCAGCTGTGGTTAGAAAGCAGTGGTGTACAATTTACTGCAGTCTTTAATCTTACATTAGGGCAGTGGGTCTATTGCAAGAGATAATAGGCTTACCAGTAGGACTAAAAATAGGAACTGCAGGGGCTGCAGCTCAGCTGTGGGTGTAATGTAGTCACATCCACATGCTTTAGAATCTTGGGGTACTGTGGATTACCAACCCAGATATAAATGCTTTGAATTGGTCTTTGTCCATTTACAGAGTGTTCACTAAACTTCTTAACTTCTCAGAGCTGCTTCAGTCATCTTGGGTATGTTGTTACACCAGTTTGACTTCATGTTTAAAGGGCATACCAATGATGGGAGAGAGTTTTCACACTGTGAGCATTATGAATAAAAGAAGGAAAAAGCACAGTTCTCCAGCCGGGTTGACATGTTCAGTGTATACAGACTTTTGTTGAAGTATTTTAACTTATGGGATGTTTATTAATTTGCAGGAAACATGAGCCTTTTCTATAGTTTGGGTTCTTGTATGTCTTGGAAAACAATTGACTAACTTTCCAGATTTGGGGTAAAAAAAATAATCTGAGGGAAAAAGTGTGATATCTTGGAATATCTTGCGCTGCTTTGAAAGTAACTTCTTATTTATATCAGAATTCCTCAAAGCGATTGGAGTTATCACCTAAAACAGCTAAATGCAAAGGACCATATCATATCCAGTCTATTTACATCAGTATTTGAGTTGGTAATGCAAGAAGCAGCTCAAGACATGAAAAATTAAAACCTTGGAAAAACAAATTTTATACATAACAATTTAAGTAAAAGTATTTGTTGTAGTCATTAGTGTAGTATTTGAGTAAAGTAAGTGTGAGATTCATATGTTTGCTCTTTAGTTTTTCATAACAGGCTTTTTCTCTTCTGTTAGTTTTATTTTCAGAAAAAAGGGGGGTGGGGGATTTTCAAGACCATTACTCTTCCACCAACACTACTTTCTGAATACCTGTACAGATGTATTCACACCGTCTCATGGCCAGTGTGTCGGTGTTTGTGAGCGTAAACGAATGAAAGATTGCAGACATGAGCTGCATATGTTATGAATCGTATTTCCAGAGAAGGGAATGCATTCTCCAACTCGTTTTCTTTAAAAATGGAAACAAATACAAGTCATTAAGCTTTTAAATAAGTTTGAAAAAAACACACTGTCATAGGTATTTATGTGAGAAGATCTGTTCGTCACAATCTCGGACACGCCCGCATTTTTCTTTTTTTTTTTTTTTTTTGAAGAAATAAAGGACAGAAAATGTGGTTTTCACCTAAAAACAATTACAGATATGGTTGATTTGCTTGGTCTATAAAACACAATTGCCCCCCTGAGTTATTATGACTGATTGTGGGCTGTGAAGGGCGGTTTTGCTTGAGCTTGAGCAGGTGTGCTGTGTCGACCTACCCCAACAATGCCAGGAAGTGTAGTCCTCGAGTATGTAATGGAGCGCCCTCACCACACAAATGAAATGAACTTTAGGGTTGAAATTTGCCCAAGCACGGCCTGGTGTGAACGCACCCTGGACTGATCTTTTGTCAAGAGCGATAAGCAGATCAAACTGTTCTCATGACACCGAGAAGAGTCCTTCTAAAATGTATTTGTGTGTCTCTTTAGATAAGATTTGTGACCAGATCTCAGACGCCGTGTTGGATGCTCACCTCAAACAGGACCCTGATGCCAAAGTTGCATGTGGTAAGTCTTTGAACAGTGAAACAGGTTTACTGTAGCGTTGTTTCCTGGTCGGTTATTGTTGGAACATGCATGTGCAACGTGGGGCATGTTGCAAAACAGTAAGATTTGTCAGTTCTTGTGAACCGACTGCTGTTTCCTGTCTATACTGTATTATCCTCTACAGAGCACAGAAACTATAGTCCCATTTAAGTCATAACTAAAACAGGCTGTGATAGCCCCTTCACGTAGAATAATAAAGATCCCCTCTAATTTTATAGAGTTTTTTTTTCTTCATTTGATTCATGGTGCAGACCTGAACACATGTAGTACATACACCTACAACGCCTGACATGTCATACATCCTGGAAAAGCCCCAGGGCTTAGAATGATTGTACTTCAGAACGGGGGGTTCGAACTTAACGTGAGTTTCATGTTATGTTTGTTGGTGGTGTATGCCTCTGGCTATGTACCAGAGCAGACCTGTTTGTCAGCTTTATCTTTTTTAATTGCAAAGGAATTTGAGGGAGGAAGAGTTCTCTGCTTTTAATGACAGTTTGAACCCATTCAGACATATGAGCAACAAAGATACAGCCTCAAAAGTGTTTCCGGAAAAAAAAAGAAATTCTCAGAATTATTAGGACAACTTAAACCTAATTTCTCAGCCCCTGGAGCAGATTGAGACATGGGATGAAAGTATTCAAAGTTTAGGCAATTTGCTTTAAATGCAGATTATGAATGATTAATTTAATGCACTTTCTTTAAAACTATCAGTCCAAACAAAATCCTCAACATCCTCCTTCAATCAGCATATATGTTGTTTCAGATCTTAATGATGGTAAAAATACACATAGTTCTCATTAGATCTGAATGGGTTAAACCAACAGTAGGTGGTTGATAAGGCCACTCTGATTATTAATTTCTATAGGACTTGTAAAAAATTTGCTAACAGAGGCCATGTTTTTTTGGATTTTGTTTCACTGTAAATGTGATTTTCAATGGGAAAGGGAGTTCTTTCCAAGATTAATTGATAAATCACTTTCACTTCAAAAACATTATACTTGTAATTTTCATGCAAATTGAAGATTTCAGTAAAAGTTCTGCAATCATGATTAAATATTTTAAACTATTTTTGTCTTGTTGTAAAGCTTACCTGCTTCAGAACTTTAGTCAGACTCCTTTATGCACTTTCTTATCCTTGTTTTTTAATGTCATTCTCAGTCTGACTCAGCCCTCACATATCGTCCCCATGTGTCCTCAGAAACTGTTGCCAAGACGGGGATGATCCTGCTGGCAGGGGAAATCACCTCCCGAGCCAATGTCGACTACCAGAAGATTGTCAGGGACACGATCAAACACATTGGCTATGATGACTCTTCAAAAGGTATGACCATTTTCACAGCCTGAATGTGGATGTTGGCTCTAATTTCATCTTTTTAAGTCGTTTGTCAGTTAAGTGAACAACATGCTGTCCTACAGTGTACCTCCATACTTCAACTGGTTAATATCAGTCAAACTTACACTCAGGGGTGCCAAAAGTATCAGAGTTATGTAGGCAAAGACTGAAACACAGTCATGTTCTCTACTCAGAGGGTATGTGCCAAACAAGCAATGATGCAGAGAAATGAGAATTACTAATATCTGATTTGCTCGCAGTGGAAAACTTTGAGGATTTAAAAACGGGTCATAATGTCCACACAGCAGCGTGAATGAGCAGGACTGTCTGATTGTTGTAGCAGTGTCTTCGTGCCCACTGCAGTGTTCAATAGAAGAAAAAGGGGGCTCATGAATAATTTCTATTCAAGCACATAAAAAGACACTGAATATTCTTGAAATTTCCCCTTAAAATTTAATATTTATTCCAGGAGAATAGAGATTGTAATATCTTTATTTTCACATATCAGCCCTACCTTTGACCATGCTGGCATTTGTGTTTCCCGCCTCTAGAGAGACGTTTTTTCAGAAGATGGCACATGGAACCGAACAACTGTATATTAGACAAAAATATAATTATTATTTAGGCTGGTTAAAAAAGTCTTGCCTGATTATTTTCTTAATCTACCAGACACCTTAGCTGGTGAGTCAGAAAGTTAATGTCAGACCCTGTAGTCACACTTGTGTGATGCTGTTGCAAATGCCACAGTTTGAAATGTTTTTCAGAATCACCTGGCCTTAGCTGTACTTTGTCTTCACACAGTTTTACAATAATGCTACTGTTGAATGACAACAGGCTGTCACAGCTATGATGGGTAGTTGCTCCAGAATGTTGATTCTGCAGGCGTGATGAGTAGCAGACATGATGAACTGTTTGAGGACACAGTTTGTGCAGAACTGAGCATTCTGTTCTAGACAATTGCAGACAAATATCTTACAGCAAGAATGAGATCTTAAAATGTATTCAGTAATATTAAGTTTAAGAAAACTGTTGCAAAACTGGCTTTTCAGTGTGTTGATTTCAGGCCATAACAGCCATGAATCCAGGGAGTCGGGGTATGAGCACAGTTAACAGTTGTGAGAAGTGCAGTTATACAGAGTGATTTTAAGCTTCATGCAAATAGCTGAGGATCTTGCATTAAAGCATGTGGAGGTTTATATGAGGGTTCTTGTCTTGCACACAGGGTTTGACTACAAGACCTGCAATGTGCTGGTGGCTCTGGAGCAGCAGTCCCCTGATATCGCACAGGGGGTTCACCTGGACCGAAAAGAAGAGGACGTGGGGGCTGGTGACCAGGTTTGAGGGTTTATTCATTTTTTAAAATCTTTTCAAACCAAAGCCAGTGAACGTAGTGAAATGGTGAAAGCTTTTCCTTCCATCTCTGCTATGATTTATTTTTTACTTCAACTCTAACAGGGTCTGATGTTTGGATATGCCACTGATGAGACTGAGGAGTGTATGCCCCTCACAATTGTCCTGGCTCACAAGCTCAATGCCAAGATGGCCGAACTGCGCCGTAATGGAACTCTGCCCTGGCTCCGACCTGATTCCAAAACACAGGTGAGCTGAATGGAAAGATAACATAAATTAAAAATAATAACCTAGCAGGGTAGAAAATATACATAATCAAGGCTTTGAACAACGCTGCAGTAAGGAAACAAATGCAACACAAAATAGCTTTTGCTTTTCCATCAGGAGCTGGTACAATGTTCAAGATGTAGACATGGCGAAAAATAAAGTTCATGGTTTATGATAAACTCTAACTGCATGATGAAATCTAATATTTTCAATAGGTCAGTATGATTGTTGATCCTCTGCTGTAAAAAAGGGAAAAAAAGCACAAGTAAAGTGCTGTTAATGTTGAAATGGGTTCAGTTTGCTCTTGGCTGTGTCCTAGATGCAGTGTGACCATCCAAATAAATGATATGTTTCAAATGCATATCTTGATGAACGTTTTACCTGCAGCACACCTGATCTCTGTCCAATAATGTTGTTTCAACTGATTCACTGTAAGAATCTGGGCAGGTGACAGTGCCATTTTTCTATCCACTGTCTGGATGTATTTCTCACATAAAACTGAGATTTTCTTCTTGTTTTGATCTCTAAAACTCTAAGTTTGCCTGTCTTACAGCTCTTGCTTGCTATGATGTGTCTCAACATTCTATTACAATGTCTGTTAGGAAATTATCAACAACTACATGTAAATATGTATATAAAATTAGAAGAAGACATAAAACTGAACTGTGAATCTTTAACTGCAACTTGCAGGTGTTCATGTGTGACATGACCTTTACATCCTGAGTTCAGTGTTTTTCAGGCAAAAATCATGAAAATGTGGGGGGGGTGTTATAATCGAGTGCATGTTGTATTCAGTAAGTTACAGTATTTTTTGTGTCATTGGTCCAAAATTATGACTGCCTGTCAATTCCTGATGCCACATGAGAGATTATTGGACACCAGTGTCTCCTCCTTGCTCTGTATTAAGCCTTTAGAAAATGTAGCGGGGGACTCCCACTTTAAGGCCGATGAGGGCTCAGTCAGAGGCTTTGCTCTTATTGGATCCTATTTAGTATTGTGTGATTTGTCATATCTAAAAGACCTTCAGCTGTTGTTTAGATTGTACTGATAGTGTTAGTTTTACATAGACATGTGGTACATTGCTCTTTTGTGGCTAAAAACATTACTTGAGCATAATGCTAATGACAGCTAAAGGCACATAGATATAGTTATGCTTAATGGAAATGGCGTGGCTATGAGCACAACCATGGAAGAGGGGAGTTAAGGGGCTTCCACAACAGTCTCATCCAAGTTATATACCCAAGTTTAACATTAAATAGCGCTGTAGTCACAAATTTATACTTGTATCTTTTAGTCTACTTTTCTAAAGAGGGCCCTTTGGGGTTTAACTTCTCATTTTTCATATCAGAAGAGGCAGAGCCAAGTTTCGTTCTAACATCTCTCCTCCTATACAACATGCTTCATGAAGGCACTTGCATGGAGACTGAGAAAAGCGTCACATTTTAAACAGATCTGCCTTTTCTTGTCTTGTTGTACCAGGCTGTGCTCAAATAGTAAAATGCTAAAAACAGGATTTTCAAGTCTTTATTTTGGTGTTGTTCAAGTTGTAATAAAACATTTTGTGACATTAATGACATCCAAAATTTCCAATATTATGAAGTATGCATTATTATCAACATTAATGTGGTTTGAGTGAAATTGCACTGGACTAGCAGTGCGCTCTGCTTTCCAGTGTTTACAGAAACATACAGTATCTGCTCTGCATGTATTAAGGTTGGTCTGCATTAAAGAAAAAGTTCTGTTACAATAAACTGTCAACACATGTACCTCACTCGATGTGAGACAAAAGGGTTTTTTCAAGAGAACTTGTGATTTATATGAACTGCTTGAGCTCATCTTATTGACTAAGTGTCAGAAAATGACTAATGCTATTTTGAGTGTATCTGGGCTCAATGAGAAATCTTTCTATTCTTCTAGCAGCTAAAAAAAAGGAATGTGACAGAGTTTCTATCAAGCTTTTTTTCTGAAAAAGCCAAATGACAAAACTGTAGAGCAAAAATGAATCCTTGGTTTTTGCAGTTAACATTAGTGAGAAAATGGCCTGCTCTGTTTTAAAGGATACTTCAGGTTTTTTAAGTGGGGTTGTATATTAATACAACCACTAAGTACATTAGATGCAGTACAAAGTTCTCTCCTCTCCCTCAATAAGCCACAGTTTGAAAAAGTTTGTGAAACAGAACCAACCAGAAGTACTGTACCACATACAATTTTATTTTCTCCGCCTCCAAGAACTCCCATCAAAACATACCACAGTTTAAGAGTACGCTTTATAGATTTTTTTTCGAATGCATCAACTTTGTGGAAAAGTTAAGTTTATCTGGAACAAGGAATACGTAGATACAAGGAATATGTAAAGTGAGTCTGTCAGTTCCAGATAAACTTTAGTTTTCCAAGAAGTTAATGCACTCCAAAAACAAATTCTTGGTAGCGTACTCTTAAACTGTGACATGTGACGGATTATTTTTTGATGGGAGTTTGTGTAGGCAGAAAAAATACCCTTAGTATTTGGTTCAATAATTTGTTCTTTCAGATAGTTCTGCTTCTCAAACTTTTACAAATTGTGGCTTACTGAGGAAGAGGAGAGAACTTTCTATTATATCTAATGTACTTAGTGGCCATATGGAGCTCATACAACCCCACTTAAAAAATACTGAACTATCCCTTTAAGTGTGATAAATCACTGGAGTTTTTGCTCACTTAACATCATGAACCACTTTATATTTACATCACCTCTGGCAGGTTCTTTTCTTGAACTGTTCTCTACACTTGTATCTGCAGCTGTGTCCCTGGAAAAACAGTGTCTATAAAGACCAGAAATAATCTCTTGCTTGTCGTTTACTTTGTCATGTTTCATGTTTTTGCTCTCAGGTGACAGTTCAGTACAGGCAGGATCGAGGAGCCATGGTGCCCCTGCGTGTCCACACAGTTGTGGTCTCTGTGCAGCACGACGAGGCTGTGAGTCTGGACGAGATGTGTCACTGTCTGAGGGAGCAGGTGGTCAAGGCTGTGATTCCCAGCGGGTACCTTGATGATGACACCATCTACCACCTGCAGCCCAGTGGGCGCTTCGTCATCGGAGGTCCTCAGGTAAGATAATCAGGTCCCCAAAATACAACTATAAACATTTAAAAAGAAAGTTCAACGTTGGTTGAAAACAAACGAGTCATGTAATCATTCATAATGTACGTCTCCTCCTCCGATACTGCTGCTGCTGAGAGCTTTAGTGTTCCCTGTTTTTAAGACAGATTTAGAGTTACTTACTGTGTTCACTTTGTGTTCATCTTGTTTGTTAAAACTGTGTTTTTTGTTTAATATTTTGTGAAATTTTCTGTTATTTTAATCTGTTTTTTCCTTTCTGTGTAATTACCCGCCTCAGGACAACAGATGAAATTTAGCTGTTGTGGTAGTTGTGGCATATTTGCATTGATGTATATTTGGGAAAATTTTGGTTGATGTGCGCTGTCCTAATCAAATAAATTAAAAACAAAAAGTAAAAAAAACATTTTGTGCTCCCATAGAGTCACACAGAGAATTTACCAGATCCATTATAACTTATTCTTAGTTGAATCACAACGTGTTACTACAGGTCAAAATCCTTTATATCAATCATGTTACATTCTCACAACAATATTTATGTAGTTGTTTTTGAACATATGTTGGCTAAATTCTGAGGCCCTGTGTACTCCCCACAGGGCGATGCTGGTCTGACTGGTCGCAAGATCATTGTGGACACTTACGGTGGTTGGGGAGCTCATGGAGGCGGAGCATTCTCAGGGAAGGACTACACTAAAGTGGACCGCTCTGCTGCCTACGCTGCCCGCTGGGTGGCTAAATCTCTGGTGAAAGCTGGGCTCTGCAAGCGCGTGTTGGTCCAGGTGAGCTCACAGGTCAACTCGGGGTTAGCGCAGATGGTTCCAAAATGTATTTTTATGTTATCACATACTTGTGTGAAGTTGTTCTGTAGATTGTGTTGAGTAGAAAAGTTAACATTAGATGTGAAATATTTGGGGCTGGACAGTAAACAATCTAAGGTTTAAAGGTTTACTGTCGTGTTAGTGTGCCATCTTTTGTTCTTTCTGTTTTCATTTGTGTCGCAACATTGCAAAACTTCCGTTAAATATGTTTGGATATCATATGAGCCATCTTTGTCTGTTGATAACGTTGCAGTATTTCTGTTGAAAATGTCTGAAGATCATATCAGCAGCTGTTGGGAGAACTTAATTTCACAACACTGAGGTGTTGCAGACTGTGAGAAAGACTGTAATAAATCTGTGAATATTCTCAGTCATCCAGGTCATGACTGATCTCAACCAAGCATAAATCGTGTCAACTGGACCACCCTCATGTGAGTAGAATACGTTTTGCCTCTCATCCAAGAGGCTTCTACAGTTCTAAAGAGTCTGGTGGGGAGTACTAGATATTTATACACCAGGAGGCTGGTGGCAAAGAAAAACAGGTTGTTATGCAACCCGAAACCGATGACTTGTTAGGTGTTAATGTGAGTCGTTAGCCTTGCTGGGCGGTCGTTCTCCCCCGGCCCTCTTATGAGAGTCGTTAGGGTCACCTGACTGCAGGTGTGAAAGATGGCTGCACCTCTTTGGGAGGGCTCTAAAGACAGCATTGTAGGTGGGGGACAAGTGGTGTCTGAGGCCTCCTCCTCTGTTCAAAGATGGCCGTTCTAGTTTGACATGAATGGCTTCTTTTACCCCTCTCTCAAACCATCTGTCCTCTCTGGCTAAAATGCGCACCTTGTGGTCCTCAAAGGAGTGCCTCCTTCTCCTGGAGGTGGAGGTGGACTGCTGAGTCCTGGCCTGTAGTCGTGGCCCTCCTGTGTTGCGACATGCGTTTATATAATGGTTGCTTAGTCTCTCCAATGTGCAGGTCAGAACATTCTTCATTGCACTGCACTGCGTACACCACATTGCTTTGTTTCTCCCTTGGAATTTTATCCTTGGGATGGACAAGTTTCTGCCTCAGAGTGTTGCTGGACTTGAAGTGTACGGGGATCTGGTGGGTGTTAAAGATCCTCCTGAGTTTCTCTTAAACTCCTGACACATAGGGTATGACAATATTGTTTCTCTTCTTGTGGACCTCGTCTTTCCTGTCCTCCCTGGGCTTTTTAGCTGTTTTGCTAAAAGCCCAGGGAGGATAGCCACAAGTTTGGAGAGCAGAGTGAAAATGTTTGTGTTCCCTTATTTTCCCATTTGCTTCAGATGGGATATTTTGTGCTCTGTACTTTAGAGTACCGATTACCCCTAGTTTGTGTTCCAGTGGGTGGTGTGAATCAAACTGGGGGTACTGATCCGTGTGGGTGGGTTTTCTGTAGACCCCATTGTTGAGTTCCCCATTCGTTTCAATGCTTACCTCGCAATCTAGAAACGCCAGACAGTTGTCTTTGACATCCTCTCTTGTGAATTTGATGTTTTTATCCACTGAGTTGAGGTGTTCTGGGAAAGGTTCTACTTCCCCCTTCCTGATGGCAACCCATGTGTCATCCACATATCTGAACCAGTGCCTCGGCGAGTGGCCACTGAATGTTCTCAGTGCCACCCTCTCCATCTCCTCCATATACAGGTTAGCTACAATTGGTGAAACAGGAGATCCCATGGCACAGCCATGTTTTTGCCTGTAGAAACCATTGTTGTATTGGATGTAAGTGCTGTTCCCACCTACAATGCTGTCTTTAGAGCCCTCCCAAAGAGGTGCAGCCATCTTTCACACCTGCAGTCAGGTGACCCTAGCAACTCTCATAAGAGAGCCGGGGGAGAACGACCGCCCAGCAAGGCTAACGACTCACATTAACACCTAACAAGTCGTCGGTTTCGGGTCGCGTAATGACTTGTTTTTCTTTGCCACCAGCCTCCTGGTGTATAAATATCTAGTACTCCCCACCAGACTCTTTAGAACTGAAGAAGCCTCTTGGATGAGAGGCAAAACGTATTCTACTCACACGAGGTTGGTCCAGTTGACACGATTTATGCTTGGTTGAGTGTAATAGAGGTACTTGATCCGAGCACACCTCACTGTCCTTTAAGGACATTATTTAGCATTTTACATGTAACAGTTTGCTTTTAGATTTGGAATCAGAAATACTTGTTCATTTAGTTCAATAACTTAAAAAGTTCAGAATGGAGTTTGAAGAAATGTTCAGGGAGTGTTGATAATTGCGTAAGGCAGAGGTAATTACTCTGTGGTGGTGATCTGAATCCAGATGTGGATCTTGGAAATTTTTTTTTGAGAATTTGTTACCAGTGCAAGAGAGTGTGGTTGTCACTCTTTAGACCATAACTTGCTTGATAATGTTGGCATAGGTTTGTGCTCTTGCATCACTTCTAATAGTGGTGTCTGAAATAATCTCAGGCAGCGATGGAGATGCATCGATGCAAAGACAGTCAGTAACCTTCTAATCTTGGAGAGGCTGCTGCTAAACTGCAGTTTCAGTTTTGGTCCTGAGGAATAAAACAAGTCAAGGAAGATGAGACTTAAGAAAATATTTATTTTGGTCTACAACGAAAATACATTTTTGGCTGCAATTACTCTTGAGAGCCATTTTTAGTAAATAGATGGAGTTCATATGCATCTGACTGCTTTATGTTTTAATCAAACATTCACCTGCTATAGTAATTTGGAAAATCAAGGATACTACTCACTGCGTGGCTCTAAATCTACTTGAATCATGAGATGAGTGAAGACACACAGCTCTTAATTCTACTTTGTTCATGTGTTTATCGAACGCTCCACTGAGGAAATTTTGCTTCGTTCATCCTGACTCTTGCTAACTCTGTTTAGTTTATTTGTAGCTGGTGTTACGTGATGAAAAATCTAAACAACGGTATCATGAAGAGGAAGAGTTTTTCCTGTTTGACATGAAAAACCCTGCATTTTTCATGCAGAATTCTATTGATCTTGAATTTGACACCTCAGCAATGATGCTAAAGAATAACATTACAGACATGATCAGTCTTGGTCTCGTTTGCTTCTGTTATCTCAGCAAAAGTTGTCAGTTTCTTTACTCTCTTAGCTGCTCAAATGTCCCCACAGAAGCTTCATAAAGTTCTCTTGGAACAGATTTTGTGCTTTTTTTTTGACCACATGGTCTCGTAATTAAAAGCTAAATCCATGCAATATTTTTAAATGTGTTAATCTGTTGTAGGTGTCCTATGCCATTGGAGTTGCACACCCGCTCTCCGTCTCCATTTTCCACTATGGAACATCACAGAAGAGCGAAAAGGAGCTGCTGGACATCGTGAGGAGGAATTTTGACCTCCGTCCAGGAGTTATTGTGAGGTATTGTTTCCCCTAAATTCTGTTTACTTCACACAAATCAGAAAACAGATTTATGTCATACTTTTAAAATCTGCTTTCATTTGTCCTTAGCAAATATTCACCAGCAACCAGTTTGAGTTCGGCAAACCTGCTGCTGGCATTTCCTTCTGTGCTCCCTCTCCACCATCCCTGGCACACCAGTGCAGCAGGAGGGGTTGGGGTCCCCAGTGTGTCAGCCTTAAATTAACATTAGCAGCATTTGCTGTCGGCTCCAGTAATGTGCCTAATTGGAATTGAAATAAGGAGAACATCCATCAACTGCACTCCCTTAGTAAAGAAGATACAAGCCAAAAAGTGAATAACAAAATCTTTGGTCTTCTTAATTTTAAAGACCTTTGCCCCTACAGCGTGGTCAAAAATGATTGCCATAGTTTGATACTGTCACAAAACTTGTCAATAAAACTCCCAGAACTCAATGAAAAACTGAACAAGTAACATGAAAAGTTCCTAATATATTTCTCATGAAAAAAGACTCCTTTTGCCTCTGTGGCACCTAACTTGAATTTGTTCTAAAGATTTAACCCTAACTCAGAAAGCTTTACAAAAACTGAACGTTCTGCACAAAACTCATGAACTAAACACAAACTATAAAGTCAGAGATTTTTAAGTTTACACCATTTAAATACAACCTGTGACATTTTCAATAAGATCCCTGAACAGCTAAACAACCCTTGAAATTCTAATTCACATGAACTTAACAATCTAATAATTGGTGAAGAGAACATTTGTGCATCAATATAGCACATTATTTTCACGTGCCGTATTTTAAAGCACAATATCAACATATCAGGTAGTATTTGTTAGAAATGTGGGACATTTACTTTGTATTTCACTGCAGCCTCCAGTTGCTTTTTGGTTGCTGGCATTTAAATAACATTGTGGGTTCTTAACACACACACAAGAAGGTCAATTTGCTTTAACAAACAATCTTGATTTTTCACCCAGCTGAAATTATAGGGATTTTTATTATCATTATTTGGGGATTTGTATTGTCCTGCCAGATTCTTTCACACTCCTGCCAAATTGACACATCTGTGAGCACTGTGATGCATCTCATGGTTCGTCTGAGCTTTTCTGTCTCATTTAAACCCAGATGTGTCGGTGTGAGTTTGTCATTTCTGACGCAGAAAACATCACAGAGCTAAAAAAAAAAATGAACCAACAGTGGCCTCCAGTTAATCAAAGTTATTTTGTTTGTCTTAACAATAAAAGAAAATAGTTTTATTGTTATTATGCAACTCCTCTTTTAGGGCAGTCAGTGCTTCTTGCAGCTCTGAATAGACCACAGACCCTAAAAGAATTGGACAAAGCTGAGCCTTTGGATCGCTGGTGATACCCTCTAAAGGACCTCTAACTTCATGTTCTCAGAAACAGAAAGTGTTTGGGCAGGACTTGTTGGTAGTCTGACCAATAGCAACAAGTCCTGCCCAAAACCAGGAATCTTCAAGAAATCCTCCCTAAAAGAGAAATGGGTGTGATTAAAAAACACAATGAGAGCACATGGATGTGTTTTAGTTTAGGACTGAAGCTGTTTTGGATCAGGCTATTAAGATGTGTCTTAAAGGCATGACATGGTCTTTGGCCCTCATACAATCATTCAGGTGAATTTTTCCTGCAGCCGGCCTAAAGTGGACTCACTGGGTACTACAGCTTTTGGCTCGTTTCCATGGACTTCCTGTTACAGTACTGGAGGTTGGCGCCTGGTACAGAGAGACTTTAAGTGTAAATACAGATAGTAGCAGCACTTGTCCATAAGGGTGGTGATACTTTTGGTGCTGAACTATCACATTCCTTGATTTTTAATACTCATGACCTAACCTTTTTTTACTGAACAATTTGTATACAAATGCTGTGTTAAAATTGGCTTGATCCACAAATTCATATTTATTTTTAAGCTGAAGCATTAACTTTTTGTTTGTTTATGGTTTGCATCTGTGCATTTTCTGTTATCGGAATCCACCACTGAAAATATCACAGATATTAGAGGTGTGATATCCTCAACATGTTGTATTTGTCAACCTTCATCACCTTCCAAACTTGAGATTTGGAAACAAAAAAAAATTACAATAGGGCCTTCGCCGATTTTTCGGCTCGGGCCCTAATAAAGAAGAGAATGTACATGAATAAAAAAATGTTGAAAGAAAAAAGTGAATTCCAATTTAAACGGGTTTAACAGGAATTAATTACTCCTGTTTTCAACTGTGAAATAGTAAGATATTCACATCTAACGTTAATCGTGCTGTTTTTAAGATCCTGTTTTTTTTCCTCTTCCTTTTGTCTCAGGGATCTCGACCTGAAGAGGCCCATCTACCAGCGCACAGCTGCCTATGGTCACTTTGGTCGTGACGTCTTCTCATGGGAGATGCCCAAGCCACTGAAATACTGAACCCTCCCTCTTTCTGATTAAGCAGGTGTATTACAGAGAAACCTGCATCCCTTCTCTCTCTCTTCTCCTCTTTCCTCCTCACACACAGCCACATCACCACAGCCTCTCCTACTCCACGTGCTGACCCTCCTCCTCCCGTTAGTTTTGTGAGCAGTGGTATGTCAGATGCCAAGATATTACATTTAAAAAAGAATATTTATAGCAGGTTTCCAGGTGGACCATGGGAATATTTACCACTAATGATGGTGTTTTGTTAAACATTATTCTGTATTGCTTAGGTCTTCAACAAACAATCTCAGTGCAGTTGTCATTTCCCATTTCGCCTGATTCAGTTCGGTTAATGGCGGTTAAGAGAAGCACTTGCCAAGTGTTGAAAAATCAACTTCATTTCTTCTGTGCTGTCCCTTCAGGCCACTTTTGTTCTGATGTTTTACAGAGAAGTCAGAAGCTGCTAATGACCTTGTGGTTATGTTGGGCTGCACCTTTGCACCACTTCATTTTTCTAACTTATTTTGTCAGTTTTAATGTCATGTGAATGTTCAAGATAACTGCTCCACTTACCAAGATAAAGATGAGGTAAATGTCTCCCTTGTTCTGAGGCTGACGCCGGGTGTAGCTACAGAGAAACCCAGGCTCCGTCACCTCTGGGCAGGGAGTGCATATATCCCAATCAACTGTACTTGAAATAATTAGAACAGTGGAGCTTAAATACTGTGGGACTAAAAGATTCAGCCCGGAAAGAATGTGTGGATCATGCTTTTGTATTTTTAAACTGATTAGTTGTGCACATTTAGGTTCTGACATATGCACACAAAAATGAGAGCTAAGGTCCTGACAGCCAATACAAAAGCTTAAAAGTAGCAGCGTAGTGAATGTGCAACATGTTACTGATCACGCCTTCAACAGAGATGTAGATTTTTACACAAGGTCTCGGGACTTGTTGACTGCAAGTCCAACATTGAAACTTCTTAGCAGGTTTGTTGTTTCAGTCAACAGAGGACACATGTTACATAAACAGGAGTTTCCAAAGGATTGAGTTTGCTGAAGAAGCTTTTAACTGTTTTTTTTTTTATTTAAGAAAACTTCTTCAGTATTTACAAAATACCTCAGTGATGCAGTTCTAATTCCCTGATATTTATTTATTTTTAGCTTTTATAAAGATTTGACCACTCCTTCATTTTTCAATTCAAGAGAAAATTAGGGGGTAGGCTTGCTGTCAAATTAATTTTCAGAAGATGTGAATCATTATCCCACTGTAGGCCAGTAACAGACAAATGGTGGCTCATTTGCCTAACGAGTGAATTTAGCAACAGTTCAACAAAGTGAAGGAAACGTGTCTAGAAGAAAAATATTTTCATAATCATTGACTTACTGGTATTTGTTGTCTTTAGACATAATAAGTCAACACGGTTGGTTTTTAGCAGTTTGTTAGTTTTCGAATGAATCATGAGTAAATGTCATTTTTTAACAAATAGTCAAATTTACTTCAAAAAGTCTCGACGATTGCACTGAAAAGGTAACCCCAACTGGCTTTAATCATGTGTTAGCTTATTGATTTAAACTCACCTGTGTGCTTGAGTATTTAAAATATAACTGCTGGTTTAAATGTAAATTACTTGTTAAATTAAAACTATGATTGTCTTGACTTTCCATTAAATTGAACAAATTAGTACCCCAGCTCTGAGAATAAACGGCTCTTTTGGTAAATCACCGTAGCTCATCCCTGGTACAAGCCTTTAAAGCACATTTATGCAGACAATCTTCACTGTAAGCCTGGGAAAGAAAAGTGTGTGTACTGTTACTCCTCTTGTTCTTGCTCTGAGACGTCTTTGTGTAGCCAGGTGGCGCTGTTCACACATGTATGATTTACTCTCTCTGCTGATGTGCCCTCTGGCACCACCCTGTGGCTGAGTCAGTGTACTGCAGGGTGATCTCAAATGGAGCCATTTTGTCCAGCGTGCTAAGCACATCGAAGTTTGTCCTGTTAGTGACCTGAGGGTGAAACAACACTTTCTCCCAAAGAAGTTTTTAACAATG